>CM076982.1:18881220-19061220 GCA_039105355.1 Benthosema pterotum
CTTCACTACATTTTACAGAAGGGCCTGGACGTGGTGGTGGTGAAGACAGCGAACAGGAGGGACAGAGGAACAGACAGCTATAGCGGTCAAGAAGAAGCCTCACAGGGCCTGTTGTCTTGGGGGAGAGAGAGAGACGCTGAGGCCGAGAGCAGAGCCCTCTCAGGTCTCCCATGCAGCAGCATTCCACGGCCTCAGCAGATGGCATTAGATGTCAGCTGCTTTAAAACTGTGCTGGTTTTGTTTGTTCTGCCAGCCCGAAAAAGAGTCTCCTGCAGGGACCGGCATGTTTTGCTTGTCCGGCGGGGTCTAATACAGTATGTATGTATGTATGTATGTATGATGGCCTGGGCCGAGCATGGGCTGTGCTGTATGTATACGCTATAACTGTAGAATAAGATATCGCGCTTCCACTTTTGTACTGATTTTAATGAGCACGTGTTGGACTGAGGAGTGTTATTTACCTTTCAGCAGAATTCAGCCTTTAACAAAATTTGCCAATGTGAATTTTTGCAATTGTAGAATTTGTGATTTCCTAGACAAATTGCTGTGAACAGTAAATGTATGGCAAAGAAGTTAATAAAATGTGCAAAGAGTTGCTAAAAGTACTTTAAATGCTTATGTTTATTTTCATGCTTTGTGTATTTTGTATTTTTTGTTGTGACATATTCGGTTGAAAGGTAATATTTATTATTACTATAGGCAAATCTATTTTGACAGAAGGGCGTCATTTTGCAGAGGTTATATTTGTGTTCATATTTTATTCACTGAAGTATAACAGTAATAATGATATAATTAAATTATCCAAGATACTATCGTGATCATATCGTGTTTAATTTATTCCCAGGGAATTTCACTGATAATGACAATTGTATTTATATTAAAAAATAAGGTAATTACCTAATAAATAAATAAATAAAATAAAAACGCCTATTATTACTGAACAGCTGTCATGAATGGTTTAATTTGTTTTTTCCATACCTTTCTTGCTTTAATTGAATTTCTAACATGCTGACATGTGATGGTAATGACATGTGCGGCCGCATTAACATTTTTCACACCTAACATAATTCTCTCCTCGTATATCATCATACAGACACTTATTTCAGGAATAAAATCCTACAAAACAAGTACAGCACCAAGGACAGTTAGCACACAAACATGCCTCATATCATCCATGCAGAATGCAAATTCATACTCACTACAATTATGGATGAATCCCCCGTACTTTTGCGCGTATCCCTTGGTTTATTTTTCTCTTTAAAAAAAAGAAAGAAAAAAAAGAAAAAAAAAAGAAAGAAAGAAATCTTCTTGCGAGGCAGCAGTAACCGGTCAGTCAGTCCAGCAGATAAAAAGTTTCTCTTTAAAAGGAGAATCTCGAAGGTTGTTTTTTCGGTCGAGAACTGGCAATGAAATGATGACACCCCTACCAGACAACTTTTTTCTTTTTCATTTTAAGTGTTGGAAGCCATGGAGCCCGCCGTGTGCGCGCCGTATCTCAGGAGACCCGAGTCCTATAGCGAGAGAGAGAACGAGAGTTGTCCGATAACTGCTTCAGGCAGTGCCTAGCGAGTGTCTGTGGAAGAGAGAGGGGAAAAAACACAGGGAGAGAGGGAGAGAGAGAGAGAGAGGGATAGAGAGAGAGAGAGAGAGAGAGAGAGAGAGAGAGAGAGAGAGAGAGAGAGAGAGAGAGGGAGGGATAAAGGCAGTGAGTGGAGCATTGGGGTTGGGAGAGCGAGAGGTTTGGTGCTGCCGCTGCTGTTTTAAAAAGCAGAAAAGTTTGCTCTCACTCTCGTTGTGTGCTCTGACTGTGTGTGTGTCTCTCTCACAAACATAAACACACACACACTCACACACGCGCGCACGCAGTCACAGGAAAGACTACTTCGGCCACGAAGAAGAGGGGGAGCATGGAATGGGGGGTGGGGGGTCGCGCCGGCTCACACCAGGTCCCCATATGTCATTCAGTCACTCACAAGCAGCTTTTTAAGCAACAGCCTGGAGAGTCCCTCTCTTTCCAGATTGTATCAGTGAACTATAAGACAATGAAATAGCAGCCCCCCACACCCCCCACCCCCCCACCGGATCACCAAGCTCACACACACCCTGAGGCCCTGAAGAACTTTTCTTTCTTCATATTCCTCTTTTCCCTTCCCTCTTGTTTTCGTTATGTTTTCCTTTCACCACAAACCACTTTTTTGGGGTTGTGCACTCTCTCTCTCTCTCTCTCTCCTTATCTCTCTCTCTCACTGCGTCTTGTGTCTTAGTTCAAAGCAGGATCTCTGTCCACCATAAATAGACTAACATGGGTTTAGGTCATTAGCTTGAGGTGATGCATGGGGGGTGGGGGGCAGCGGGCGGGGGACGGGGGGCTTTTCTCAGTCAGCGGCCGGAGCGCCCAGCACCCCCCCCACTCCCTCCCCACCTCGCTGTGGACATAGTGGAAGTCCTCCGTCAACACGTAGGCACTGCGTCTGTGTGCGCGGTAATGACTGCCTCCTGTCCGCTCCACGTTATTATGTCAACTGTTCGATACTGCCACACGAGGCCATGCTGCTGCTGCTACCTCTACTACTACTACTACTACTGAGCTTCTTAGATACCGTCAGCCCACATCCGTGCCTTGGTTACTGGAGCACACACATATCCAGGGTTTTTATTTTAATGTGCCGTGCCATTCTTAACTTTATTTTGCACCCCCTCCACACACGCACGCACGCGCACACACACACACACACACACACACACACACACACACACACACACACACACACACACACACACACACACACACACACACACACACACACACACGCACACGCCCGCCCCTCTCCAGACCGGCATGCAAAGACATCCGTGCTGCGTTATGAATGGTTTAAAGTGCAATGACCCGTTCCTTCAAATTTGCTTAATTACAGGTAATAAAACAGCGGGGCGAAATGCTAACTGTAACAATGAAAAATGAAAAGCAAAGAAAGAGGAAATCATGCATTAGCTACAGTAAAAGAGGTGCTGAGAGAAAAAGAACACCCACGCACCCAGAAGAATGGAACAGTGTATTTGCAGCAGTTGGCCTACGCATCCACTGCATGCACGGCATGCTGTCTCCATTACCTACCAGTCAGTGGCTGATTTTAAAATGTGAATAACGTTAATGGTGTATTATTTTAAACATGGCATTCAGGTATCTGAATGCTTCTATCTCTGCGTCGCGGAACTTGCACGTCACTCCCTCGACAAAATTCCTATATGGATTAGATAGTTATTCAATGAAGACGCTTCCTTTGGAATGTTGAAAGTGGCCGTGGCACTATATCGTCTCCTTTGGTGTGTCTAAAACATTTTCAAACTCAAAACTAGCAAAAATTAAAATCTACAAGATTGACTATAGTATGTTCATTTGCAAAAGAACACAAGAAGTTAAATGTGGGGATAGGAGTTTTCTTTTGTTTTGTTTTTTATCTAGAGCAGAGGTTTTCAAACAGTGGTCCGGGGAGCACCAGTGGGTTCCAGGTGGTCCCCAGGCTAAATGATGGAAAGTTGGTTAACCAGATGTAACTCTTTGAGAGCGTAAAAATAAAACCAAATGGACCCTTGCGGGTCCATTTGGTTTCATGTTTCCACTCTCAAGAGTTAAAATAATCACCATCCGAGTTAGCCCAAGTTTACACTATAGAGAATGTAGAAGATTAATGGTCATTTTGATCTGCATGGTGGACTGTTTTGTTTTCTCCTGGAATTGTGGACAAAAAGCAAAATAAATCTTTAGTTTTGGGGTCTGTGCACTGGGGCTACAATGTGAACAAATGGCGGTCCGTGGCTAAAATTCGGAATAAATAGTGGGCCCTGGTATGAAAAGGGTTGAAAACCCACTGATCTAGAGAACCTGGAAAGCAGCAGTGGCGTTATCTCGATCCACACAGAGAGCCATACTAGCCCCGCCAAGCAGGTCGACAGCAACCAACCGCTGAAGCAGCAGGCGACAAGGAGCTGACAGAAATAGACCCAGGCAGCATGCAGTTCTGATTTTAAATACACTTTGTGGTATTGATGTGGACTGTGATTTCAAATGCCATCTCCTTTTTTTTTTCCAAAGCGGCCCGGGTGCATGCCCTACAGGTATATTCACAGGCTCACATTGCAAAAAAAAAAAATCGGGGGGGTTCCTGATAACTCAATCGACTAATAGATGCTCAGGGACTCTCGAGTGTCTATATTTCTAATAGCTGAGACGTATACACATGCCAATTGCGTTACTGCGTTTGTGCTCTCTTTCGCTCTCTATTTTTTCAATGAGCAGCTGTGTAAAATTAGCTTGCGATGTAATTTTGCAAGTGAGTTATTTTCAAATTGCACAGTATAATTACCAGAGTTGTTTATGTCTCCGCGACTAAACTCATATTTTCCTTGTGCTCATCTATGGCATGCCCTGCCGAATGGTATGGTTTGAATCAAGGCTCCAATCAACCTCGCTGTTTTACTAGAGACGTTGGGACTCACCTATATTTTCATGTTCCACAGTATAAAACAAGGGGTTGTTAAATTCAAGCGTTTTTATGTAAAAATGTGGGTTGAAGTGGAAGGCAATGCTGAGAGGCATGAGTTTTAAAATGAAAAGGAAAAAAAAGTGTTTAATGGGTTGTTTCCATGTGTATGGCTTTCAAAATGCACCGAGCTCTTTTTCATAGACCCACAATGACGAATATTTACTCATTGTGGGTCTATGAAATGTAGTGATGATGAGAATGTAGAAAGGTAGTGAATAAATAAAAGTAACCAACTACAATAAGTAAGTGGATGCATGAATTTGAGCACTAAAGCAATCGTTAAAAAAAAACAAGCCTGAAAGCGCCTTCTACCACTGCCAAATGGAAGCTTAACAAAAGATGCACTGATACTATTCAAACTGACATCAGTGCTAAAACGCCACTTGCCAAAAACCATATCAAGCAAGAAATTTGAGAAGTGAACTAAGATTAAAATGTGAAGCCGTTCTTTATTAAGGATTATCTTGATGGGACTCAATGGTCTTCATGTAGGGCTGTGCAGGGACGCCTGCCCGCAATTTAGAGTGAAGAGAGATGTGCACTGTCCTCCACTGCCAACAGGTTATCCACTCAACTTACTCATAAACATGAAAACAGACCCGCAGCAGTCGCACTCAAATGGTTGAACGTATGCTGAATTTCTTCGAGATAAAGAACACAGGATTTAATCTACAACCAAGGTACTGGAATCCCTGCTCTTAGAATGGCGTTCCTGAACCCCAGAGGTGGGCATGCAGTGATTTATCTTTCACTTTTTTCCCCACCAAGGAGAACATCTAGGTAGGTGGGTTTACATAAGCCTGACAAAGAATATACAAACAAGTGAGAAAGGAGCAGGAATAGTGTGACAGGGGATCAAATGGTGCGGATGAAACAACATGCTAACACCCTGGTGACACACTTGTAATATTTTCATATGCATATGCAGCAAATTTGTTTGGTATATAGAACTACTACGGTGTTTACACAGTGTCACACTTTGGGGAGATCAAGTTCCATTTTCTGACATAAGTCTCAGTAGACCGTTACACCCAAAACCTCCCCCCCAAGAAGGGAAAGCGGGGAAATCTGAACTTGGGATAACTTTGGATAAAAAACAGCGTTTATATATTTATACAGGCATTACCAGGTGAAGTGGTTGGCTATTGACTAAGGAGAAAATAAAACCTCTTAACCACACGACTTTCTCCCCCAGTCCTGGCACATGTGGGACCCTTAAGGTATCTCAACGGTGATTTCTGCGGCTGGATTCTGTGGCCGGTGGACACTGTCTATTCTTGTGCGCCTTACTAACCCTGCTCTCATTCACTGTGCACAGTTTCCTGTTCAAAATAACTGCAGCTGCAGTGAGTGACATAGTCGGGGTTTAAAACAAAACACCAGGGGAAATGCACGAGGATTTTTTTCTTTATATAATAGCAGGCCCACTTACTTTTCCTCTGAGTTCTGTAATACTAGAGAACCTAAATACAAAGCAAACGACTAGAGTTGAAAAAAACAAATGGAGGCAAAGAAATCAACAAAAAAAAAAAAAGCTTTTGAGGATCAAGAAGACATGTGTAAGTAGACTTTAGGTAGGCCATCTCTATGAAGCAGCCAGGCATATGAGATATAACATTAACCCATCCATCTACGGAGGCTTTCATCAAACTCTAAAGAAAATCTTTGATGATGACAAGTTGTCGCCACAAAAAAAGATTTTGACAGCGCAGACAGATAATTTTGAAGTCCCTCGAGGTAAATTAGTAGCAAGTCGAGAGCTTTCAAGTGGTGAATGAAAGTTAAGAGTGAAGCCCGGATTCCTCGTAAACAAACAAACAGGTTTTCCTGCCTGCTGGAGGAACGGCGATAAAAGTAAACAGAACACATACCTCTACATGGAAATACACCGGCTTTCATCCGCAGAAAGCATGGAACAATGGCGATGGTTAACCTCAATGGATGCTACAAACTCAAATTAACGTTGTGACCGTGCTGTTGCAGCCATGTTGGTTTTGAGTGAAACAATGGAGAACATGTTTTGAATTAAAGTGAAAAACCCCATTTGTCCCAGTGAATCAAATAAAACATGCCAAACATACAGCTTCTCACCGAGGAATACAGAATGCGCAAAATTAATTTTATGCGTCGTCTTGGTCTCTGTGAGCGCAGTGTGTTTTTGTTAAAGGTAGCCTGCACTCTGCGGACACATTTATTCAGGTTTTTACCATGACTGAAAACTTGTACTTTATGAGTAGTGAGGCACACCTCGGGAGGGCCCTGCGAGGACTCCAGAATCCTCAGATGCACACTTTACTGCTTGCTCTTGGCCCCAAAACAGCAAAACAAGTACACTTCGGAGACCCATTACTCACAATGAGACATCACTATTGGCTGGGAGTATCAGAGACTCGTAAATATAGCCTGCTTGTGCACAATCAATACATAAAATACAGCCTGGAAGAAGACAGTAAGTCAGTAAGATCTGTACCTTAAACAGATCATCAAAGTTTTACTTTATCTTTACTGTGGTTGTCAGTGTACACACCAGATGCGATAAAGCAGATAAAGCATAAACAGATAGTATGAGATACTGTATGTCTGCACACAGTCATGCAATTGTAAATTAATCAAATATAAGATAATAAAAGATCAATAAGACTAATCACTAACATGATGCAAAAACGCTCACAATAATTGTATCAAAGAGATTTTAAAGCGCAAACTTCCCGAAAATTGTTTTTTAATACTAAAAACATATACAAATACAATATATCATATTGTATGTGCCTCTCAACCTTGTTTCCAATGGGTTTAGCCTCAATCTCCACTCGATATAAGCAGTCTTTGTCATTTCTGTCTGGAGTTTAAAAGCAGTTTAGCTCCAGTACCACCATGTCCTGAGGTGGTGGGGGCGCTGATATGCAAGTTATTTTATTGTGAGGTTTATGCTAGATAAAACCAGGCTTGTTTCAATTCCATGTCAACTTGGAATCATCAATGGTGGACATTGTAAACAAAGTGGAAATGCAAATTTGGAGCTGAAGACTGAAGAGGAGTAATTGCAAAGTAAGGTGCATTTATGACATCATTATGAGGCCAAAATCAACGAGCTGAACTTCCTGAGAGCAATTTTCATTAAAGCTCCTATACAATATGATTATATGTGGGGATAGAAAACACATATGGGAGCACCAAAAACACAGCAAAAAAAAAAAAAAAAGGGTTATTTATCGGAAATTGTCCTCCATCATACACTTACTTGAGCTGAAAACTCCAAAGTACCAAATAGAACGATTTGGTACACAAAAAAGATTTGCCAAATATAGTACATAGTCCATAGTACCCAGTTTGAATTACCCACAAATTACAGATACTGGGGGTTCAAGTGGTATGCGCATTTGGATTCCATGATAATATTGTTAGTCAATAATCAATCAATCAATTATTGTAATTTTCATATCGTCCCATCCCTAGTTTAAGCAATGAGCATGTATGTACAGTGTACACTTGCACACTCTCAGAGCTACGGTAGTGTGTACTAGTATTTAATTTACATATTCAGGGATTAAAGCAAAAAAAAATCCTGGGCCTGAACTTTCCAAACATATATATATATATATATATATATATATATATATATATATATATATATATATATATATATATATATATATATATGCGTTGCCCCCCCATGCCTAGATCCGTCCTGCACAAACTCCGATTGAGATACATGTAAAATGACTGATTTCTCTAATACAGTAAATAATCAATCATTTCAGTATCACACTTCTAAATCAGTTCAACCACACATAGAGGTGACTACGCACTGGACAAATGTGCAAGACCTGTCAACTTTACAACGACTGTCCGTTGGACAGAGTTTTGCGATACTTTCTAAGAACACTGATTAGTATTGCCATTACCTGGGGTTAGGGATGTAAATTATCGATTAATTGGATATTAATTTGTACACATAACATGAAACATTTATATTTTCTCTCTGACACTAGATAGGATAGCAATTTTACAAATATTCAGGTAGTCCATTCATTGTAGCCTAATTATATTTGAACTGGGGACCCCCCCACCCAGACTATAGCAACAGAATGGTTCCACAGATAAATATTGTGGAGATGGCAGATCTACAAGCTCATTGTGAAACTGTAGACCAGCTATTTTCACAATTCTTGCCTCTTATATAAAACAATCCTGTGTTGATTAGTTTTCATACAGCATTAGAACCACTGATATGAATACTACTATGCCTACTGCTTTGCATGGGGACATAAGACAACAAAACATTATTGGAGGGGCACTAAGGTGAAGCAATAACTCAATAATGATAGTGAAAAGAGCTGTCTGTGGACTGGACTGAAGAGCATTCCAGAGGGCTAGCAGGAGGGTTCTATATGGGGCCATACTAGCTCTGGTTCATAGCTCTAACAGTGGAGTTATGGACCAGTGCTAGGGCTAGACAGACTGCTGGAAATTAGCATTAGCTTTCAACTCTAATGTAAACACTTTTGGCTAACCAGCTAGCGAAGCTAACGTTAGTCACTCATTCCCATATGGAACTGCTGCGTTGTCGTTGCAGCCAGTGCTGCACACACTTTATCACACATGCACCTCCGTGCGTTCACCCTGTAAATCTCCCACCAACGGGTCAAAGCAATGCGCTCTTATCTCGTTCTACATGGCATTACCGGTAATTTGCGTGCGTGTTTCAACACCGCTACTGCGTCTTGTGTGTGCGCGCCTCGCTCCACTCCGCGATGGCACACAGCGGTGTGTCCAACGCGCGTCAGAGAGGCATTGAGAGAGCAGGGAGAGAGACTGGCTGACGCACCGGACCACGGCTAAAACAAGAGAGGAGACGTACTGGTGTTGATGCAGGGAGTAAGAAAAAAAGAAAAACGGAATCAACAGATCTTTCTCTTGAAAGAAGAGAGAGAGAGAGAGAGAGAGAGAGAGAGAGAGAGAGAGAGAGAGAGAGAGAGACAGAGAGAGAGAGAGACAGAGAGAGAGAGAGAGAGAGAGAGAGAGAGAGAGAGAGAGAGAGAGACAGAGAGAGAGGGAGAGAGAGAGAGAGAGAGAGAGACTTTTTAGACGGGCTCTTTACCACCACCGCGATTCTGTGTGAAATAAGTGACCAAATGGGTGAGGTTGTAACTTTATAAACTTTATGCGAAAATATGTGGGGATTGTGAAATCAAGCGAGGCATGTTTATGCAATTATTCTGGGAATTACGCGGCGCCTTTTTTCTTCCCTTCTCTTTCGACCATTTTTTAAGGGTCCAGACAGAGATGTGCGGTGGTCCGGTCGTGGACCGCCAGCACAGCGTGCAGAAGAGCAAGCACCCACCTGCCTCGATCCCTTAGCTTCCTGCACCAACTGCTAAATGCCTTCCCATCTCGCCCAGTCTCATCTAGCCATGCCCAGTGCCATTTATTTATGATGCCTTTATCTATGGCTTCATGAACTGCAGCGTCCCGACTCCAGTCCTCACACCGGTTCGCTGATCATCACTCTCTCTCCACGTGTCTCTGTCAGTGTTGCCAACTTGGCGAACTTGTCACTATGTTTAGCTTTTTTCCCAGACCCCCCTAGCGTTAAAAAAAAAAACTCCAGGTAAAAAAATCTAGTGCTTTTTTGCTGGTGAGTTGGGTTGAAAACCACTTCCCAGGCTCCTCCTTCTAGTGCATTTTCGAAGTGCCACTGCATTTTGGATTTTGGCAGTTGGCAACATTGGTCTCGTGTTTTTTTTTTTATTTTATTTTTTCCGCAAGCCTGACTTCCGGCACCGTGCCGGAAATCTTTAACCCCTGCATATTTCATTTTGGATATGCTGTGGTCAACTCAGCCTCGTATGGAGCTACCTGTACCGGGGGGGGGGGGGCTCAGTGGTCTGTAATCTATAGGCAGGACAAGAGACGCTGCCAAGTTAGTAGGAGCATGTTGGATGGCCCTCTGCCTCCACCGATTTTCAACAAAACAACAAAGCTCTGGTCTGCCTCCTCTATTCTGCATCACACCAGTGGATAAGTGCTCTCATATGCCTATCCCCTAAACACGGCTCCAGTTTACACTTGGACCACGCTTCAACGCGCTGGTGCCGGTTACACTGACACGCACACACACGCACACGCACACACGCACACGCACACACACACACACACACACACGAGAGATAGACTTTACAGTCAGTCATACAATTCTAAACAATTTTCAATGTTGTTGTTATACAGTTATTGTTGATATAAATAATATATCTTAAATGTTAACGATCAGCAACTGTTGGGTCCGTCAAACAACAGCCTGAAGAACATCTTTTTGTCCTGCTGGGCCTCTGACTCAACCTACTGTACAATTTGGGTTTTCAAAGAAGCTTTTTGTGCTTTTCATTATTAAAGGTAGCCTACACTCTGGGGACACATTTTATTCATGATTTTACAATGACTGAAAAATTCAACTTCATGAGTAACGAGGCTCACCTGGTGAGGGCCTATGAGGATCCAAAATCCCCCCCCAAAAAACTTGTCACTCTGACTCAAACTACTGTACAATTCGTGTTTCCAAAGAAGCTCTTTGTGCATTTCATCAGTGCATGCACACCTATTTCCCAAATGCCTTTATGCGGAATTATGACAAACACTCATGATACTTCACGGTAATAAAGGCATGGGGCGTCTCTTTTATAGCGTAACTCCCAACAACGGTGGAATGTGGGATTCATGCGTTAACTAAAAAAAGGACAGCGCGCCTCGACCAACCACCACCACTAAATCTAAATCAGCTGCACCCTAAAATACCAATATGTTTGGTAATAAATTTTCAGCGCCCCCACTAATGGCCCTCTTATACCGCGAGCAGCAGCAGCAGCGCCAAGCCGAGTGGAGTAGGAGCCGTAGTGAACATTTGTCAGGGCTGCCCCAACTGTCTGGGGGCCGCCCCCCTGATTTGCGCAGACCGGGCGCCCAGAAATGTGGCACTCCCCGTCTCCCTCCACACAGCTGCTCCCCCCAGTTGGGTCCGGGTCAGCAGAGAGCCAGGGGCCAGGCCGGCCATCAGCAACTACCCCCTCACCCCCCACCCACCCCCCTTTGGCTGTAGGGTCTGTCTGTCCCACAGGGAGGGAGCCTGGATATCGCTGGGGGGCTTATGGTCAACCGTAGCACTAAGTCCCCAATGGGTTAGAGTACAAACTGCAGAGGTTAGAGAGACATAACTACCCTGACACACACACCAGGGCCGGATCTAGAGGGGGGGCAGGGGTGGGCAGAGCCCATCCAATGAAAGGTAATATCAGTGGTTTTCATCAGTGGTCCGAGTACCACCAGTGGTCCTTGAGAGAGTTCTAGGTGGTCCCCAGCTAAATGGTGGAAAGTTGGTTAACCAGATGTACGTAACTCTTAGAGAGCGTAAAAATGAGTTTCATTTTTACACCTCTCAAGAGTTAAAATATTCATCATCTGAATTAGCCCAAGTCTACACAACTAGAGAATGTACGTTGTAGAAGATTAATGGTCAATTTGATCTGTATGTTTGCCTGTTTTTCCCCCAAATCCAGCCTGGTATTGTGGACAAAAGCAAAAGAAATCTTTAGTTTTGGGGTCTGTGGGGCTAATATGTCCTCAAATGGTGGTCCTCAATGGTGGGCCCTGATGTCAAAAAGGTTAAAAACCACTGCTTCATATGAAAAAACTTTGGAGTTGCCCACCATGCCATTCTTCCAGCCCACCCTAGTAGGGCTGGCTAAATCCGGCCCTGGCACACACACACACACACACACACACACACACACACACACACACACACACACATGCATACGCACACACACACACACACACGCCAGGCTAACCCTTGTTCCTGTCAGACACCCCACATCTCCCAGAGCCATTCACTAAAACCCCCCAACCCGGCCAGCCCCTGTGACATTTGTGAAGCCAGGAGCCCACATAACAAAAACACATTAGGCAAATGTCCGGGGTCAAACGTCTGTTTGAATTGGCCAGATGAAAGCCACTTAGATTGGGCCTGTGCCATTCTGCTCAACGGCTAAATACAGTTTAGTAAGCCAGCGGTTTGTCTCACTGACAGAAAATGCCACCACGTTCAAGCTACTATACTCTGACTGCACACAAGCAGGGAGGATATAGAAAAGTTGTTTTCATACACACACACACACGCTCGCACGCTCACACGTATGCTTGTAAGCACGTACGCTCACACAGAGCCACATAATCCTGAGGATATCACAGTCGGACGGCTATCCCTCATGAATGAGACAAAAATACTTCAGACCGGAACATAAATTATATTTAACCCAACAGCCACACTTGTCCTGCGAGAAGCAAGTGCAAACACTGTGGGCGCTATGTGCCACACTGGACGTGTGCTAGCCTGCCACCGGACACCGGTTTTCAGGTCATTTTTAACGCCTAGGGATATATAGACAACTTAACAGCTGGCCTATTCTGTCTTCCCTAGCTGCGTCCTTGTATACTGTAATGTGCACTCAAACGAAGAAGAAGGAAATAAATAGTTAACTGGATCATGTAGACACCAAATGCCATTCATTTTACAGGGACAAAGATGCTGAGCTGCACACTTTTTTCACACCCTGGAGGAGAGAGTGAACCATAGTGGGGCACACTGTAAAAGTGTGTGTGTTCTGTGCTGCCGTCACAGACGGGGGAGACTTGAGGGACATGACAAGGAGTTCAAAAATAACCAGGGGGTTAATCGCAGTTTAAGACTATGCGTGAAGAGTGCTGATGTGTATGCTAATAGCATACCCTAAAAGTACCTCCTGCTGAATTCTGTACATGTGTCTGGGACTTGTCACTGAGTGCTCGTTATAAGTGAGGGAAACGGCCGTTCATTTATTTTCTTTACTTGCCCGCTATCGATATTCAGGAAGACCTGTCAAAGTTACTTTGAGCAATGAAAAAATACTGTAAAGAAAAGAGAGGGAGAAAATCATTCAAGGAAATCAGAGAAGTACTAAAACGATTGTGAACAATATTCCGAGTTGCCTTCATGTTTAGTACACACAGTACACACAAATGTGTAGTGTAGATAAATAAATAACCATGGACTGGAATAGGCCTCAACTGAGCTGGACAGTATATATTCTGTATGTTTTATGCAGTTTATGTGTACACATTCTTCTTAACAACTTAAACACTAGCGGTCCATAATTTGTTTTTGTGAAACATTACAAACATTTTGAAAATGTTTTGACTATGTGGCTTCAGTAGTTAATTAATATAAAAATATCGGATAAAACATTTTAATCCGTCGTCCAGGACTCCCCCAAAAGTCAGGATCGCATCGGACCCAAAGATCTAGCATCAGGCCAGGGCTCTAGACCGGGGCCAAATGATATGCCAACTTTCCATGTTTGTTTCCTCTTGATGTGTTGGGCCCAGCGGTGGCCCCTCTCAAAAGGTGACTTCCTCTATGAGGAAATGGAATTCACAATGCAGCCTGCGAGGCACACTCTGCCTTTGTACTTTGTGTGAAAATATGTTCTATCTCATCTGTCTAAAGACTGCTTCACAGTGATTTGTACACAGAGTGGGGAAGGAGTAACAAAGTCTTTGCTGTCTTAGTTAAATTACGCCGCATTACACATTACACATTTGGCACTGCACTTTTCTTTCTGTTCGTACTGTATGTACAGCACATCCTACAGTACATCCTCTTATACCACAATAACATGGTGTAGAGGCGTCTTAAATTACAAAAAATGAGCGTGATTCTATACTATTAAAGAACTGAATGTATTGACTACAAAACAACAGTAGCCCATACTCTACGCATTACAGAGTTGTTATTTCAACTTAAACGTGAACATGAGCAGGATGTGGAATGTGAATTTGGGGAGGGTGAAGTCACAAACACTCTCACAACTGTGTTAGAGAGAGCATGAAGCCGAGAATGTATTGACAGGTTGGATTTACTCGCATTAGGAAGCTTTGAAGATGGGAATGATTGATTGTTAGTTAAGTGAATGAATCTAGTGCATATGGCTAAACGGATTCCCATTGATATCTCACCTCGTTTTAAAAGTCCATCTCATTCGCTCTGCTGAATACTATATCCTCTCTCTGACCTCGTCCATGTACTCTACACTGCAGTATATAGACCATATCTCATGTGTTTATCCAGAAGCAGTTATGTTTTAACCTATTTTTAAATGTACAACGTTTCTGTTCCCTCGAGTGGTTGCACTGACCTCTTAAACTACTAAAAAACATTGGTAATTTGAGCAAGCAAGTCAAGAGAAATGAGAAAATGTAAGATTCTAAATGCTTTTAACTTCCCATACTGTCTAGGTAAAATTCTTGGGTTTATTATGGCAGAAAGGATATTGAAGCGTATTGTGCATGAAGGCAGACAGAGCGAGATCCAGATTATGAAGTTAACGTTACTTACATGGCATTGTTGCTGTTGCCAAAACGGCCCGAGGGAGATCTCTGCCTGAACCCTGTGTGTACATGACACCTACGATAATTATTACACCGTTTCAACCCCTGTGAATCAGAGATAAATTATCACTATACTGATACGGAAGACACTCTGATTAACCTTCCGAAGGAAGACGTTGCGGCGACGGCGGCGCGAGGCGAGACGCCGTGAACTGCCAAGGACCTCTGCTCTGGTGACGACTAGTGCGTGATTCAACCATATACCAGCAGCAGCAGCAGCTCTGCAGCAGCAGCACATCACTGCACTGCTGCACGCAAACACAGACCCAACCACCACAAAGACATTCCGGTCATCCGGGGCAGCACTGTCTCTCGCTCCAAAATAAACATTACGTTTGGTTTCAGGGATCCGCTTCTCAGTGGAGGCTGAGGGTAGGGTAGGGTAGGGTAGTGGGGGGGTTGGGGATGAAAAAAAAAGAAAAAGGAGACAGTGGGAAAATGGGAAGAGAGTGTCAAAGCCAAGTGCCTCTTCCTCTCTTGACTTTGTGACTCAGAAGCGGATCCGCCAGGTGTTTCAGACCTCAAAACATTCAATCGGCCCTCTTCTTTACACCCATACATACACACAGTTCCACCGTTAGCCGGATTTTGGAAGGTACATAATTTGTGATCTGAATGAATACGGTGAATTTAAATTAGTAATGTTTTGTGTGGCTAGCAGCAGTACCAACTACCTAGACCTATAAATAGCTCAGTGGCTGCCCATGGTAACAAACCACTACCCTGCCTGGGATCGGTTACAGGAGTAGCAACTCTTTATAGGTCATACAAAAAAACGTCGGGTTGCTGTGGAAGAATGGTTCTGTTTTTGGATGTAGAACAGGTAAAGCCGGTTTGGGCAATTAGAGGAGCCCATTTTGTAGAATGGGACTTATCAGAGTTTGGTTTGGGGGATAATTGAGGGGTTTGCTCATTCGTTGGCCCACAGATTGTGCCGTTGCTAAAAAGCTGCACCTGGGCAGAGGCAGCTTCAACAACTCACAATGGGAAGAAATACCTGCTTGTGTTCTATAAGCCTACCGAGGAATGCAATGGAATTCTGTCCAATAACACGTTCAATCACCGGAGAGGTCCTACAATCACTGCCTTGCCAAGGAAAAAAAAATACATCTGAAAAGAGTGTCCATGATTTCTGCTCTCGACTTTTGATCTTGCAGGTGTAGTTCACTCACAGCCTAATTAGAAAGAAATGCATCACAGTCACAACCACCATTGGAAGACTTTTCCACAGTCTTCATATGAGTACAGTATACACCAGAGGTGGGCAATTATTTTCCCCAAGGGGCCAAATGAGATAGATAAAATATTGTGGAGGGCCAAGACTAAAGGCTGAACTAAAGTCTGCGTAATATTAATTTAATTTCAAGATAAAAGTAGTTCAGTTCAGTTCAGTTCAGTTTATTTTCGGACCAAGACATGGTAACAGTACATACATTTTTTTTTCCTCTTCTTTTGATAAGGCACAAGGGACAGTCACAGTAGATACACATTTTTTTTTTTTTTTTCTTTTGATAAGGCACACAGGCACAGGTTTTTTTTTTTTTTTTTTTTTTTTCTTCCCTCCTCCCTTTATTCAGTATGTCCGTATCCTGGCTAAGGTCCAAAAAAAGGGCCAGGGAGAAGCCATTTGGCTTGTCAAGCCCCACCCCGAAGTCCACAATTGATTTGACAGTTGAATATTAAAGCCACAGTTTACTATGTACATTAAATTACATATTTACACATGTATATTATATAGATAGGTAGTTTATGTATATTATTGCACGTTTATACCTGAGATCATAAGTGCGTTTTCCAACATAAATACATAAATACGACCATACATAAATAACAAATACATTTTCCAGTGGAAATGGAATGCATGACTGCACTCCACTTCCAATCTGGGCGCCCTCAGATGACAGATGGCAACGAGCATCATAAGTTGCATAGTACTATATACAATGACAAGGTATAGAATATATGGAGTATATAATATAGTAAGGTGTGGTGTGTTGTATGTAATAGTTACTATTAGTCTTATAATAGTAATATAGATATGTGTCAGTATAGTAGTATGAATATGTTAGTATAATAATATGAAAATGAAAAATAATATGAATATGATAAAGTATGTCATAGTATGACATTCCACAATTCAACATAGTATTATAATATAGTAGACTCTAAGCACGTAATGTGTATTTTGTGTCATCCTGTGCTACACGACACCACACACAAACCGAAAATCAGTTTATGTGTTGTATAGCGCAGCACAACACGACACAACACAGGACATTGTAATATAGCATAGCATAGTGCATGGTATGAATTATAATATAATATATTATAGTATAGAAGAGTATAGTATTGTAGTATAATATAATGTAACGTAATGGCATTATTACAATACAGTGTATTAGTTTCGTAACACTACTATTCTGCTTCCATTCTGTATCTATTTATAATTGACCTCTTTACTCTGGTTTTAAACTGCTCAATATTTTCACAAAGCTTCAACTCAACCTCCAAATCACTCCACAGTGTAGTACCATAGGAGGAGATACTCCTTGCCTTCAGGCTTGTACGCATGACAGGTTTTTTAAAGTTTAATGGTCCTCTAAGGTTATACCCACCCTCCTTGTCGAAGAATTTATTTCTTACGTTTGCCGGTAATAGGTTATAACGTGCTTTGAACATGATTTGCAAAATTTTGA
Organism: Benthosema pterotum; assembly: GCA_039105355.1. Classification (NCBI taxonomy): domain Eukaryota; kingdom Metazoa; phylum Chordata; class Actinopteri; order Myctophiformes; family Myctophidae; genus Benthosema; species Benthosema pterotum. The sequence continues at coordinate 18,898,937 of CM076982.1, forward strand.
AGTTAACTAGATCCACAAACTTCAGGATATTTGATTGCAAGAACAGTGGGTGTGTATGCTCTCGGTACCCAGCGTTGTTAATTATTCTCAATATTCTTTTTTGTAGTGTAATCAAAGGATTTATAGTATTTTCACGAGCATGCCCCCATACCTCTGAGCAGTAATTCAGGTATGGTAGGATCATTGCGCAATATAAAGTGTGTAGTGAGTTGGGGTTGAGTTGATGCTTTGCTTTATTTATAACAGAAATACTCTTTGCCATCTTTTTACTAATATACTCTGTATGGGGTTTCCAGCACAGTCTGTGGTCCAAAATTACACCCAAGAATTTGTTTTCGTAAACTCTTTCTATTTCTACATTATCTATTATCAACTGAATATCTATTGGTATCTGCCGATTCCCAAATACCATACATTTCGTTTTACTTAGATTTAAGGATAGTTTGTTTCTATCGAACCAGAGTTTGTATTTGTGCATTTCAGTTCTTAGCACCATCATGAGCTGCTGGATGTCATCCCCGGCACAGAACATATTAGTGTCATCTGCGAACAGTACACACTTCAATTTATTTGATACAGTACAGATATCATTGATGTACAGGTTGAAGAGCTTGGGGCCTAAGACGGATCCTTGAGGAACCCCACACAGTATTTTCAAACTACTCGATTTACAGTTATTAAGTTGAACAAATTGTTCCCTGTCTTTTATATAACTTTCAAGCCAATTGGCTGCAACACCTCTGAAGCCATACTTTGACATTTTTCTTAATAGGATGTTATGGTTTATAGTGTCAAAGGCCTTTTTAAGGTCCACAAAGACTCCAACTGTGTACATCTTGTTATCTATATTTTTAATTATTTCTTCGGTTAGTTCAATAATGCCATTGCGGGTGATCTGTTGGCTCTAAAACCGTATTGATTTTCAGTTAGCAGGTTATTTTTTTCTACAAAGCAGTCAAGCCTCTCCCCAAATAATTTCTCTAGTATTTTTGAGAATTGTGGAAGCAAGGAAATCGGTCTATAGTTTGTGAAATGTTGTTTGTTTCCTGTTTTGTAAATAGGGATGACCTTTGCTTTTTTCATTTGATTGGGAAAGACACCATTTCTAAAAGAGAGGTTACATATGTAGGTAAATGGTTTGATTATGGTGTCGATTATTTTTTTTATTAGTGACATACTTAGATCATTGCAGTCCATAGATGTCTTGTTTTTACATTTGCTGACTATTTCCATGATTTCCTTTTCTTCCACAGGTCCCAAAAACATTGAATTTGGGTTGCAGAAACCCCACTCATCAGCTGGTACGCTGGCCTCTGTCTCTAATATGTCGTTAGCGAGGCTGGGTCCTATATTTACAAAGAAATCATTAAAGCCATTAGCTATGTCGTTTAGATTGTTTATTGTTTCCCCCTTATCTATGAAGCATTTTGGATAATTTATTGATGACGATCCTTTTTTTATGATTATATTTAATGTTCCCCATAATCCCTTTATGTTATGTTTGTGGTTTTCTAGTAAGGTATTATAATAATCTTTTTTACTTGCTCTAGTCATACGTATTACTTTATTTTTATATGTTTTATATTTAAGTTCAGTATCAATAGTTCTATCTTTTAGGTATTTCTTATATAACGTATTCTTTTTTTTGCAAGCATTCTTTAATTTATGTGTTATCCATGGTTTTTTGATCTCAGTTTTCTTTTCTTTGCATTTCAGCAAAGGGCAATTTTTATCATATAGTTCACCAAAGGTGCTAATGAAAGTGTTATATGCTATGTTAGTGTCCTCTTGAGTAAAGATGTTGTTCCAGTCATGAGCCAACAGATCTTGTCGCAAGGCTGTGATGGTATCAATGGTTACCTTACGCTTATATCTATATATTGCTGCCACATTTTCTCTTAAATAATCACACTTATAGGTTGCAAATATTGGCAAGTGATCTGTAATGTCTGTGACCAGTATACCCCTTTCAATATTATTTCCTATTTCATTTGTATATATATTATCAATTAGAGTTGCTGAGTCAGTGGTTATTCTGGTTGGTCTAGTTATTAGGGGATATAAATTAAGGCTATACATACTATCTATAAATGTATCTATATATTTATGTTTATATGGATTTAGTAGATTTAGATTGTAGTCACCACAGGCAAATACGGCTTTCTGTTGACATTGTAGGAATAGATTTTCCATAGTTTTTATAAACATGTCAACATCAGTCCCTGGAGCTCTATAGATGCAGCTGACAATTATGTTTTTGTGTTTCTCTCTGGATATTTCGATGGTGATTGATTCCAGCACATTATCAATGGTAAAAGACATACTATCTATGACTTTATAATTTAGATTTGTGTCCACATATAGGGCAACTCCACCCCCTGTCTTATTTTTCCTATTTCTATAGTTTAGCTCATATCCATGAAGAGGGAAATCAATGCCTCTGTCAGCATCAAACCAGGTCTCAGAAAGGGCAATAACATTAAAGGATTTTTTATGTTCATTCAGATAATCCTTGATTTTTTCATAATTTGCATACATGCTTCTGCTATTCAGGTGCATTATTGATATATCATTACCAGGTGGTTTCATATTTAATTGTTCCTCTGTATAGTAGCTACAGTCTTGTTCTATGTCGTTAAATATGTTGTTGTCTGGGTCTATGTATTGTTCAAAATTATATCTATTATATTCTGTGTACTTGAAGGTCTCCAGGTTCCAGTCACCGGGAAGCTGGGGACCACTGTAGTCTTGACTCATGTTATCTAGCTCTTCCTCAGATGTGTCTGATTCCATTAATTATTCGGATATGTTCTACCATAACTAATAGTAATATAGCTGCAGGATATATAGTGTATAATGGCAAAGCATAGTATGCTATAGTAAGTATTGTATACATATAGTATAGTATAGCGCAGGGTATATAGTATATAGTAGTATAGCATATATAGTATATTATAAGACAGGGTGTATAGTATATAATAGTATAGCATATATAGTATAATATAGTATAAGGCAGGATATATAATATATAGTAGTATAGGATATTATAAGATGGGATATATTTTATATAATAGTATAGCATATATAGTATAGTATCAAACAAGATATATTTTTTATAATAGTATAGTATATATATTATAGTGTAGAGCAGGATATATAGTATATAATAGTACGCAATGTACAGTATAGTATAGATCAGGATATATAGTATATAATAGTGCAGTGTCACGTTATAGAATTGAGCATATAGTGACAGTGTAGTATGGTATGGAATAGTGTTGTATAGTACAGTGCAGTACAGCATGTGTATACATGTGTGTACAACATGCGTATATATAAATGCAAGGTGATTATACAATATAGTATGATGTATAGTAAGCATAAGACCAAACATTTTGACACGATTTATTTAGAATTTAAGCCACAGAGAACCACCATTTGATGACATTTTAGTCCCAAAGACCCCAAAACTAAAGATTTCTTTTGCTTTTTCCACAATTCCAGGCTGGATTTGGGAAACAAAACAGTCAAACATGACCATTAATCTTCTACATTCTCTAGTTGTGTAGACTTGGGCTAATTCACATGATGAATATTTTAACTCTTGAGAGTGTAAAAATGGACCCGCAAGGGTCCATTTGGTTTCATTTTTACGCTCTCAAAGAGTTACATCTGGTTAACCAACTTTCCATATTTAACTGTAACTCTCTCAAGGACCACTGGTGGTCCCCGGACCACTTGTTTAAAACCCTTTCACGGGCCGGTCAGAGTCAGCCAAAGGGCCGCATTTGGCCCCCGGGCCGCGTAATGCCCAGGTATGGTATACACTTATGTTACCCTGTAACCATGAAGCGTCTATAGGACACCTTACATTTGCAGTTGTGGCTCCCAGGCTGCCTGGGCCCAGCCCATCCATTGCATGATGACTATGCAATTTACAAAATTACAAGCTAGCTGAAACCCTGCCCTAAAGAAGCCCCAGACTCGCCCTGAATTATTAATCAGCTATTGATGAGAACCTAATAAATGCACTCTGCTCACCATCCCAATGACATTCTTGCCCCCTACCCCAAGCCACTTCTGACACACATAAAGTCTTACTCCATCCATCGGGTGATGGATAAACCATAAAGAAAAAACATCTAACAAGTTACAGAGGATTATAGCTTTCCTGAACAAATGAGTTTACCGAGCTTAACAAAGCTGCTGTCTATAATTCCTGGGAACTGAGTACAAGTACACTTTTCCTGCCAGCTAATTACAGATTCTGACTGTGCGACAGTCAACAATCTTCACCCTTTTCTTCTGGCTAGCCACCAAAGTGTACCTAATGTGCTCACACAGGGGGAATCAACATGCCAGCCCACCAGAAGTATATGAAGATCAGTAGGGAATTACACAGTCATAATTATGATTTCTTGTCTGCCTTTAAGTGTTAATATAAAACCTGTCCAAGCATTGCCAAGCCATATCATGTGACATGAGGAATAGGAGGAGAATATGAAATGCATTTTCTTCCACAACCAAGATAACAATAACAGTAATCATGTATAAAAGTGCATATGGTTAATGATGCATTTATAAATTGCCTTCATCCAAAGCAATACATTTATCCATTCACAATCACTGTCCTGCACTCACCGACAGAAGAGCAACACCATGCAAGGCACCAACCTGCCCCATTGGGAGTAGTTTGGGGTTCAGCGTCTTGCTCAATGACACTTCCAAAGTACAGTAACTCAGGGGCAGCCGGGGAAAGCTTTTCTCAAGCAATTAGGAAATTCTGAAATGTGATTTCACGATAGCTATACCAAACTATCCCTCTCTTGGCCCCAACACACTAGGGTAGGGTTCTTCAACAAGAGGTCCTCAGAGTTGTAATTGCTACTATACCCAAGAACACGTACAGGTGAAAAATATCATTTTCCATTTGTATAGCGATAATTCGCTCTGTCATGGTAAAATGCTAAATGGTGCATTCATATAGCGCCTTTATCCAAGGCGCTTCACATAGCTTGTGCATCACATTCACCCATTCACACACATTCATCCACTGATGGCAGTGGAAACCATGCAAGGTACCGACTCCGTCTCTTATTCGGGTCTCTTAGCTGGCAAGAGGAAGCAACGCCGCTAGCATCAGGATCGTATCAAACAATAGCCCTACTAATCAAATATTGCTGTAGATCTTTGGCAATGGCAGTGGTCATAACTATATTTGAGAAAAACGTAGCGCTACGACAATAGCTTTCTTGGGAAAGCTGAGGTAGGTCTATTGATGTCCATCACTATAATAACCTCCACCCTGAAGCCAGACCTCATTCCTCCGCAACATCCTCAGACCTACAGTACAACAGCCCCGGTGGTGGTAAACAAGCATATATACTGGTACGTGCCTTACTAGCTTGTGGTCTGACTCTAAAACCCACATCCAACAGCTCTATGTGGAGGCTAGAGGTACAATATGTTGTATATGTCCGGCTTTACACTACCTGGAGTTAACAAAGACAGCTCTGTTAATCTCTGTACACCGTATCCAATACATAACGTCTATATTGTTGCCTTGTACCATGCCACGTAATGTAATACAAATATCATTCACATGATCAAATGACAGCCAGGCATTTCAGTGGGCCCTTTGACGACCCGTGGGCCCCGGGGGCGTGCATATCTCCCGCACCATCACCAGTAGCAGCTGCGGGGCACTTAATAAATTGCACCTTTTACAAAAGGAAAAGGTGATGAGTTGAAAAATGTTTAGCCCTTCGCCATGCATAATTCATGCGTCCTGCTCCCGCTCAAATCGGCTGCCGATGAATAATTAAAATTAATCTCATTATGGGAGTTTTCATTATGGGATAATTTAATTAATTGAAAGCCCAAGGACCTCTGAGGGGCCGGCAGCCACAGGGGCCCCATGCCCTAATGGCTCGAGGACAGGAGAGTGCACTGGTAATGCACAGGAGCCCATACATTATTTAATGGATCCCTCTAAGTAAGGACAGATCAATGATAACTTGTCATCTCGTCAATGCGCTGAAAGCATTCCAGAGCCCACTGACTGCAGGACAGATCCCCAAATTGTAATAGAAAAGTATGTATGCATGCACACACACACATGCGCGTGCACACACGCCACACACTCATGTACCCGCACGTGCACAAAGGCATGTCCACACACAGCAATGTGTTATTTGAGGATGTTACTATGAATATTCTTTATTTGTGCATATTGAAATGCAATACCTCATGGAAGAAGATTTTGCTGCAGGGAGAGATGTGTGTGTCTGTGTGTGTGTGCATGCGTGCGTGCGTGCGTGTGTGTGTGTATGTGTGTGTGCGCGCGTGCGTGCGTGTGTGTGTGTGTGTATGTGTGTGTGTGTGTGTGTGACCACATGCACATCCAAAGTGTCTACATGCATGCATGTATGTATGTGCATCTTTAGTGACATCTAATGGCATGAACTAAGAAAATTGTTTGTGTGTATGTGTGTGTGTGTGTGTGTGTGTGTGTGTGTGTGTGTGTGTGTGTGTGTGTGTGTGTGTGTGTGTGTGTCATTTGACAGGTTTGAATGAATGTGCTCTCATGCAGCTCAGTGCTGTAACCTACAGGTTTTTCAGATGGTATACCAGAATTAATCCCTGAGTGATGTGTACACATGACATCTAAACAGTATGTTGATACACATGGTAAATGGTCAGTGATGTAGATCCACTGTATCCTGCATCTAAACACACAATTTATAGATGATAGACGCATTTGGACAGTAAGCTTTGCGATGCACTCATGTACAGTAATTAATTAACCAAGAGAAGAAAGAAAGAAAGAAAAAAAAAAAAAAAAAGATTGTAGAGATTTATTAACAGTTAAAACTGGGACTGGAATTGTGTTCCTTTCTTTCAGATTGGCCTACAATTCTACCTGAACCTAAACACATTATATATAAATTAAGGCTGTTGAAAATAGTTAATTAATGGGATTAAATTAATTTTGTTGATTAATCTGATTAAAAATTTTAACGCAATTAACTCATGTGCATACTCACTCAACCCACTGAGCATTTTCTCATTGAAAGAAATGGGTAGAGCAGGGTTTTACGGATACTTATAGCTGTGTCTCCCTGTAACCAGAGCCATAGAGTATAGCTGGAGGATCTACAAGCATTGAGGGCTTGTAGATCGCCTATTTTGATAAATATTTTAAAGATATATGGTTATTTTTTTCACAGATTCTGTTGTTTTTTTTCGGAAAACATGCATATTTTGGACATAGTTCGAATGGTGATTAATCATGATTAAATTAATTTTGAAGCTGTGATTAATTTGATTAAAAATTTTAATCATTCAACATATATAATATATATAAAACAATATAAAATGAAATGGGAGTTAAAGGCTGCAATTTGGGAAAACGACAAAATATGACTCCTAACATCGCTGAAGTGGGACACATTGGCATACTATACCTGTATACCGGTAGCATATAACGGAAGACTGGTGCTAGCAGTACGAAAGCATTCTGCATACAAATGTATATTGTCCATACGCAACAATAACTGATATCAGGGTCAAGGGTGGCCATTAAATACGTTTCTTGGTGAGGTAGAGGAGGAGGTGAAGAGATAGGAGGGTTTGTTGAGTTAGTTTGCCTTGTCTCCCGAAGCACTTAAGCACTCTAATTATGCCGCTGCTGTGGAGATGCACGCATGCACCCACCCAGTGCTGTGGCTACCCGTGAGAAGCCTCCAGCAGCCTTTTCCACAGCAGGTAGATCAGGTTTCTGGGTACAGAGTAAAAATCCTTAGTGTTCATTTAACTCTGAGCTGAGCGTGTAAGAAATGACTCTTTTACACTCTGAGAAGGAAATGAAAGTCAAACGATTTGACTGTATATACTGTATATCATTTTGCCGGCCAGTGAACACTGGCTTGAACCCTCTATATCCTTGTTGTGTGTCCAATAGAATTACTTGTATGAGTAGCCTTGCGATGCCATGTGAGCTTGATCTTCTACTTTCACAGAATGTGCCAGATGTTTGCCTGTTTTCGCCACGCAAGACATGCATAAAATCTCGATGGGTGGTTTCATGGGTTTACATTTTGAAGATGATGCATACATAATGCTCAATCATTGTACCGAGGTATACAGTAACAAACGATATTCCAACAATGATTATTGAAGGAAAGAAATTGATCTGTGCCATTGTAACGCTGTGGAAAACTAGATTATGTTTAGCCCTGTCCTACTTCCACGTCGTTGGGCAGATTGTGCATACAGTATGTAACCTATCATGTAATGAGCTGGGACGCTCTGTCATCATGTTGTTGCAATAACATTCCAACAGAGATAGCTGGTGTCATGGGCAAAGCGTGCTTACAACCATGTAGTTCTCATTCTCATTAGTGTCAGACTTTTACAAATTGCCTGAACGTTGTTGGGTATGTAAAAAAATATATATGTGAGAAGTGTGAGATAATGAGGAACACATGCGATACACCATTAGACTACATCGAAAAAACCATCACACATTAAGGATATGCAGTGCAGTGCACGATGCACAGGTCTGCATTTCAAAGAGGAAATCTTTAACATAAATATTACCATTTTGTGCAAACAACTGAGTAATTACTTTAGGGCATAATAAGCTAGGGAAAGGCACACAATGAAAGAAAGCATTCTGGCTTTAAAATGAATAAAAATTGATTGTGTCCCAATAAAAAACGAATTGGCGGAGTGTTAACTGGATTCCATATAAACGTCTGTAGCAGTCCCTGGCCACTTTATTGTGTGCTAATGCAATAGAGAACACTTAGCAATAAATGCCTCCCTCTGATGAGCTCACAGAGGCTTTCCAAGATGGCCTGATGAAATTGTAAAAATTAGATTTGAGCTAGCTGCTAATGACTCCTAAAACAAAGGAAAATCTCTAAATAGAATTAGCCTGCTCTCTGCTTCTCTAAATACATCATATGTAAATTACTGTCATTTGGAAAAATATGCCTGCCTGGAAGGTAAAGTCTTCATTAGATATCTCAATAGGTTTGGGACTCAAATAAGAATCCCTCCAGGACATTTAAAAAGTTTTAGTTAGGAGAGCATGCTGAGGTATCGTTCACTAACTGTGTGCCGATCGCAAGGAACTTAACTCATTTTGATTGTCTGAAGTTCAACTACACTTAGTCGAGGTAGGTACTTAATGTAATAATCTGGTATGAGAATGTCCAAGAACATGAAAAAACAAACACACCTGACAACCCTCGCCTTGCGTCTAGGATTATTCCATATGTTTACTGTTCCCGAGTCTAACTGTCCTCCTGTTTACATACAGTATCGTCCCATAACTTTCCCATATTTTAACCATTTAAATAAAGCTCCTATCCCCCACTCTCCACTGAGATCAAATAAACCTCTAATGAAATGGATCACAACGTATGTAGACCTACCTCAGGCTCTCAAACATCTCACTTATTTTCAATGACTATTTTAATCACTACATTTTAAAAGTTATTGCTGTGTCTGGAAAACATTTCATTGTTTTTAAGTGTGACTTTCAGTATGAACGCAACACACAATAGGGCACAACTATAGCGCATCTCAGCTAAAGTAATTCAATACCCTTAATTAAACGAATGAAAGTCCATCAGATACATTACTGTGGTCACAATGACCATGAAAAAGTGCTTAAAACTTTGCAAAAGCTTTTATCAAATTATACTGTCTGCCGCGTCTACGCCATCGGCCTAAATAAATGATAGATACATTTTGGGAAGTGCCAACTACCAGCTTTCAATTCAATATTCCCTGACTGGGATATATGACACGCTCCAACGCACTGATTGGCTACAGTTGTTTTATTATGAAGTGGGTGGGGTGGGGATGAAATATTGTGCTATTTTCATAAATGCCTCATATCTGAAAAATGGATCTGAAAGTGAATAGAATTGTTTCTGACCAGCAAAAAAAAAAAAATCATCATGAAGGCCAAACCTTCTTAATGATATGACTCAGCGTCAACGTAGACGAAATCCAAACACTTTTCTAACTCTAGGTCATTCTAACAATTCTAAGCTTGGAAAGTACAACACAACTTAATCAATGTAGCCTTCGAGTGTGTTTACACAATTCCTGGTACCAATTATTTGCCTAACTAGAGAGTCTAAATCTCCACTTAAGCACTGAGTGGCCATTCAACCTGCCCTTTGCTGTTTGTGCAGGCCAGTCCAAACAGACATATATGACAACTTTGCAGCAATTACACAGCAATTAAACAGGACAAGTCATGTTTGTAGTGCGGCCCAACTGTTTCCTAACACAAACAGTGGGTTTGCCAGTTGCCTAGCTGCGAGACACAGGCCTTGTGTGTTCCTACCATGTAGGTAATTCACTTATCTCTTGCATTGTTCTCAGTTCATCCCTGCTGAAGCGCATGGCTTTGCCATTAGATTTGCTCAGGCTTTAGGCAAACGCCCCCCCCCCCCCTCCCACTGCCATATGCACTGCAGCCTTCGTAGGATTCCCTTAAAATAAAACTATACTAGGAAGATTCAGCATGTTAACAGAAGGCTAAATTTGACAGTACAAAAATGTACTACAGCCACAAATGGGCCTTTTGCCACTGTGTTCCTCCAGCCACAGTGGCTGATCAGTTGAATCCAAATTCAACTGAATTGCATTAAAACAGTTTCCAAATATTAAAAAAAGAACGATCAATCAACATTACACTATTTTTGAAAGACTGAAAGTATAAGATCAACTTGGTAACTGATAGTTTGATGTAGAAACAATTGAATTACTAATATATTAGATGACTCCGAGAAAATGATTGGTACAGTAGTTGCAGTCCTAAATTCCTCTTCTGTGTCTGACATGGAAGCCCAGTATATGTTATGAATGGACTGCCTGTTCTATGCATTTATTATATGGTTTTGTTCCCTAACACATCTGTTGTGTTTGTTGGATGGGGTTAACGCCTGCCTGTAGCCTATAGAACTGCTGAGGAGAAGGGGTGCGTGCCGTGCACAACACAGTGAAATCCAGAGTGTAAACGTCGACCCGTAAGGATCAATCAATTGCAACAACGCTTACAGCTATACAGTGTTGCCAACTTGGCACATTTGTCGCTATATCCCAGCGCTCTCAAGCTCCTGGCGGAAAATCCACTGCTTTTTGGCTAGTGAGTTGGGGCGAAATTGGTTGACAGGAGCCAGAGATAAAACTATCATTTTTCACCATTTTTCCTCCTATGATAGGACTCTATCATAGGTGAAAGGACCATTGGTAACCAAATGGACCCGTATAGATATGTAACTCTTGAGATCGTAAAATTAAATGTATTCATTTTAAGAGTTAAGTTATATTTAAACATCTGAATCACCTAATTTTCAAGAATCTACACACTTAGAAAATGCAAAAGAATTGCCATTTTGAACAACATTTTGCCAGTTATTTCTCCTAAATTAGTCCAAGGGACCCAGGTATGAAAATCAACCAGTGGTCCCCAGGCTAAATGATGGACGGTTGGTTAACTAGATCTAACCCTTTGAGGGTGTAAAAATGAAACCAAATGGACCCTTGCGGGTCCATTTGGTTTCATTTTAGACTATTTTAAAATAGTCATCATGTGAATTAGCCCAAGTCTACACTGCTAGAGAATATAGAAGATTAATGGTCATTTATACCATCTAACGCAAGACGCAAGCATCTAACGCATTCTAGTGCATTTTGGAAGTGCCACTAGTGCATTTTGGATTTGGGCAGTTGGCAACACTTACAGCTATAGTGTAAATGAGACACTCCAGGGTTGACTGTGTAACCCACGGTGAAGTGTGTGTGTGGGTGTCACCTCCTGAAGGGTCCAACAGGAGGATCACATATGGAGTCCCTGTCAGACCGGCAGCTGTGGGGTATTTCCACTGTCCAGAAGCGCCGGCCTTTCAACAGACTTGACAAAGTAGAACACACAAAAATTACACTGAACTTTTTTTCTTGACTCCATGTATGGTCAAACCACTGTCATTGCAATTGTCAAATGAAATTACTGTATAAACGCCTACTGTACGGTCTCAATGCAGTGATTAAGGGTGTATTGTTTATTGTTTGCGTCCTTATTATACAAAGTAGTATCATATGTGAATATCATAGCAAATACAGTTACTGTAAATGGAGAAAGAAACAGACCAGTATACCGGAATGAGTCAGTACCCAATAAGAGTGTAAGTAAATTAACAAGGCTGTTGAAAATACCAAGTTAATAGGTTTAAATTAATTTTGTTAATTAATCTGATTAAATTTTTTAATTAACTCATGCACACTGACTCAACCCCCTGAGCATTTTCTCATTGAAAAAATGGATAGAGCATGGTTTTACAGAGACTGTGTATAGCCGGGTAACCAGAGCCATAGAGTATAGCTTGAGGGATCTACAAGAATCAGGGTCTTGGTTTCACCTATTTTGATAAATACTTAAAAGATAAACAGATCTATTTTTCCCAGATTCCGTTTCTTTTTTTACATGTTCAAATCCTGTACAGGAGAACAGGGCATATTTTGGACATAGTTCGCATGGAGATTAATCATGATTAAAATAATTTTGAAGCTGTGATTAATCTGATTAAAACGTTTAATCATTCAACAGGCTTAAAATTTACCTCTGTAAATGTGCAGAGGATCAGACAGACGTAGGAACAGGAACAGACCTACTACACTCTTTGTAAATTAACACTCTTTTGTTGTGGGCGTTGTTGTAAGCTTCTTGAAAAATAGAAGGGAAAAAAATCTAAATTCCAGAAAAATAGGGAAACAAAAATGCTGTGTATAGTGTGTAATGATATTCTAAGATACAGGTGTCGATTTTGATGTATCCAGAGATTTAATTGGCCTTGGTGTTCTTGAAGGAGTGAAGCAACAGATTATGGTAATTGAAAGTCCATACTGCGACAGAAATAACTGTTCTCGCACAGGGGCTAGACCCACTGGTGCCTTATGCTGTCTGTTGGCGAGAACTAAATATATTTTCTGCATTCTGAACAGCATTCCAGTCTAAAGCATATGTGCCAGTAGTTAACAGTGTATGAGAATAAATAGCTTTCTCAGCCAAGCCTTGAGACATGTCAGAGATACTGTACGTGTGCATCCGTGTGCGTGTGTGTGCGTGTGTGTGTGTGTGTGTGTGTGTGTGTGTGTGTGTGTGTGTGTGTGTGTGTCTGCAAACGTGCATGTGGGTGTGCAGACGTGTGTGTGTGTGTGTGTGTGTGTGTGTGTGTGTGTGTGTGTGTGTGTGTGTGTGTGTGTGTGTGTGTGTGTGTGTGTGTTTGTGTGTGTGTGTCTGTGTTTGTGTGTGTGTGTGCATGCATGCATGCGTGTCTATGTGCATGTGTGCTCATGCACCTACTCATGTGTGTTCTCTACAAACGTATAAGGAACTGTAATATTATCAACTGTTAAGGAAATAAATAGGGCATGATGTCATTATCCTGATACCGTCTTTCCCTTTCTATCAGCTCACATTAGTAACAGTTCAGATCAACGAGCGTTCATAGATATTGACATGGTAATGACTTCCCTGGCAGAACGAAGGGGGCCCTAATTTCTAAGGATCTTAGCACTGGGCCAGGATTATGTCACTCTGACCACCTGTTCCTTCGTAGAAGAAAAAAAAAAAGAAAAGAAAAAAGCAAACGTCACGGGGCCTTAAGTAGTTCCGGCAAGCATCCAAAATGTGAACTTCTGAACCGGGGTGCTTACTTTCTCATTTGTGAAGCAGGAGGAGCAGAAGCAGGCAGGGTGTAGCAACAGCCACTCTAATTTGGTGGTGGTGGTGGTGGTGGTAGTGGAAGGGGTTTACATAAGGGATGTGTTGCCCTGTGCCTGTCACTCAACCCTGACTACTGACTGGCAAACTGATGCTCTTTAGTGGAAACTCAAAGCTGACGAGAGATTAGCCATCAGTAGCAGAAATGCTAAGTATTGTTTCGGGCAGGCAGTGGAGTTCACACTTGTGTGATGTGAGATGAACCAGCGGAATGTTTTTGTTTTGGTCCATACATATACTATGCATCTGCTATGTCAGAAGTTTTCAACCTTTTTCATACCAGGGCCCACAATTTATTCAGCATTTGAGCCACCAGCAACCATTTGATGACATTCTAGCCCCACAGACCCAAAACTAAAGATTTATTTTGTTTTTGTCCACAACTCCAGGCTGGATTTCAGGCAAACATACAGATCAAAATTACCATTAATCTTCTACATTCTCCAGCTGTGTAGATTTGGGCTAATTCAGATGATGACTATTTTAACTCTTGAGAGTGTAAAATGAAACGGAAATGGACCCTTGCAGGTCCATTTGGTTTAATTTTTATGCTCTCAAAGAGTTACATCTGGTTAACCAACTTTCCATCATTTAGCTGGGGACCACCTTGAACCCTCTGAAGGACCACTGGAGGGCCCTGGACCACTGGTTGAAAATCACTGTGCTACAATATGTGAATGCATATAGCCGGTAGCCGCCCAAGGTATGCTCGGAAATTAGAAAATTATTCATCAGCGATTTTCCATTTTAATCTTTTACAAGGCATCTCTCTTACGTGTTTAGGAATTGGACAGCCGAAGGATCGGACGTGATAATTGTTCTGCCCTCCATTCAATCCATTAAAAATAGAAATTGCAATCATCCCCGTGTGAGATAGACACCATTTATTAATAATTCTGCACGTATTAGTATTGACAGCAGGCCACAGAAATAATAGCTGTGCTCAGCAGAAGTAATCCTTTTTGTCTGTCAAGGGAAAAAGTCAAAAGCTCCTCTACTTACACTGTCTGTCTTCAGACCCAAGTTTGTGTTGCAGGTGCACTGTAAATATACATTTCCCCTGGATTGGGGTTCTAAAATAGCCATGCCAGCACTTGTGGACCACACACTGCTATTAGATTCGCCTGCCAAATGGTGTGGTTCTGCTTACATCATTGGGCTCCGTGCCCACTTGTTCCTCTGCCTATCGTCAGGGCGTTAGTTGGGATTGAGTGATGCACACAGAAATAGATGGAACTTATGAGATTCCTACAACAGCCATCCAGCACTACATGTGCAGTTCTAAATGCGACTAGTGATGGGAGAGAAAACAATCCAATGAATGTAATGGACATGCACACAAACAAACGCTCTTCGGCATTCATGTCAGCCAAATAATGTGCAGGAATTGTATCCTGATTTAATATTTGCTTCAGACATACAATAATACTGATTTCATGCACACATATTTGAATGTATAATCTAAGCAAGTATTTATGCACTTGGTTATTGGCCAAAGGTTCATGCTTTTCTTTCAATAATGTATAGTACCGGTACATGCAGTACAGTACACTACATTTCTTTTTCTGATCCAAAACGCAATAATCACACAATGAACATTTTCAATGTTCTCTCACTGTAACTAAAATCACTTACTATTCTGCTAAATGTGGAGTTGATACAGGAACACTCTCTCTGAGTGTTATAGACTCTTCACAACTCACACAGAAGAGAATCTGGGTTGACTGGATTGCTACAGTGGCCATAATGCATTGGTGTACTCACCCCACTTTGTGGAGAGGGGGAGGGCTGTCTTATACCAGGAAGGAAGTGAGACCAGTGCCTGTGACATCACATGCACTTTGGCATACTAACATACTGTATATAAAAACACATGCTGTAGTACCCGCATAAAACCCACATAAAAGTGTTTCTTATCCCTAAAACATAATTAAAATAAGTATCTGGTTGCAAAAGGGGCGAAGTGGCCACTCTCTGGCCAGTTAAAATATTCATCATGTGAATTAGCTAAAGTCTACACAACTATAGAATGTAGATGATTAACGGTCATTGTTTGACTGTTTTGTTTCTGAAATCCAGCCTGGTGGACAAAAGCAAAATAAATCTTTAGTTTTGGGGTCTGTGGGGCTAAAATGTCACGAAATGGTGGTCCGTGCTGTGGCTTGCTGAATAAATAGTGGGCCCTGGTATGAAAAAAGGTTTGGTATGAAAAAGTAAACCACAAGTAAACCAAGTGGTTTACTCTGAGAGTAAAAGCGGACCAAGTACAGTAGGTTTAGTTTTAAATGTACACTACTGTGTGCTGTGTTACTGTGCAGCAGCAGCAGCAGCAGCAGCGTCTCAGTCATGTGGGAGCAGCGCAGAGCACTGCACTGCAGCATGTGGCCTTGATGAAATCACCTCACACGCAGACCAAGGTGCTGACAGCGGGGATCAAGGCGGGTCCAAGCTATTCCAGTTGGTCCTGCCACACTGCGGCCCGATGGGTGACCCGCGCAAGATGCTGATAAGCCACGGTCACAGAGGGCCTTTCTCCACGCAATGCTCTGCATGAGACAAGGCCTGAAATAATGTTTCAATTTGAGCCAACAAGGGCTTCAACTATCTACTGTACTATCTACTCTACGATTATAATATTTCCACAACTTATTTCATAATTCATAAATGAATTGACATGAAAACATTAACACAGATTTCCATCAAAATCGATTAGTCTAATAGTGAACCACTCCATTTAATAGTGCGTTGTGCAAAAATAGTCAAAATAGCGGATCTCTTTTTGATAATAGATTAAATCAATTTGTTTGATTAACTATTGCAGCACTCAAGGAAAAAGAATAGATTTAAAGCCAGGCAAAAGAGGGCTCTAATTTGAGTCACCGTTCAACTATATTTCAAGATCAACCTCGACATTAGCTCCTCGATATAGCATCAACCTCTTAGCAAACCTGAATCTCCCAAGGAACGTTCACAGGTAAAACACTGCAGTCTGCAAAGATTGTCCATTCAACGCTTGGCCAAAATTACAGGGTAAAAATGTGTGAATTTCTTAACAAGGCTGCAGCTCTCGGTCCAGTTACCGTAAATGAAAGAAAGAAAAAAAAAAGAGTAGCCAAATACGCTGGCCCCTTTCTTCTCCCGCTCCACATGTTAAGGTGTCTATCATGTGTGAAACAAGCTATTTTTCTTCAGCCGTGCCTTTTTGACTCTGATGACATAATGCTGGAGTGAGTTAGTGCTGAGGGAACACTCCTTATACACCTATTTAAGAACAGCAGCCTTTCACACCAAGTTCAGCAGGAAGAGGTAGTAAAATGAAATGGGCGAGACCTACAGTATTTCATAATTAATAGGTAGCAGTGAGGGGGAAACGGGTCCACCGCCACGCTGACGTAACAAGGTCAACAACGTACAAAAGTGATCATTCATTCTCCGGAAAATTACACATGAAAAACCAAGCGGGGCTCTACTGTATATTATTCCTTTTTCGCAAAATCAAAATCGCAACAAATTTTGAAATATGCGGCCCTTAGATTGATTCGCTTTAATTACCAAGTTTGGAGGTCTACCGGAGCTGCTGTTCCGCTGGCCTATAGCGACTAATTTGTTACCGCGGTGGTCCCCAGCTCAACCCAGACCACCACCTGCACGCGGTACTGTAAATTACTTCGCGGGCCTAATTGCCCTTGTCCGTTGTATTACTATAAACCACTAGTGCTGTGCTAACTCTATTGTCAGGTACTTAATCAAGGCCACCAGATTTATTTCCCTATGCTAACTCCAGGGAGCGACCACAGCAGTCAGAGTAATCTGATATACGGCATATAACTTTATTTTTTTGCATCTAATATTAACCACCAATAGGCTACAGTGCATATTGACATTGAGTGAGCTGGGATTTGGCAATGATACTAATAATAATCATCAACATATCAGTCAACGATGTGAAGCAATTGCCCAGCATGTGGGAGCTGTGCATAATGCATAATAGTCCCAGATGTTGCATGGAACAAGCTTACCTGGGGGGTATGGTGCCATTGCGCCAATCAAGCACACTCACACTTGATCAGTCACAGGCCTGAACTATTCAGTCTCTTACCTCACATGTGCACGGCAGCAGCAGCAGAAACAGCAGCAGCAGCAACAGCAGCAAAAACAGCAGCAGCAGCAGCAGCAGCAGCAGCAGCAGCAGCAGCAGCAGCAGCAGCAGCAGCGGCAGCAGAACTCATTTGCCTAGAGGATAAAATGACACCAAAGCCAATGAATGAAGGCAACAACAAACAAACAAACCCAAAGTAGGTTTGTCATTACCTTAGGATATACACACTGCTAATGCTGTGATAGAACACCCATGTCCTTTAATACAGTATAATACTATATAAAGGACATGAGTCTTCCTCACTCATAGCACATCATACACAGTTACGCACATCCATCCCACATTCCAAAATGTGATAATCAGGATTCGTGATACGGTTTTACAAAATGGTTGATAGTACAAAATAAAAACAAACTATAGCACTATAAGAAAAAATATATTATATTTTATATTATATTTGGTACGAAAAACATACTTGATTAATACAATTATAACCTCTTCCAACAACACAAACGTTCCATATTTTACCCAAGCAGATTCATCACACAATGAGCTTTCCAAAGGGGATATAACATTGATGTGTTCAAGGGCAGGCCGAGTATTTCTTTTAAAGAACTCTTGATTTGTCAGTGAAGTGGACTAGGAGTATTAAGGTGCAGAGAAAGACGCAGAGACAGAGAGGGGGGAGTGGCCTGCAAGAGGGGATGTGGTCTGTGTTGGGATGTCAGGAGCATAATGGCCAGCTGAGTCATAGGTTATAAAAAGCTGTCATTAGGGATTTCTGCCCTCAGCAGCTCATCACACAGGACCTGTGAATTATTTATTACTGCTGGAAACTCAAGTGCTCCGTTACTCAAGTCTGCCTGTTTTTCTGCACTTTCCTTACCTCGGGTGGTTTAATGAAAACACGGCATCTTAATTGTTATGATTTTAGAAGGGGGGGAGCCTTTTAGGAGGTCTAATATATTAAAAGGGAAATAGTTTTTTATTAATGTGTCTAATAAATATATTTTTTAAACACTTGATATAATAAATTTGTCGTGCGCCCTTCACTAATGAGGGCCTTTTGCACCATGATTCAGAGTGTTTGTATTATTAGGATGGACCTTGTATTTAGTTTGCCCCTAGTCCAAATGACCGCACCTCATTAGCTCCAGTGGTGCATTAATAATCAGGACTTGATTATGTGGCTTGCTTTATATATGATGATATAGTTTCTCTATTTGGATTTGGATTGGAATTTGGTGGATGTGACGATTTCAACACAAAATCTACAGTCATGTGGCCCTCTTTAGGGACTCATTGGCATCACCGTTTTTTCCACAAATATTTTGTCAGCGAAAAATTGTTGTAACAGTGTTATCAAAACAATCAACGATATCTTACAAATCTCCAGATTCCCCCAAATCAGTTTCATTTAATCTTCCCCCCACATACACCTCACTTTTAGAGGCCAGAGTCGATGCAAATCAGCTCAGGCATTTTTCCTCACTTTGTTTTGTTCTCAGTGTATGAAAATGGTTAAAAATCCCATGGGTGAGTGAAAACGATCCTTCTAGTCCAGTCGCCTGCTCTAAGTCAGCCAAAACATTCCAGACTTCAAACGGCGGCTTTGCCTACCAGGGCCATTTCAGTGTCCCAACCTCCATGGCCCAGGAGGACTTGGTTATTTGGATAAATTAATTTCTGGAGTCTGCCTGCGTCGCAAAAACAACCCCCTGCCTGACAGCAAATTAGTCTGACTAAAAAAAAGAAAAAACAAGTAAAATACATATGGTTAAAGAAAACACCACCAAGTAAGGAAAAATCTTTTGGGGCAAATGAATTTTTGCCTTCACTGTGTTTAAGATATATTCATGATATCTCTTTTAGTAACCTAAAATGTATCATATTCTGTTGGATATTCATATTGGATTCATACTCCTCACATATAAGGTCCATCTCTAATCTTACGCAAACCTTTCAGTTATTGGCAGGAGAGCATCATCGTCCAAAGACAGACATGCAGGGACTTTATTAAACACGCCCAGAGGGCATTCACAGCTTTAATAATACTTAAAAACAAAAACATGCCATGACAAGAGAATCTGGCTGAGACATACGTACATTCTACAAGGTAGAAAATAAAGTCTGAGAGACTAGAAAAAGGGGGGGAGGCAGGAATGGTTATGGGAGGGGGGAGAAATTATGCAAACAGATGAAGACAATCCAGAATTAATGGGCTGCAACATTTTCAGGCACTCAGAGAGCTGTCCAAGGACACCATAGGGGAGACTGCATGGCCCCAGTAATTGGAGGAGCATGTAACTTCAAAAGTAAGGAGAGCAGACTGGAGAATGTTCTTCTGAAGTAAAGTCTTAAAGAAAACCTGAAGCACATGTACAGTACAGTACAGTACAGTAGGGAATCTGCTGCATGTGTGAATGAAAATTGTTAGTAATTCTATTCATCGCAGCAGACAAGAAACACAGCATTATTCCAGTTGAACTACCACACCTTCAAAAATGAATGTGTATCTGACATTCATCTTTGGGGTCACTTGCTCTGCGTACAGCAGCAGCACTCCCTCACTCAAGTGTATGATTTTGAATGGTAGAAAATGAAAATATCTTTAATATGATAAATAATTGTATACTTCTGTAAGGGGACATTCTTGCTCTAGTCTATAATGAGGAAAATAATGAGTCGAAGATGTAAAATGCGAATTCCCCCATGTGGTTCTGTTGCTAACAGAATGTCATTGTAAACATTGTAACCAATATTCAAAATTTATGGGCCCATAATAGTGATTATTATTTAATTTACGTTTTGCCATAATCAGGTGAATTTAAGGGGGCATGACAGCAATGTTAGGCAAAAAGATATTAATCATATTTGGATATTTAGTATTTAGTTTTTGGCAACAAATTTCCTTTTCGGTGCAGTCCTGTTAAACGGCTAGACTCATACTACATGCAATGGTAGCATTTAAGATAACCTACTGTATATAACTGTGTGTAGGACTGTCATGACATTTCTTAGGTGTAACATTAATCTCATTGACCAGTAAAGACATTTGTCACGTAGGGTAGACCATAGGCATTTAATGGCTATGACCTGTGCATATTAATCTAAGATGTACAGTTACAGTAGCTGTTGTTTACCGGCACCCACTGGCCTAATGGTCCAGGCACATGCCAAATAATATAGGTTGACAGTGTGTTGCGTGTTCGAGTACCGTTCATGATGACCTTTTGGTGCATGTCTCTCCCTTCTCTGTCTCCCTCTTTCCTGTCTATAAAAGCACAAAAGCCCCAGCTAATACTGTTATTACAGCATCACAATCACTTTATCCTTTAATGCGTTTCGCTATTCAAAAACACCAACTAATATAAGCTCACACCTTTTTAAACAAGGAAAGTGTCTCTTAAAATCTTGAGTGTCCCTTGCACAAAAAGCATTTTAGAGTGGGGTCCAGAGCTAAACATCAGTGTTGTAGTGGTACTTTTAGAAGTGGGGGGACGCCTCTGAAAGGGGAATTCCCCCCATTTTATTATTATTTTTTTTCTGAGAGTGTACACAACTACAGTACACATGTGAACCAAATGGACCCTAGCGGGTCCATTTGGTTCCATGTGTACACTCTCAGAATAAAGGAAACTCAGTAACATGGTGAAACACATCTTGATGATGTCATCAAGATGTATTTCACCATGCTAATGATTTTTTTCAGACCCAAAAATATTTTAGATGTGAGAAGTGGGGGGATGCCGCCCCCCGCGTCCCCCCTCCAATACACCCCTGCTAAACATGTTGCTATTTGGGGGACATGAAAAAGTTTGAAAACCACTGTATAAATAACTTTGAGAACTTGTTGTATGATACTGCCTCGTGTCATCTTGTTCTGCGGTTCCGCTTGCTCGGTCACAGAGGAACACTTCAAACTGAATCATCATCACTCGGCACCTATTGTAAAGGATTACCATGAGGAGTAGGAACCTCACCACACTGAGGGTCTACCAAACTCACAACAAGGACCATAATACAGTGAGCTACAGTATGAGATTATACAGAGAAATAGAATAAAAGATGAGATAAAGTACAAAGTGGAAAGCAGAGTGTTTGTGAGAAGAGAAAACGTTGTCCTCAACAACCCACCACTTTCATGACAGAAGCATTGCGGACTGTGTGACCAAACCACAGTTCCAAACCAAGGATGCTGCAATATCAGCTCTGACCCAAAGATGAACCGAAGCTTCACAAACACAAGATGAACCACTGTGTCTGTATCTGTATATACTTTTTGAACCACGCAAACCTCGACTATGCTGTACTTAGCAAAACACCAAGACAAGACATGATTTGCACTATATCGATGTGTTCTGGTCTAATAGTTCAACGTTGTTGATCTCGTCGCTGATAATAGCAGATCTACAAATTGATGTATAAACTGATCCACAATGTCAGCTTGTAGATCTGCTATTTTTTTCTGATCCCCCTCACAGAATCGGGATACTGACATGCGGCTCAAGTGATTAGATATTGCTGGATCTTGGACAAAAAATGTGCTGCTTCCTGGATCGTCGTTCTTTCTGGTACTGAACTGCTTAAATTTGGAAACATTGTTCTGAGGGCCAGCATTTCACCAGGAAATATGTATGAACTTGGTCCATCGAGGGGGGGGTGATATTCTGTACTGTTGTTAGTCTATCCATCTGTTGAGGGAGCTCAACACAAACCCCCCCCAACTCCTGCAACAACCTAAAATGTACCGCTGATGGCATAACTTTGACATAACCTACACTTCTGTCTGAACGATGTGCTTTAGCGATACATCATATAAATAGGCCCTGGTCAGAAAGAAAATGAAGACAAACTGTATCAGATTGAAATGGGAAAAGCAGAGAGGGGGAACACAATCTTTCCAAGGTCTTTTGGTCTGAGGGCAGAACACCACTCATGCTAGAGAGCCACTCCAACATTCACTGGCTGAGGAGAAAACATTCATTTTTAACCTGTTATCCATCACTGTCAAAATGTGGTGCACAGCAAAAAATAATAATAATCAAAATACAAGGAAATAATTAGGCAGAAAGAAACATGATTGCAGACTGGAGTAGCAACGGAAAAAGGGCTTTCTTTAAGTTAAATGAAGCCAAATGAGCAGGGACGTGCACACATAGACATCAAATGGGGCTTCAGTTGAGCCCTTTTACCTGTCTGTAAACCCTTTTCCTAACCACAAATGCAGCACTTACTGCCTTGAAAGAAATGCAAATGCTACTCCTTTCCATGCCAGCATTCAGAACAGGAACCTAAACTTGAAAGAAGTATTTTCAAGCAAAAACAGACTTGTTTGGAAATCCATGTTGTACACTGCATCTCCACCAAGTAGGGTTCTGGTTTGTTCCCCGAAATTAGCTGAGCTACAAGCTGAGTAGCTCCCAGGGGGGAGCTTGTAGATCTGCTGTTTTGGATATTTTGGTCCAAGGTGCTCTCTTACAGGATTTCAGCCCTGGCCCTCTAACAGTCTCTGCACTTCCCTGCAAATAAGATGTTGCTAAAAAAACTAATTTCCTCCCCAGTTCACCACAATTATTAAAGATTGTCACAATCTTTGAATTAACAATTTAGTTCTCTTGCAGTAGACCTATAATTAGGCTATGCATTATTAATTGGACGTGTGCAGATTGTCAGCCTATAAAGCAGTGATTTTCAATTGTTTTGATAGCAGGGCCCACTATTTAGTCATCATTTTAGGAGTTTTTGTTTTGTTTTTGTCCACAATTGTAGGCAGATCACTGTTGGAGCCGTAAAAACATTTTATGGAGGGGATCCCTGCCCTATCTTGTCAAATGGGGGACCATGGGCGAATTAGTGTCATTGTGGGGGGTCCCCGGCATGAAAGGGCTTCGGGAACAGTAGGAAGAACCACTGACATAACGTAGGTGGTATCCCCGCCCCTATTTGACATACCCTAATAACTTTTATTGCTGCCTACATCAGGGGTTTTCAACCAGTGCTCCGAGGACCACCAGTGGTCCCTGAAAATGTTCCAGGTGGTCCCCAGCTAAATGATGGAAACTTGATTAACCAGATGTAACTCTTTGAGAGCGTAAAAATGAAACCTAATGGGCCTTTGCGGGTCCATTTGGTTTCATGTTTGCACTCTCAAGAGATAAAATATTCATCATGTTAGCCCAAGTCTACACAACTAGAGAATGTAGATTGTAGAAGATTAATGGACATTTTGATCTGTATGTTTGACTTGTTTTGTTTTCCAAAACCAGCCTGGAATTGTGGACAAAAGCAAAAGAAATCTTTAGTTTTGGCGTCTGTGTGGCTAAAAATGTCATCAAATTGTGGTCCGTGGCTCAACTTAAGCATCATCAGCATCTGGAAACAAACGGCAGGCTATATCTTGTGAGATTGGGGGGAAAAGTGTCGCTGTTATTGTAATAGCCTACCTTACAAATCTACGCTGCCAGCAGTACAGCCCACCACATGCAACAAGTCTCGCTGTCCGTAACGGTGCAGCGTGCAGGCAGGGGGAGGATTTGCACGCGTGTTTTCTTTTGACAGGCTCGCGACGAGTCACACACACACTTTTCAATGACGTTGATAAAAGGTATTTCCGACTTAAAGCCAAAATGAGCAAAGATGGAACGGAGCAGAGCAGCAGCAGCAGCAGCAGAAGTTGTTACAATAGTAGCCAGGCTGTTACGATAATAAGATCTCCCAGCGCATCGCATGCGTGCGTCCAGGCGCTGATATCAGTGTGCAGTACAGTATCAAGTTCAACGTGCGAGAGAGAGAAAGAGAGACGGACAGCTAAACACCTCGTAGGCAAGAATAAACGGTATTTATTTATATTATGGATACCGAACTCACCTTAACTTTCTGACATGGCGGGTTGAACTATACTGCCCGTAGGCCTAGGCTACCTGTAAGCTACTTTCCGCGGGGGCTCGCCGAAACAGCTCACTCACCGGGAGACAGACTGCTCGCCCAAAAGCCTTGGACAGCTCACCCACAACAGGGTATGCCTACGCATGCATAACGTGAAAGTAGGGTGACCAGATTCAAACTGTTCATTTGAGGGACAGAAGTGCTGCATGTGTGGGACAAGTGGAGCGTGGAAACGGGACAAAAGATATTTCAGGATTCCATTTCACATATAGCAAAAAACAGCTGACCTAAAACGGTGCGACGCGTTTTGAGATTGTAGATCAGCTATTTTTGATACGACAGTATGCGATGTGGCCCTATGCGATGTGGCTCTAAGAGTGAGTGTGGAAATATAGTGGGACCATGGGGGGATTCTTTACAAGAAAAACACAGCAAGAAATGATACAACAGAAATCCAGCTATTGGGGCACTACAGATTATTAGGGGCATTTTGAACACTGATCTGTCAGTCACAATGTGGGACAGAGTCTCAATTTGTGGGACGCTTGAAAAATCTTGAAAATGAGGGACTGTCCCATGCAAAGAGGGACATCTGGTCACCCTACGTGAAAGGGAAATCAAGTGGCAAATCAAGTGATTTAGCAAATTAAGTTTAATGCTGTTTAATGCTGTACAATCAAGTCGGACTTTTCTGTTTGGATGTATGGACTGTAAAAGCCAAAATGCCACTTACTGTAGGCATTCGTGCAAAACTTCCCGGTTTGGTGATGATGTCATATGCATACCCTCTATATACCCCTCCACATAAGACATAATATCATATTAATATAAATTACCATACGACATTGTGAAATAAGCAGAATGTTCATTATAGGGGAGTCCTGTCAATAAAGGGCCAATTCACTATTGTTATGGAGGGGAGAATGATGATGACAATAATAGGGTTGAGTGCAGAGAGCTATGTAATTCTATAGTAATGATTAATAACTATCTATGTATAATGTTTAATACATTCACACTAAATATAAATAACAAAGTAAATCACTGAAATTTAAAACTGCAATTTACAACTATAGTGGTTAACACCATTATTACATGCTGTTCAATAGACAACTCACAGACCGATCAGATTGCTACATCAATCAAAGGCTACTCGCCTATATACAGTATATAAGTCTTATGTCTTATAATTAAAACAAATTGCAATCTAGCATCCTCCCCGGGGAACTCACCAGACAGCTCACCAGGGTAAATTCACTTTTCTGGGGACATCTCACCCCAGAAAGTGAAATCACGGACATCTCACCCCAGACTTTTGGGGTGAGATGTCCGCACTTTTTACTCAGAGGTGAAAAGGGGTGAGTTGGCTTGTTACCATTTATCTCCCATGTGCAACTTTGTGCAAAAGACATTGTTTTACTCATTTTGTGTTAATTGGGCTATTTTTTTTTAAAAAAAATATCCATCTCCAGTGTTATAGTAATTGTTCTTGTGTTTATATACATTTGCTGCATATTTTTGCATAAAGATTTATATGGCTATAGAGACTGTCCAATTGTAGTTATTTGTTTTTATTTAGTTTGGTGTGTTTGCACTTTGGATGTCTCTCTCTCTCTCAGTCTCTCTCTCTCTCAGTCTCTCTCTGTCTCTCTCCCTCTCTCTCTCTATTCATGTGACCTAGAGCGCCCCCTGTAGAACTCTTCTAGAATACCTTGCATGATGCCAGGCTGTCCTGACTCCTGTGTAAAAATGTGAGCATTATGTACACATGGAAGTAGGCTATGTTTTGTCAAGCACAGGTCTGTTATTTGTCTAAATATCTGCAGGTTTGCCATGCACATGTTGGTGTTATAAAATGCTAGCCTATACTCCAGTGCACACAATTTGCAGCCCTTGGTCAGACCAAACGCATTCATCATTTGCACAAAAGCTACAGTGAAAATGAAAGAAGTCCTCGTAACACTCACAGTACAACAAATACTACATTAACAGTCATTTGAATATCCCCCACACGGGCCTATACAGAAAAGCTGCAAAGGCAATCTTCATTCTACTCCTTGCATGTATACAGAGTTACAGACTCATTGGATCAAGTGATTATTAGATAACTCTTTAATAATAACTCAGCAATATACATCACAGGACAATTCTGGTGATTCATTGCGTCAATTGACTGCTCCCCGTAATCCCATTTGGGTCTGATAATGCACTCATCCAGAGCTCGAAGTCAAGGCCCTCATATCTACAGAGGAGCCCCCACACACACCTTCTGATGAGGAGATGAGGGAGAGAATGGAGCGACAGCATGCAGCCGCACATCCTTGAGAGCATTTTTTTTTTAATTTCTTAGTGTTCCATCTGTTGAAATGATAAAGTGCAGCCATAATGGAACGCAACAAGATTAAATTAATCAGGTTTGTCCATTACACCGCCGCGGGCCCTGCACAGATGATTGCAATTTTCTCTGTCAGGCCCATTACTGTGAGATCTCTTTAGTGGGCTGATGCAATTAAAATGGACTTAATGTAAATTTAACAATACAAATAACACTTCTGCCCGTGTATGTTTAAGAGGGGCCAGGCAAGAGGGTCCTGAAGTGCAACGATAAACACCCACTGTAACCGTTTTTAACTTCAAACAAACCAGGGTGCTATTTGATTAGCGTGAACTCTGTGATCAATAACTATGTTTCATGTTTTCATGTCCACCGCGATGTCGAAGGATCGGATTGCGCGGACCACCCCTGTCTGGACGTCGGGCGTTAGGAACACAACACCTACCAGAGGGGTATCATTGTGTCCATAGATCATTTGAACCTGGAAGTGGGGGTGGGGGGGGTAGTTTAGCGCGGTCGCTCTGATGAAAGCATCCGAGTGTTACCGCTCATTAATAAATCTCATGGTACAGTAGGTTGAGGCAGAGACTTGAGAGAATTTTATTAATATATTTTTTTTCCGGGGTTGATCTAATATCTACTTCATTGGTTACTTCCTCCAGCTGGATCGGGTCACCGCCGGGGGGACAGGGCCTGCAGGAAGTGTGCTTAACGGGAGGAGATCTCGGCCTAGTGCCACAAAGCTCCCGCCGCCACTTAAACACGGGAACTGCGGAACTGTCACGCTAAAAACGTCAAATGCTTTTTTTATTCTCAGCACTTCTATAATATTTGATTTACGTCGCATTGTAAAATATAACAATGCACCAATGCTTTCTTTGTGCAGAGATAAAGCCTCCTGCGCAGTCGAGGGCCCATGTTCGGTGGTAGCTCTACTGTGAGAAAACATGTTTTCTCGTAGATCTTTCTGGAAGCATATATAGAGCCACATCTGTTTTATGTGACTTTACTTAAGGGGTTTTAGGGCGGTTGAGCTTAAAGTTATTGTGGCCAAATGAAGAATTACCATAACCAATCAGACAATACACTTATTACATTATATGCTGCATTTCATTTTCAGAGACAGGTGTTCTGTATTAGTGTCCGATCACATTACCGGCAAAGTGAAATAACCCGCACCTGGAGAAAAGTACATATTTTCTTTTGATACACAAAAGGGAGGAGGCAAAGTTTTTTGTCCAAATACTTCTCCCCCCCCTTCCCCCTTCACGTCCTTTTTTTTTTAATCAGACAATGCGATTTATAATACCTGGAGTGCAGCCCAGGTAACCTGAGTAGGTGAGTGCCGTTGTGTTTGTCTGAGGCACCTTTCACATGGGGGTGCATTCCAATGGTCGTGACAGCCCAACAACAAGTCAATCAATCACATTGTGCATGCCAGTAATTTAGTAAGTGTTACACTATCTCCTTTGTAAGCCACAGGACAACAGCAGGAGTCAAAGAAGCTAGACAACAAAAATATTCACAGCCAAGGCACGCATGCAGCGTTGCACACAGACAGAACTGTTCTGTTTCATGTAAACACATATACAGTACACTGTACACAGTTTTATAGGAAAAGAAAACATACATTTGAAACCTTGCCCATAAACATGAACTATTATGCTGCTCAGCTGTACAGTAGCATTCCTAACTAATTGAGATCTTAATTAACCATATGCTGACAATCTCCTAAGAAGTAAAGTTGGATCGAATTAGCATTTATGTTTGAACCATCCAACTAAATAAAGTGATTATGTTGATTAATTTAGGCTACACAGCTCAGAGCTGAAGATGGACCAACTACCAAATTAAATACTTCAATATGTCTTCCATCAGTGGTTATGAGAGGACAAAGTATGGACAGGGTTAGAGAGGAAAGAGGGTGAAAAAAATGAGCCAATTAATCTTAAATAAATGTGTAATGCAAATACACATCACATAGCAGCATCTCCCCTCTAACATCTTAAAAGAAGTGGCAAACTGTATTTATAGCAAAGAGTACAATATTTAACATTTACCATCGGGATGGGAGCCCTCTTTCAATATTTCCACAGCAGTACTGTACTCTTTAGAATATGTGGATATTATTATTATTAGTATTTTTTTTCTAAATAAATAAGATCTGATTATGGGTGTTCTTGAAAGCGCCAATAACATACATTTCTATATAAAATTCATATCATATTGTATATGTCCACAAGGTCATTTCTACTGGTTTGAGCCTCAATCACCACTGATAAAGTCACTGTCATTTCTTCATGGACTGCATTACCACAATGTCCTGAGGTGGTGGGGGCGCTGATATGCACATTATACTTTATATGATATGCACATATTATACTGATAATACTAAAACCAGGCTTGATTCCATTCCATGCCAGCTTTGAAAATCAACAATGTTGGAAATTTTAAACAAGTGGAAATGCAAAAAAACAGACACAAAAAAATGATATATATATACTTGAATTTCATGTTATTCCCCTTTAATCTGACTTTTCTTAGTCAGACTTAATTATATTTATCATACAAAAATGGGCAACACTAGCCTTTAGCCTGTAAATTACCAAGTGTGTTATCTACTCTCTACGCTGAGACAGCTGGCAGCCAGTTCCCTGTTATCAGACAGGGCCTTTACCTCACCATGGCAGAGGGATATGTTAGATTTCTAAACTACTGCCGTGCCAAAAAGTTTCTGGCCCTTGATAACAGACACGCTTGAAGGTTTCAAAAGGCTCGATGTGGTTGTTAGACAATGCAGTCATATATTTCAAAGGCAAAACTACTCAAAACTATCATGAGGAATAAAACAGAGAGGAGGGTTTCACGCCGACTGTGCTCTTGGATATAAAACAAATCCACAGAAATGTCAACCACGACCAACTCCTAAGCTCTCACTCAGATCCCTTCCAAACTCTGCCAGCATTGCATTGCATTTGTGTGAGTATACATTATACATCAAGTAAGCTTCTTCAATCAAGGGTGCTTGCTTAAATTATTAATGTTGTACAGGAGGGTTGCCAGACTACGTCTTTGGTTTAAACGCAATTATGTTCACACAGCCACCAATTGGTACTCCCCAGAGCCGGTATTTGCCACCAGACGGTTTTATTTCATGATGATTTTATTGTTTTTCTTCCCCAGAGGAGGAAAATAGGCATTGGGTGTGCAAAGTGTCTACCCTGCTGTGATATAATGAAGATAGAATTACTGACAAACCTCTCTTATAAACCAAGGCTATACAGCCCATGTGGCGGACTTAATCAAAATACTTCTATCTTCACCGGGACCTTTCAAACATGTATGACAAACATCTCCTTCCATAAAGGAACAGAAAAATAGCTAAACTGAATGGAAAGCTGTTTGCCTCATAGCAATAGGTCAGCAATAGGTGTGGTTGAGTCCACAGACGGATAGTGATCATGTGGATTAAACTGTATTTAGCCACACTTGTCTCCTGGGGGTTTTCCTTGGCTACGTGCGAGCAGACAGCGAGCCAAAGCCCTGCTTGCTATTTTGACAGCAGAGCCAGAAAAAACAAGAGGTTTTTTTGCTTTTCCATTGAAAAAAGTGAGAGAGAGAAAGAAATGAAGATGTAGTGAAGAGAAACGGTAGTCCCTCAGCCACTGCCTTACTCGATCCATATGCGAGGCTTAGAGGCAGGAAATACCCACAATTCAGTGTAATCAGGGTAGAGGCCGCCTACCCCATTGGAGCAGACCTGGTGGAACTGATTGGGTGCCATTAGGGCCGGCAGGAGCAGAACATGCAGCACACTCAGAAAAGTAAAGCTTTCTTTTTTATACGCCCATAGACACGACCACAGTAATGCAAAGGAGCAAGTTCGATCTCCCATGAAAGTTTAAGTGGGAATGGATTTGTGAAGGTATTTACCATATGAATTTTATGCTCACCTCTAATCTCTAATCCATAAGCTATACGTGTTTTAAACCACTACCAATTGCTTCTCCACATTTTGAGGGGGTTGCCATCAACATGCAATTGTCTTGGTGTGGAATATACACATTTTCAAAATGTCAGTTTGATCACTGCAAGATCACTTCAAACACAAAATGTCCCAGAGTCTCATGCTGCACATTGTCAATTCATTTGAATCACAAAGGAACATTTGTACTTTGCCGGGTTCAATGGTTCTTTACTTATTCACAAACTTGCACTTTTCTGCGGTCCCCCAGCATTCAACCACAAGTACAGTAAGACTTCAACAGCCCAAACGACAATGCGCCTCCCAAAGAAGGCAACAGTTGTTTGACAGGCCAGCGGCTTGGTTTCATGATGAGGGGGAACTGTTGGCATGTTAAACCATAATAACACTTCCACCAAAACTAGCGTGCTAGCCGTAGCTCTGTGTCGAAAACCAGAGAGGGGTTTCCCAGTTATACAAACAGAGGGTGGTTGTCTTGTTGTCTGCTGCTTGATGTTTATGGAGTTTGAGAGGTCTGCTTGTTTACTGATAGTTGGTTTTGGTGTGGCCCTTTAGAAAAAAGGAGTAGGGAGGTGGAAAGAGGCAAGAAGAGTGACAGCTAAGTGGTTTGGTCAAAGGGAGAGCATCTGCCATTGATTTAAAGTGTGGCCCAATAAAGAGCCGTGGCAGTGGTGTAAACCCTCTTTCTGTTTGTCTCTCTATCAGCCTGTCTCTCTCATTCTTTCTTCCTCTCATTCTCCTCTCTCGCACAGGTTTTTTAATACTGTACATGCATTCATTTTTAATGAATGAATCATCTAAAGATACAAATAGGCACTGTTTAAAATGACACTAGACTGAAAACACTAGACTGTGCTGTTTTCCTTTTTTTGGATAGTCCTCTGCAGCCTGTAAGAATCTATCAACAGGTATTTGCATGTGCGTGGACCCCGCACATGCACACATGCACTCATATGCACGTGCACACGCACGCACTCACGTGCATGTACACACACAGACACACAGACACAGACACAGACACAGACACAGACACAGACACACACACACACACACACACACACCCCCACACACACACACACACACACACACACACACACACACACACACACACACACACACACACAGAGAGAACTGGTATAGTTAAATCCTTGATTTGTACCTCTCTAAACTCTCACAAGTCCCCTGTGCCCCTCCACCCCCGCTCTCCGCCT
Source organism: Benthosema pterotum (assembly GCA_039105355.1). Taxonomy (NCBI): domain Eukaryota; kingdom Metazoa; phylum Chordata; class Actinopteri; order Myctophiformes; family Myctophidae; genus Benthosema; species Benthosema pterotum. Next base: position 18,931,265 of record CM076982.1, read on the forward strand.
CCCACACAATTCCCAGGTCAACAGAGCGCTCAATATGAGGCGCGTCTGCATGGTCTACTGTGACAGCATATGGTTATCCACTTAAGGTGTCCAGAGACACTCGTGCTTCATACATTTCCAATAAACAATCGACTAAGGGGCTTATCCAATCAAAACGGGCACGAGATCGAGCTCTCTCCTTTTCTCTCAATTCTGAGAACAGTATCAATCAACAAACTTTCGGCCTCTACTGTCTGCAAGTGAAGCATAAGCACACTATTAGATGCTGATTACATCATATTTGTAATCATGCCCTAGAATTGTATCATATGATTGTTTATGAACATTTTTCAGTTACATTTCAAATTGTACTACATTCACCACGGAGATTATGTTCACGTAGGCACAATTCCATAAGTGCACAAAGGTTTTGTACTGTAAACATATAGGGGGAATTTTGAACGATGTGAATCCAGGGATGTAGCCATAATCCAGACGTCTGCAGACGATTACCACATCAACTACTTCGACCTCTGTGTGCAAAAATAAGAAAAGGCATCCATTTTTCATTCCCAGATGTTGGTGTGTAGAGAGATTTCCACAAAGAACAAAACTCTCCTACGTTATCAGCCCCCCTCAATATTTTATCATACAGAATATGCTCGCCATCAGGCTCAGCTATATATTTCCATATTGCCAGAGTGTTTATGACAGACAGATGCTTGTGACCAGTGCGTGTATTGGCGCTGCGCGGCGTCAGGAGCGGCAGGCGTGATGGAGACGACTGCTCAGATTGATAGCATCTCTGAGAGGGGGCTCCCCTGGGAGTGCAAGGGAGTTATCCCATTAGAGCTCCTCCTTTCCTACACTCTCCTCCCTTCTTCCTGTACTCCACACCATGGGAGAGCGACCATCGTTGCCTGATCTCTCTCTCTCACCTCTCTTTCTCTAACTCTCTCCCTCTCGCAAGGGGGAAAGGCTAATGGCCCTCACTGCAGTATGTGCAGCCTTCTCCTCGCAGTCGCTGGACTCATGTCTGACACTCCTCCTGTGTCTTCCTACCCTCTCTCTCCCCACTGCAGCCTCGCAACTGATTCCCACAATCAATAGTGCTCAGTGTGTGCCCCCCCCCACACACACACACACACACAGCCCACCAAGCCCTCCAAGTTGCCGGGTCATAATAAATCACCTCCATGTTCATCTCGCTGGAAGGATGCCTCCGATAGACACCATCTCCACCAGGCTCAGGTCGGGCGTAGAGGTGAGGACAGTTTAACAGGCTCTCCCTCCTCCCGAAAAAACATGCCCTCGTGCACCTCTACAAAGGAGATGGACCCCCTAATAGTTGTTGTTTCTTTGGTGCGGTGACTCAAGGGATGGAGTTCTAGGCCAGAGGAATAAATAAGGCGGTAACATTAAGCTGTCACCCAGGGCCTTGAGCAACTCAGACGGACTCCCAACATGTGACGATCATTTAGAAACCGCACTGTAGAGTTCTTTCAGCCGTTGGCAATGTTTTTTTTTTTTTTTTTAGTTTCTTTTTTTTAAGTAAAGCGTTACGGAATCTCTATGAATGGAGCCCACTGGAATTTTCAGACTTCCTTGTTTTCATAAAATATTAAATCCTCTTTTACTCTTAAGCATAAGGAATTGTTTATTTTTGTTTCTAGATTTGATCTATCAGCAGATTGAAAATGTTTCGTCCTATGAATCTTATTTAACGTTCCAATGGTTTGTGACATTATGTATTGTTGGAATAGCTCTGTTTTCACTCTGGGGCAGTCACTTGGGGGGCTGCAACAGAGGAAACAACTAACCGCCCTATTTTTTTTTAATACCATCGCTTTTACCACTGGCATATGCAGACAGGCAGACATTCAAGCCGTGCTATCTCATTGTTTAAACCTCAAACCCTGCTGTTATGTCACTCGCACTCCAAGTAGTCCGTCCACTGCATATCAGAAAAATCATTTCCTTAACAGATCTGACTGTCAAATAAAACATTCTAACTGCACATATGTTTGATACTGAAAGTTGGGGGAAGAATCTTTGAAGATTTCGGGAGTGTGCATCTGGGCCCTCTCAGGCCGCTGAGTGCCTCCAGCAGAACGGAGCGTTATTTCCCCACGGCTTCTCGCGGCAGCAGAAAGACATTGACCTAGGCCCCCGTAAGGGCCCCCAGGCGACCATCGCTTCTCCCCGCGTCCATCTCCGGCATGAGCGAGCACCGAAGTACCAGACATTTTTACACCCTAACTTATGCTACTCAACCATATCGGCAAGGGTGCGCTTTTCAGATGTTACAATAACGGACGCGAGGAGAGAACCATAAAAGAGAGGGGTACAGCTGAAAAGGGGCTATAGTTCTTTTTAAGATCGGGGGGCCTACTGTAAGTTTGTCGACTGCAGGGGCCTGCACGAGGCTGCCCCATAGGTGGACTCAACAGTGGTTACAACAGAGTGTTCCAGCGTTTTGAGGACATCAAAGGTGGTATGGACTGGAGAAGGCGAGTCACCCTCGGCGGGGGAGGCTGATATATGGGCCAAAGAGACAGCGAGCTGGGAGACAATAAGAGGCTCATTGAGGGACTCGTACGGAAACCTCTTGCACAAACTCTCAGTGCTCCTCTTGTGACCCGTGCTCCTGAGTGCGCCAGGTACAAATCTTGTCAGTACAGGGGGAAAATATTATTCTATGGGGTTTTCCCTACAGAATAATGGCTAGAGAAATCATTTGCAATACAAGGTCAGACGATGGCGGGCGGGTTTGCCCTTAACTCGAAGCATGAGTACAACACATTAGACTGGGATCGCGTTCATTAAATCTTTCACTGTTCCACTGTGTAACCACATGTTTAAAAAGTCATCATTTTCAATGGGGCATGCAACAATTCTTGGAGCTTAAATCAACTTCTCTGCTATTATGTTGGTTTAGGAGATGAAGAGTGGAAGACCAGAGTAGAAACACAGGAGAGGCCCATAAGTGTGAGTTTTTTCCCCCCCTGCAGACAATTTATGTTTGACTTAAACGTATTTATGGGAGAAGACAGTCTAATTACTGATAAGAGCTCCATCCACAACAAAAGAGGCACTTTTAGTTTTAACTCTTCTGCTCTGGACCAAGAGTCGCTCGAGACCAACACAACACAGGTAGCCCATTATGTTTGCACATTACGATAAAGAATACACCCATAAGTGGAGACTCTTAGCCGACAATGGCTTTCCTATTGCAAGTGTGGGTAATCGTCTTGTGGGGGTGAGCGGGGGTTCGGGGTGGAGGGGGGGTTACTGTGTTTTGGCAAATTGCACCAGATTCATTTGGCTATAGGCGTCCCCCTTTCCTGAGCTCTCCTCGGGTTTCCTCCTCCCCGTCACAGTGCAGGCCCTTATCGTGCTGCCCACTCTCAATAGGCAGGGCCAACGCTAAGATTTCAGATGCTGGCCCACCTCTCTGGAGGAACAGGTGTCCCTTCTGTCTGCCCGTGGTCGAGGTCCCGCGGTGGAAGCATGGGAAAGGGCAGCCACCGCAGTGGTTCTACCCCAGCGGACAGGTAACAGTAGGCCTTTCAGCTCAGCCCTGAATTCAGCTAAATTGGCATCCCTTAAGGAACCGGTGGAAGTCGTTGGAAGTGGAAAATAAAGAACGGAAATTCTCCCAACGATTCCCTGTTGGCTTGGGGAGTATGGTGTACAAACAATGGGAAAGGAGAGAAACTATTTTGATGTGTAAATGAGATAAGGGAAAAAAAAGAGAAAATACCGCAGCCAGAGCTTTTTACACAACGGATGCAACTCGGTAACAGAATAACGTATCTAGTATATTAAAAAAAGATTACATGTGAAATGAAAGAATTATTGATAGGCCATTCAACACTGTAAACAGTGATACATACAGTAACTTTAAATGCTACCCAACTCTGATATACATGCAAATATACTAGTTCACGGCAAATATAGAACCATATACAATTCCTACTAGAAAAAGTTGGATGCAGGAGGTGAATGCAGTTCGCATGCCCAAGTATTGAGTGTGTGACGTGTGCACTAACATGGAGTGTGACAGACGCACCCACCACAGACATTTCGGCCCGGCTTCCATAGTAAGTGACTCACCGTGTTCGCAATAACCTGTAATTGCGAGCACAGTGAGAAATGTCTGTGCGTCACACTCCCCAAATAGGGAGAACTCCATATATGAGAAGGGAACAGCGTTCCCACACAGCGTCACATACAAAAGTCTGGGAGGTTTGTTGCCCTGGTGATGAGCTGGTACTTCTTGTGACAGATCAAAAGAGATGTTACCCCTGGAGCATCCACCCTGTCAGCTCCGGCTCTGATCAATGGCGCAGGTGTGGAGGAGCAGACCAGGCCAAGTAAATATCTCCCAGGCTAGTCTCTGTAGATGCAAACTAATTAGTATGAGAGACGTCACACAGGACAGCCAACCGCTGACCATAAATCCAAATGATACCATGAGAGCTGGACTCACCTCAGAGAAAGGCTAAATTTGAGGTCGTTCTAAAAGCAATTAAAGGTAATGCATTTTGCAATCACAGTTATGGATGTTCTTTTAAACGTTGACTCTCACTAAATTCTCCATGCACTCTGATCCCTCTATACATTCATAAACTTCCAGCTAAATCATCCCAGTCTATCTGTGCCTCGGGGAAGCGCAAGGGTCAGGAACAAAGACATTTTCAGATGTCATTATTAGTGACCTCCACGCTCAAAATGGATGTAGAGTGATAATATATTGATGGCTCCGTCATTAAAAACAGTTTTCAGGCTCCTCGTGGATTCATTTGCGCTGACCCAGAATGCAGTATTTTCTTAACACAAGCAGCAGGCGGCTTTGATGTTATCTGCTTATCCAAACAGTGGAGGGCCGGCCGGCCCCTGCCCAGCCTGTGGCCGCCTCGGTCCCGCGGAGGACGGCTACGATTAATCATCGTGAAGCCTGCGAGAGCGCGCTCATAAATCGCCCCGCCGCTCCTTAAACAGGAGAGTCCCAGGGCGGCCGCCGTCATTTATCAACACTCTCACACTCCGGATGCGGAGTAAATAAAACTCTGAATATGGAGGAGGGAGGGGAGGGGTGGGGGGGTCCTGTGATGTTGAGCATATCAAGGGGGAACATAATGGCTTTATTCTGCCAGTGATGCATTTCTCGTTCTCAGCTTTTGCCCTGCACTGAAATAAATACAGCCGATGCCTTGACTGTAGCTGCCCAACGTTTCCCTCAAGTGGAGATGGAAGTAAAATACATTTTGTCTGCTCCTGTACAGTAGATGTGGTCCTGTACTAAGGTTAAGTGATTTCACTTAATGCAAATATTAGGTTTTTTTTTGCTACTTTTTTGACTAATCCTCCCTACTATAGAGGGTGGTGACCATATAAGGAGTTCCTCCCTGCCCCTAGTGAGCACCTGGGCTAAAAAAAACCCCCCTAGTTTCATATTGGGGTGCGGCGTCCTTGGCGTATGTGCTGTTGGCCTGATGCACTCTGCACTCTCCCCCTTACTGTAGTGTGGGTGCATGTGCACATCTGGTTACCGGGGGGGATCAGTTTTTTTTTCCCCCAAATCACCCAAATATACAATTTACCATACCTTTAAATCATCAACAATAGTTGACAGGTAAAAAATGCATATTGCTGGTCAGAACCCAAAAGCAAGGCTGGACGTGCTTGAGAATAGAGCCCGACCGATATATCTGTCGTACCGATATATCGGCCGATATCGATACCGATATATCGGCATCGGTATCGGTGATATTCGCACCGATATATCGGTCGATACATCGGCCATTATATCGGTAAAATCTGCCCATATATCGGTAACATCGGCCGCTATATCGGCCGATATTTGCCTGGAACAGAAAAAGAAACACAGCAAATGGAATTATTTCACAAAAGTAAATGATGTCAATGTCGTATTCTATTGTTTACTTGAAAGAGAGAATAAATTTGACGTTTAGAAGTTTTTCAAATGTATTTTTAATTATTTTAATTAATTATTATACATCGGTCCCAAACATCGGTAACATCGGTGCAGTTTTTTCCAAAAATCGGTATCGGCATCGGCCACAAAAATATGGCATCGGTCGGGCTCTACTTGAGAATGCCGTTCGATAATGAAGACGAACACGACGACCGGGAGAGATGCGTGAGCATGGATGAGCTTTGAACTACCGAAGGTATAGTCCGATTAGTTTACTACCTCATCATCTCTTCTATACGTCCTCATCTCCTCCATACAGAGATACAGAGTCCTTGTCTTCTAGAAAGGCCCGTGGTTCTTTTCAGAACCAGACGATGAGTCTTTCAAGTCTGCCAGGCAGCAAAGGCCCAGTAGTGACAGATCTGAGTGGCTCCTCATGAGTGGAACAATGGGGCTGATCTGAGTCAGGTTACATACACACCTACACAGTGAGTCAGTATGTTATAGCTTGAGGTCTTCATGAGCTGGACCCCCCAAGGTCGGGGGCAGTATCTTTTGAACTTCCTTCAACTTTAACCTTTTGTGTGGATTATGTCTGTGTGTATATGCTCTTGTCTCTCGTCTCTCTTTGTCTCGCAACGATTGACAGTATACGATACAACAGTCAGTGCTGGAAGCCAAACTAACAAGGACACGAGTGTGACATGGAGGAACAACCCGTCCATGCTACTCAAATAGCATAGAAAATTGTTACAACTCGAGCACCGGAGCTGCCGGACTGTGTTTCAACAAATGGGCACTGGTTCATAAGGACATCCCAGGCGAATGGTAAAAAGGTCATTTACCTTCAAAAGTCAATGTGCTTAATAGCTCAGTTTCCTGTTGTATGATCCTCACCAAGCACTGTTTTCATGGTAAAGAAAGGCGAGAAAGTAAATCAATTGAGTTTACAAAGTAAATCAAGTAGTTGCATTCATTTCTCAACTTGCTTTATGCACTATAGCAGAGGGCCAGATGAAAATAGTTTCTTAAATATCATCCCGCATCATTGAGTTTGACATATACAGTATGCTCTATAATATACTGCAACATGTAGGCGATCATTCACACGGCGTCGCCATGAAAGGCGCCCACAGTAATGAGGGCAGGGACGTCTGACGTGCCGGGACATCTGAGGGCTCTCACGGCAGAACCGATGAGAAATCATCATCATCAGCTACGTCATCATTCTCCCAGGATTCTCAGGGGTTGATGAGGGGGTTAACGAGGCTCCTTGTGTCTGTCCTGTGAGGTTCTGGGGGAGAAGCAAGGGGGCCAGAAAGCAGTATCTCCATCATCAGTGCTCGCCGGGCCTGTCCTCGCACTGGCAACCCCACAAAGCCTGCCCGGAGACAGATGACAGCGCCACAAAGACAACACAGGTGGCTGGGCTGCAGACCACCTGGAGCAGAAAAGCCCCTGCCACACTAAGGCCTGTGGGAGACACACAGGAGAGGAGAGGGAGGGATGGAAGCGGGGTGTGGGATGTTGGGATGTTTTGAAGGAGGAGAGAGAAATGGACGAAGGTTGGGGAAGCATAACCTTTGGCAATTTTGTCTATCATTTTGTACTGAAACATTTCCTGGTAGGTTTAACGTGTACAATTGTATTTGTTGCTTTTTATTGACTGAATATTCCACATTCAATAATGTGTCTTGTCAAGGGCAAAAAAGGTAATTGAAAAGGATATTGCTGGAAAATAATCGGTTATTGTTACAAATATGCATTGCCACATTAGTCCATTTGCCAGAATGTGAACCCAGGCATGAGTACACCAAGGTTTCATGGTAAACATGTTGAGTAGGGGGTCTCCAGCATTTAGAAACTGCTGGATGCTAACTTGCATAGGTTGAGCAATTTTTATAATTGGCATAATGTTGCAAATGAAAATAAATAAATAATATTTGCTCTAACAATTGTTGCAGCTTGATGGCTTTGAAATAATAACAATGATATTTCCTTCAGCCTTTTTTGACATTTGTGACATTTAATGATGGATAAGCTCATCAAAGCTTACTCTCTATCTATCACCAGCAACAGTTAAATCCTAGTCTCACGTTTCACAATAGCACTGCTCAGTTCAGATTTGACCTCTCTGCCCCATTTCTTTTAACATTACCGTTTAATAACGATATGCTTGGTTCCGCTCCAAAATACGATTTCATGCCCTCCTCTCAAAAGGTTTCCCTCTGACCAAGATGAATCTCTCCTCAGGACTCACATTTATGTCCACCTTTGAACTGGGGGAGATGCTTTAAGTGCCATGACCTCAATCCATTGCCGTTAAAGCGAAGTGAACTTTTATCCAGACAAGGACAATCCCTGGATCGAATTCTTCGACATGATGGAGAATTTCTGGAGCCAGTTGATCTTTACTGCAAAGATGGACTTCCAATGAGGTGGAGTGGACTTCACAGCCTCTTCAAACCTATCAGGTTTTCCTGTTGGACTCGGCAGGACCAGTAGTCAGTCTTTGGAAGAAAGAGAGTGAGAGAGAGGGGCAGGGTGGGGTGGGGTGGGGTGCAGCATTGGTGATCGGAGTGGGACTGATTGAAATCGCAGGAGAGGCCTGTATTCCCAGCAGTGGGCCCTGGTTCACTTTTTAACATACTGCTATTGTCTGTGCTTTAACATGGCAGTAACAGCGGATTATGGCCATACCTGATGCTGCGAGGGCAGCCCTTGAGCCATCATTAAAAAGACGAGATACTGCAGATAAGCCCCCATTCTGTCACTGTGCTGAAAGCCGTGCTGGTAAAACAATGCCGAACACAGGTTTCCATGAAATAAACACTCACTCACCGGCCTGTTATTCCCCCTACAGCTGTCAAATGTTAAAAAAGGAGGTACGGTATTCTCCTCTTGGCATCCTCTCCGCACATTCTTTCTCTTGCTCCAACATTTTCTTCTTGCTTTCTCTTTCTTCTCTTCCTTGTCATAGTCTTTGTCTCTTTCAATGTGTTGTCTCCTGAGTGTCTGTCTGTCCTGCCCCTGGGTCCTAACAGAATGCCTGTCTGTCTGTCTGTCTGCAAGCCTCTTCAACAGCTGTCATAAAAAAACAGACATTCATAATTGGTGTTCCAGACCTGAGGAAACTGGACTAAAATATTTGCATAATTTCACAGAGGAGCGGAGGAAATTGTTAAAACATGTGAGCCGCAGAGCTGCCCGCCCGTAACTCTACCCGCTGACCGAGTGGCTCTTGGGTGCCACCCAGCGCCAACCGTGCCAGGAGGGAGCTGGCGGGGGGAGGGGGTGGGGTAGAGCGACAGAAGAGAGCGAGGCGAGGAGTGAAAAGGTCATTCTGACAGATCTTATCAGGGTGTCTCACCTTCTTACAGCGCTCAGAGCCAGAGAGGACCTGACACAGGCGCAGCCAAGGCTCACAGTATCGTATGAACCCAACGCTGGGTGTTTCTACTTAGTCCGGACTGCCACCCCCACCACCAACCCCTCGCTCCCCCCTGGTTTTGAGGGGTGCTAGCCCCTCCAAAAGCCCAGCTTTTCCGGGTTTGTGTGAAAACAAATATTGGCTTAGTGGATTGGCTCATCACCCCATAGCGACGATTTGATTGGTTGAGCAAAATACACATTCATTAGAAAAGTGAGGGCAGAAAAGTGAAGTGAATGCGATTGACTGGATTGACATTTTGCCTATACCTGTAGTCCTGTACTCATATGGGCAATTGTATTTATTCAACAAGACTCAAACAGAGGTCAATGCGTTAATTTCCATGCCACTGAATTATTGTGCACAATCAAATCAAAATATTACAATACAGTATTGTTATTGTTGAGTAAAAAGGTCCACTATTTCTGTAAATAATCCGCTACAGTCACATTCACAGAGTCAGCTGAGAGGAAGTGCAGCCAGGTTTTCATAGTAAATATAATAATACAATGTGCTGTTGCGTCACAGTTCCGAGCACTTCCAAAGCGTTGCAGCAGCAGCAGCACTACAGTGAGTATACTACATGGGGATTTGAGCAGTTACTTCTGCCTCGGTGATCTGCTCTCCTCCGCCCTGTTTCCCACACCACGAAAAAGAGTGGTGGGCGTCCGCAGCACGGCTCCACAGCTGAAGGCAGTGTAATTAAACGGACCCTAGCTGGCCATGTGGAAAAGACATAGAGCTTTCAAAAGAACCTTCGCTGCAGATAACGTGAGCGCAGAGCAGATAGGTCACATGGGAGCACTCCGTTTATTGGGGATGCCAGCTGCAATAGAGACGCTGCCGGAGAGCTTTGTCACCTTGTAAATCAGCGGTTCCCAAACTTTTTTAGCTGGAGAAATGCGATTGTCTTCCCCACTCCCGGGACCCAAACTAGTGAATATAGCCAATCTACAAGCTCCCTGAGCTGCAATGTGATGGTATTTTCACTACTTCTTAAAGGGCCACTTCACCCCTTTTGCAACCAGATCTTAATTCAATTATGTTTAAGACACCAGAAGCACTTTCCTGTGGTTTTGTGTGCGCTCCAGAGTGTTTTTAGATATGTTAGTATTTCAAAGTGTCTGTGATGTCACAGGCACTGGTCTCACTTCCTTCCTGGACTACATGTTGTCTCAGTAAGACCCACCCCACCCCGTCCACAACATGAGTAGCAGTGCATCAAAGCATTATAGTCAGCAATCGAGTCAATCCCTAGCCTTGGGCCCCAACCCACTGATTGGGAAACAATATGAGAAGTGAATCAGGGGTACACCACGGCAAAACCTTGAGTGTTTAACTCAGAATCACTCAGGATTTTTCTGTGTAACTCCGGTATGTGTTTTTTGGTGGGAAACCAGACCAGAGGGACAGGGAGCGAAGGCAATGGCGCTAAAGCCTTAGTTTTGAGACTGCAGTGCTGTGCTGTGCTCAGTAAGCAGATCTACAAGCTCAACTATGTATAAATCAGGCTGTAACTGACACACACACACACACACACACACACACACACACACACACACACACACACACACACACACACACACACACACACACACACACACACACACACACACACACACACACACACACACACACACACACACACACACACACACACACACACACAGTTTACTTGGAACATTTCGTCATGTTGTGGATTTTTTTTTCCGTCCCACTGGTTTCATAATGTACATGCAAATGAGGCGTCACCATCTCACTGCACCTCAGCCTAGAGGAGGAAACGCCTCATTAGAAATTCACTCAGCTACAACTAATTAAGTATTATTAAAAACAACTGTGTATTAGGCGGGGGAGGTGATTAGATCTAATCAGCTCTGGAGATAAAGTGGGTAAACAGATGATTAAACATACGTTTCTTTATGAATACAACATAATTATTAAATCATTACGGTGATCATACACCCACCAGGGGTTGCTGTGTGTTTCTATTATCTCACAAATGAATCAATGCCACAGGCCCGAAACAGCGGGCTGCGTGGAGCACTGACAACAGAGAAATATACTCAGTTGTGTAAGATAACTAAGAATATTTACTCAAGCGCTGTACCTAAAAGACAACTTCATCCATTTTTGCCATGTAACACGTTGATGGCACATGCATATCTATTTATAGTAGGTAACAAGTAAGCCATGTAGTGGCATAATAGTGGATGACATACTGTACCTAAAACTTAGTGTTTACAGTCAAATTGAGAGAAATATTTGAACTACTGCGCTTCTAGCACGGACCAACCTTGGATCGTGTCCACTGGGCAATGCATCAGTATTAAATTATCGCGATATAACATTTCATGTAAAAGATATGATCCCACTTCACGATGTGTAGTATCGTGGGAGTTGAACTACTTTCAATTTGGCACAGTAATACACATTCCAGAGCATCCAAAAGGATATTCAGGTTCGCTATGTTGTTAAAGCAGTTCGCCGCTTCCTAACAGTTCTACAGTTTCAGTATAGTTTATCCAACAATGGCTGGGCAATCTTAGCAAACTAAAATATAACCATCATTTTGAGTACCTCAATACCAATGTTGTGACAATATTGTGTGGATGAATACCTGAATACTGATTTTGCAGACAGTGTTTACACAATACGATTTTCCATGAGTAGCACTCAGTAAAGACTATATTATAACTAAGTTGGTGACACACAAGGCAAATAATAGAACAGCTAGATGAGTTTAGAATTTTACATAGCTGCAAGGCAACCTTGGGAAAGCATCTGGGTCATTTTACCACATGCATCCTTCAGAAAACTCTTCAGAACCATGGTTTTGGACAGTGGTTCTCGCTCTCAAGCATGTACATCTGCATTCTTTTTTACTTTTTTAAGAATGTGTGGGGATGAGTTTTTTGTTTTTTAAAAAACATAAATCTTCTCACCTGGGGTCCTTGGCCCAAAACATCCACCGGTCCACTGTCAAATATCAATGTGAGGTCTTCTCAACCTGGAACAGATTGAGAACTACTGATTTATTATGCATTATAATAGGCTTCAGGTCTGAAGACCAGTACGAGTCAACAATGATGCCATATCCCAATATTACAATGTCCCTAAGATAATGTGTTACAGATATCGTAATATTGGGATATGGCATCATCAATCAAGCAACATATCCATAATATTATAATAATATTGTATAAGGCTATAATATATGGAAATGCTGCTTGATTGATGATGACTGATTGAATGAATACTTGAACTGTTTGCAAAAGATATAGAGGTACAGTTACACAATAAAAGGAGCTCAGTGTGAGACAGACAGAAAGGAAGAGAGTATACATGTGTATATTATACAGTATTTGTGATAGAATGTGACAGATGTGACTGTGTGTATGTTTCTCTCAGATAAAGAGAGAATGAACTGTGTGCGCAAGTGTGTGTGTGTGTGTGTGTGTGTGTGTGTGTGTGTGTGTGTGTGTGTGTGTGTGTGTGTGTGTGTGTGTGTGTGTGTGTGTGTATATGTGCGTGCGTGCCTGTGCAAATGTGCGTGCGTCTGTGGGTGAGTGTCTATGTTGACAGAACAAACGACCTACTCTGTCATGCATGGCCTTGAGAAACCTCCATGGATTTAGGACCCCGTCGGCCCAGGCGCTCTCGGGGCGTCCTTGGAGCTGCCCGTTTGTCTCTTTCCACACCAGCGACTGGCCAAACAGCGGGGTCCTTCGCCTCTCCCACGGGTCACGTCCCCCTCAACCCCCGGCAAGCTTTGATCTGATGGACGGGAGAAAGAAGGACTTTGGGAACTTTGAGCTGTGTGTGTGAGTGAGTGTGTGTGTGTGTTCACTTGAAGAATGGATGCAGTAGGCTGAAAGGGGGATGGTCAGGGTCAGGTGGGGTCAAAGGCCTGCGCCCATCCCTCCTGTTCACTGTTTATGTGAGAGCTGCTACCGCATACACGCACGCACACACACACACACACACACACACACACACACACGCACACGCATGTTATACCTCAAGATACCTGTATGAATAATCAAAAACCCATTTAACCACATAAACCCTGGTGTCCCTAATGTTGGACACATCCACATGAATAGGCTAACATTTTATAATATTTCACGGTTGTACGACGAAGCAACGCCATTTTAAAATAGCTGACCTACAACCTCACAACACATGCAGTGATGCGACACATTATGAGCTCTCAATCTCTCAATCTTTGGCAAGACTCGCCACGCACCTATAACACTTTGAAATGTTTTTGAAATAACTAAAATAGTGTGAACCGAACGCTGCTTGCGCTCTGATCTCATATCGTCATACGGTACATCATAACATTGCGTTGGACATTTACTTGTCGGTCCTCACTTTTATCCTCACCTTCCATGCTCAGCCAATCGAATCGTCTCTAATGAAATACTGCACACAAAGCTGGACATAGTGCGCATCTATAAATGGTGGGAACCCAGGGTGACAATGGTTATAAGCACTCCAGCAACGTGACACAATCATACAGTATGTATTAGTGTAGTATAATTATCGTTATTAGTGTTTCGTTTGTCCAAATGATTCGAGAGCATATAGTAGTACCCAGTGGCTAATTAATGTGCATGTGTCTGTGCATGCGTGCATGTGTGACCCCATGCGCGTGCCTGTGTGCACCTCCACGTGGGTCTCTGCTCTCCACGCCTCTTACCCACAGACGGCTTCTCTCTGACCACCATAGAGCCATCAGCTCTCTCTCAGCCCTGCCCAGGACAGCCCCATCTTTTGAAGGCTGAGTAATTAACGTGCCATCCGATACGCCATCCGGCCAAAGAGGCTCTCCACAGGGACACATACGCACACAGCCGCGCACGCTCGTCCGCGTACCCACCCAACCCCACGCACACACGCCCACGCGGTCTTTTACACGCACACGCAGACACACAGGTGATCCATCAAACGGCGTTAACTGGCCCAGCATCGCTGTCAGCTGTCTCTCTGTGTATGGTGGTGACCCCAAGGCTTGCCCCAAAGAGACCATAATGTGCCATTATGACAATCCCCACTTCAGCTAAGCTAAAGTAGAGGGATCTACTGTGGAATTTGGATACTGTATATGTCAAGGCTTTTCTCTATAAACGTGATGTCTGATCGCTCACACAGCGTAATTACCCCGAAGCACGTTTTCTTGTCCTTAGGTGCAAATAAAATAATAGGTGCTGAGGAAAAAACATTTAGTAAGTATCATGTGTGCATTTATAGTTTTAATTGATCAACCTTACTAATACTACTACTAAGGCGCAGTCATTTAGAAAACAATGAGATACCATATTTCTTCCAATCAGGAAAAATGTCTTTTTTGATTTTAGAGGTGAATCAAAAATGATGTACACATGTACAAGCTTGTACATCTGCTATCTTTTGAAAAAAAAAGTGTGAGATCTACTGGTTTAGAAGGCATTTGTAGGATCAGCCTCAGATCTCAAGTTTACACAAGATTAAAACTCCTGAACATTATTTCACTGTCAATTTGTTTGTTTTTTTAAAGAGTTGATGTTGTGTGATTTAACAGGGTAGGGTGTGGTTTCCCATATTCTACTATGCCTGACTCAGACTGGCGGTGTTTAGTTATTCATGAAGGAGTGTAAATTAGACATGAGGGTTCACCTGAGTAACAAAAGTCTGCCGTGACTCAGAGACCAACGTTTGCCAGTAACAAAAATGAGCAACTGCATCGGTGACTGTGGGGTTTTTTTTGTTCTCCAAGCATGCAGTTTGCAATATGGGCTTACAGGAAGCATTCATCTGAAGTTACCATAAAGAATAAATTATTAAAGACCAGGAAAGCATCTGCCATTTTAGTAAATATAGAACCACTTTAATTTGCTTTGCACTTTAGCTATAAAACATAAGAAATATACAAGGTATATTCTGTTCTTTGAAAAGGGCTTTATAGTTTTAAAGCAACATTGCTAACTGGATTTTGTTTTCTTCCAGGGTCCCTGAGCACCACTAACATTTGTTTGCTGGTTACTTTATATTTAGAAGACATTTTTAGAATGGATGGGCTAATTGACACGTGAAGACATCGTTCTAAGTTGTCCAGCACACACACACACACACACACACGCGCGCGCACACGCACACACACACGCACACACACACAGTATATGTTTTACTATCTCTTTCAAGGGCCAACACTTTCTTGTTGCACCTGTAGAGACCCGACGCCCAAGCCTTAAGAAGCAATAAACAAGAAAAGGGACCACATCTCAATAATTTTCTCCTTTCCAGGCACCAATTTTAAGACATCACGTTCGGCGTGATGGGCATGAAATCGCTCTGCTTTCTGAAGTGGTCATAAGGAGTTCAGGCCTCTTAGAAAAACACCAGAGTGGGATTTTCGGTTTTAGTTCTTTGTGCGTGGCCATCGGAACCCCCTGGCAGACTAGGTTTTTTTTCCACAAGGTTAAAGGTGATGCAGGCCTGTCAAAATAAGACTGATGTTTTACAAAGAAATACTTTCTGACATTTAGTGTGGCTTAATGTGTTTCCAACGTCCCCAATGTGAAATTGGATTGATTGAAATGAAGGATCTCTGTAAAATAACATTAGCAAATTTAGCATATTAAATACTGCTTTATAGTCATTTGTTGTTCCTCGTGAATTTATTGCATAATCAAAAATATGGTTATGGAACTATTTTTGTTGTTCAAAACTCAGAATTGGGCTCATATTATGAGCCCAATTGGGCTCATATTATGAGCTCATATTATGAGCCCAATTCTGAGTTTTGAACAACAAAAATAGCTGATCTCTGTATCTCACACCATTTTGCAATAGATTGGTTATTTTAAGCAAAACATATTTGGTGTTAAGTGGGGAAAAACTACGGAGCAAGTGCAAGCCCCGAGTACCCGGGACAAAAAAAGTATACTGGAGCGTTTAAATCGTTTAAAGTGGAATCGTGATTTTGTTGACTTTTTTTGTTTTGTTTAGAGCTTCAGATTTTGTGTGACACAGTAGGATACACTATCACAGGTAAACACGTGCACACACACACACGCACACACACACACACACACACACACACACACACACACACACACACAACTTCACAAGGTAAAAACCACAACAGTGGTCTAAAAGTATTCCTCACATTTCTCATTATAATATGGCTCTGGGTGTTGGCCAGGAGAATCTGCTTTTTTTTTTTTTAAGAACCTCCTTTTGATGTGGTGGACACTGCCATGGGCCATGTGTCAGGAAGAAACAAAGACGTAGACAGAGAAGAGGGGGGGTGCAAAAAAGAGAGAAAAAGCAGGTCAAAAAAGAAGGAAGAAAAAAAAAAGGCTCTAATCCATAGTTGCAGGTGTGTTACACCTTTCTTAGCCCAGAAGAAGTTCACAACAGAGCTGATGACAAAGGGCCGGGCCCCATGCAAGCCCATTGTGGGCCTGGACAACAATACGCAAGCCATGAATGGCTAATCCCTCTGGACTGCTGACAGGTTGGGCCTTTAAGCAACGTGGGGACTCATTTCTCCACTGGGCCGGGCCCACAGGCTGACAGGGCTGGGAAAACCCAGGCGACTTACAGCGACTGAGCCCTTAGCCCAGAGCGGGGGACTGGGAGCCATTGTGAAAGGGAAAATATTATCTCCATTGTCAGACTGTGACCATCTTTGTAACGTCAGATGATGATGAATTGGGGAAGAATATGCCAGTGTGGGGTGCGACGGCGTCGGAGGGGGGGAATGAAAGTGACTCAGACTATGTGAAAGTGCCACTATGACAGGGTCAGAAGTATTCACTTTTTTGCTAAACAAATTCTTCTGACCTCACTGGAATAGGTATTGGAGCAGTGTCTGGCGTCACCCCTAGACAATCCGCCAACAGTGCCTAATTTATACATCAGAATGTGTGTGCAAGATCACAAGTTACCAGTATTTCCACTATATTTTTCAGTTGAAAATAAGATTTGTATGAATTAGAATTATAAATGCTTTAATCATAGGTTTAATCATAGGTTAAAATAAAATACGTTGTCACAGCATGTGACAGAACAATTGACAATGAAAATAATTTTAGAAATATAAGCTTAATTAAATCTCACAAAATTGCTGTTTTATCCAACACCAATCGTCGTCATCGTCAAGAAATGATAATATATTACACAAAAAAGGCACTTGTTAACTGTCACCTGGGCTTTTGTAAGTGTACAAAAATAAATGAGGTATTTGGCATAGGTTTTGTATTTGCAGGTACTTGTGTGCGTGTGGATGCGCACGCACGTGCGTGTATGTGCATGTGTGTGTACGTATGCGTGCGTGTGTGCGAACATGTCCACAGACACACCTTTCCCCAGAAACTGGGGAGACAATAGAGAAATATGCAGTCAGCGTGGAGGAAAGACAAGCCTATTGAGAGGGCCAGTTGGTGTAAATCCCTTTGTCGAGGGAGACGGAATGGTTAGGGGAGGATAATGGGCCAGAGGCCGACGCCCATTCCTTGTAAACAGGGCGAGGGATACCTACGCATGCCCCGAGAGCAAAAACAAATATCTGTTTCTCCCAGGTTCGACTGGTTGGCAGCGTCTTGTGCCGGGACACCACCCAGGCAGCGGCAGAGTGGCTGCTCAAGCAGCCAGCCAGCACTGATATTCACCTCCTGTTCTGGTCTGTTCCAGCGCCTGGCTGGGGAAACAATGGGAGAGAAAGAGAAAGAGACGAGGGAGGAGAGAGAGAGAGACTGCAGGGCTTGGGATGGATGGATGTTGTTTTGTCAACCTCTGACCCCCACCCTCCATATCTACCACCCATCGCATCCTCACACAACATAGCCCTCCACAACAATTTATGCACACTATATCCTCTGCTCTCTTTCTCTCTCTCTCCCCCAGGCTATCTCTCTCTCTCTCCCTCTCTCTGGCTCGACCTTCCCCTTCAGAGCTTCCAGCTCATCCCGCCACAAAGAGGCTCCATTCTCTCCTGAGAGGAGGCTGCCACTCCCGCGCTGTAACCCAATCACCTGCCTAACAGAGGAGTGTGTCATCTCCAGAGTAACAGGAAGTCTCGCACACAAGTCAGATCTCTCCCTCTCTTTCTCGTTCATTTACAGTACACCAGTAAACTGAGTGAAAGTCACTGAACTGCTTGCTGTTTTCCTTCATAGCATTTTTATATTTCGTAACCCATTTTTCACCCTGTGCCAAGTAACTGCCTAAGCTGTAATCCTGGGCGCTACTCTCCCTCTGCCAACCTGGGGAAGTGCCCCATCTGTGCTCATGCTTCCTTCAATGCGTGAGGAGCAAGCAGGCCACTTCTCATCAACCTGACAGGGTAGAGGTTTCAGTGGCAGAATGGCACAGCATGAAGGAACACGTTATTCCAACCAGGTTCCTTTTCCCTCCATCAGGCACCCTGAGAGGAAGTATAGAGACTGGGATTACCACATGTTTTTGAGAGGGAATACACTATAGGGGACCTGGGGAGAACATGCAAACTCCACAAAAGAAAGGCCCTTTGGCCAACCCCACCTATAGGGTATGGGAGCTCAGCTGATGACACAGAGGACAGAAGACGCCCACAGCGTCCTAGACTGCTTGGCGAATCTAACCTTCTAACTGTGAGGCCACAGCACTACCGAGCCACCCAGAATTTTCCTGAACTTTAGTTGATGTCTCCGCTTTCGCATTTTTAAGTCTTAGATCCCATTTTGCTCCTGAAACTTTCCGAATTGCTAAAAAATATATACACCATATAGAGCCTGATATAATCAGTCTATCGTATCGGGGGTCATTTCAGTGAGTCCCCTTTCTATCGGTGGTCCTATCGTATCAGTGAAATTCTCACTGATATAATTTTACACAGTGCACACCACAGTGTTTATGTGGCAAAGTGATGCCAATGGTGCTGGAGAGTTGGACTGGCATTAGTTTGTCTGTGTCACTATTCCTCTACTCCATTTGTTCCTTGACAGATTGAATGAACAAGTTAAGAAAGAAAGGTCTTGAATAAATACATTGGTTTAAGAAAGCAGTTTGCCTGTACTACTGTCAATGTGACTATACCGCTGCATAATCATCTTTGCACAATTCAAAGAAGAAGGTCTGTTTTCATTCCAGAAAAAACAAACAAGAAACGATATGGGTTGCAAATCGGTTATCGGTGGTTGTATATAGGTTGGGCTCTATACACCATAGTTGTGAATCCAGAGACAGAGAATGCTGAGAGATTATTGCCTCATTTGAGAAGTTCCCTGTGTACATAAACCCACCTCTCAAAATAATGTCATGTGTAATAGACCTGAAACGCTCTCCTATACTTTCCTACAACCAAAGCCTGGCCATTCATCTACTGTACCTTTCATAGGTCTACATAAAATATAAAAAACATAGAGTATATACCATATACAATTGGCTAAATTCTGCGGTTCCTTAGTTCATAAGGCACATTCTTCAAGTTGCTCAACTTCTGGACATCAGAAAGTCCACCAAGTGTGTGTGTGCGCGTGTCACTATATACAGCCCGTTTTCAAGAGAACACACATCACACACATACTCCTATACCACAGAATTAACAATATAATAACTGCAATTCTTGATAAGGCAATCAGCACAAGTTTTAAATGTGATTTCTATTTTAGGGTGACAGGCCTCAGGTTCAAAGGTCAGCATTTTCATACCTGGAAAGAATGTACTTGATAAACAAAGTCTGCGTACAGAACAGGAACTAATCTCCCCAGGGGGACGTGTATACATTAGCCAAACGTGATTGAAATAGTTTGGGATTTACATATCCCTTTTCTCATTAGTGCTATTGAGTGACTGGATATTGAATAACAAACATGCTGAAAGTGGGTTTGGAAAGCTCAAAGAATCCAGGCTGGACCCATGCCGGCAGTAATGCCTAAAGTTAGTGCTTTTGGGGAAGCAACAAAGACAGCCTCAGTGAACCCCAATGTTGGCTTTGGACCTGTAGTTCCTTCCTGTTCATGGAGATTTTTCTACAAACGAAATATGTTTCAGTTGTAACAAAAAATGTTGGATTGCGCTGAGCCTTGATGGCTGAGGGAATGCTCTCTCACATGAAAGGAAATGTATTCCACCTGAATAAAGTTAAGGCAAAACACCTGGGAAGCTCTTAATAAAAGTAATCATTAATATAAATAGCAAAAACAACAATAAAAAGGGGAGGAAAAAGGTATTTCTGAAAGACAGACACCAGGCGGAAAAGGTCCAGGTTATGTTTTTGTCAGAAATCTTTAGTCAGAACAATTCTATAGAGATGAATGTAAACATATCATATCATAGCTGGTCACCAGATAAGGTAAGGGGACTGAATGTTTAAGACCCAGAGGTCCAATCTAACATGGGCAGAGAATAGTTTGCCCTGAATATCAGGGCCACCTTTTTAATATATATAAACCTATGCTGACCTCTGCTGGACAGACTCTTTCATAGTACAACGCAGACGAAAATGACAGGCTGGGTGTCCATACTACATTCATAGATACTGAAAAAAGCAGCAGCAGTCACACAGCAGGAGATAACCAATTAATTAAATTAGAAATTAGATATTCCACTTTCAAAAAAAAAAACTTTTGGTCATTTTACGGTCTACTCAGTCTAATGTGAACACCCCAGACAGTCTATAAGTTACTCTATTTAGTATTTAGAAAGATATTTGATGTTCATTTTAGCGTACCCACATCCTTCCTGTAGAAACCCATTATAACTTAAAACACCATTTTAACCATGATAGATTATTCAAAAACAACCCATCTTTTTCTGGTGGCTGATATTGTCCTTCTAATACGGGAGAGGGCCGTGGAATTTCATTTACCGTTTTCATTTATTTTTAAAATATTGTTTGGACAATATCAGTCACCAGAAAAAAGATGGGTTGTTTTCGAATAATCTGTCATGGTTAAAATGGAGTTATAGTTGGTTTGTATGGGATATGCAACTCTAGATTCTTTTATAATTGGAATTGAATCTAGAGTTTGGAATTCCGTTCATTGACTCCCCCATTATATATATATTTTTCTGAAATTTCATCTGTGATCTGCTTTGTATTAAACAACGTCAAACTCACCAACTTTGCAGCTCTAGAGAAAGCTCGAATTATCCTTTTTCAATCTGCAAGGCTTTTGTGCCATAAAAATCCACCGTAGAACAGGCTTACCATTAAAGTATGACATTTGTTCGGCCACAGATGTTTTAAATTATTATCACATGGCTACATTCCCACCCCTTATCTGTAAAAGTCTTGAATGAAATGAACAATGTGGCTACCATTGTACAATTCAGTTATCAGTCTTGTATTTAGTTAGTAGGCTACATCTCCAAGTTAGTTGTTAATAAACATTTCAATCAAAAGCAGCTCTGCTCAACCATTACTTTTCCTAGCCTGGTCTCAATTCAAACAGCAGGTGGCGATACTGCGTGTGCAGACTGAGACCAGATGTGTACCAGGTGTCAGTGAATAAAACAAGCACTCTCCCTCAGCTCTTGTTTTCAAGATGGCAGCTCGGGATGTTTGTTGAGGAATATTTTGGACAGAAAGTAGCTCATAACATGTCTACGCTGGATTTTTATGGCACAAAAGCTTTGCAGATCGAAAGAGGATAATTCAAGCTTTCTCAGCAGCTGCAAAATTGGTGAGTTTTGACGTTGTCTAATACAAGCTGATATCTACTGATATTTCCAAGAGTATTATAATATTTTATCCTCCCGGAAGTGAAAAAACAACCGCGTTCTGTCCCAGCAGTAGAAACAGTGGAGCTCTAGACCAGGGGTTTTCAACAGGTGGTCCGGGGACCACCAGTGGTCCCTGAGAAGGTTCCAGGTGGTCCCCAGCTAAGTTGGTTAACCAGATGTAACTCTTGAGAACGTAAAAATGAAACCAAATGGACCCTTGCGGGTCCATTTGGTTTCATTTTTACGCTCTCAAGAGTTAAAATATATTAATCATCTGAACTAGCACTTATTTAAAGGTAGGGGAAGTGATTTCACTTTTGTCAGATATCACCCCAATTTTTTTTTTCTGTTAAAATGCTCTATTATAAGGTGTGGAAACCACATATGGAGTTTCCCCCTCCCCCACGTTAGCAGAGGAGCTAATAAAAGTTCCCCAGGTCACCACCAATTCTCCTCCAATCAGGAGCGAGCAGCAGGTTCACATAGTGTAGCTACTGTTGGGGGCCCCTAGTGCACCAGGCTGGTACTACACCATGAATTTCAAATCACTTCCCCTACCTTTAATTAATAAGTCTACACTGTTTTGATTTGGAATTGTCAACAAAACCAACAGAATTCTTTAGTTTTAGGCTTTGGGGCTAAATGTCGTCAAATGGTGGTCCGTGGCTCAAATGTTGAATAAATGGTAGTCCCTGGTGTCAAAAAGGTTGAAACCCCCTGCTAGACCAGAGATAAGAACCAGTGTTTGTGTAACTTACCTGAGCACAGCAGCATCATTCGTTGTTTACGTTGTTGAAACGGTGACAACCTCTCCATGCATGTCCCTTTCAGCTAGCCTCCAGTAAGTCCACTCCACTGTACCTCCTCAATCAACTCCTTTTTATTTTAGTGGTAGGCTAATGGCTCGGTTTTGGTTTTGACTAAATGTTAACATTACCCTTTTTTATGTTACTACTTCACCTAGCTCTGCTTCACCCACTGGCGGAACTACGTCACTACGGGCCGGACGGTGAACCCTGACCAAATAACTGTCCCTGACCACGGCCCCAGATAGTGGCTCCAGGCTTGAGGCAACGATCCCTGGTGGCCAAGTTTGGTACTGCAGGCGGGTGGAATTCATGCACGAACGCCGGAGAGCACGCACGCTCGTTTGCTTTGTGCACGCGGACAGGGCAGTTTGTGTTTAAGTTGTTTTCTGAATAAACCAGCGGTCCTCACGTCATATACTACCTCTCAAAACACAACGGATGTATTATATGACAGATAATAAGCTCAATGCAAACCCACAAGCTTGTTTTTTGATGCTTTTTGATGTTTTTTTCCTTTGCTCGTGCGCGACGGCGCTCGTTCATGGTTCCCATAATCCCTTGCGTCGGGCGCGTTCATGGAGAAATACTTCCGCATTTGGACACCAAATTTTGGTGTCCAAATGCGGAAATAGGCGCACTTCCGGCGGTCTTCCGGGTGCTTCATGCGCCAATGAGCAACTTGTATTGAAATGAATAACAAGGGGGCGGGGCTGTCGCTCCAGTCCGGCCTCTGTTATTTTATTACTCTATGTCCCTGACCAGTAACTGTCTGGAAATAGACAGTTACGCCAACTCCGTTCACTTCATGGGGCCAGTCCCTCTACATAGACTTCTGTTGGATAGTGACATAAATAGTGACAGCCGGAAGTTACTGAATGCATTGGAATCTATGGGCTCGCGCGAGTACATGAACCACCTGACCAGGCTGTTTTCTGACCCCTCAATGGCGCAACTCTTCTACTAGATGGCTCTGGGTGAACCCTGACCCCAACCGCGCGCGCCAACAACGGTAAAATGCTATTTTATTACTCTATGCCAGGGGTTTTCAACCTTTTTGACTCCAGGGACCACCATTTATTCAGCATTTGAGCCACGGACCACCATTTGAGAACATTTTAGCCCCACAGACCCCAAAAGTAAAGATTTATTTTGCTTTTGTCCATCTTCTAGTTGTGTAGACTTGGGGCTAATTCAGATGATGAATATTTTAACTCTTGAGAGTGTAAAAATGAAACCAAATGGACCCGCCAGGGTCCATTTGGTTTCATTTTTACGTTCTCAAGAGTTACATCTGGTTAAACAACTTAGCTGGGGACCACCTGGAACCCTTTCAAGGACCACTGGTGGTCCCCGGGCCACCGGTTGAAAACCCCTGGCCTATGCGGTAATGCTGCTCTATGTCAGTGGTTTTCAACCATTTTGATCCCAGGGCCCACTACTGTATCCATCATTTGAGCCACGGACCACCATTTGAGGACATTTTCAACCCACAGACCCCAAACTAAAGATTTCTTTTGGTTTGGGAAACCAAAACACTAAACAGGCAAGATCAAAATAACGATTCATCTTCCACATTCTCTAGTTGGTATTAACTTGGGCTAATTTTAACTCTTTGAGAGCGTAAACATGAAACCAAATGGACCCGCAAGGGTCCATTTGGTTTCACTCAAAAAGTTACATCTGGTTAGCACCAACTTTGCATCATTTAGCTGGGGACCACCTGGAACCCTCTCAAGGACCACTGGTGGTCCCCGGAGTAGGCCTACTGGTTGAAGAAAACCATTGGCCAACATGGTAATGTTTTGGGCAGCAGCTGATGTTTTACCAGTAGTGGAGCGGTTTAGCTCTCTTATTAGCGCAGATTGTTCACTTTTTGAGAAAAGCGTGAAAATTGGTACACGCATAGCCAAAGACATTTAAAAAATATTTGGATGTGGAGGCATCTTGAATTCCAAGATGGCGGCCCCAAAATCCAAGATGTCTGCCCAGAAATGTGGTTTTTCCTTCATAACTTGAAATGCATTGATTTTACGCCCCATAGATGTATTGAACGTTAATACAAAGTTGGCCATTACGTGCGATTTGGTACCAAGTACGTGTCTGTATCTCCTACGGTTCTTGAGATACAGCATATAGGTACTTTCACAGATCGAGGAGAGCAAGACATTTGTAACATTGATTCTTAAGTCAATCCAATGGTCATACAGACATGAAAATTGGTACACACACTCTGCAAACCCCACTATTTCTAAAAGTACTGCATGCCCTGCAAAATTCCAAGATGGCAGCCCCCAAAATCCAAGATGTCTGTCCAAAAATGTGTTTTTTCCTTCATAACTCGAAATACGAAGATCTTAAGCCCCATAGATGTATTGAACGTTAATATAAAGTTGGGAATTACGGACATTTTGATACCAAGTACATGTCTCTATGTACTACGGTTCTTGAGTTACAACATATCCGTATTCATGAGGCACCAAAAGTGTAACATTTTGGCACATTTCACTATTTAACTCAAAGATCCCTTAATCACTTTCAGGAATCATTTTCAGGGAATGGACCTACATGTATCTGCTATCATAAACCACTTCAAGTTTCTCAATTGATGAAACGGGTCAGGAGTTATTAAACCGATCGTAAAGGGCTGTTTCAGTGCTAAATTTGCTGCGTATAGTTAGCGAACATAAGCCACCCAGAAATGTCTGTCTGTGCATCTGCCCTTCACAATAAGTGTATATCTGAAGCGGACGCACCAAGTGCAGCATGTGTCCTAGTATAATGGTATAATATGCTAATAGGCGTAATAGTGTAATATATGCAATAGTGTAATAGGGCTAATAGTGTAATATATGCAATAGCGGTATACTGTAATAGGGTAATATATGTAATAGTGTCATAGTGTAACATGTGTAATAGTGCATTAGGGTAATATGTGTAATAGTGTAATAGGGCAATATGTGTAATAGTGCCATAGTGTAACATGTGTAATAGTGTAATAGGGTAATAGTGTCATAGTGTAACATGTGTAATAGTGTAATAGGGTAATATATGTAATAGTGTCATAGTGTAACATGTGTAATAGTGTAATAGGATAATATGTGTAATAGTGTCATAGTGTAATATGTGTAATAGTGTAATAGGATAATATGTGTAACAGTGCCATAGGGTAATATGTGTAATAGTGTCATAATGTAACACGTGTAATAGTGTAATAGGGCACTATGTGTAATAGTGTCATGGTGTAACATGTGTAATAGTGTAATAGGGTAATATGTGTAATAGTGTCTTAATGTAACATGTGTAATAGTGTAATAGGGTAATATATGTAATAGTACCATAGTGTAACATGTGTAAGAGCGTAATAGGGTAATATGTGTAATAGTGTCATAGTGTAACATGTGTAATAGGGTAATGGATTAATATGTGTAATAGTGTAATATATATGCATTAAGGTAAGAGTATGGTATACAAAATAGCTGTATAGTGTAATTGCCCTATTACACTATACTATTACACATATTAACCCATTACCCTATTACACATGTTACACTATGACACTATTACACATATTACCCTATTACGCTATTACACATGTTACACTGTGACACTATTTCACATATTATCCTATTACACTATTACACATGTTACACTATGGCACTATTACACATATTATCCTATTACACCCTATTATACTATTACACATGTTGCACTATGACACTATTACACATGTTACACTATGACACTATTATACATATTACCCTATGACACTAGTACACATATTACCCTATGACACTATTACACATGTTACACTATGAAACTATTACACATGTTACACTATGACACTATTTCACATGTTACCCTATTACACTATTACACATGTTACACTATGACACTATTACACATTATCCTATTACACCCTATTACACATGTTGCACTATGACACTATTACACATGTTACACTATGACACTATTACACATGTTACACTGACACTATTACACATGTTACCCTATGACACTATTACAAATATTACACTATAACACTAGTACACATATTACCCTATTACACATGTTACACCATGAAACTATTACAATGTTACATTATGACACTATTACACATGTTACCCTATTACACATGTTAAACTATGGCACTATTACAATATTACCCTATTAAACATCTTACTCTATGACACTTACACACATTACCCTATTACACTATTACACATGTTACACTATGACACTATTACATGTATTACCATATTACAGTATACCTCTATTGCATATATTACACTATTAACCCTATTACACTATTGCATATATCACACTATTACGCCTATTAGCATATACCATTATACTAGACACATGCTACACTTGCGTCCGCTTCACATATACCCTTATTGTGAAGGGCAGATGCACAGACAGACATTTCTGGGTGGCTTATGTTCGCTAACTATACGCAGCAAATGTAGCACTGAAACAGCCCTTTACGATCGGTTTAATAACTCCCTACCCGTTTCATCAATTGGGAAACTTAAAGTGGTTTATGATAGCATATACATGTAGGTCCATTTCCTGAAAATGATTCCTGAAAGTGATGAAGGGATCTATGAGTTAAATAGTGAAATGTGCCAAAATGTTACACTTTTGGTGCCTCATGAATACGGATATGTTGTAACTCAAGAACCGTAGTACATAGAGACATGTACTTGGTATCAAAATGTCCGTAATGCCCAACTTTATATTAACGTTCAATACATATATGGGGCTTAAGATCTTCGTATTTCGAGTTATGAAGGAAAAAACACATTTTTGGACAGACATCTTGGATTTTGGGGGCTGCCATCTTGGAATTTTGCAGGGCATGCAGTACTTTTAGAAATAGTGGGGTTTGTAGAGTGTGTGTACCAATTTTCATGTCTGTATGACCATTTGATTGACTTAAGAATCAATGTTACAAATGTCTTGCTCTCCTCAATCTGTGAAAGTACCTATATGCTGTATCTCAAGAACCGTAGGAGATACAGACACGTACTTGGTACCAAATCGTCCGTAATGGCCAACTTCGTATTAACGTTCAATACATTTATGGGGCGTAAAATCAATGCATTTCAAGTTATGAAGGAAAAACCACATTTCTGGGCAGACATCTTGGATTTTGGGGCCGCCATCTTGGAATTCAAGATGCCTCCACATCCAAATATTTTTTAAATGACTTTGGCTATGCGTGTACCAATTTTCACGCTTTTCTCAAAAAGTGAACAATGGTTTTGCTAACCCGCTCCACTACAGCATGGTTTTACAATTAATGAATTACTCACCTGGCTGCAGCGAGGTAGGTGATATTTGAACGCATATTCCAAAGTGTGTGTACATTGTAGTCAAAGATGGGCAGCATCCAGCATGGTTTAAATATGGTACATATAATAAGCTCTGGTTAAATCAGGGGTGGGCAATTATTTTTCCCAAGGGGCCAAATGAGATACATAAAATATTGTGGAGGGCCAAGACTAAAGGCTGAACTAAAGTCTGTATAATATTAATCTAATTTCAAGATAAAAGCTGGAGTAAGACCAACCATTTTGACACCAGGGCCCACCATTTATTCAGTATTTGAGCCACTGACCACCATTTGATGACATTTTTGCCCCACAGACCCCAAAACTTTTCTTTTGTTTTTGTCCACAATACCAGGCTGGATTTTACAAACAAAACAGGATAACATAGATCAAAAATGACCATTCTTTTACATTCTCTGATTGTGTAGACTTGAGCTAATTCAGAAGATAAATATTTTAACTCTTGAGAGTGTAAAAATGAAACCAAATGGACCCGCAAGGGTCCATTTGGTTTCATTTTTGCGCTCTCAAAGAGTTACATCTGCTTAACCAACTCGGACCACTGGTTTAAAATCCTTTCAGGGGCCGGTCAGAATCAGCCAAAGGGCCGTATGTGGCCCCCGGGCCGCATAATGCCCAGGTATGGGTTAAAACATAGGACTAAAAGCATGTAAAACCAACATGCACCACTTCCGCAAACACCACCACTGCATGTTACGATGTTTACATTCCGTCAATGCCTCCTCCTCCCCCTGGCGGCTAGGGTGACCACCAGATGTCCCTCTTTGCATGGGATAAGTTCCTCATTTCCAAGACTTTTCAGGTGTCCCACACATGGAGCTCCTGTCCCACATTGTGACTTACAAAGTTCAGTGTTCAAATGCCCAATATTTGTCTTTCTCTTGTCTCATTTCAGATGTAAGGAGGCGATTACTGAGACACAGCTGGAGGGCTCATCCAAAGAGATGAACTAGAGAGAGGCTTCTGTCTCACTTTGACCACAGCCACCACATATCCAACTGATGATGTCAAGCAGAAGACTGCTCAAGGTAGGAATCTTGATTTTGAGTTTTTTGAGTCTGCCTGTCTGTCTCTCTCTCTCTCTTTGAACACGGAATGGCTGTAGTCTACCAAAACTGCTCTCAAAGGGCACAAATGGATGGCAGCAATTTGAAACTGGCCCCCATAAAATCTGATTATCCCACCCACCCCCTTTTCCTCTCACCTCTAATTTTCCCCTTTTACCTCCACTACGATTCCTTCTCTTAGCTATAGAGAAGTGTATATTTGTATGTACTGTTTGGATGAAATGAAAATGGCGAGGCCTATACTGTACACAGGTGTACAGTGATGCTTTTATGTAGTTCTATTTCTGAAAACTAATTTTGCAAACTGTTAAATAGTTCCCCTGCTGCTGCTGATGATGATTCACGCACGCGCGCACGCACGCACACACACACACACACACACACACACACACACACACACACACACACACACACACACACACACACACACACACACACACACACACACACACAAAGCACCGCTCAGTTCACACAAGTGTGATGTTTTTTGAACTTTGTAAAACCAAACCAGTTGGTTTGTTTCTAGAGGGTTGGGGTGTTATGTATGTTGTAGTAGCTTTCATAACTCCCCACTTGGCTTGTGGAGTCCCATGACATTTTGACACCCGCTCTGACAGTTGAGGTTTAGAGTTTAGTGTTACTCAACCTAAAGAGCAAATCCAGGCTCGCGGTAGACGGACGTGTGGATGCATGGCCGCGGGAAGATATTTACAATAGGGGGTGCTGGACGTTCACTATGGGGTGCTGCAAGATGCGCACACACGCAAAATGTGTGTGAAACTGTGAATGCGCATTGTGCATGCATTGCACATTTTCATGCATTTACACACGGAAAAGTGGCTTTTACCTTCCCTCTCCACATGCATGAGCTAACTGACACAGGTACCTTAGCCTCTGATACAGCAATAGAGCATGTGTATAATGCATATTAACAGGAATCTGTTTTGATTAAAATAACTAGTATTTTCCTCCTCCTGTCCAAG
Source organism: Benthosema pterotum (assembly GCA_039105355.1). NCBI lineage: Eukaryota > Metazoa > Chordata > Actinopteri > Myctophiformes > Myctophidae > Benthosema > Benthosema pterotum. The sequence continues at coordinate 18,961,524 of CM076982.1, forward strand.
GGGGGCTGTGTCTGAAAAAAGGGGGTGCTCAAGCCCCCCCAGCACCCCTACTTCCCTCAGCCATGTGTGGATGTAGCAAGAACAATATTAAATACTCATATACTTAAGAGCCTCAGCACTCCATACAATTTTCACACAGTTAGACGCTACCTACTGTACCTACTTCCTACCTACTTCAGCCTTGTGCATCGTTTTCAACATCAAAAAGGTTGTGCTGAATAAAAAGCGGACTCCTGTACATTAAAGAAAAACATATGGGAGGTGCAAGTTTAATTTACAGGCATATACTGCTCAATGTAAAAATGTGATGGACCTTTCATAAGAAAGGGACTGCATTCATTTTTTTCTGACCATCTCCTTCTTCGCCACTAGATGTCAGTGATGAAACAAAAAACAAACTGAAACGTAACACCAAATACAGTCATCATGTACCAGTACTTCTTCATCTGTGGCTTAGTGGCATTGGCTACATCATCTTTCTCTCTGTAGTAATCCGTAATCAATAAACATAGACTACAGTGGTTAGGCTACCTCTAAAATGGATGGTGCAACAATCATAGTTGAACTAGTGTGAGAACCTGCATCATTAGCTGGGCAGCACCAATACAGTGGCTTGTTTCTCCCAAGAGAGCCCTTGAGAATCCTGGGAAACTCACCAACAGCCCAACAGCTGCAACTCTACAGGAACCTGATGAAAAGTCTTCCATAAGTTCCTTCCCTCTGTTCTCCTTCGTCTACTCTATCAGTCTGTCCCACTGAACTTCCCAGACCATAGGCTCTATCCATCTGTACGCAGGTCATTTTGGGGATTATGAATTAAAGTAATAACACAAAGATCACTGACATTGATTTTAACTTTCCTTCCTGAACATTTGACCCCTTATGACAAACAGCATTCTGGGTGGTAAGAATCCTTACTGCTCTTGCCAGCAGATTAGGACATCCGCTGGCTCTTGCCAGCAGATCTGTGACATGGCACAAATCTGATGTTTTGCAGAGGTTTTACTAGCTCACTCACATTTTGAACTTGTGCCTGGTATTTGACACTAACCATGTTTATACTGTATGTCAATGTTACACCAAACTGATCTACAGAAATCCCAACAATCATACATTCAGCTGTTTGAGTGCAGTGAAATGAGAGGTAAATCAGATATGATCGCCTCATCATACAAAATACTAAACATGAGAATGATGTACAGTATATTGTATCAATTAAGAGGAAAATATCTTAGTTGTCCATTGATTTTGAAATACAATTTCAACCAAGCTAAATTAACTTGTGGCCCATTAAAAACCCTGGCACAAGTTATCTTCAGTGAAAGTTACACTGCAACTCAATAATGTAAATGTGAAAGGCATATTGCTTTTCTACAGTCAAGGACATAGTTTACATTCATATATGCATCTCATTCTCTGCGTTTGATTTTACTATTTAAAGTGAGGTTGGTGATATTATTTTCCATTGTTATACAATGTTCTAGTTCTATATCCCCCACAATAATCATTGCTATTTGTTCAGTAACAGGTCTCCCTGTCTCTTCTGGTCATTAGTACACAATTATACCCATTTAGTAGTGAACCCATAAACAACACATGGAACATTTGGAAGTGATGAAACAAAGACACAAATATTTGAATTTGAAGGTGATAAATGGTCTCTCTTTCCTGACTGGATGAAATAGGTGATCCACCTGAAAAATACACTGGAGATGGAGAGATCCCTTATCCCACGTTACCTACACTATGTAAAACTTGTTCTAGCCCCCAAATTCATGATCATATTATGTGGCAAACAATAAATGTGTCTTGCATATCCATATAGAATGATGTACTGCATGGAAGATCGAATAAATGAAAGACAAAGATACAAGTTGGCAACTAGTTCTTTGATAATAGTATACTATTGACACACATGTATTCAGTCCATATTAAGTAATCTATACTAACAGACTTACTGGAATCAAAGATACAGTCATAAAAATAAATAATTGTACAAGGCTAGGCTAGTTACACATACTGCCTGGGTGATTGATTATACTTTTAGGTGACATTAGATGACATTGCTGCTGTGAGGTGATTATGTACACTAAATTCACAGCTTTACTAGACCATTCAAGGGAAACAGTATTCAGAGTTTAAATGGTCATAATACTGTTGCATACAAATCTAACAGACAAACAAATGCCTAATACCTACTCACACATCTCTCAATTTGAGTCATGATGTTGTGACACTGCTAGTTTTCATCATACATTGTCAAATTATGGCACACACCCAACTAGTAATTCCCAGTGCCCAAAACAAAAATAGCTAGAAAGAAGAACCACAGATATCCAAAAACAAGGCACTGGTTCCAGTGTAAACATAGCATCAAAGCTGCACAATTAAAACATATAAAAAGATAGCTCCACAACAAAATTGAAAAACAGGTCTCTGCTCCTCCCAATTTTCTGCTCAGCTCTTTGCAGTACACAAGAAAGATGCCTATCAACTGATTTATTTTAACAATGGCATTTCATTAGCCTACACAGCAGGAGGGTAAGAGTTCATCTTAGACATTTAGAGGGAAAGATGGAGCCAGAGCAATCCAGGCCAGGGGAATGTTCTGGACAGGGATTTCAAGGTCAACATTGGGTATCCTGTTGTCCACACCAAACTCAGTGCATCAACCTTGTGGTGCCCTGCGAGGTTGTATCTGCTGTGTTTGAAGAAATGTTTTGAGCAATTTTGCTATTTTAAACACAATTATCATCTTCTGAGGGTTCCTGGCAAACAACTGTCCGATGAGCGTCTGCAGCCACATACCGGTACACACAGAACTGTATATCAATTGGGGGGTTTATAAAAGTTTGAGGACCACTGATCCCAGTCCATGAGACGAGTCTTATGCAGTTGCTCCACAAAGTCTGGCTGTTGAGGAGATGTCTTGGTTGTCCTCTGATCGCCCTGACATCACAAATGGCCACGTCTGGAATGAAAGAGCGACATGGTTTGCAATTAAACAGATTTATAATTCGGCACTATGCACATGGAAGTAGCCTAGAAATTTGTGAACTGTTCATTGCAGGCAAATTTTGAAAAGACACTTAATTTAAGATTAGGGATCATGCATTTTCCATTTCAGTACATTAAACACATTTTGCATGCATCACAGTCACTTGAAACACATTCACTTACTGTGGTGCAATTTACAGTAATACACATTATTACATGACAAGCTAAAATTGAGTTCATACCAGATTAACAGGGTGAACAAAACCGTGATCCAGTCTGTCATCCTGTAGAAGTTGCCTGAGGTGAGAGATATAGCTTGAGGCGAGTCTCAGTGTGTCCAGTTTAGATAGTTTGGTGTCTGCCGGTACCCACGGCAGGGTGGTTTTGAGTCTGGAGAAAGCTTTGCTCAGCACTCTCATCCGCGCCCTCTCCCGTGCGTTGGCTGCATTCCTCTGCGTCTGCCGGCTATCCTTCTGATGCGACCTGCTGGTCATTTTGCGCTCTTGTTTGCCCTTCTCTTCGACCCCATCGCAGAACTCCTCGTCTGAATACTCGTTTGAATGGTAACAGGCAATGCTCCGCCTGCTCTTCTCCAAAGGGGCGGATGTCCTCCGGTGGTAGATCTCAAAGTCTTCCGCGTCGCTCGCTACTGAACCAGTGGACATAACTGTCGCTGAGCACCACCCAGGTGGCGTATGCTTACTGGAAGCTTGTTACCACAAAAAACCCTCCTTTTAGTCACAAATGATAGCCAAGGTCTACTACGTACATTACTTAAATCGATCCCCAAAGTACTGCTAGAACTACTACAATAACTGCAAAAATATATTCCAGTCCTCTGCTTTAAGATTTCAGTCCTTCCGTAATGGAATTAAGACCAGTACTTGAAGCTGACATAAGGCTGCTGCTCCCTCTATAAGCTGAAAACTGCCCTCATGCCGCCTAATTTAAGTGTTCTGGACTTGGCACGACTGCTGCTCCCCCATCCCTCCGGAACTTTTCCCCACCCCCTTTTCTGCAGCCCACCGTGACCTCAGAACACGACCTCAACACACCGCCTCTGTTTGGACTTTGTTAATAACTCTGACAGGCACATAATCTGCAGCCTGAGCATGGCCGCATTCAACACACAGTAAGAGAGATTGTTTAGAAGATTGTTTAGACGTGTTGCAAAATAGATGGACAACACTGCCTCTACAAACGTAGTTCTTCCATGAAATTAAAATATTGGGATAATTATCAGCATGCACTGCTGCTCTAGTAACCTGACTACAGTTGGCCTATATGGCGTACACTTCTGAAGTGTGTCTCTCTCACAGATGTGTCTTGGTAATAGAAATGTCTTGAGGACCTTATCAAAAGTGGCTAATCCTCTGCCAGTTTCACAGAGGGATAGGGTTTCTGCAGATGTAGCCGCCTTTCACACGCAGCCTGTGTGCATCAGCCCCAGCTGTTATCGTTTCCCATGACATCTGGAGGGCTGGCATGGGGCGTGGTGGGGCAGGGGGTGGGTGGGGGCACATCATCTTTATTCCCAGGGTGCCACAGTAACACACTTTACATCAATCCTTTCCTGGTATAAATTCATCTCTCCTTTTTAGTGACTTGAGAGCATCCCTTCCATATACATGTTTTTGCTCTTATACCATGCTAGGCTGTAAGCTGTCTGTCAATACATTGTCTAACCTAACAGATCAGGGACGATCCAGCAGCTGTCATGTTGATCGAAATTCAATGTCCAATGTCTTTCTACTTATTGGCTGATATTCTCAAACGCTATGGTGTACCCAGGTATAGTGTAAGTCTGTATGGCAGCAAATCAGGTCTGGGGCCTTGTGTGTAGGCCAAAAGCCTGTACCACCAGACCTGGGCCTGGGCTTACCAAATAATGCCCATAATAAATACAAACAGCCATCAAGAGCTTCAACTCATGATGAACAAAGTAGGGGAGTACAGTAACATTTTTAATTGGGGGAACGGGTGATTTCTGGACTTTGCAGGTTTTAATTATTATGGGTGATTATTTGGTAAGCCCAGGCCCAGGTCTGGTGGTACAGGCTTTTGGCCTACAGACAAGGCCCCAGATCTGATTTGCTGCCATGCAGCCAGTGAAAAGACTTGCACTATACCTGGCTGCACCATAGCGTTGAAGCATGCCATTGTTTGATAGAAAGAGAATAGCTCTCCTTCTGTAGACCCTTTTCTTCATATTTCCTTAACATAATAATGTCAACCAAAAGTGCTGTACTCACTCACTCACTCACTCACTCACTCACTCACTCACTCACTCACTCACTCACTCACTCACTCACTCACTCACTCACTCACTCACTCACTCACTCACTCACTCACTCACTCACTCACACACATACACTCTCTCTCTCTCTCTCTCTCTCTCTCTTTCTCTCTCTCTATTTTGGTAAATTCAAATTGAAGGTAGCTTGGGCAAAGCATAATTTCAAACTCTTCTATATACAGTATAGCTGTAAAGTTGTGGTCTGTGATGTGACAAATTAAGAGAAGTTGATCGGGTGTGCAGCCACAGGATATTATGGTGCGAGAACAGAACAAAATAATGAAGTTACCCAGGGTAGGAAACCGCTTTAGGTTGTGTTTGAAAGCTGCTTATTGTCTCTGCCACTGCATGGGGAAAGAGTGTTTGCTGAGATACAAGGCACCTGGCACCTTCTCATCCATTCTGCTGCTGCTAGTGAAGCCTAAACTATCCTTAGTTGCATGCCTGTGTTGTTGGGCACCAACTGTAGCCGATCTACAAGCTCACAATGTGCAGACTGCATGATGTGCTGTAAGCTTGTAGCTCGTTTGTTGTTATTGTGTGACAGCAGGTGATTTTTCAGCATTACAACGTAATTGCAAATACAGTTTAGGGGAAACTAGGCTTCCACACCGTTCAGCAGCTGTCACATAACTATACAGTAAGCTCTTACTTTAGATCTCTTTCCTAAAACTTGAAACGTTTGAAAATTTGGGGAAAAATGCATTTAATAACATATCACTGTCACATACAGTGAATGGAAACAAATCATTCGCTTAGTGTCTGTTGGGGGCCAGTTGTCTTTTTACCCATCTCTTCTCTGTTTTGCTGCTTGCTGTTAGAGGGACGCACCCTGCGGTATTCCTCAGCTCCGTATTTCTCAGATTTCCCTCCGTCATGGATCAGGAATGCTCCCTAATCCAAGGGCACATTCCCATGTGCCCCATAATCCTGTTCTTCCAAGTCCATTTTCACGAGAAAACCTGGCATCAGCTGTGCCGCGGAGGGACCGCGCTGTTCCCAACACATCCTTGGAAGTGTCATCAGGCTTGAGGTATTGAGCCTTCAGGCACAATGCTGTCTCATGTGCTGTCAGTGCATCTGCCAGCTCAGTGTTTGGGGAGGACTGACAGTCTGAAAAGTGCGAGTGCTGGCATTGTATTTGTCCTATTTATGCGTAACTTGAAAATCTGTCATCATTTTTCATGTAATATTAGCGTTGGCTCTTGACGCAATTCGAACTGGTGCAATATTTGCTGTCAGAATCAGAAAGAAGTGGGCTGACAAAAAAACAAGTGTGTGTGTACTGTACATTATTCATTTTTTACATATAGTGAGTATAAGTTGATTGATAAAGTATGAGATGAGAACACTGTCCAAAACATCAGTCTAATGGATGGTTACATGCTTGTTGTATTTGCCACGGCAGTAATTACATTTGGGGCCGACGGCAATAAATATCAATTAAACCTTGACTTGAAGGAACAACTTAGCATTTGTCCTTCAGCATACACTCTCAGGGGTCACGACCCCTATCAGTGCCCCTGCCTGTTCACTAGTGTGCTGGAGAAACATTGGGACAGGTGCAAGACCCATGATGTCAGGGGACGTTTCTTGTTTTCCTCCCATCCACCCTTTGGTTCCCATGGTCACCACTATGCCAGCTGCAGCACGACAAGTAAAACATTTATCCCTTTATCATGTTATGGAGAGGAATTCCATACGGTTGGGCTCATCTGTATCTATAGATTCAAAATAATAATAATAATAATAATAAAATATTAAACTGAATCCAACTCAATCCAACTCGACCTTTTCATTTTTAAATAATTGACCGTAGCAGCTTCATTGGACATGCATGCTCCTGGCACTGTTATGCAGGCGTTCTGCACTGCTGCCCATAGGCCCGTACCTGGAAGGTGGCTAGTTATATTAATTTGATTTTTTATACCACATTTCAACAATCATTGTTCTTCACATAGAGTGACAAGCAGGGAGGCATTGGGTCCCATTATAGTCTTTGGTGTGACTTAGCTGGGTATTTAGCACTTTGATGTGTGAGAAACTGCAGTGTGACTACAGAGTCTGAGAACAGTTGTTGTTTACTCTCTGCCTGGGACATAATGACATGGTTCTCTGTACAGATCTCTGACAGTTGTGGAACCTCTTATATATTTAAATGGTTCAAAAGACTGTATTGAACTGTTTTAGATCAGTGTGTCTCAGGTACTATCTGCCCAAATACAGAATTTCTGTGCCAGGATTCGCTGACATAGTATTAGTAATGCATGTGCTACAGAATAATGACCTTTATCGATATTAAGATGACAACTTTCAGGGGGCAGTTTGAATCTTCCAAAAGAGCAAGAGAGCGATCTACGTATTTCAAGGCTTTGCAGTCAGGTTGGAGTTGTAAATTGTTGTTAGTACCATTACTTAGCTTATAGTTGAAGACTTGACATTTTAAATGTCATCTGTATTAAATCACTTCTTAATATAATTCATGTCCACCCTTTCATTAGAAAATTGATACAGGTTTGCATGCTTGACCACATACATAATGCAGGCACACAAAGATACAAACACAGAGGTCATTATAATAATCATTATAATAATTTCAGATAACTAGTACTACACCTTTATTTTAGCTGAAGTTAATAGACAAATTACACAATACCCAACATAACTACACAAAGTACACAAATTCCATTTGACAGAAGATGGACCAACAGAAATGCGGCTATGTGTTCTACTGCAGTACAGAGATTTGATATGGAGGCACAAATAGATGCAGTTAGTCAATATATAATATATATATATAATATATAATATGTTGCATAGTTACCTAACAAAGTCTCAACAGTATGTCAATCTGCCACAGACAAGCATACAGTACAAAGTGCCCACATGATGTAGTCTATCATCTTTTGACATAGCAACCTAATACGTATAAAGATAATCAACCAAACAATAGGCCAGGAGCTCACAGCAGTAGTGAGGAGGTGCTGACTATGGGAGAAGTATAACTGTTCTAAAGAAAAGAGGCAACGATGCAATAAACCCCTTTTAATTTTATTTACTGCTGATACTGTAGCTAACCTATTTTATTTTATTTTTCTCCAGGGTGTGAAGAACACCTACTGTACTGTATATTGTGTTTGAAATGTTGGTCAAATATTTTAAAAGAAAGTTGCATTGTCACTACAATCTTGGCAATCTTTTCTTTTCAACAAACACATTACACACCCTTACTAAAGCTGGACTTTGATTAATACCGGTATATGTAATTACTTAGATATTGAATTACACATTCTCTCGGAATCATTTTCTTTCAGACTGTTTCCTGGCCTGAATAGCCTTCAACAGAGGGACCCACTGCGATGAACTTGGCCCCCTTAACTGACATTGCCTAAATTTACTTTGTCTAAGTTCTGTCCTCTTGCCAGCTTTGACATCCGTGGGTCCGTCATACTCGTCTACCTCTGATGATATCTCCATCTTCTGGATGATCAGCTTAAGGAGATTGTGCTGTTTCTTGAGCAAGCTGGACATCTCTTTCAGTCTGGAAAAGAAAATGCACGTCACTGAACATAATATTCAGCCATCTCTCAAGTCTCAGTGGCCTTGTGGTTAGAGTGTCCGCCCTGAGACTGGGAGGTCGGGGTTCGATTCCCGGCCGGGTCATACCAAAGACTCAAAAAAATGGGACCCAATGCCTCCCTGCTTGGCACTCAGCATCAAGGGATGGATTGGGGGTAAGTCCCTGCGATATACTAGTGTCATGTCCAGGGGGTGTACTTGTACATCAAGCTGCCTCACGCTACAGAAACAGGAGATAGGCTCCTGACCTATATGGGCCTCAATGGCTCAGCTGGGCCTCCTGACATCATGGCCTGGCAAGGCTACTTACCATCTCTCAAGTCTTACCCGGGTGTTGTTGGGTAGACTCCCTGAGTGAGGGCAAACTGGCCGTATGTGAATATGTTGAATTTGGCTCAGATCCTGAATTATTCATATGTGAGTAGCCTTGTTACCTAGGCTTTTGCTTGCATTGACATTCAGCTATCTTGAGTAGTATTTGTATCCCCTTAATTTGTTTGTATAGTCCTGGAAGGTAGTATTGGATAAATAGTGTTTCCAATATGGATTATGATAATATTCTTATTTTATTTCATGTGAGCCTGGTGTGCTGGATTGTATCCACTTGGATCTTGTTGCTCACACATAAGAAAACACTGCTATGCTGTGTTTGTCCAACCATTCTACCAATGATGTCAGAGAGACTAGCACACCACACTGTGGCCTTGGTCGTTCCCTAATGGGTCTGATCGAGGATGGCTACTACTGGGAAGGAGGTTTTTGCAACTTGATCTCCATGTCCGAGTCGCCTGAGTGAGAAGCATGATGGTTGAGAGACCTGAAACCCAGATAACCATGGGATACTACATACATACGTCCCAGATGCAACCATGCAATGCTTTTGTGATTGTGATCGGTTGTGGACCGGGGAGATGAGTGGTCATCGATTGCCATCGATTGGCTGGAGTAGATGGCAATGTAATGGTGATGCAATGGGAAACACTTCCCATTGATTGGCTGGATTAGATGGTAATGTAATGGTGATGTAATTGTACTTGCAAGTTGGTACTGGACAGAGTGCAGTTCTATTTACTTGTGCAAGCAGAGCATGCAAGTAATGCAGTTAGTCCCAAGTGCTGTCCTCTATGTTTGTGTTGATGGCGACGTAATTAAATTTGGTTACAGATTATATACATGTACTTGTACACTATTCTTTGTCACTCAAACATCTCTATAATTATGTCGCCTGTAACACAAACATAGAGGACAGAGTCTCATATGCAAGTTTTGCAATCACTGCTACAAGTATTGTGCTACAAGTATGCTATTGTCAGGGAAATGGTTATTACTTGTCAGATTTCTTGAAAGGTTCGTTGATCTGTTGATATTTAATTTTGAGTGTTTTCAAACGGGGTTAGGGTTATCTGATTTGTATTTGTGCACTCTGCTTGGGCACTCGAGTGACTCAACAGAGTGCATTCTAGTTTAGAGTCTGACACACATTTCTGATTTAAGGGGGCATTGATGATCAGTATATCAAATGTGTACAGTAGTTAGTTACCAGTTTTCTGTCTCATTCTTGGTATTTAACTCCATGTTTCTTTACCTGTGTTTTTGCTTTTGGAGTTCCTTTTCTATTGGAGTGGTGGCATGTGAATTGACCTGTAGACGGGATGCTTCATTCATGTTGTCAAAGAAGCATGATAATAACCTGCAGAAGAACTGTATGCATAAGAAAAATATTAGAGTAATATTGAGTTAATTCTGAACCCAATGAGTATTAAAGATACATTAGTACAGTTTTCTGTTTTGGCAAATTTAGTTTGTGTATACCTTAGAACTCTTGTGGTTGGGGTAGACGATGACACTGCGTTTGTCCACTCGCTTTATGAACCAATAGGGCAGTTTTTCTTCCAGGCTGGTGTGGAGCTCAATCTGAAGAGAGCAAATTATTTTCTTATTCAAAGTTAGAGGAACATTTGTAGAACCTGAGCGTTGCAATTAGGGGAAAATTGCAAAGTCCTATTGCCCTATGGCAATCCTATTGGCTAGCCAATAGCAGGAGGCGAGGCAACCAGACTGGCAGCCAGACTTTTTCGATTTAGGTGATGATCAGGGGTTGACACTAAGGTCTCCGAGGCACTTGCCCAACGGGCAAGTGCAAGTCAGGTTCTACTTGCCCTCAGGTCATGGTCACTTGCCCCCCAGGTTCCAGGTTGTCCCCAGTTAAGTTGGTTAACCAGATGTAACTCTTGAGAACGTAAAAATGAAACCAAATGGACCCTTGCGGGTCCATTTGGTTTCATTTTTACACTCTCAAGAGTTAAAATTCATCATCTTAATTAGCCCAGGTCTACACTGTAGAAGATTAATGGTCATTTTGATGTGTATGTTAATTTGTTTCCCAAATCCAGCCTGGAATTGTGGATAGCTAGAAAGCAGGGAAAGACACAGAGGCAGAGTGCAATGACTGCCTTCAAGACAAATTTATCTTGTGTTGTGTTATAGAGCACTAAGTTGTACACTTGCCCGTTCGGACAACCAGGTAGCAGTCTTCACTTGCCCCACCATTTTTTTTACTTGCCCCGGGCAAGCGGGCAAGTGTTAGTGTCAACCCCTGATGATGTAATGGTGGTGATGAAACCATGATGAAACCATGTAAACCATGTAATGGTTTCATCATGAGTATTATATCATGAGTATTATATCCTTGAGGTGAAAAAGGTTACTCTCAGAAAAAGAAAAATAATAAAGTGGCACAATAACAGTAGTCTGGATCCTTTCGGCAACCACACTAACAAACTCATACAAAGTACTTCTACTACTGAGGATAAATATTTGATGTATATATCGTATCAATTAAACTTTGCAAAATATATGTAGAAATATATTAATTTATTTATTATTTTTGGCAACCCCCATTTGGATCCCACCCCCCTTCTCCCCCTATGATCCCTATGATTATTTTTATTTTCACTAAAAAAGAAAAAAAAAAAAAAAAAAACATTAGATTCACTTCATTTGCTTCATACTCACCTGCATGGCAATTCTTTTCAGTGCTGCATTTCTTTGTACCTCAGCAATGTCTCCAACCGCTGTACCAATCTGCAACATAGCCAAAGTGACAATAAAAGCATTTTCACTGTGTTCACTGCCCTGTTGCTCAGCAAGTAAGTACTGTTGAAGCCCTCTTTCTGTAAATGTGTAAAGGCAAGTAATCAGTTGATTGAGACAAAAGCACATATATATGGGAGAACTATAGAATGAAGACATACCATTAGGTTCATCACCAATATTGGCATGATAACACTGAAGTTCAAAAGAATCGGAAATGTCAACGGAGTAAATGCAAGCTTGTTGTTTAAATATTCATCTAGGAAGTTGCTTTGGTAGTTCAATTCCCCAACCATCATCACAAAGGTTTGCATCAGCGAGAGAGGCAAAGTTGAAAACTGTTCCTGCAACGATAAATGAGTAGTAGTTATTTATAAATTCTGAGCAATTCAATTTATTACATCCATACATTTGCACTTGTCAAAATCCGAAAGATTTCAAATAGCTATTATAAATAAATAGCTATTATGACCCCCCTGAACCCCTGACCTTTATAACAGTTGCAAGCAACCATTAGAAAACTGCAGCGGCAGTTATGAATAAATCTGTGTCACAGTAGGTACCTGCCGCGACGGTTTTGATACCTGCCCACAAAGGATGTATATCTGCCGCGACAGGTTTATACCTGCCACGACGTCTGTCGCAGTCGAAAATTGTTCACCGTTCCTGCCAAGGTCATTTCTGATACAACAGCAATCACCTGTACACTATAATGAACATGCCTCTGAGTGAAAAGGAACTGAGACAAGATTTGTCATAATGTCAAGGTAATTGAGAATCAGGGCAATTTAAAGCCAATTTAAAACTAAGGTGATTTTGAGTTCACCTGTCCTTTAACCTGCCTATACTCTGTGTCTCATTTCTGTACTCTGTTCATCACACCCACACCCCCATAAGTCTTTTCATACTGTTTCCCTCAGGGAAGAAGTACCAGAGCTTCAAAGCCAGAACAAGCAGAATGAAGAACAGCTTTCTAACCCGGGATAAGGTAAGACCGCAAAACAAGCCTAAATAACCGTGATATTACGGTTGTGTATGCTAATCTGAGTTCTTTTAAAGGTAATGGAGGCAACTTTTCAGCCAAAAATCAAAGTGGATATACTGTATATAGCTATTTGTTTGCCATTTTCCCCTCTACGTTGCTTCTACTTTGAGGCTGAAGCTGTTTTCCCTGTAGATTCCTGCAGATTGTCCAGAGCTTTGCTGTTGTCAACAAATCATGAAAACAAAACATTCGTTGGGCTCAGGAAAGGCGGTGCTAATTTGTGAGGGGCAGGGGGGTTGTGTGGGGTGAGGCAGCGTTTTAGCCAATCACAGCACAGCCGTGGAGTTAGATTCTGTTTTTAGACAAAGCTGTTTACAAACACAGTGTTTGTACACACTAAAATTGCCTCTATTACCTACGGTACAAACAGAACCTGCTTGGATTTTCATCTCTTACCTGTTCGAGCATCAGTGCATAGAAAAGCAAACCATAGGCTAAGGTCAGAAGCCCAACCAGAAATAATAGTTTCTGCGTTGTCTTCCAGATCTCAAACATCATCACCACATAAATCCCTGAATGTTCAAACCTGTGGAAACAGTCGCGGATACCTGTTAGTAATCTAGTAATCCTAAAAAAAAAGTAGTTAACACTTGATTATATGCGTTTTAGTGTTGCTGTACTAAAATTCAACTTTACCTCCGGAAATAAAAGAGAAAACCAATCCAGGATTGTAGAACTGACAGTGCCCCAACTTGCCAGTGAAAGGAACCTTGAACATTTAAGAAGAGTGGAATGATGAGGCAAAGGGCTCCGATAGCTGCACACCAGTCCATCACGTTGCTAGGATCATTGACGTAATTCCAGCGCTTTTACATGGACGTTTTTTACAGAAAAAGAAAGGAGACACAATTAGGGTCTTGAGGGTCTTCAGCACTATTAGACTATTGCTGCCTTTCTAGTGTATAGTACTCAATATGCCACGTCTCTAACACAATTTATTTGCCTTTAGTATCAACACTTTTTATCAGGAAGATCCAGCAGGGCTTAATCAAATGTTGATTAAAGCTTGGTCATGTCCATATTTACTCTTCAGCATTACAGCAGTTGGTCTCATAGCAGAGGCGTAGCGTCATTTGGGCCATTAGGGCCATGGCCCAGAATTATTTGGCTGGCCCAGGCTGAGGTACAGTACACTTGGGCCAAGAATTCAGGGGAACAGACAGACAGACACCGGCTTGACGCCCCGCTATTCATCCAGGCTTTTGTTATCAAATGGGTCAAAACCTGTTTAACTGGTCCTGGTGAATGGAGGTGTCAAAAGTTAGTTCCCCAAAACAAAAGGTGTTAATGGCCCATCTTTTCCAGTAAAACCTTTTTTACTTGCCTGGAGAGGCTGGGGATAAAAGGTATTTGTAAATACAAATTTTGTGTATTTATTGACGTTTCATTCGTCTCATTGGATTGCGTATTCACACAACACTTAGAGATTGGCGGCTATGAATTAAACATGATATCCTCCACCACCATATAATCCAGAAGAAACCCATTTCCAACACAATTTTCCCATGGAGCACTATACATGTGTTAAATAGCCAGTTGGACTGTGAGATAATGATGTTAATGACAGTTGGAAGGAATGGCATGGTTCTCTGTACAGATTGTGGATCCTCTTTCACAGAGGGCATTATTGTGAGCCATTTTACATCATTGTCCCTCAGGTACTGTCCAAACACAGAATTTCTGCATCATGATTTCCTGAGTAATGCATGCTACAGAATGATATTTTTTTCAATATTAAGATGACTTCAAGGGGCCAGTTTGAATTGACAAGCTCATTCTTCCAGAGAGGGACAGAGAGATGATCTGAAGTCTCAATTGGGTTGGAGTTGCGAATTATCGTCATTCGTCAGCAACATTACTTAGCATTGTAGAGTTGAAGGCTTTGCCGTTTGAAATATCCTGGGGATGATTCATTTGTGTAATATTAAATTACTCCTTAATATTCATGTCCACCTCCATTAGAAACCGACACACATTTGCCTGCTTGACCACTGACATGAGGTACACAAACATATACTGTAAAGCCTGAGGTCATTGTACGTTATAGTTTTATTTTGTAGTAATCATTTCAGATAACTATGCAATCATTTTCAAACATAAATGGCACAATTCCCAACACAACTGCACAAAGTACATGTATTCCATTTTTTACGGAAGATAGTGAGTTGGAACAACAGAACAGGTGAGATGTGGTCATACCGGTACGTGTGCTACTGCAGTACAGAGATACAACATGGAAGTACAAATAAATTCAGTCTCAACACTTATGCCAATATGCCACAGACAAGCGTACAGTACACAGTACCACAGGTTATACTGCAAATATCATGTTTGTACTTAGCAACATTAATACATGTAAAGTTAAATATCCTATTGGACTAAATATTTTTTTTTCCAATAGAAATCTCCTAAAATCGTCTTGTATTTGGGGACTATATTATTGGCATTCAATGTTTTTTACACAAATTAGTCTTGAAGAATGGGCGTCGTCTTATAGCCAGAGTAGTCTTATATTTGGGAGAATACTGTACTGTACATCAAACAAACAATTGAACACAAGCGCACATCAATAGTAAAGCGGCAGTGCTTAAGTGAGAGAAAATAGAAATGTAGTGAGGCCGCAGAGAGTACGCTTTTTCAAACAGTTATTGGTCTGACTTGCTGAAATGACCAGCTTAAGGTTGTCTGAGCATGCACTGCTCTGTGCTTGCAGTTATGCTTAGGTACCGGTAGGTTGGTTTTTATTTTATTTTTACTGCAACTCATAACTGATTGCATTAAATTACATTAAATAATTCACTTTGCCACTCGATTTCCCCCCGACTTTATGCATGCAAATACCCTATTGTACAAACATAGTTCATTGACACACTTCGGCTCAGAATGACCATAGACCATTTATTGCAAAGCTTTTGCATGTTAGCATGGCGGTGTGGCTCTGCTCGTGTGATATCAAATCTATGTAACGAGACATAGGTCTGATATCACCTTTGATATCTCAGATTTCTGTGTCTCGGCACCGAGACGCAGCTCTGATCATCAACAACCCCCCCCGAGCAGAGCCTAGCATAAACACATTACAACATAGACACAATCATTCCAAATACACAACGAACATATTACAGACCATAGAACACATAATGATCACAGATACCCATAACAGAACTAGGCACCACAATATGTTACAATTCACAAATCATGATCATCTCATACTAGTGCCACGGGGAGGAGGCCGGGGAGGTGGAGGAAATTTGAACGCTTACATTTGAACAGGCACATGGAGTTGACTAGAAGGGAGGCTGAGAACAGAATGACTGCTTATAAAGAACACCTGATGAATGTGGGCGTGAGTGACTTGCTGACAGCCAATGAGAGTGAGGGGAGTAGACATGGAGAGACTGCTGATTTAAAGAACAGAATGAATACTGACTGAGAATGAGGAGTATAATACAATTACCATTCTGCCCTCCGTGCCTCCATGAACTATCGCTTACACCATAGTTACATTCACTTTTCAGACTGTTTCTTGCCTTCAATAGCCTTCAACACAGGAGTCCACTTCGATGAACTATGTCCCCTTAATGTACTTTTTCTCAATAGGCTGTGTCTAAGTTCTGTCCACTTGCTACCTTTGACATCCGTGGGGTCGTCATATTCATCTAACTCTGATGATATATCCATCTTCTGGATGACCAGCTTAAGGAGATTGTGCTGTTTCTCCATCACACTGGACATCTCTTTCAGTCTGGAAGATAGAATGTAAGACAGAATGTATGCCAGTTAACATAATATAAATATTTCTCAAGTCCTACCCAGGCGGTGGGTAGACTCCCTGAGGAGGCCAAAACAGCCAAATGTGAATATGGTTCATTTGGCTCAGACGCAGACTGATTCATAACCTGTGTTGTATTGGATGAACAGTGTTCCAATATTGATTTACAATAATATGCTTACCGGTATTTCATTTTCTACCTCGTAAGAAAACATGCTCCAGAATGCAGTGAGCTTGATAACTATGTAAGTCATGCAGAAATGTTTGTGTGGCCAAATATAGTGTATATGGGAAGCGCACAGCGTTCCCTTCCCACGCACCAGATGAAGAAGATGATGCACAGCGTCTTACTAGTTTATCAACTATATAACGTTACCAGTGTTCCATTAACCCCAAGTTTGTTTACCTGTATTTTAGCTTTTGGAGTTCTTTTTCTGTTGGAGTGGTGGCTGGTGAATTGATCCGTAGACAGGATCCTTCATTCATGTCATCGAACAACCATGGTAATAGTCTGTAATAGAACTGTATTCATAAGAATGTGATTAGATGTGAAACTAACTGGTTAGTAAATGAGACGGATGGACTGCAGAGTCATATTTTGACGCAAAATAGTATTAAAGATACATCAGTACTTTATCGTTCAACATTGTTCAACAGTTTTCTGTTGAAAATCACACCGTGTGATTTGAGTCTGTGTATACCTTAGAACTCCTGCGGTTGGGGTAGTCGATGACGTAGGCTTTGTCCCCTCGTTTTATGAACCAATAAGGTAGTTTTTTCTCCATGATGGTGTGGTGAAAAATCTGAAGAGAGCAAGGGAGTTTCAAACTATGTTGTCACAATGGCCGATGATAAATAATTGGTGTCTATATCAATCACATTATGCATATAAAATATATTGTTGAGAGGCGTTATTCAGTCTCTCTCTCTCTCTCTCTCTCTCTCTCTCTCTCTCTCTCTCTCTCTCTCTCTCTCTCTCTCTCTCTCTCTCCCTTAATTGAATCAATATTTAAAAAATACAAAATTATATATATATATATATATATATATATATATATATATATATATATATATATATATATATATATATATATATATATATATATATATATATATATATATATATATATATATAATAATCCAATGCCATTGGTAATATGACACATTTCACAGTTACTTTGCCACATACACACCTGCATTGCAGTTCTCTTCAGTGCTGCATTCCTTTGTACTTCAGCAATGTCTCCAACCGCTAAACCAATCTGCAACATAGCCAAAGTGAATATATAACCATTACACGTTCACTGTGTTCACTGTTCAGCAGCTACAATCAGTACCGTTGACCCCCTCTTTCTGTAGTAATTGTAGGTATCAATAAGAAAGCAGTTGATTGAACTAATGCACCAAAATAACTCTCTTTCCTAATACCCCTAATTGAAATAACATAATTAAATATGCATTTCAAAAACATTATGCTAGAACTGCAGAATGAAGACATGCTTACCATTAGGTTCATCAGCAGTATTGGCATGGAAAAAAGAAAGATCACAAGAACCACACATGTGAACGGAGGAAATGCAAGCTCGTTGGTGAAATAATCATGTAGGAAGTTGTTTTGGTAGTTCAGTTCCCCGACCATCATCACAAAGATTTGCATCACTGAGAGAGGCAAGGTCGAAAATTCTTTCTGCCATGACAAAATAATAAAAATAATAATTAGTAGATTAACAAAGCAAGTTACACAGAGGTCATGTCTCAGCCAGAACAGAATCTAACTATCACTGTGGTATATGAACAGAGTTTGATGTACAGTATTTTCATCTACTACCTGTTTGAGCATCAGTGCGTAGAAGAGGAACCCATAGCTTAATGTCAAGAACCCAACCAGTAGTAAAAGTTTCTGCAGTGTATTCCAGATCTCATGGAGCATCACCAAGTAAATCCCTGCGCTTTCAAACCTGTAAAAACGGTAGAGGCTGCCTGTTAGTAACCTAGCAATTCTGACAAATTAACATGAAACTTGAAACTCTTGTTGCTGTAAAGAAAGAATTCATACAAACGAGTATAGTAATAAGTTACTGTAATTTGACAGACTTTACCTCCGGAGATAAAAGGTAAAGCTCATCCAGGATTCAAAAACTGCCACTGCTCCAACTTGCCAGTGAATGGAACTTTCAACATTTAAGAAGAGTGGAATGATGAAGCAAATTGATGCGATAGCTGGACACCAGTTCCCCACGTTCCAAGGATCCTTGAAGTAAATCCAACGCTTTTACATGGAAGGTTTTTTTTTTTACAGAAAAAGAAAATGGACACAATTAGGTTCATGTATTCCAGACTAATAGGCTATTGCTGTCATCCTAGTGTAATGTCTTTGCCTTCAGTATCAGGTACCATGTAATAGGATGTACTTTTTCTCTCAAAGTTACAGTAGGGCTAAACAAGGCAATTCCAAATGGTGATATCTCTTCGTAAAAATATTCCCACTGGCACGACTATGATTCACTATTTTTCTTTTTTATTATTACCAAAAATAGCAGTTCTAGCTTAATTGTGCTGTTGGTTTTCGCAAAACCTGGCAGGCACGCACGCACGCACGCACGCACGCACGCACGCACACACACACACACAGATACGCCTATACGATTTAGAACTGAGCACACCATTTTTTTATCTTTATTCATCTGTGATGTAATATATAGAGTGTGAGGGTGTGAGGTTTTATTTTTTATCTTCAGCTTTATCTTCATAAACTTCCAATAATCCAATAATTTCAGGGTGCACATGCACATGCTAACAATAACGGTTGGAATAAAGGGAAAGTGTGTGTGTGTGTGTGTGTGTGTGTGTGTGTGTGTGTGTGTGTGTGTGTGTGTGTGTGTGTGTGTGTGTGTGTGTGTGTGTGTGTGTGTGTGTGTGTGTGTGTGTGTGTGTGTGTGTGTGTGTGTGTGTGTGTGTGTGGTGCGTGCGTGCGTGCGTGCGTGCGTGCGTGCGTGCGTGCGTGCGTGCGTGCGTGCGTGCGTGCGTGCGTGCGTGCGTGCGTGCGTGTGCGCGTGCGCGTGTGTCATAGGCTTCCATATCATATACTGTAGGTGCTTTAATGGAAACTCCTCTGAGGATGGAACAGCTCATCTGAGACTTTCCTGTTGTTTACCTCTGGGACATAATGGCATGGCTCTCTGACAGATTTGATTCAAAAGACAGTATTGTGTGCTTTACTTCAGTGTGTCTCGGGTACTATGTGCCCAAATTTAGAATTTCTGCATCATGGTTTTTCTGACATAGTACTGCATATGATACAGAATATCATGGTCATGCTTCCAGAGAGAGAGAAGAGATGTAATGTATCCGAGGTCTGTGCAGTTTGAGTTGAGTTGTCAGCACCATTACTTTGAGCGGGAGAGTTGAAGGCCTTGCCATTTGAAATGTCCTGGAGATTAGTCATTTGTCCTTCAAATCACTACTTTAACGTTTATAGTATGTCAACCGTCACATTAGAAACCAGTACACGTTTGGATGCTTGACCACGTACACAAACATAAAGACTGAAGTCAGTGAAGTGCTCTCTCTATATTTTTTATATTGTAATAATCATTTCAGATTTTAGACAAAGTTAAAATCCTCCACACAACTACACAAAGTACATGCATGACATTGACAGAAGACTGGGAGACACAAGTAGATACAAGTTAATTAATTGTGCCGTTGTTACCCAACATAGTCTCAATAGTTAGTACGTCACTTCAGAATCTCCATAATATGCCACAGACAAGCATACAGTATACAGTGCCACATGATATAGGCTACAGCGAGTATCATCTTTTCAAACCAACGACAGAACAGGAGAGCACAGCAATAGTGAGGAGGAGATAAGTATAACTGTTGTAAAGAAAAGAGGTTGCACAGCTCGTTAGAATTTCATTTCACCTTTGGACTGAAAGCCTGCTCCACAGAAAAACGTGTATGGAATGGGCGTGGTCAAAGCAGCAGTCTTCTGCGATTGTTTCATGCCAACCAAACAGAATTGTAGGTAGTAAATTAGACTAATACGTTGTGGTCAATCGTGTGGCTATGTCTAACCCAGTTGGTAAAAAACACACAAACAAGCTCTACAAGCATGTACGCCAAAGTGGTAAAATATGTTGGATGATGAGTTTTATAAAACTTGACACTTCTTTACAGAAACTATTCGTCATAGGTCAGTTTAATAGCCAGATTGATACGGTTGCAGGTCACGCAGTGGGGGGCCTCGCCACTGTTGTTTGACATTGTTTAGTGACAGGGCTCATTTCCAATCAGCAGATTGGATTGGATAGGACTGACGGCACCATAGGCAGCGGACACCAGACCTGAATCGCCAAAAATATACATTTTTAAGATAGTATTATTTTAAAGGGTACATAACATGAAGTTCAACTTTTTCATTTTGTTGGTGTTTCTGGTGATCCCATATGTGTTTTCTATCCCCTCTAATTATCTAGTTTGAACATTTAGTCTTTCATATCATAGAGGAGCTTTAATGTAAATTGCTCTCAGGAACAGCTTGTTTTGGCCTCATAATGATGTCATCAATGCACTCTGCTTTGTGTAATTCCTCCTCTCCTTCAGTCTTCAGTTCCAAATTTGCACTCCCACTTTGTTTAAAATGTCATTGTTTATTTTCCAAGTGTACATTAAATGTAGACAGGGTATCATGCTAATATCAACTTTTTCTCATTTTAACTATGACAAAGTTGTGATAACATTCGAAAATGCAAACATATGGCTATATAAAGCCGTTTCTATGCTGTATCTGGTCGGAGGACACTCTTCTGAAAAACCCCTCCCACCAGCTCGGAAAGGCCCGAGCCAAAACAGCGCGTCACCAGTAGAACACGCTGACGTCACACCTCTAGGAACACATAGGAACACATGTTAAAAACTCCTCGGAATTCCATTATTTTAGCGTCATGTTAATGAAGTAAATAAAAATCTTTTTTGGTTAGCATGACCAGGGACCGCTATACTATGCACTCGAGATTTTTTGTAAATAATCCGCCAGCCGTTTTTGCATTATCTACGGGGAAACACGGCTGTGCACGGCTCGCATTTCTACACAGGCTTGGGGGGCGTGTCTTTCTTGAGTCACTGTATCCAACCTCCAGGCTGGTTCCAGCGGGCCACGCTCGCTAGCCTGCCCATGAAGAGATTACGTCTCTTGGGCAGGCTAGTGAGGTTTACTCGGTGTCGGTATGGGGGGGAAATAGACAGAGTTGCGATATTGAGGGGGCAGAAAATAGTCTGGTTACGTGGTTCATGTACTTGCGCGAGCCCATAGACTCTAATGTATGTATGTAGTAACTTCTTCCTGTTCTCTCCCCAGCTAGTTATCTATATAACGTAATATAGGCTATAATATAAAAAATAGCTCTTTAATGTGAGCAAGGCGGGGAGTTATAATCAGTAATATTGTTATAACCAGAATTATTTCGACCAGATGTAAACCATATGGCATAATGACGGTCGTATTGCAGTATAAATAAAGCCTCTGTATAGCCTGGCTCAGCCCTGAATCAGCACCGTAAAAATACTACCTTATTTTTTCTTTGTGATTCAAGTAAATAATGAAGTGAGACGAGTGAAACAGAATGGCAGTCCGTTTCACTTCATTGAGGTATAGCCTCTGTATTCAACAATGACAACAATCAACCATTATTATTGAGAGTCATTCGGAATCTGAATATTAGAAGAACCATTAGCTCCGTCGGAACCCCACTCTCTGCTCCGTCCCTCCGCTCCCATCTCTAGTTCAACTTCTTAGATACAAGAAATAATAATCACACCGCTGCCGTGGGATCGTCCAGTAATAATACTAGTAATAATAACAGAAAATAACTTTAACGCCAAACACATGGGTTTGGTCATTGCATCCACTGCTGCTGGACTGCCGAACTGCTGATGTAGACTGCTGATGTAGCATTTTAGCTATCCCCCCATATGCCAACACACATTTTCACTAAATATCCCCGGTAATTCACATCGATAATTAAAAATAATACTCTCTATGTTGGCCCGGGGGGCTAGAATTGTCCGCGTTGCCGGGAGAAGACCAAAAACAGTTTCAAAAAGGAAAAGAATAGATGCAATGATTCAGCCCGGTTGGAAGTCAAAGCTAGTTAGCTAGCTTCCTTGGGCTAATGCAACCAGCCCCGCAATGCCTGTGCTGGATAGCATAGCATAGCATAGTAGGCTATCCTACTACTATGCTATGCTATGCTACTGTGGATAACTTTAGCCGGAAGCTCAGCTGCACAACCTGCTCGTAGAAGTTGGCCGAGCGTACCACTGTATACGTCACGCAATGGCACGTTCGGCTGTTTTCCCGAAGCAACAGCTTTTCAGGGAAGCAGGGGGGGGCGCTCAACTTCTTTCTTCAACTCTGCCTATATATTGTATTTTTTCTGAAACGACTTTTTTTCTGGACATCTTTAGGGGGTCATTGATAGATATGCGTCATTAGTTTTTAAAGGAAATATCCGTGATACCTACTCTTTAAATGTAGCCAGCCTAACAGCTTGTAGCAATGATGCAGGCCTACCGGTATATTGTGTCAAATGTTGGATATAATTGCATTGTCACTACAATCTGTGCAATCTCTTTTCTTTTCAACAAACACGTCAAAGAAACGTGTTTCTAAAGCTGGACTTGTATCGTAATAATTGCATATTACATCCTCCTTCAGAATCATTCTGTTTCAGACTGTTTCTTGCCCTTGATAACCTTCAACATATGTCCACTTGTTGACATCTGTCCCGCTGACGTTGCCTTAATGTATGTTAAGAGTTCTGTCGACTTGCTACCTTTGACATCCGTGGTGCCGTCATACTCGTCTACCTCTGGTGATATCTCCAGCTTCTGGATGATCAGCTTAAGGAGTGCGGTTGTTGTGCTGTGCTGTTTCTCAATCACGTTGGATATCTCTTTCAGTCTGGAAAAGAGAATGTAAGGCAGAATATATAATATGCCAATGAACATAATATTCAGCCATCTCTCAAGTCTTACCCAGATGGTGGGTGGACTCCCTGAGTAAAGGCAAAACAGCCTTATGAGAATAGGATATGAATAAATTCAGTTCTTGACTTATTTATATCTTGAGTAGCCTAGAAACCCAGGCTTATATTTTTACTTTTTGTCCACTTAATTTATTTGTATAGTCCTGGTGTGTTGTTGCATTGGATGAATAGTGTTAACAATATCAATTTTCAATACAATAACACTATACATCCATACAGTGTTATTTTAGTTCTTTACACACATTTCTGATTTAAAGGTAGGGGAAGTGATTTGAAATTCATTGTGTAGTACCAGCCTGGTGCACTAGGGGCGTCGAACAGTAGCTACACTATGTGAACCTGCTGCTCGATCCTGATTGGAGGAGAATTCACCCACCACCTGGGGAACTTTTATTAGCTCCTCTGCTAACTTGAGGGAGGGGGAAACTCCATATATGGTTTCCACACCTTATAATAGAGCATTTTAACAGAAAAAAAATATTTTTTGGGTGATATCTGACAAAAGTGAAATCACTTCCCCTACCTTTAAGGGAACATTAAAATGGTTGTTATTATATCAAATGTTTATTTCAAAGTTCCAAATGTTCCATATCATTCTTGTAATTTAAACGCAAGTTTGTTTACCTGTGTTTTTGCTTTTGGAGTTCCTCTTCTATTGGAGTGGTGGGCTGTGAATTGATCTGTCCACGGGGTGCTTCCTTCATTTCATCCAAAAAGTATGATAATAGCCTGCAACAGAACTGTATTCATAATTGGTTACTAAATGAGAATCATTACTTTTCAACATCAGTACAGATTTCTGTTAAAAACAGACACACACATTGACTCTGTGCATACTGTACCTTAGAACTCTTGCGGTTGGGGTAGACAATAATGGAGGCTTTTTCACCTCGTTTTATGAACCAATGAGGCAGCTTTTTTTCCATGGTCGTGTGGTCCTCAATCTGAAGAGTGCAAGTGGAGTTATAGGAACATTTGGAGAACACACTCAGACAAATAGTACTGTTATAACAAGGACTGGGGATAAATATTCAGCGTCTATGTCAATCAAACTGACTGACACCCCCCCACCCCATCCGCCACCCCAATAAAATTGGCCGCTATACATGTACATTAAGAGAAAATGCATCATAAATAAATATTAAAACCAGATAAGTATTATGCATGCAATGCATGCACTATGTAGACTTGATTTCCATTTTCCAGCCATTCAGTTGGTAAAAACGAGAAGTTGGTAAAAAAAAAAAAAAAATGATTTTTCTTATTATGATTATTATATGGGGATTTTCTAAAATAACTTTGAGACTCTGGGGGGGGTTGTGAACCCAGAGGTTGAGAAACCCTGGTCTAGGTGTGTGATTGCCCCCCCCCCCCCCCCCTCTCTCTCTCTCTCTCTGAGTGCTCCTTATGATGATGATTTGTAAATCAAATTAAATCTCAGACAGTTAATTTGCCACACACCCACCTGCAAGGCAGTTCTTTTCAGTACTGCATTCCTTTGTATGTCAGCAATGTCTCCGACCGCTAAAGCAATCTGCAACATGGCAAAGACTTTCACCGGAGTCACTGTTCAGCTGATGTATTTAGTCAATGTAACTATAATTAGTGTGTTGAAGACATTTATGGAAAGAAACTGGCATTGGCATTCAAACTGAGGCTACAGGAAGACCAGAGGATTGCTGGTGGAACTAATGGGAAGGGAAAGACCTGGGGGGGTTGTATGATCTGTGGACTGTGAGTTCATGTTTCATGTTAGAATATATAGTATATATTTAAAGGCATTTGAAAAGCGTGCGACCCTGCATATAAGACGAGCCCCATTTCTCAAAACTCATTTGACATTGAAACAAATAGTCTCCAAATATAAGATGACTCCATTTTTAAGGATGTTTCCACTGGGGAAAAACAGTCTTATATTCAGGCCAATAGCGTGTGTGTGTGTCTGTGTGTGTAGTAGAAATGTAGAATGAAGACATGCTTACCATTAGGTTCATCACCAATACTGGCATAACAATAATAAAGTGCACAAGAAGCACAAATGTCAACGGAGCAAATGCAAGCTCATTGTTTAAATATTCCTGAAGGAAGTTGCTTTGGTAGTTCAGTTCCCCGACCATCATCACAAAGGCTTGCATCAGTGAGAGAGGCAAAGTTGAAAATTCTTCCTGCAATGATAAAATAATAAGTTAATTAGTAGATCCTTTCTGAAGAAAGCATTCACATGTTTTAACAATGCAGATGTCAAAATCTAAAGAGCCATAATACTGTAAAATAGTCTTTCTTGCCTTAGATCAATTGATTGATTAATCAAACAAACACCTAAAATCATATACTGTATGTTTTTAAGATTTGCTGTTGTATTATTCAGTTGTTTGTGTCTCTTGGTATTACTCCAAGGTATTTTGTCATACAACAGTGATCACCTGCACACTAAAATGAATGCGCCTCTGAGTGAAAATGAACTGAGCCAAGATTTATCGTAATAAATTTCATCACATCAAGGTAATTGAGAATCAGTCTAATTTAAACAAACTATACGTGAACACGGCATACCACACACAAATGCCATTCTCAGACGTTTCAAACTCAGTCAACTCACAAAATCTAACTATCATTATTTGCTAGGATTTGCATGTCTTACCCCTTTGAGCATCAGTGCGTAGAAAAGCAAAGCATAGGCTAACATCAGAAACACCAACAGTGCTAAAATGTTGTAGAGTGTCTTTGAAAGCTCCCACATCATCACTACGTAAATCCCTCCATGTCCAAATCTGTGGAAACAGCAGAGAATACCTGTTAGTAGCCTAGGAATCCTGAAAAGTTGACATAAAACTTGATTATGTGCATTTAGGTGTTGCTCTACTGACATTAATCACACCCAGAATGCACTGTATGTACAAAGAGTACTGTATATTAATTAATTAATGTAATCTGATGGACTTTACCTCCGCAAATAATACAGAAGGCGAACCCAGCATTGTATAACTGCCACTGCCCCAAATTGCCAGTGTATGGAACCTTCAACTTTTAAGAAGAGTGGAATGATGAAGCAAATCGATGCGATAGCTCCACACCAGTTCATTACTTTGCGGTTAGGATCCTTTAAGTAAGTCCAGTGCTTTTACAGAAAAAGAAAATAGACACAATTAGTTTCCTGGCTTCAGCACCATTACGATGTCTTTGAATTTAGCATCAGACTATAGATACCAGGTACCGTATCTATAGGATGTTTGTCTCGAATTTCCATCAGGGTCAGCAAGTTCATGATTTCTGTGAGTTGAGTTGTTATGGACACCCATTATTGTTTTATACTTAAACTATATATAATCAATAAATCTCAGAATTTTATTGGCATTTTATTCCTTTTTTTTTTTCTTTATCTACCATTCCAATATTATATAATTTCCTGAAAATGTCTAGTATCGTCGCCAACCATAGGAGCCACAGTGGCCCTAGTCCTCCAACACCTCCACATTGGACTCCACCAGTCCTACCTTTTTCCTTAATCAGAGGCAACTCAGCGAGGCTCTTCCTGATTGGCTAAGAAATACGCCCATCAAGACTATTTGTTGGCCAATGACAAAGCTTATTTAGGGATTTCCTCCTGCAGCCCCTAGAAGCATCAAAAAGACTAGATTTTTTGGAGGTGATCTATTTAAAGGAAGACTTCATGCAAACATAAAAACGATTAAAAAAAATCGTAATAAAAAACAGTAATTGTTATTTTGACCATAAAATTACATATAGGAGCTTTAAGGCATGGGACCTAGTCCGAAGGGACTTATTGGTTAATGTATTTGTTTTTTTATTACTCTTCTCCCTCCTCCAAAAATAGCAGTTCTGGCTTAACTGCGCACTCAGATTTTGACATTCCCCAACCCTAGTTGGAACTAAACACCACCGTATTTTTTTCCTTATAGACTGGGTGTAATGATTTGTAGGGTAATGTTATTCTATTAAATAACGCTAATAGAACTAGATGTTTTAAATTCAATCCCTATTATGAGTTAGCACTCTTGAAGATCAGAGTGGAGTGGTGAACACACAGAGCAGGACTTTCATCGATGTCATCAGGTATAGGCACCCTGCTTCATAAACGCTGTGTTGATGTTAGTCCATTAGATCTCCAGAGGGCTCAACGGTGTGCTTGGGGGGCGTCCCAGGTACACCCCCCCTCTGTTCTGTGCTCTCCATGTTTAGCACTGGACTTATAACACTACGAAGGAAGACCCTGAAGCAAACTCGGAGAGTTAAAGCCTTTATTTAACAAGTTGCAGATAAAATTAATGTTTTGGACACATTTCAAATGTCCTGGTGATTAGTTATTTGTGTATTAAATCAATCCTTAATATTCATGTTCATCCTCTCATTATACACATTTGTATGCTTGACCACAAACCTAATGCAGGTATAAACATATAAACACTGAGGTGACTTGGAACAACAGCACATCTGTGAAGGGGTTATATGTGTGCTATTACAGTACAACTATTCGACATGGAGGTGGAAATACGGAAGATAGATACAGGTATCAAAGACATTGGATGAAGAAATGAATTATGGCATAGTTACTCAACACCACCTCAACAGTTAACAGTACGTTTTAACAGCGGGCGACAGACAAACAATGATTCCGGAAGTCCATTATGTTACAAATACACCAGTCAAGCCTGACCTATATATGTGTGTACAGGACTACATTCGTATAGTAGAACATATAGTAAAAGCTATATTTACTTTGGTCGTCAGCCGTTGGTCGTCCCTCGAAGTATCTTCGTTTGGATGGTTTAGGTAATGACATAATGGTGACGTAATTAAGAGGTCTTTATAAGCGATGTCGAGAGTGTTATCTCCTGGAGTTGTTAGTGTTCTTGCTCTCTGCTCACTCGCTCCACTCACACACAAGTAGGCCATGGGCTACTTTGCGCAGCTCGCAGGATCACATTCTACTAGTGCTGATCTAGCTGTCATCGTATTGTTTTAGTAATTAGTATAAGTTAATGTGCTATCATTAATACATTGCCAAACGTACAAACGTTTGTAATTACATGTTACAACATTCTTTGTCAGATTGTTTCTTGCCTTCAATAGCCTTCAACACAGGAGTCCACCTTGATGAACTCTGTCCCCTTAACTGACTTTGCCTTAACTTACTTTGTCTAAGTTCTGTCCACTTGCTACCTTTGACATCCGTGGGGCCGTCATACTCATCTAACTCTGATGATATCTCCATCTTCTGGATGACCAGCTTAAGGAGATTGTGCTGTTTCTCCAGCACGCTGGACATCTCTTTCAGTCTGGAAAAGAGAATGTAAGACAGAATGTATGCCACTGAACATAATATTCTGCCATTTCTCAAGTCTTACCATGGCTGAATATGGTTAATTTGGCTGAGATCCTGAATTATTCATATCCTGTCCTGGCTAGTATTTTAATCCCCTTCCTTTTTTAGTATTTGACAGTAACAACCTAGGCTTGATCTCCAGGCTTACATATGCGCTGCAAAATGAAAGCCTGGAGGGTACCCCAGAGAGACACGGTCAAAACACGGTCCTTCCGGTTTGTTAACATCCCCTGGAAGTTTCCATTATTCAGCCAATCGCGGCGCAGTGCTCCAGAAAATGTGTACCCCGCAAAAACATTTTATTTCTCCCTTTGTGCTTGCAAAGCTGTTGTAAAAGTTTAAAAGATGGAATTGTGTACACCTTGCACACACTATAAATGCTTTGTTAAAATCATTTTTTTCTGAAAATAAGAGTGAACAATTCAAGACGCTAGTGAGGACTGAACAGGGTTGTTTTGCTGGGGACTGTAAATACAGTAACTTCCGCAACTACAGTTTGCACTCTACTAGGGGGTGCTGGGTTTGTCCTATCAGCACTTCTGTTACTGTATATCAAATGTGTATTTCAACATTACCAGTGTTTGTTTAACACAGTTTGTTTACCTGTCTTTTTGCTTTTGGAGTTCCTTTTCTATTGGAGTGGTGGTCTGTGAAATGATCTGTTTACGGGATGCTTCATTCATGTCATCGAAGAACCATGGAAATAGTCTGTAATAGAACTGTATTCACAAGAATAAGATTAGACGTGAACAACAATTAACCTGTTAGAGCCATATTTGCAACTGAAAATGTCTGTGTATTCTATTGTGTCATTTTGCTGTGTGCTCTGCATGCTGTATAGAAGGGCGTGTCTTGTTTACACTGTGTGTACTGCTTAGAGTGTAAATGAGCCAATTGAGTTTCAGCCAATAGGAGTGTGCAGCCACTTTACCGGCTTAGTGAGGCTGGCTTGCAGCAGCTGTAGGGCAGGCCCTAATTAGTCAGTTCAGTGCTGGAAGCCTGAGTGGGAGCAGCTACAGTTTTTTGACCCTTCCACAAAGAAAATAGTAACCACAAAGAGAAATAGTAATCACAGAAAGAAAATAGCAACGATACAAAGAAAAATAGTTTGAAAGAATCTTAGAGAAGGATTTTATTACTTTGTACTGCCTTGAACACCTTTTGTTTTGAACGTTTTGTTTTTTCTGTTTTGTACACCAAGACTTTTCTGCAAGTAAACAATTGAAACCTTCATCTGGTTGTGGACCTGGATTACTATTTTGGAGTCAAGCTTACTGCTTCAGGCTTTTGAACTCACATTTTGTCAAAAAACTAGCTCAAGAGAAGCAAGTGGAAACATTTCTGGACGCTACTAACCAAGTGGAAATCTACACTGGACGCTACAGGAAGGTAAAGAAAGTTAATCTTGTCTAAGAAGAGGAAAAGAGGAAAGGATTGCACTGGTGAGCTGAATGTTAATGCTGATTTTGCCATTGCCGTTGTGAAGATATATCCAAGTTATATCTGAAGACAGTGCATTAAGAAGCAGTTTGCAAGTTTATTGGAGCTTTCTGGTGAAGTTTAAACGTTGCATTATACACTGTTTGCATTGAACTAAGATGGCAGACGAAGCTACAGCCAAGGCTGCAGATGCACCTAGCCACGAAAAGAGGGTGTCGATACCCACAGAAAAGGCTTTGGAGGAGAAACTCCATAGAACGATTGCATCTAGGAGAGCCAAAGCAGGGCAAATAACTAACAAGATGAACGAATTGGATATGCTGAAGAAAGATGCATGCAATGTGGATAAGGTTGAACAGTTGAGTCTGAATGACCTTGTAAAGCTGTGCAAAGAGTTTGGTGATCTTAATGATGACGTGACAGCTCTTTTATCCGAAGAAGAAGCTAGCTTTGATCAGAGTAACTGGTACGAACCTAAGCAAGCATCAATCCTGACTTTTGTCAAAGCAACTGATGAGTGGATTGAAGAGGTGCGTAAAATGACCAAAGAAAGCCCTCCCAGAGAGAATGAAGAAGACAGCATCATGCCTGATGATAGCGCTTCTAACGTGCAACGCTCAAAAGTATCCTCTACTACATCCTCGGCTCGTGCACGTAGACAAGTGGAAGCAGAAAGGGCAGCACTGTTGGCACGTGCAGCAAAGTTAAAGGCCAAGCAAGCTCTTGAATTGGAAGAAGCTCAGCTGAAAGCTAAAAAAGAACAGCTGGATATCGATACGGCTATCGCAGAATCTGAAGCCAAGTTACAAGTACTTGAAGAATACGAAGGCAGCCGCCGAGGTAGCCGCCAGGATGGAATGAATGACTATCTCAGGTCACATAGTAAAAGGACATCCAAAGTAGTCTCAAAGACAGGAACGAGCGAACCCCGAAAGGCATCCAACGAGCCAGAGAAGCGATCCCTGACACAACGTTTTGAGCGGAAGACTGCTGTGTCAACTGCATTGCCTGTGGCGGTGCGGTTGACAGAGCAGTCGGCAACAAATGACAGAGATGGCTACGACGTGATCAGGCGACAGAACCAGATTACAGAGATGCTCATCACACAGCAGCAATTGTCTTATCTTCCCAAAAGAGACATTCCTGTGTTCCATGGTGACCCGCTTGCCTACAGGTCCTTTATTAGAGCCTTTGACCACGCCATAGACAGCAAGGCTGAGAGCAGCAGAGACAAGCTCTATTACTTGGAGCAGTTCACTGGCGGAGAACCACACAATTTGGTCTGCAGCTGTGAACATATGGACCCGGACCGAGGCTATGAAGAAGCCAGAGCACTACTTCAGAAGCATTATGGTGACGAGCTGAAGATAGCCAACGCCTACATTGAAAAGGCTCTGAAGTGGCCTCAGATGAAGTCGGAGGACGGGAAGGCGCTGAACACATACGCTCTTTTCCTGATCGGTTGCCGAAATACCATGGAAGATATTGAGTTCATGAGTGAGATGGACAACCCCACGAATATGAGAGTTGTTATCTCCAAACTTCCTTACAAAATGAGAGAGAAGTGGCGGGTGACAGCATTCGACACTCAAGAAAGACAAGGAAGAAGAGCCAGGTTCTCGGACTTGGTGACGTTCATCTACCGACAAGCACAGATTGCAAGCGATCCGCTGTTCGGAAACATTCAAGACAGTGGCACAGCTACTGAAGGAAGAACAAAGAGCAGCAGTTCTGATAGCAAGACCCAGAAGCCCACCAAGTCAAAGGGAAGCAGTTTCGCTACGACTGTAACTCCACCTAAAGAGAAGTCACATGACTCACATTCCAAGAATGCACCAGCCAATGCTGTAAACGCTTTCCAGAAACCCTGTTTGTTATGCCAGAAGAACCATGCGCTAGATGTATGCAGAACTATAAGAGAAAAGCCGGCTAAAGACAGGGTCGAGTTCCTGAAGAAAAGAGGACTGTGCTTTGGTTGCCTCACCCAGGGGCACCTCAGTAAACAATGCAAGAAGAGAATGACTTGTCAAGAGTGTTCCCAGAACCATCCAACCATCTTGCATGTTGACAAAGAAGACAGTGTTCAGTCAAAGAAGAATGACGAAAGCAAGATTGAGGACAGCAACACTGAAGAAAGGAGTGTACAAAGCGCCCTTGTGTCACTAGAGCAAGAGACCTGTGGCCGCACTGGGGCCGGAGAGGAATGTATACTCGCAATAGTACCGGTAGTGGTCAAGTCCAAGAAAAGTGACAAGACTGTGAAGACATACGCCTTCTTGGATCAGGGAAGTTCAGCCACATTCTGTACCGAAGCACTGATGCGGCAGCTGAACATCAAAGGGAGAAAGACGGAGATACTTCTTCGAACCATGGGCCAGGAGAAGCTGGTTCCCAGTTACATCCTGTCTGATCTGGAAGTGAGTGGTCTTGGGTCGAAGGACTACATCGACCTACCGAAAGCCTTCACGCACAAGGACATACCGGTGAGGAGAGAGAACATTCCCCGGACAGAAGATGTGAGGAGATGGCCCTACTTGAAAGAGGTACAAATCCCACAGCTCGAAGCAGAAGTCGGCCTGCTGATCGGAACCAACTCACCTAAAGCCATGGAGCCTTGGCAGGTGATCAACAGTGAAGGGGATGGACCCTACGCAGTTAAGACGATCCTTGGCTGGGTGGTGAATGGCCCTGTAAGAAGAGAAGATGACATCACATCGGACGACGGTGTTCGCAGTCACACAGTCAACCGCATTTCTGTGGCAAGCATCGAAGAACTGTTGGTCCAACAGTACAATACAGACTTCCCAGAACACAGCTGTGAAGAGAGAACCGAGATGTCCCAAGAAGATCACAAGTTCATGCGGTCAGTCACTAAGTCCGCTGAGATTGTTGATGGGCATTACTGCATCGGCTTGCCTTTGAGGAATGAGACTGTGACCATGCCGAACAACCGCTGTGTAGCTGAGCAGCGTGCCGTTGGTCTAAAAAGAAAGCTCAGCAAGAACCCAGACTTCCATGAAGACTACAAGGGATTCATGGCAGGGATGATAGAAAAGGGCTACGCCAAGAAAGTCCCTGAAGAGGAACTTAGCCGAGAGGATGGACGTGTGTGGTACATACCCCACCATGGGGTTTACCATCCAAAGAAAAACAAGATCAGGGTGGTCTTTGACTGCACTGCAAGGTTCCAAGGAACATCACTGAACGATCAGCTGCTTCAGGGGCCTGATCTCACGAACACCCTCATCGGCGTCCTGACAAGATTTCGAGAAGAGCCTGTGGCTATGATGGCCGACATAGAAGCGATGTTCTATCAGGTCAAGGTTCCAGACAAAGATGCTGATCTACTGCGTTTTCTATGGTGGCCGGATGGCGACCTGAGTCAACCCGTAGAAGACTACCGAATGACCGTGCACCTGTTTGGAGCCACATCGTCTCCCAGTT
This sequence comes from Benthosema pterotum, assembly GCA_039105355.1. NCBI lineage: Eukaryota > Metazoa > Chordata > Actinopteri > Myctophiformes > Myctophidae > Benthosema > Benthosema pterotum. Next base: position 18,995,586 of record CM076982.1, read on the forward strand.
GTGCGTCATATGCTCTAAGACGAACTGCAGAAGACGGAAAGAGCAAGACAACACCAGAAGTGGTGGATACAGTCCTCCAAAACTTCTACGTTGATGACTGCTTGAAGAGTGTGTCTTCAGAAGATCATGCTGTTGCCATGGCAAGAGACCTCAGTGCTGTGTGTCGCAGTGGAGGATTCCGTCTGACAAAGTGGGTCAGCAACAGCAGAGTTGTCTTGTCGTCTATCCCAGAAGAAGACAGAGCCACTGAAGTCAAGACTTTAGACTTGAGCCATAACCAGCTTCCGATGGAGAGAGCTCTTGGTATCCAGTGGTGCACTGAATCAGACACGTTCCAGTTCAAGATGCAGCCACAGGATAAACCAGTCACAAGACGAGGGATTCTCTCCGTGGTCAGCTCCGTTTATGATCCCCTCGGTTTTCTCGCCCCCTTCATTCTGCCTGCGAAGCTTCTACTAAGAGATCTGTGTAGAGAGAAGAAAGGCTGGGATGAAGAAATCGAGGGAGAACAGGCACAAAGATGGATGAAGTGGTTGGCCGACCTGAAGCAACTTTCCGGCTTTCGCTGGGAAAGATGCATCAAACCTGTGGAGTTTGGGTCTACGAAGACGGCGCAACTCCACCACTTTTCAGATGCCAGTGAAAATGGCTACGGCACGGCTACTTATATCTTGCTGACAAACGCACAAGGCAAGAAACACATCTCCTTTATGATGGCCAAGTCCAGAGTGGCACCGCTTAAGCAGGTAACCATACCTCGGTTGGAATTGACGGCCGCTGTCGTCGCAGTCAAGGTCGACAAGATGATGAGACAGGAGCTCCAGGTACCACTTGAGCCATCTGTCTTCTGGACGGACAGTACTACTGTACTGAAGTACATCGAGAATGACGCAGCTCGCTTCAAGACCTTTGTAGCCAACCGAGTTTCGATCATCCGTGAGGCTACTACCCCAACCCAGTGGAGGTATGTAAACACCTCAGTCAACCCAGCGGATCAAGCTTCAAGAGGATTGAAAGCTGAGAGCTTGTGCCAGAGCGAGACTTGGATCCATGGTCCGAGTTTCCTGCTGAAAGATCAAAGTGAGTGGCCAGAAAGACCAGATCAGACCAGTCATATCCATGAAGATGACGTCGAGATCAAAAGATCAGCTGTAGTCAATCTACTTGCCACAGATGAGAGCAACGCTACAGTAAGCAAGCTGATTGATCACTACTCAAGCTGGCTTCGGCTGAAGAAAGCGGTGGCTTGGTTTCTCCGGCTGAAAGAATTGCTGCTGAACCTAAGTGGCAAACGGAAAGAGCTAGAAGCTACCATCAGTCAGTCTGAAGATGATCCAGTCAAGCGACGGATGCTTCTCAAGCAACAACTGGAGAAACACAAGACAAAGTTGGAAAAGAAACCGCTCACAGTTGAAGACCTTGACATAGCTGAAAGGGAGCTCATTCTCTTCAGCCAGAAGCATTCATACCCTGAGGAAGTTGAAGCTTTGCAAAGAAGGGCTCATGTCAAGAAGAGTAGCCCACTTTACAAGCTGGATCCCATTCTGCAAGATGGAGTGTTGAGAGTGGGTGGACGGTTGAACAAGTCTGCTATGCCAGAAGAGGCCAAGCATCCCGCCATCCTTTCCAAGCACCAACAGATTGCTACTCTCATCCTTCGACACATCCACCAGGAAGTTGGGCATTGTGGAAGGAACCACATGCTTGCAAAGTTAAGGCAGAAGTTTTGGATTCCTAAAGCTAACTCTGCAGTGAGAAGAATCGTCTCAGAGTGCACGGTGTGCAGACGACTGAACGCCAAGGTTGGAGAGCAGAAGATGGCAGATCTGCCAGAAGACCGATTGCTGCCTGACAAACCCCCGTTCACGAATGTAGGGGTGGATTTCTTCGGACCGTTTGAGGTCAAACGAGGACGCAGCCTGGTTAAACGATACGGTGTAATCTTCACCTGTCTGACGATCAGAGCAGTCCATATCGAAGTGGCTCACTCTCTGGATACTGACTCTTGTATCAACGCTCTGCGTCGCTTCATCAGTAGGAGAGGTCAGGTGGCTGCTATTCGTTCCGATAATGGTACGAATTTTGTTGGAGCAGAGAGGGAGCTACGTGAAGCCATTGAGGAGCTGGATCAAGCCAAGATTCAGGATGTGATGATGAAGAAGGGGATCAAGTGGACGTTCAATCCGCCAGCCGCTTCCCACCATGGAGGGATTTGGGAGAGGCAGATCCGAACGGTGAGGAAGATTCTCAATTCAGTGCTCAAGCAGCAGACCTTGGACGATGAAGGTCTTCAGACCGTCTTGTGCGAAGTTGAGGCCATCATCAATGATCGTCCCATCACCAAGGTGTCAGATGATCCGAACGATCTCGAGGCACTCACGCCGAATCATTTGTTGTTGTTGAAGACTCAACCAAACGTGCCTCCAGGAGTTTTCAAGAAAGACGACCTCTACGCACGTCGGAGATGGAGGCAAATCCAGTACCTTGCTGACCTGTTCTGGTCTAGATGGACCCTTGAGTACCTGCCGCTCCTGCAGGAACGGAAGAAGTGGTCGTCAGCGAGAAGGAACTTTCAACCCGGAGATGTGGTGTTGATTGTGGATGACTCCGCTCCAAGGAATTCATGGATGATGGGAAGAATACTCAAGACTATGCCAGATTCGAGGGGAGTCGTGCGTCGCGTCAGCGTGAAGACGAAGACCAGCACCCTTGAGCGACCAATTACAAAACTTTGTCTGCTACAAGAGACTGTTTAAACTGAAAGTTTTTGAAAAGAAAATGTTTTAAGTTGTTTGTTTGAACTGTGATGACAATGTTTAAGTTGTTTTGAGAGTGACGTTTTATGTCTCTAATTATTGTTTGTAATTGTTATGCTTCCCGCCTAGCCAATTAGGGGCCGGAAATGTTAGAGCCATATTTGCAACTGAAAATGTCTGTGTATTCTATTGTGTCATTTTGCTGTGTGCTCTGCATGCTGTATAGAAGGGCGTGTCTTGTTTACACTGTGTGTACTGCTTAGAGTGTAAATGAGCCAATTGAGTTTCAGCCAATAGGAGTGTGCAGCCACTTTACCGGCTTAGTGAGGCTGGCTTGCAGCAGCTGTAGGGCAGGCCCTAATTAGTCAGTTCAGTGCTGGAAGCCTGAGTGGGAGCAGCTACAGTTTTTTGACCCTTCCACAAAGAAAATAGTAACCACAAAGAGAAATAGTAATCACAGAAAGAAAATAGCAACGATACAAAGAAAAATAGTTTGAAAGAATCTTAGAAAAGGATTTTATTACTTTGTACTGCCTTGAACACCTTTTGTTTTGAACGTTTTTGTTTTTTCTGTTTTGTACACCAAGACTTTTCTGCAAGTAAACAATTGAAACCTTCATTGGTTGTGGACCTGGATTACTGTTTTGGAGTCAAGCTTACTGCTTCAGGCTTTTGAACTCACAACGTGAAACAACAGTTAACTATACTATAACAATTAAAGTACTATATTTTTCAGCAACAGTACGGTTTTCTGTTTTGACACATTGAGTGTCCTGTACATACCTTAGAAGCCTTGCGGTTGGGATAAACAATGACAGAGGCTTTGTCCCCTCGTTTTATGAGCCAATGAGGCATTTTTTCTTCCATGGTCGTGTGGAGGTCAATCTGAATATAGCAAGTGAAATTCTTATTGGATATAGGAGCATTCAGAGAACAAACTCATACAAACTATTACTATGTTGTATAGGCTAATAGTAGATGTCGAGATCAATCACATTATGCATTTAAAATATGTCAGCATTTATAGTCTCTCTCTTTCTCTCTCTCTCTCTCTCTCTCTCCCCCTCCATGTGCATCTTGATGCTATTAAGTGCTTTTAGAATCACTAATACCTGTTTACAATTATACTGTAATAACTACTCTGCATGCCATTGGTTGAAATCACTTTGGTATGGGTGTGTGCATGGAGTAACATGGACATTTTGTAAACATACTGTACATTTCAGACAGCATTTCTTCCACATACACACCTGCATGGCAATTTTCTTCAGTGCTGCATTTCTTTTTATTTCAGCAATGTCTCCAACAGCTAATCCAATCTGCAAGCCAAAGTGAAAATAAAACCATTACACTTTTGCTGCGTTCACTGTTCAGCTGTTATCATGTAGTACCACTGACACGCCCTCTATCTGGGAAAAAAAAGTAGGTGCAGTATCAACAAGGAAATAACCTTTCATAATACGCCTTATTGAAGTAAAATGATTAAATATGCATTTAGAAAAACATATGATAGAAATGCAGAATGAAGACATGCTTACCATTAGGTTCATCACCAATATTGGCATGATGAAAATGAACATCACAAGAAACAGATATGTCAGTGGAGCAAATGCAAGCTCGTTGGCCAAATATTTATCTAGGAAGTTGTCTTCGTAGTTCAGTTCCCCGACCGTCATCACAAAGGTTTGCATCAGTGAGAGAGGCAAAGTCGAAAATTCTTTCTGTCATGATAAAATAATAACAGTAATTAATATAATGTCTTAACAAAGCAACGTATTACAGTCATACATTTCAATAATATACTGTATAGGCCTACACACTGAATTCTTGGAATACTTGGCAAATAGCCTTGGGGCTCCATTTTCATCTCATCTCCCTTTATACGCAATTAGAACATCTAGCATTGGGGAAGAGTCATTCCCACACTAAAGTTGCTATTCTCGTTACCATCCTATTTCCCTTATGCCTACTGCTATGCCTACTCCTAAGCCCACAGCCTTGCTGCGGGCTTGTTTGCCCTCTCTCCATGTGCGCAAAACTCGTATTTTCGATTATAGCTCGGTCAATTGTCGATTATTTCTTACCATTCAACATGCTATATGATCACCAAACCTCAATGTTTTTTGCTGTTTGGGCGTACATTTATCCCAAGTCTACAAAGCGTTATAAAGGAAATGCAAAAAAAATAAATAAATCATAAATTCTCGTCTTTTTGATCGTATGGGTTCGGACTGTAGGTCTTCTCTACAAAACAGGATCAAGTCTGGAATTCAGTGAAAAGTGGAACTGAATCAGCAGCAGCAATGCATCAGTTAATCAATGTCTTTAACTATATTATATACCTAAACACAAGGAAGTGACCAACAGCAGGCAATCTACAGCTGTTTATAGGACAGTCAATAGATAAGGAGATGAAGTGAACTGATGCAGCAGCAAATCTATTTGACAAAATTAGCAACTTAAGGGACTGCGTGACAAACACGCCTATGACCACCCCTCAGTCGCAAATAACGGTGTCGGTATAAGGAATAGTGGCTAAGGAAAGAGGAAAGGTGACGAAAATAGCAATAAGGGAATTTGTTGCGGACTGCATCACGGACAAGGCATGTTACAAAAATCGGGCCCTTGATCTCCTCATAATTGATTAATCATTTTATGTAAAACATATACATTCTTAAAGGGGTACTCCACTTTCAAAAAAACTTTTGGTCATTTTATGGTCTACTCAGCCTCATGTGAACACTCCAGACAGTTTATAAGTTACTCCTTTCAGTATTTACATATTTGATGTTCATGAATCTGCCGGAACGTCCTTCCTATACAAACCCATTATAACTTAAAACTCCATTTTAACCATGACAGATTATTCGAAAACAACTAATCTTTTTTCTGGTGACTGATATTGTCCTCCTAATACGTGAGAGGGCCGTGGAATTTCATTTACAGTTTTTATTTATTTTTAAAATGTAGAAGAAGAAAATCTAACCAGAAGAAGAAAATCTAACCATCGCTGTTGGTATACAAAGTGTTTGCATTTTAATCTCTTACCTCTTTAAGCATCAGTGCATAGAAAAGCAAACCATAGCCTAACGTCCCGATGCCAAACAGTAGTAAAATGCGTAACATTGTCTTGAAGATCTCAAAGAGCATCACTACATAAATCCCTGAATGTTCAAATCTGTGAAAACAGTAGAGAATGTTAGTAGCCTAGACAACCTGACAAAATAATCATGTCAGTCCACGGACCCGTTTTATGCATGGAAGTAAGAAACATAAAACCTGATTTTGTGCATTTGCGTGTTTCTGTAAAGAAATTAAACATTCCCTTAATTTGTGCAAAAGAGTACTGTAATTTCATGTTCTTTACCTCTGAAAGTAAAAGGTTAAGCCACCCCAGGAGTAGTAAACTGACAATATCCCAACTTGCCAGTGAAGGGAACTTTCAAGATTTAAGAAGAGTGGAATGATGAAGCCAAGCGATGTGACAGCTGCATACCAGTCCATGAGGTTGCTAGGATCCTTGAAGTAATTCCAACGCTTGTACATGGAGTGTGTTTTACAGAAAAAGAAAATAGACACAATTAGGGTCCTGATTTCAGCACTTTGAATTAGACTAGGCCCACCTAGCACAGTCAGGACAAATTAGTGACATCTTCACTGGGGCCAGATCCAGTCCCTGGCAGGACGCCATCATAATGTCATCATGATCATCACGTCATTTTACTTCCTGGGGACCCAGAACCCACCCCTCTCTGGCTGGATAGTCCCGAAATAGCACTACTGTCCCGCCTCCTGCAGACTAATAATTGAGAAAATAATTGAGCATGTAGTACCATATTCATCTTTAATAATTATCACTATTAAGCTCCTTGTGCGTCAAGTGCAAGGCAATGATGTTCCTGCACTGCACGGTGCACTGTCAGGCCTACAGCTGGCTTTTGTTCAAGTTGGCTATATTTGGTTGATTGTGTGAAACACTTTTGGATCTATAAATGAAGCACTTAAACTGAAGATGCTGGCCAATGTTAATAACATTTTTTTCAGGGATCACCTGCAATTGTGACACTCAAGAGACATGGAACGTATTTCATAGCATAATTAGAAAAGGTACTATAGGTACTATACTAAGTACTATAGGTAATACAACTATAAATGACCCAAAGGAAATATTTGACACATTCAATACATACAGTACTTTGTAAAAGTGTATTTGTCTGATTTTTATGAACCAACTAATAAAACTCTTTGGTAAAAAATAATACACTGAAATTCAAGCAATATGGACTGTACCCAACAGAGCAATTTTCAAATCTCCATGTTACAACATTTTTCAGCATTTGATTTTGTCTGAAAACCCCACACACACTACTTGTCACTTAGAAGATATCCTGTATAAACCAGTCCAAACCCCATTACCAGCACAGTGCGCACAGAGCACTATACTTGTGTTAAATAGCCAGTCTGACTGTGAGATTGATGTGTGAGAAACCATAGTGGCATTATGGAGCCTGAGAACATTTGGAAGGAAGGAACTGGAGAGAACTCGGAATTTTAAAGACTTTATTCAGTTTAAGCGACAATGTTTCGATCTAACTATAACATCTCTGACCTCTGGGACCTAATGGCATGGTTCTCTCTACAGATCTCTCTGTGGACCCTCATTTCAGTATTGTGAGCTGATTTATATCAGTGTGTGACATAGAATGCATGTGCTGCAGAATAATGACCTTTTTCGTTATTAAGATGAAACTCCCAGGGATCAGTTTGAATTTTCCTCTTTCTTTCAGACAGAGCTAGAGAGAGATGTATCTGTCGTCATTACATTTGGGTTGGAGTTGTAAATTGTCAGCACCAAAGAGTTGGAGAGTTGAAGGCTTTGCCATTTGAAATGTCCTGGAAATTAATCACCTGTCTATTAAATCACTCATTAATATTCATGTCCACCTCCATTAGAACTGATATATATATGTATATGTTTGCAGCTTGACCAAAGACATAATACACATACACAAACATGTAATCACTGACACGTTTTACAGCACGGTGTGTAGTTTTATTTTATTGTCATTTCAGACAATGATGCTTTAATTTCAGCTGAAGTTAAAAAACAAATGGCACAATTCCCCACACACATGCACAAAGTATATGCATTACATTTTACAGAACATATTGACTTGTACAGCAGCCAGGTGAGATGTGGTTATACACTATGGCCTCCATTTTCGTTACCATCTAAACCCCTTATCCTAAACCCCTTATCATTTTTTTACTATTTTGAAAAACTTTTTGGAATAGTTCAACGTGCCAATCTATTGACACATTGTGAGTTTGTAGACTGGCCATTTAAAAATGTTCTTTTTTAATAGTTTAGAAAGGCAAAGAAGTTAAGGGATAAGGTGTTTAGCGGTGATGAAAATGGAGCCCTATGTGTGTTACGGTTGCACAGAGATTTGTCATGGATGTGCAAATAGATTAAGTATCACACACAAGACAATGAATTAAGCAATTATACTGTAGTTTACAAACACAGTCTTAACAGTTAGTATGTAAATATGTCACAGACAAGCGTGAATTACACAGTGCCATACTGTGAGTATTATCTTAAATGGTAAATCAAACATTATATGGAACAGGAGCACACAGCAGTAGTGAGGTGCTGACCATAGAAGAAATATATAGTAAATGTCTTAAATATGAGGATTCACAGCTTGTAGCGACCTTTTTCATTTTATTTTACCGCACAACTTGTAGATAATTGTGAAGATCTATATGTCGAAATTATCTTGTTTCAACTCACTGAGAGTCTTCATCAGGGTTAGTATAGCTAGAAGCAGCAAAGCGATCTTCCATCTTCCAATGGAACTTTCAGCATTTAAGAAGAGTGGGATGATGAAGCAAAGCGATGTGACAGCTGCATACCAGTCCATGATGTTGCTAGGATCCTTGAAGTAATTCCAATGCTTGTACATGGAGTGTTTTTTACAGAAAAAGATAGGCACAATTAGGGTCCTGATTTCAGCAAACACACATCTTCCAATATAGAGTCGAATGATCAGAACATTCAGACAGTAGTGTGTGATCACACCACACCTGAGCGACGTGTGTGTGTGTGTGTGTGTGTGTGTGTGTGTGTGTGTGTGTGTGTGTGTGTGTGTGTGTGTGTGTGTGTGTGTGTGTGTGTGTGTGTGCACGTGTGCGTGTGCACGTGTGCGTGCGTGCGTGCGCGCACGTATTAGTTCGTTCAGACTGTTCTGTTTGCTGCTTCTAAATTAAATAAAGATTCCCAGTAAGTCGAAACATGTTGACTGATATTACTATTCAATAAAGCACCAGTTTTATACTTCCTCTCCTCATTTTTAACTTCACTTTCTTCACTAGGCAATTACTTGTTGAGATAAAAGCGACTGAAAGCGTGCATGTAAATCAAGATAATAGAGTCCAGTGTAGTCCAGTGTTTTATGGCTATAACAGATAGCCGTCTGAAGCTAATGTGAGTATAGCCTTTCGACTAGTTCAGATCAGTAAGCGATTTACCATGTAAGGGAGTGGGTTGTTGGCTGATTTACCCACAGTTACAGGGTTGTGTCACAAGTCTAGTGGCAAACAACCCTGAAACTGGCTAAATCAGACAACAACCCACAATCTTTCATGGTAAATTGCGCTTCTACCACTTTTTACATAAATTAAGAAACAGTTGTAACTTGCAAGCGCATTCTACCATTCTGAGCCAATGGTTGCTCATTTGCATCTAATTTGCATGATAATACACACAGGTATTTTGACGTTCTGAGGGTTGTGGTCCTATTTAAGCCAATCGCAATCAAGTATTTGACTTGTGACTTGAAAAAGTGGTATGAAAACATTTATACAACTGAATTAACATCACTTGCGTGAATTGTTTTGCAATTGCGTTACATTCTCTTATTTCTTGCCCGCAATGGCCATCACCACAGGGGCCCACTTTGATGACTTCGATCCCCTTAACTGACTTTGCCTTAAAAGGTTTTGTCTGAGTTCTGTCCACTTGCTTCCTTTGACATCCGTGGGGCCGTCATGCTCGTCTACCTCTGATGATATCTCCATCTTCTGGATGATCAGCTTGAGAAGATTGTGCTGTTTCTCGATCATGCTGGACATCTCTTTCAGTCTGGAAGAGAGAGTGTAAAGCAGAATGTACTGTATGCCACTGAACATAATATCCAGGCGGTGGGTGGACTCCCGGAGTAATAGCAAAACGGTCATTACATGTGGATATATCCCAATCACATTTGTTGTACATCTATTGTCCCCGACCACACCTCTTATTTACCATTGACAATGAAATGAGAAATTAGATCAAATGCTTGCCAACTAATATGTAACATGAAACCCCATTGACAATTAATGGCATCATCATGTAGACAAGCACATCAGATAACTTGTGAGACTGCTAAGAATACAGGCTCTTGGAGTTGCCTGCATTGTATCCACTAGAGGCTGCTCACACATAAGGAAACACACTGCTTTGCTGTGTTTTCCACCCATCCTACCAGTACTTTATTTTGTGACATTATTAAGTGTTGAGGCAAACCACTGGTTTTCAACCAGTGGTCTGGGGACCACCAGTGATCCTTGAGAGGGTTCCAGGAGGTTAACCAGATGTAACTCTTTGAGAATGTAAACATGAAACCAAATTGACCTTTCTGGCTCCATTTGGTTTCACGATTATGCTCTCAAGAGTTAAAATATTCATCATCTGAGTTATCCCAAGTCTACACAATTAGAGAATGTAGAAGAATGGTCATTTTTGTCTCCCAAATCCAGCCTGCTGAATAAATAGTGACCCTGGTATCAAAATGGTTAAAAACCACTGATATAGAGGAATGAAATATCATTTCCCTCTCATCCACAGTTCAGTAAAACAAACCATAAAACAATAAGTAACAGTAGTGCAACGGATTTAATGGCATGATAAAACCTAAATAAAAACCTAAGTGTATAAAATGAATGGTATTGTCCCTCTGCAAAGTGAAGGGTAGCAAATGTATATTTCAAATTTATCTTTTGTCATTTAGCCCCAAGTACTGTATTTACCTGTATTTTTGCTTTTGGAGTTCCTTTTCCATTGGAGTGTTGGCCTGTGAATTGGTCTGTAGTCGGGGTGCTTCATTGCCGACGAACAAGCAGAAAAATAGCCTGTATAAGCACTGAATTCATAAGAATGTGATTAGACAATTGAAACAACAATTGACTGGTTAGTAGATGAGGCGTGTGGCCCGCAGAGTCGAATTCTGAACCCAAATCAGTAGGGCTTCACAATTAATCAAAATCAAATCCAAGTCGAGGTTTCAGAACTTGGACAATGTAAAAAAAAGAAAATCAAAAATTGTGATTTCCCCTTTCCTAGCACATTTACGGTAGAACCGTGTCACACTCGCTCACAGCTTACTTTACTGTAAAAAGTGTTCTGTTTAAATAAGAAAAGAAAAATGCAATGTGTTCTTAAAATAAATAAAAGCGAGATTTGCACTCTATCCATCACCTTTGTTCAATAAGAACCATGCTCTGTTGGAGGGAGGAGAATCAAATAAAAATATATCTAAAATAAATAATTGTCTTTTTTACATTTTTATCCCCCAAAAAATCAAAATCGAAGTTTAGGTTTCAGAGAAAAAAACAAGGTTTTATTTTTAGGTAGAATCGTTAAGCCCTACAAATGAGTATTAAAGATACACCAGTATACAGCATCAGTACGGTTTTATGTTCTAAAACACATTGAGTCTGTGCATACCTTAGCTCTCCTGCAGTTGGGGTACACTATGACAGAGTTTTTGTCCACTCGCTTTATGAACCAAAAAGGCAGTTTTTCTTCCAGGCTGGTGTGGAGCTCAATCTGAAGAGAGCAAATTAATTTACCATTCTGGTAACAATTTCTAATAACTGTGGTATATACTATTAAGCAATAGTTATATAATAATTAATTCATACATTACTAAACATTAGTAAACAAGTTATACTGTAGGTGTATTAACTTGCAGGTTGTTTATTTTCCACACACTCATTTGTTGCAATAATCACATTTATAAATGATTTATAAAGCATAGGTGGACCCCACTTTAAATGGGCTCCCGCCTCCTAGCAGGGCTTTCAGACTCTTGTTTAATGAGAAATGAGGGATTCTACAGACACAACAATTGGTAAATGGTCTTTAATGTTTGTTTTTCATCAATGTGTGTTTTAAAAAACATCACAGACAATGAAGACAAAACAAACATTACCTCCCGTTGCTTAAAAAACAATATGTTGTAATTGATGTTAAGAATCAAATACTGTATCAGACACTTAATCTTCCTCATACCCACCTGCATGGCAATTCTTTTCAGTGCTGCATTTCTTTGTACTTCAGCAATGTCTCCAACCGCTAAACCAATCTGCAACATAACCAACATAATAAAACCATTTAATCATTGTGTTCACCGTTCCCTCTTTTGTTATTAATAGCATAGTAGAATGCCATATAGTACAACTATAGAATGGAAGACGTGTTTACCATTAGGTTCATCAGCAATATTGGCATGATTAAAATAAAGTTCACAATAAAAAAATATGTTAACGGAACAAATCCAAGCTCGTTGGTGAAATAATCATTTAGGAAGTTGCTTTGGTAGTTCAGTTCTCCGACCATCATCACAAAGGTTTGCATAACTGAGAGCGGCAAAGTCGAAAATTCTTCCTGCAATGATAAAATAATAGTTAATTAATTTCTTAACAAAGCAATTTATCATACTCATACTACATACATACAATGCAATTGTCAATAGCCAAAGAGGCATAACAATAATATATACACTGAGAATTGGAATACCTGCCAAATAGTTTTGATCAAATTGTAATTTATTAATCAGATACCTAAAATCATTATGGGTTCATAAGGTGTGCTGTTGAATCTTGACATCCTGATTTCTTGAATCTGTTTTCCATGACTGCCAGTTAGCTGTTTTTTTTTACCCGGTCTTGTTCTGCCCTGTCAGTCCAATAGCTACTGCACATGTTGGTCGCTTATTCACAACGATGGTCCACCTAATACCCTTTACCTAACCTAAACATAACCCAAGCATGGAACAACCAACCCGATCTCACAGATAGTAGTACACTATGCACGGAATGCCACCTACGGAATTGCGTGCATACACTACTAGTAAGAGCCAAAATCTGTGAATATGTACTTGGGCGTGGTTTTCACAAACACGGAAGTGGCTAGTTGGGGGTGGGGCAGTTTGGGTTTTATAATATTTACTATTCTGCCCCTAACACATCGCAACTCGGACACAGCTGAGTCGGCTCTGCCGACCATGAGCATTGTGAAGCGCCACTGAGCGAGGCGCTAGCCGAGCGAATTGCCGCGCTGAGCATTGCGATGGCGCCGCTCCGTCATTTTCAGTGGAGTATATGCTAGTATAAAATGCACAGATTCATTTTAGTATAATATGCACAGATTTATTTTAGGCGAATATGCACAGTATGGATGGAATGGCACTTCCGTGCATATTCGCCTAAACCTCATGAAACTGGGTAGGGAATAACACAGGTGTTTCCTATGTTTTCTAATCGCAGTCAGTATCCTCCAAGACTACATTCAGTAGGTTGATAATGTTGTCTTGATAAGTAACCAACTGGTGATTATCAGGTTGATCTGAACTTTCGAAGCGGTTACTTGCCCCATCATGCTTCCTTTCCTTCTCCGGTCCCTGGGCTGTTCGAGACAACTAACCAGAAGCCCACTTGTGGTCTGAACTATACAAGGCAAACTATACTAAACACAAAGGTTAGGGATGTCTCAGAAGCTAGATCTCAGATGTCCCAGCTAGAAGATAATCAGTGTCACTGTATCACTTTTCGTATAATCTCTTTTCGGTAATCTCTTACCTGTTTGAGCATCAGTGCATAGAAAAGCAAGCCATAGGCTAACGTCAGGAGTGCAAACAGTAGTAAAATGCGGATCATTGTCTTCATGATCTCAAAGAGCATCACTACATAAATCCCTGAATGTTCAAACCTGCAGAAACAATAGAGGATGTTAGTAGCCTAGCCATCCTGACAAAGGACTCATGTCAGTTTGTGGACCTGTTTTATGCATGGAGTAAGAAACATACATTTTGATAACAGTATGTGCATTTAGGTGTTCATCTAAAATCAAATATTTTGTATACATTCTGAAATGGTTTGATTGTTACCAAACAATCCCAGAATCTATACAAAATAGTACTGTATATTGATAAGATTCTGTGATTTGGTGGACTTTACCTCCGGAAATTAAAGAGAAAGCCAACCCAGTACTGGAAAACTGTCACTGCTCCAACTTGCCAGTGAAAGGAACATTCAGCGTTTAGGAAGAGTGGAATGATGAAGCAAAGTGATCCGATAGCTGTACCCCAGTCCAGGCAGTTGCTAGGATCCTTTAAGTAATTCCAACGCTTTTACATGGAGGGTTTTTACAGAAAAAGAAAATGAACACAATAAGGGTCAGACCTATTTATTAGACTATTTCTACTTTTCTAGTGAATAGTATTCAATTATGCCACATCTCTTTGCCTCTATTATCAGACACAATGCAACTTAATTGGTTGTATTTTTTTCCTCGCAAAGTTTCATTTCGTTTCACTGGTAACACACAAATAGACACATCCACTTCCTCCCTGGAAGCTCAGCTCACGAGTTGGGTGCTTATGGACACGGTGGTGGTTTTTGTACCGTTATTTGTGTGGCCAATTTGCTTGTGTTACAAATATGTGAGATTAGACTTCCTTGTGCTTGCTGTGAGAATGTTTATTATTGAATGTGGCTTCACCTTGTAACTCAATTCCATTTGCATACAACTGTCTATGCACATAGTATAATGTATGCCACAGATTTCTTTTTGTGTGTGTGAAATCAACATTTCAACTGCTCCTCTTGCTGTGGTCCCAAAATCGCCTAAAGCAACAGGGGAAACAAGCACATGGCCACCCATATCTACTATGTTCAGCTCCTTACGAGCTTGCTGCACTTGCACACAACGGTCCATGCACAAAAAAGGAATGCATGCCACGGGTATTTTTTTTTAAAATATTTTTGCATCCATGCTACTCTCATATTTAGACTATTGTACAAATATTGTTTTTGTGAAACCAACATTTCAACTGCTCCGCTTTCTGTGACTTCAAAATCATCACCCATTTACACAGCGTTGATGGGGCAGAACACAGAGTTCTCTGCTCATGCAGCCTTTGCACTGCAGCCTGAGCACTGCACTGCACGGTCACAATCTCAAGGTTGCAATACGTTGTATCACACAAGTCCTGCATAATTATCAGCACATTCAGGCATGTGTGCAACATGACGAATGTTGACAAGTGATCCTTATGTAGATGAGCCACCATTGCGCTGGCGACTTCCCCAGGAATTGCAGATTTGTCCAAACACTCATTCTCTCTCTCTCTCTCTCTCTCTCTCTCTCTCTCTCTCTCTCTCTCTCTCTCTCTCTCTCTCTCTCTCTCTCTCTCTCTCTCTCTCTCTCTCTCTCTCTCTCTCTCTCTCTCTCTGCAGTGCTGTGCAAAGTGCCTGTGACACACATACTAGAATTGAGTGGGCTAACAGAAATCGGACATCATCTTATGTTACATGTGTGTTCTTCCGAAAACACTTGTCTCTGCACGTATTGGTTGCATGTGCCCGTGCCATGATCATGCATTGCTGTGTCTTCGCGTGCGTGTGGACTGACACGCTCGTTATGATGTGTTATGTCGCCATTTACTACATTGCACTTATGTATGATTATATTTATATCAAACTAGAATATAGTGGGCCTTCGGTCCGCTCATCCTAGCGCCAAGTGTTGGACACTGGGAAGAACACAATTTTGTTTTGTTTTTTGTGGAATGAAAAACATTAACATACCATGAGGAAAAAGGAACCATTCAGTCCAAATGTCTCAGCTCACAACTACTACTAGTAGTTGAGTTCTAATTTAATTACCCCATTAGGTTAATGTTCACAATTGTGAGTCGTTGTTTGACACATTTAACAAACCAAAAACAACTCCATCAACACATGTAAGATTGCACTTGTGGGAAGTAAGTGGTGCAATGTTGACAACCAGTATTCAACTTAATTCTGTGCCCACCACAAAGCTGTCTAAAGAAGTGGTTGCACCACTTAAGAAGGTCGTAAAGGAAGAAATGCCTGGACCAGGTGTATTGCAGCAAATGTTACATTATTTAGTCTGAGCACTACTACTACTACTACTACTACTACTACTACTACTTAGGCCTATACTCAGGAGGGGCAAAATCATTTTGAGATCTTAACCAAGGTCACAACCCATTTTTAAAAAGGCTACTGTTTTCCAAAATACATTTTACCACTTGCCTCAACCTTTTTAATTGAAAGACACGCATCCGTTTTAAAAAAAAGGTTTGCGTCCCTTTTAATTAAAGCGGTCATGAGGTTAGGGTTAGGTTTAGTAGCCATCGATACGGTTGCGATGGTTTGGGAAAAAGGTTGGGGTGGTCGCAAACATTTGTAAAATGGACACGACTGTTTGGGGGAAAAGGTTGACCATTTGAAAAAAGGTCACGGTGGTTTGGAGAAAAGGTCGCTAACCTGTAAATAGTTTGTGACTGGGTTAGCATTGGTCGCAATCTTTTTAAAAACGGTTGCGACCTAGGTTGAGGTCGCAAAATGATAATGCCGTCTCTCCTACTACTACTACTACATACTCGCATACAGGTCCGCATCACGGACCCCCTCACATAGTACATACTAGAGTACATAAACAGGGAATTTAATTCAATTCTAGAAATTAACAACAAAAGCAATTTAAGAGCAATAAAAAAGTAATAAGAGAAATGAAAAAAGAAAGCATAACTATAAACTATTCATTCTCATTAACACAATCTATGCCATTCCTGAGATACTGTTCAGCTAAATCCTGCTTTTCCAAACTTGCAAAACATGAGAAAAGAGTATTAATCCAGAATTAATAATATTTTTACCGTATTTTAGCTCCCCATCGATGGGCAATGCTTGCTTCCATGGTGCGAGGTCATAGAAATCCAAAGTGGCTTTAGGGCTCAGATTGAGGTAAAGGACGAAGTTACCGTCTTAAGTCACTGTTACTCCAACGTCCTGGTTAGCAAATCACTGTTGCTAGATCACGGCCGCAGCTCAATCATGCCCAATTACTACTTTCGGTTCACAGGGGCAAATTGCAGAGGAATTATTCACAGCCTTTTTGTGCATTCTGTTGACATTAGCACCATATATAGCACCGCCATATATTCCAGGCACTAGCAGTGGGATGTAATCTTAAAATTCTTTCAATGACTTTTTAACATTCTTTTAAAAGTGGCCAGACGAGGACACTGAAGTGGTCTTGTCAAATAGCCAGCTGCAGTTGGTTCCACAGAACATATACTGTAGGCTAGTCCTCCATGCTCCATGCAGCAAGGGCCATAGTTTATGTGATGCAGCTTGAGGGGAGATATTAGCATTTACTACTAAAACAAACAACACATACCTGTTGGAATATCTGGACCACTTCCTTTCCTATGGCAAAGACGTTCATGACCAGCACCAGCACCATAGAGACGGACAGCCATATGTCTTGCTGTTGAGCGAAGAAAGAAATATCTCACAGCATGCAGTGAAAAGGGATAAAAGAAAGCTGTTTTCTTGTGAGTGTGTGCGCGAGGTTCGGCACAAACACATGCTTATAGAAAAAAAAAAGTTTAGTGCTGAGAGAGAGAGACACAGAGAGAGAGAGAGGCCGCACCCGACACCCAACGACAATTGAAATACAAATGACCCATTAGACTGGTGTGAAAATCCTTCTGTGAGGATTAGCGGGGGAGGAGGGGGAGGACGGCCCACATGACCGCGAATGCCCGTCTTTCTAGGTAGTTTCGCTTCTAAATTCATATTTAGAAATTATTACAGACGAAAAGAAAAACAGAGATGACTTGAATTGCATATTTAGGAAAAGTCATGGAAGGGGAACTTTTTCAGACCATCACAGGCAGAGAAAATCCACTTCAAAATCGCAAAAACGGTCACCATAACCGTGTTAATCAGATGTGATGATGGTGGCGTAAGGTAAAACAGATTATTGTATACGTGAGGACTCGCATTCTAACTTTGATGCCGATGTGCATGATGAACAATGTACAGCTCACAGGTAGGGAGTTATTTAGTAACAGAGCAATGGCAAGGTTATTATGGTACCATTGCAATATTGTACGGAATCCCGGCATATTAGTGAATCGTTCACTTTGTGGTACAATACAAGCACCAAGTTTCTTCTAGTATCTTTTGGCCTTATTTTTTCCTATGAAGTCATTATAGCCACGCACAAAAAAATCAATATCGCCACCATTTTCTAAAATGGTGGATTGTGATTGGATAAATGAATTTGAATTATGTTGATATCAGACTATAATTTTAGCCTCACAAAAACATTCTAGGTTTTTGCCAACATAGATTTTCTTTAATTTATTGAAATAACATTATGCCCTTTGAAACTAATAGAAGCATTTAAAGCAGGGGTTTTCAACAGGTGGTCCGGGGACCACCAGTGGTCCCTGACAGGTGGTCCCCAGGCTAAATCATGGAAAGTTGGTTAACCAGATGTAACTCTTGAGAATGTAAAAATGAAACCAAATGGACCCTTGCGGGTCCATTTGGTTTCATTTTCACACTCTCAAGAGTTAAAATATTCATCATCTGAATTAGCACCAATTAATTAAGAAGTTTACACTGTTTTGTTGGCAAAATCCAGCCTGGAATTGTGAACAAAACCAAAGGGATTCTTTAGTTTTAGGTCTTTGGGGCTAAAATGTCATCAAATGGTGGTCCGTGGCTCAAATGCTGAATAAACCGTGGTCCCTGAATGAAAAAGGTTGAAACCCCTGATTTAAAGCATAAACGTGGCTCAGTGCGAGTGGGGGGGTGTGATTGTGCATGTGCCTGAACTAAGAGAGCTTCTTCTCTTTTCTATACATCATACAATAACAGCCGTACCTCAGTAAAACGTATGGGCACCATTATGATGGTTTGGTTTCCTGGGTTGCTGGTGGTGTCCAAGGTGGGTTTCAGATTCACGATAAGATAAGTGAGGGGCAGCAGCCCTAACAGGTAAACCAACATGTTGAGCACATGGGCCATGCTCCCATAGGCCTTCCTGTAGATGTGAAAAGAATAGAAAAGGCAGCGGTATTGCAATATAGCATCTACAGAGATGTGGAATGCATTTCAGAGTTAACAACAAGGGACTGGTGATGCTGTGCATTATTCTACCCTGATTTGTTGCAAGATTGTTGGAATAAGAATAGTATTTTGTGTTATTGCACGTGGAATACCAACCACTTCATTTCCAGGTATTTGTGGCAAACAGGGTGGGTGAGAAGCTCTATGCGTTTATATTGCACCATTGCCTGTGGAGAAGGATTTGAGTGAGTATCTCATTGACCTACCCAGCAGGGGCGGATCTAGGCATGGGCATGGGGGGGCAATGCCCCCCTAAATGCCCAGTCTGCCCCACCAAACACGATGGCATGCAAAACAACCCAAGATATTTCAAATTAAAGTGTTTATATTTAAAAAGATCTGAAACACCACTACTGCTACTAACTAACTACAGTTGTGGCACCACTAAACCAACAGCATTTCATCATTGAAAACAGAAAACTCTCTGAGTCAGACCTTTAGCTTTATGCATGCTGCGTGTCTGTTGCAACTTCAACAACAATGATGTTATTATTGATGTTTTACTTGCCTAATAAAAGTCCTGTAACTGAAACTGACAATTTCTCCTCCCCCCCAATTTGGAAATGTTACATCTGCCCCTAGTACCCAGGGGAATATTGGGGGACAACTTTTAGACAGTTATTCCACAAGAACAATAAACTTTGTACATGTTATGATGGGACTTAAACGTGTGCAATCTTTTTATGCTTAACAATTTAATACCACTTTGTACAAATTATGTATGCAAGTTTGACAGCTAGAGGGCTCTACTGATTATCAGTCTGCCAGTCACTTGACGCCTGTCCTTCACGATCGCCACGGCAGAGAGAACTGTTTCGTGCGCACCAGAGGTTACAATTTCGATCACGCAGGTTTTAGCGCCTTATCCTTTCCAGAAAATGGCCACCAATCACATTAAAAAATCTTTTTTGAGCAATAGTTCAAAAAAAGATTATTTTTAATGTGAAATGTCTAAATGTTATAATGTATCAGAGTGCAATGCACCTCCCGAACGGGTCATGGTGAGCATGTTTCAGGAATATCGGTCATTCATTGTACATTCTACCACAGTTAAACGGAAATTCCCCTTAGAGTTGTGTGGAAATAATACAACAGTTCCATCAAGTCATTAACATGGTGACTTGGTGATTTTCGGACCTCGATTTCTAGGAAAAATCTAATGGTGGGACTTTTTATTGTTATTTCTATACAACAAATATAAGGTATATTGTAATGACAGAGTAAAATGTTGAAAGTGGATAGAATTTACCTTTAAATTTTGTAAAAAGAAAAAAAAAATAGAGGACCTTACATTCAGTGCCTTTAGTGGCTGGATCATCAGACTCTTGTCCTGTGTTGCCTTTGAATGCTTCTTCAGTTCAACGGGCGCCTGGAGCCAACGGAAGTTGTACTCGATCTACACCACAGAAATGAACATATTTTGTTTTTGCAGTTTCTGCCTGCGTTACAACTCTGATGTGAAGAAAATGCGATAATGGGAATGCTTTGTTTTGGTCATGTACATTGTACTCAGGGCTGGTGGAATCGTCTCCGGACTCTATCACACAGCTGTCCAAGAGGTACTATGTGAGAGAAGGAAGATACATTTTAGTTTAGAGAATGGACCCAAGTTCCTGGCCTGCAGCTTATATCTGTATTTCAGGGGTGCTAGCCCCTGCTATGCCCAGCTTTGTGGATCCATGTGAACACAAACATTGGCTGAAATTGAGAGCAGAAAAGTGAAGACACCAATAGAGATGCACCAATAATCGGCCACCGATCGGTGATCAGCCATATCAGCCAATATTTACTATCGATGACATGCAATTGTGGGTTTTGTCCCTATGCACAAGATCGATATTGGTAACAGACTTATCAATATCGGCCCGGTCATGAGAAAACCAATCTGTGACTGTGATCAGTCTAAAAAAAACCTGATCGGTGCATCCATAGACACAACTTTTTGTGTCCATGGATTGGTCGGAATGATATTTGTGATGATTGGATGAGCCCGTAATGTGGAATGTGATATGAGTGCGCTTCACTTTATACCTTGAACGTCTCGGGCAGAAACTCAATCATGTTGTCCACTGGACACTCCTGGGCACCACCAAAGTTGAATGATCTCATGGCATCAGATAATCTGTAAACATGAAGATATGTAGTAAACAACCACATGACATTTTGAGGATGTAGACATGAGATGCACTCATTATTAAAATGCCATCAGTCCTGTCTTTTTGTTTACTTGTTAATTGGGTATTATTTTCATGAAAACTATCAATGTTTAGTAGACTGCCTTTAAAACTATTTCCAAGGCTTTTCTCATGTCAGAGGAGAAAATTCAATGCAGAGATTTGGGACTTAAAGAAAGACGTCTCTACGACTTCAACATGATGTCAAGAAACGGGCTTTGTAAAACCACACAACACTTTTTTTAGTGCAAAATTCCGCCCAGTTCCAGGTTCTTAGGCTATTGCCCAGCGACATGTTTCACCTTTTGGGTTGAAGAACCATGAAGTACACAAATCAAGGTCAAGATATGAGTGTTGAAGAATGGATGACTGGATTTTCACTAAAACGTCATTAGGCAGGCAGATCCTAATAGATGTTTAACCTTGGGACTGTAATGGGCAAAGTCAAGGTCACAATCCAATGGATTCTGCAGATGTTCATTAAACGTTTCAGGAATTACCAGTATTGCTCTGGAGAGTGGAGAGAGGATTTGGCTTGAGTTCAGAAATGTAAAGTACCGGTATCATGGCCATGGTTCCGTCAACATACCTGTCGCTGTCGATCACAGCAATGACCACATCCTTCTTTCCATTTCTCAATGCGTCATGTAGGAAAGAAGCGTCAGACTTATTCAACAGAGTCTCCGCCCCGCGGTTCAGCATGAGCTTCACTGCTGCCACGTGTCCTTCTCTGGCTGCGAGGTGGAGTGCTGTGTTCTGTTGTGACAACACACACGATCATCATTCATGCATGTGCAGTTGCAGTGAGTATGTAGTATACATCTATAAATCACAATTGGAATTCAAAATACAGCCAAACATGTTCATTATAACCACTTGAAGTATATAGCCTAGTGTCCCTTTTGATTCAAATGTGATTTAAATCCTTCCAATGTGAGGTCAGTATAGAATGGTTCTAGTTTCTAATATAGAGCCCCTGGAGGACACTGGCCAACTACATGAAGTATATAGGGTTTACTTTAAGTGGCTAATATACTGTATATTCGACTTGAATAGTGTTAAAGGATTTACAGACCCCTTCCTCGTCCTGTTGGTCCAGTAACTTGAGGTTGGCTGACAGCAGAATGTTCATTGTCTGTGTGTATCCCTCTGAGGCAGCATGGTGCAGACATGTCCATCCCTTGTAATCACTGAGACATAATATATGATGTATCCTACTTCTCTTAACCATGTGCCACCTTATGTGATGAAAACCTATAGGCCTATATAGTACATCATTAAATACAAATACATTTGCATACTTTCTAAGTCCTTCAGCACTGCATGTACACTATCTACACTAAATAGGATAGGTCAATAAATCAGACTAATACATTTAGGTTTTGATTAATCATGCACATTAATCGTAGTGGCTAACTGCAGCCCTACCGATGTGCCCAGCAGTAAGTGAAAGTGCTGCGAGTGTGTTTGTGGCTGTGCATATTATCTGTGCATGGTTACCTGACAAACAGTGCCCCTTTTCGTAGAAGCAGTTCCACCACCTTGGTGTGTCCTCCTCCTGAGGCCAGGTGGAGTGGAGTCAGTCCACGTTTGTCCCCTTCGTTCAACAGACGAGAGTCTGTCATGTTCTCCAACAACCGTTGGCAGGTGTTGATGCGCCCATATCTGAGAGAGACCATGAGCGAGAGACAATTTGTTGTTATTGTTTACACAAGTGAGTGAAGACAAGCTCCATTTTTTTTTCAAGAAGAGGGGAAGGAGATGAATAGAGAGTTGGTCAAGGAAAATTGATATCTGCTCCGATAGATAGATACTTTGAAGGAAGACAAAAATGACTATGCATACAGTTACAAAGTAGCAGCAGATGCAGAAGGTACATTAGTAGAGACAGTAACAGTAATGGGACATATGCCCTAATGCAAATTGTGTAAAAAAACAAACACAAACAAAAAAAACAGGGTACTGTATATGCACAAAGTGAGTGGTGAACTGAGTTTAAGTGGTGGCAAACTGAGTTTAATGTAGGTTAAAGCAATTTTATGTAATCAATTTTGGCCGCATGCCATACCACAAACACACTGTTGTCTGTTAGATTCATGGTCTGTTCTGGAGGGGAATTTTACCACTTTTATTCTGAAAGGGACTTGAGCAGGAAATTCAGTGTATGAGGACTGAACAATCTGTAGTGTAGAGAAACACTATTGTGTGTTTGTTTTCTGCATTTCTGGTGAGTTATAGGGCAAAATCATGAACACTGTATATTCATGCGCTTATCTGTGACACCATTTGTTTTTGTTTGTTTATAATGATAACAAGATAATTGGACAACTTTGAAATAACTACAGGGTACATTGTGGTTAGCTATAGGCTATAGGGTCACCTTTACAGCAATATAGTACATGGTGCTCAAGTCAAGCAAGCTAAAAGTGTGTACTATGAATACACTACTGTACTGTATGGAAGTGACTTGAGTGCTATGAAACCAAATACTAAACTGATAGGCCTACTGTTTAATTATTTATTTGATACATGAATACACGTTACTGCGAGTTTGGGGACATGCATTTATTATTTTTGGGACCTAATTGATACTTTTGGGGTCATTGCAATAATTGAATAGTGAACTACTGTAATTGTGGTTGAATTGAACGAATTATGATTTGGATATGGTAATTTGATTGCATATATGTGTATTGTTGGGATACTTTGAGAATATTTTGAAAATTCAGTGTATGAGAACAGTCTGTAGAGAAACAGCCATCAGTCTCTACCTGACACTATTGTGTGTTTATTTTCTGCATTTTATAAACCCCTTTAGAAAATTAAAATATGTGGTGCCGGAAAACAGTCATGTTCTTCTGAGAGCGCTACATATAGCCTGTGAAGGCTTTCAGGTATAATGATGTCACACTCAATCCTGTATAGTGGAAATAGGCAAACATAAGGAAGTTGTATACATACTGAAAGTAATAGCACAGGAAATATATGAAATGTAGTAGTCATTTATAAGCAAAAGTAGTGCAGTAAAAAGAGACTATGCTGGGCTGCCCGGCTCGCTGGCCTAATGGTACAGGTGCATGCCACATGGCTCTGGCCTGACAGCATGTCATGACATTTCTTAGAAATTGAGCTGCACTAAATTGTTAAAATAAATGTGATCAGATTTTTTCCCCAATCTGAATATTTTGAAACTTTTTGTATTAAAATATGATGAGTGTGCATGTGTCTGGCAGAGAGTTGGAAGGGCAGAGCTGAATTGATATACAGGGTATGCTCTACTGAAGCTACTTTGGTCCTTTGATGTTCCTTTGTGTTCGCTCTTGCAAGAGGACCGAACTATGATGTAAGAATATCAATTATATCACAGCAGCCAGAACCTTCTCAATGCCCCCGCGCTCCAATTCAGCCAGCCAGTCATCCACACCATTCATGCTTAATGTGCACTTATTTCACTAACCATTTCATTATACAGGATGCACCAGATGATTAAATACTGTTGTAGAGGGGAAATGCACTATATTTCAGTTGATTAATTGATAGGATGGTTATTGTATTGTTTGTGGATATTCTGTGTGTGCAAAATGACGACACATTTGAAGCTAGATAGTTTTACGGCTCATTTTGCATACTGAAATGTAATTTATGACCACAGCTAGATCGTAGCTCAATTTGGAAAGGAAATTCGATGAAATATTTTCTTTAATACTCCAGCACTGTGATCAATCAGAGAAAAACATTTTGAGTTTGTTTTGGTTTATAGACAGGAAATGCAATTAGGTTTATAGACTGAATCCATCCTTGGAAGAGATTAACTTAATGTGTAGAACGCAAATGGCCAAGGTTAACCACAGAACTAGTTCCAGTTTACAAATGGCACAGTGCTTAAAGCTCCTCAAGAATAGTTCCTCAATTTACAGTGTGCCCTTGATCTAGGAATGTCCTAGATGTCCTCCTGTACATTTTCTGTCGAAGGGTTCCTTCTGCAGCAGTTGCAGCATGGGATTTGTCAGAGGAGAAAATGGCATTGAGAAATTATATAATGTAGAAAAGTGCTCTTCTGGGCACAGGTCTCCACCAGGACCATAGGAATGTGTGTGGTGTTTAGCTGTACCGATTTGTGTGAGATTTGGATGAAATTTGTGCCACTAATACAAACAATTTGTTTAGAAATCAGCCTCATTGTGGCACTATAACCATAAATGGTGGATGGATGCTGGGAAAATGTTTTTTTCATGGCCTCTAGGGAATGCACCAGCTCAGTGGCCTTGTGGTTAGAGTGTCCGCCCTGAGACTGGGAGGTCGGGGTTCAATTCCCGGCCGGGTCATACCAAAGACTCTAAAAATGGGACCCAATGCCTCCCTGCTTGGCACTCAGCATCAAGGGATGGATTGGGGGTAAGTCCCTGCGATATACTAGCGTCATGTCCAGGGGGTGTACTTGTACATCAAGCTGCCTCACGCTACAGAAACAGGAGATAGGCTCCTGACCTATATGGGCCTCAATGGCTCAGCCGGGCCTCCTGACATCATGGCCTGGCAAGGCTACTTACTTTTCTCCTTACTCTAGGGAATGCACATATTGTACAAAGTCGTACATCAGTTTTGTTGCGGATAAAAACAGAAGTTGGCCTGTTATAGTGCCACCATGTGTCTGGTTCTGGAGAAAAATCCATTGCATATCATCCTCAGCCTAGTGGAAATGTGCTTGTGGTTTGTGATTTGTCACATTTAGTTTGATACAGACCAATCGTGATATTGGAAGCCAAGTTTAGACAATCATGTTGGATTATGGGAAACCGTGTTGATTGCATGACTATGGAGATAGTGTATACCAAATTGTGTGATGTACAGTATGGATAAAATGTGTCCAATGTTTGGCCAAAAACGGCCTCATGGTGGAGCTCTGACAGGCTGTTGTATATAATATTTGGGGCAGACATTGTTGGCATCCAGGGAGTGTGTGTGTGTGTGTGTGCGTGCAAAGTTTGGCATAGATCGGACCATTAGCTGTATACACGGACGGACGGACAGAAAGACGGACAGATGGATGGATGGAAGGACACACACAAACACAGGCGGACAGACAGAATGAAAAACATACTCTCCCGCCATGCCTTCGGCCTGGTGGAGACAATTAGCGAAACATGGATGAGGGTGCATGTACAGTATAGTTCAAGGGACTGTGCAGTGCACTGCAGTGCACATTGGCTAATCCAACACAATTTCTGTTTGGTTTGGTTTGGAGGCATGGAATTCTGTGCTAGGGTGGAGGACATCCAACTCACTGGGCTGCAAAGTGCAGGGCAGACTTCTGGTCCTTGGACTTGTGTGCCAGGCAAACCTGTCCTGAGAGGCCCAGCATGTTCTTCACCGACTCATGGACCCCCAGTCTGCAGGCATAGTGCAGGGGAGTGCAGCCTTCGTTATCCTCGCTGCACAGTAGCTCTTTGACACATGTACGCTAAAGGGATAGAAGTCGTAAACACACTGATTTTAGACAGTGTTTGATTTGTTAAAACAAAAAAAAAAAAAAAATATATATATATATATATATATATATATATATATATATATATATATATATATATATATATATATATATATATATATATATATATATATATATATATATATATATATATATCAACTTCATACCCATATAATACATTTGCATATGCGCAGATAGTGTATACAAATCTCACCTACCGGTAAATGCTATAAAGTATTTCATGCAGGCTGGCCAAAATCATGAATAAAAGATATCAGGATAAAATATCCCAATGATATAGACAAGATCGGCTCTGGTCGCATGTAACTATTAACTAGTCAGTTGAGAATGTATTGGCTGCATCTCATTCTTGCCTCATACTCCACACTGGAGAATTTGACATTGTTATAGCTTTCAGCCAAATGTCCGCCTTTTTTGAATAGCTATCATTTGGCTCAGCGAGTGCGTAATGAACTTCTCCAGCTGGCCATGAACCAATATAGAAACGTCTCAGGGCAAATTGTTGAATAAATAAATGAATAAAGATTACACTCACAATTAATTCATAGCCATTCGACCCAGTGTCTCTAATTTTATGCAAAGGCACGTTATTGATAATAAATAGTGAAAATAGCAGCTCTATAACATGTCACGATGTGTTGCATTGTGCAGCTTGTGGATTTGTTAGGTGTCATAGGTGTCGTGATGACAATTAAAGATGTAGTTCACCTTAAAGATGTCTATTTTTCCTATCATTTACACACCCCAGGACGACTGTTATTCTTGGAGATTCATTCATTTGGTATTATTTGTATTGTCGCATCACACCAGTGGAGTCTTACTGAATCTCCTATACCCTGCATACAAGTGGTTCCCAAAGTGAGGTCCATGGAATTCTGGGCTGGGGAACCAAATGGACCCTTATGGGTCTGTAACTCAGATAGTGTACAAATGGACCCTCAGAGTTAAATGAACTTTGATTTTACTGCTCCTTTAAGTTGTTCAGGATACCTGGAGGACCTCCTCTGGTATATTTTTTAGACCCTTGGGTTGCAGGATGGCGAGGTGAAGAAAGTTACACCCAGCTCTGTCTCTCACTTTCACGTCCGCCCCTGAAAGACAAAGACATGATGTGAGCACAGTGAGGCACGCAAGCAGAAAGCAGCCAAATGGTAGTAGTATTATGTGCACTGTCAATGTTTCCCCAAACAGCAGGATCACGGTCAAAGATTTAATTTTATGGCTCACTAGTAAATATCCCTTTTTGTTTCCTATTGTTCTTTTTCCAAGTAATATAATTGTTTCCAAACTTAATAATAAAATAAAATATAATAATAATTTTAAATTAAAAGGTGTGAAAATAGCTGACCTACATTGGTCAACAATCGGCTATTTTCATCAATAGTTTCACTATTTGAGTCACCAGGAAACCAGAGAGTTTGGGAACCAGGTACTTCTGTTACTGATTGGAGCATGGGACCATAACCAAACCCCTTTCCCCACCCCCAGGCCCAAGGATGATAATTGTTGCGGTGTACTTACTGTAGGCTACTGTAATATGGTACTGTAAGCTTACCCTTTGATAGTAACAGTGCAACGGTTTTCCAGGAACCACAGTTAGTAGCCAGCAGAAGGGGACAGTGGCCCTTACAATCAATGCTGTGAATGTCACCACCCTAAACATGGAATACGTACGTAAACATGGAGATTCAGTCACTCAAGACGGTCCGCTTTTTCAAAGATACAAGAACATCAGTGGCAGTTTTATTTTCTGTCCAATAATGCAGGTGCAGCTTTAGATGTAGTGCATTACTCGTTCTTTGTCTATGAGAAAGCAGGCCGCAAAATAACAATGAAATTGTTTATGGTATGTTCAAGTCTCATGCATGAGGGTTTGTTTAGCATGAAATGCGCCCAAAGTCATAAATGGTGGACTGAAAAATGCTAAAAAATGAATCAAAAGGACAGCTTTGAGTCTGCACACTCTCAAAAGGGCTTTAGAAACAAACAAGGGTCTCAATTAGAAGCTTATAAGCTTATGCAGTTTGAGAAATAGATCTAAAATATTCCTCTTGGTCTGGTGTGACTTTACTGACATCATTATTTTCATCATCTCAGATATGTGGTAGCGTACTATACTGCACATAAACAGTTAGTCTATAGACTTTTATTTGTTTGATAATATGTTTGCTTTGAGATATTGTACGGATACCCTAAGTGGCCATAGTTTACATTTCTGTAGTCCAAAAAAAAACAACCACCATAGAACCTTATGTCGCCTAATGGCGACATTGTGGCTGTAACTCTCTCAACTGAGAAATGGTGCAATACTTAGAGAGACGGACTAAATTATTTGTTTTGAGGGCACGCGTGTGTGCGTGTGCGTGTGCGTGCGTGCGTGCGTGCGTGCGTGCGTGCGTGCGTGCGTGCGTGCGTGCGTGCGTGCGTGCGTGCGTGCGTGCGTGCGTGCGTGCGTGCGTGCGTGCGTGCGTGTGTGTGTGTGTGTGTGTGTGTGTGTGTGTGTGTGCGTGTGTTTACCATAGATATTAGGTACTCTGCCAATTCAGCGTGGTCAAATATAGCAGCCCTGGAAAAGTCAACACAATCTGTTGTAAAGCAGCTTGTCCTTACTTGTTCTTCTGTAGTTTACAGGCCAAGTTGGAAATAACACATTGGGTATTTACTATTTGTAAAAGGACGACTTCACACATTTTCAATCCATCTTCATATAATTGCCCTCACTATAGGCAGTTTTTTTTAGTAACTAGGGGTCCTGCATATACTGTATGTCAGGCTCAATCGTCAATTTGTCACCTCCTTCACATTCAATAGATCCTGTGATCCTCCGTGGTCAGGTGTAATTTCCTGGGGTCTATTAGGACTATAGATGTTGAAAGTAGATTAGATTCATAGTTTGTGGGGGAAAAAAAATAAATCAATTTCCCAATTCCTTGTACAACGTATTTCCGTACCTCTCTCAGTCAATGCAAACAGGTGTTATGATGGTGCAGGGTGGAGAGAGGATATTTATTATGCTATGTGTACCTTTATTATCATTGCAAATTAAAAGCAATCACCTTGTCCAGCGAGCCCCAGGGTTTTACAGCATAATTTAGTAATCCTCTTTTATGAGGGTGTTATGATGTTGATATTTGGCGGGTGTATTGACTAAGGTCCGCACAGCGAGAGCTACAGTGGGGCTAATGACCATGGATTTGTCACTAAACCCCCAAAGTACACCCATTGTGGAAAGCCAAGGGCAGCCTTAATGACAGTGGGAGACTG
The DNA here is from genome assembly GCA_039105355.1 of Benthosema pterotum. Classification (NCBI taxonomy): domain Eukaryota; kingdom Metazoa; phylum Chordata; class Actinopteri; order Myctophiformes; family Myctophidae; genus Benthosema; species Benthosema pterotum. The sequence continues at coordinate 19,025,570 of CM076982.1, forward strand.
TGGATAAGTGTACTGTAATGCGTTATTGAATAAGTGCTAACAACTGATACTCCACATTATTTCTGTGATACATCACAGAAATAATGTCCAAAAGACCAACATGCATTTACCGTCATTATCATTACAAGTTCCGTACTCGTGTGAGCAGTCAGTGCCACTTATTGAAGGAATGATAGTGAGAGATATGGACAGTGCATTTACAGTATTATGTGCACATTTCCTGATTCAAAGAAGTTGGGAAAGAAATAACTTAAAACACAAGGACGGGATGATGGGAGGAATTCATGGACGAATAGCCAACCTGTGCAGTGGGGTCTGACAAGCCCCGTCGCGTATGTTGATGATGTCTTCTAATGGGCTGTAGGAGGACAGCATCAGCTGAACTGCCTCCATCGCACCCTGGGTGCAGGCAAAATGAAGGGCTGTGGACTTGTCTACCTGGATATATCAAATAAGAACAAACATGCAGATACGTCATTTGAAGCCTTAGCACACTTTGTTGCAACAACCATTTGGCATGCAACACTGTCAGCCAACAGAGCATGAATTTTACATTTTCTCTTCTCTTTCTCTCTTTTCTGCTGTGTACAAAGACAAGGCATGTGATTCCTGGATACTCACAGATACAGTGATGTGCACAAACAGAATGCAATGCTTGGTGGAAAGTTATACTAGGTACATTTAATAATAGCCTGCACTTCACACATTTTAAACATTCTCTCACCACCCCATGCGTGCATACAATTGTATGTGGTATGCATACTGTATGTGCTCACACCACACACACACAAATACGCAGTGTTTTAGTGGTACTTTTAGAAGTGGGGGACGCTTCTGAAATGGGGAATTCCCCCCATTTGATTTTTTTTTTTTTTCTGAGAGTGTACAAATTAATGTGAACCAAATGGACCCGGTCCATTTGGTTCCATTTGTACACTCTCAGAAAAAAGGAAACTCATTAACATGGTGAAACACATCTTGATGATGTCATCAAGATGTATTTCACCATGCTAATGATTTTTTTCAGACCCAAAACTATTTTAGATGTGAGAAGTGGGCGCATCCCCCCTCCACTACACCCCTGCAAATACGTATATGGACAAACACACGCACAGACAGACAGACAGTCACATCCTGTCCATGCGACAACCCCATGCAGTGTAACTTGAGAGGCTGAGCACTGTCTCCCAAGTCATCTCTGCAGTGGAGATGGGTCAGAACCGTAACATGAGCCTTAAATGAGATAACTAGCACTGGCAGGAATAGCTCAGTGATTGCTTCACTCAGCTCCACGATGTAAGTGGAGGTCATTTTTATCCATTTAACCGCATCTCGATCTATTACAAGAGTCATGACTAACTGCGTGGTAATCACATCTAGCCCAGAGTAGGAGACATTAGCTCTCAGATGGGCGCGATGAGATTGACATAATTCAGCCACACAATGAGTGAGGTTGTATTCACTCACCAAGCATGGGGTGATGGAATACTCATAAGGTACTTTTAAGTCATTTGAACAACACAGATATGTCTGATTTTTTATATTCAATTGGCTATGATTAACAACATCTAAATTCCAAACTTTTTGGTCCCAAATAACCTGCCTGACTTGGTGGAGAGCACTTCTTGCAGTTATTAATGTTAGTGTGGCTGCAACCTAATCCTCTGATTAGATGATTATTACCTGCTGGTGACAATAGCATATATTTATTTTGGATCTATAAGGCCAAACTTCATTTGAAAGAATATTTAACAGTATGATAGCCTTTATTATAATGTAAATTATAATTTAACAAGCCCTGCCCTGTGCCCTCTAAAAGCAAACTCCACCTTGTGGCGAATTGGCAACACTGCATATTACTCACATCTAGGGGGGTGGCTTAGATTCTGGGAGTTGCCTAAAGGTGTCCATATGTACCACTGCGGAGTGGGGACCTCAGAGATATGGGGGGGGGGGGGGGGGGGGGGGGGGGGGGGGGGGGGGGGGGGGTAGGACCTTACACATGATGCCCTCATACTGTAATATAAGATATAACATAGGAAACCACACTTGCAATTCCCCAAAATTGCATCTTTCTAGCTAGTATGTATTGCTGCTTTGATGTCTGAAGAAATCAGAACAAATAACTTGGACCTTGTATGTTTTCAACTGGACGTAAAACATAATAATGATAATAATGATCGTTGAATTGTAAAGCCTACAATTCAGCGCTCATTCATTTTCCCTATCTTTGTTTATTAAATATTCTAGTGTGCAGTGCACATAATGCTGTCATAGAGACTCAGTTTGACTGTTTATGCTTTTGAGAGGAAGGTACCGTACCTGTAGCTGGTCAATTTTGGCTCCCCTGTCGATACAGTAGCGTATGGTATCGATGTTTCCTCCCCGTACGGCCAGATGGAGGGGACTGCTGCTGGACTTGTCAAGGTAGTTGATGTGGACTTCAGGTGATGTGCCATAAATCTCCTCAGCTGACAGGAGAACATTGACAAATTATTATTTGTTATAAACAATGCAAAAGTTTCAGCCTTGCAACCATACTCCCCCGGAACCCAAAGACTTTGGTTTCCTGGGCGCTGCCCGGCGGGTGTAACCCCGCCGGATCGCAAGTCTGCAAGTTGTTTATGGTTGTAGCTGATAGTCTTCGAACCTCCGACTTTCATTCTTGAGTAATGAAAACATTCTTGGCAAATTTTGTTTGTCTTGCGCCAGTCCAAGAATTTCACCTCTAGCATTGCAATATGAATGCCCCCGGCCGTCCATCTTAAGAATGTCGATCAATGCTACTGATACAAGCAAAAGGCTACTAAGCTGCTAAGATTATTTCAGTTCTGGATAAAATTATCATTCCTATATGCATAGCCATTTCTTTAGGAAGATAGGCTGTCACATAGCTATTTATTAAATAATCGCAAACTGTCTTAAATATATCTAACAAATATTTAGTGACTTTAACTAAACATTCTCCAAACTATGTATGATTCACCAGCAGACCTCCCACAGTGGGTAAACAACATGTCGGTGCTATGAGGTCTGTTTAGTGTTAAGTCTCTCCTGCAAAAACAACACTCTTCTGTTCATAACAACGAATTGATCTCCCTTGACGTGAGCGTTTAAAGAGCGTGCAATGTTCTTTCAGGTCACATGGAAAGCTGTGATTGAAAGTCAGTTATTATCATCGATTCAATTCAAATCGATCTTTATCTCATACCGCAGGGAGATGTGTTCACACACTACGACAAAGCTCCATGCATGAGTTAGGCTTCAGGGTTAAAAAGTCACAGTCAACTCAGTACCAGCTTTTAGAATCACTTCAATGGCTTGCTTTGCACCAGCAAATGCAGCTGCGTGAATAGCAAAATGGCCCAGCTTGTTTTGTCGGCACAGCCTCGCTCCATGCTTCAACTGAAGAGACAGATGGAGAGACGGAGAGAGACAGACAGAAAACAAGTCAAACTTTTAATAACGCTTAAGCTGCAACACGGCAACCCATCAGTTTACAACAGTCTGCTGGGCTATTAACTAATGGGCCTCCCCATAGACAAATTCATTTAAAATAAAAGTTTCTTTCCTCTGTCTTTTTTCTTGTTGTATCTAAGGGGCAGCGGGTGGAACAGATGGACAGTACTTCCAATGTAGACGCAGATGGACTTTAAAAACGAAATGGATCTACATGCTTCCCTGATACATACCAACATGTTGACAGCCTCACAGGTACTGATGGAGCAACTAAATGGGTCTACAGGATGTGAGGGCCCTGAGGCATGCCAACATGTTGAGAACCCCACAGTTATTGATGGAGCAGCTGAATGGGAAGGCCCCGATGCATGCCAGCGGACACGGTGAGAACATCACAGTTATTGATGTAGCAGGTAAATGGATCTATGTGTGCAGGGCCCGGATACATACCAATATGTTGAGGGCTTCACAGTTATTGATAGAGCAGGCCAGCATTGCGGGTGTGTTCCCAAGGTCTCCTTCCAAGTTGGAGTTCATAGAAGTGCAGGAAAGCAGCAGCTGTAGGGGACAAGTGATAAATAATTTTACAGATTGCTAGCTACGTACATTCAGTCCTTGCCACTCTCATATGTCCTTGGTGCATGCCTGCAGCCTGCCACCTGTACCAGGCTGGAGCTGGGTGTGTGAGTGGCTAACAGCCAAGTGCCATGGGGGCTACAGAGCAAGGACTCTCCTTGCAGAAGGTTGAGTTGGGTTTAAGTAAACAACTCAGCTGGCTGATATAGAGCCAATGCTCTAGAGTGCGACTGTTTCTCCAGGTGACAAGCTGATGGCTGCTTTAGCTAATTTGTTTTCCTGATGATATATATATATATATATATATATATATATATATATATATATATATATATATATATATATATATATATATATATATATATATATATATATATATATATATATATATATATTAAAAACTAGCTCTTTCTGCCGAACCATGAAGTCGGTTTGCCGAACGGTGAGATCACAGCAGCTCTTGAGTTTTGTTGTGGGTGCTCTGGTGTAGGTGAGGATCACCTGACCTCTGCCAAGCTGTTGTTTGGCTAACAATTAAAGAAATAATAATAAAAAAAAAACCTTGGCCTGATTGAGGGAACAGCTAATCTACCCCCACTGTGAGCACTCTGTGGCTGGTCAATGTCAGGTGCAGAATAGATGTAGCCCAAGAACAACAGCTATGGCACCATACAATGTACATCACATACCACTGCTCCATCTGGGTAGATGTATTTTACCTGCATACATGCCACACAGCTATAGGAATGGATACTTTATTGTTCATTATTATTTGTATAAAACGTTATAACTTTCCAGGGAATGCTATAATTAGCTATGTGATATTTTATGCCACAGAATAATCTGCACTTAATTATCTTTTATTTAAACTTTTACTTAAATTTACACTTTGCTATATTATTCATCCTTTCCGCGGCATTTCGTGTAGTTGGCTGTTTCGAGCTAAAGAAAAAAAGAACTTCAAACATGGACTCTAGCTGCACATGCAGCCACCAGTGTTGGTCAATATTACTTAGGAAAGTAACTTCTTTACTTTACTCGTTACCCCTTAGACAAAGTAATATCATTACTTTACTTATTACTGGAATTGAAGAGTAATATATTACATATTACGTTATTACTTTACCAAGTTCTCAACACCGCCTTTGAAAAAATAGAGATGTACAACATAATCTGTTTAGCGAGCTCTTTTTAGAACTGAATCCAATTTATTGGAATAATAATAGTCTCCAATCCCACAAACTGCACCTGAAAACAAAGCCAACAAAATCTGTCTCTTTGAAAACAATTGTGAAAGTTTAAAAAGTCAAAGGCAGTTGAGGTCTTGTATTTAAAAATAAAATACAACAAAATAAAGCAGCAAGCGATTTGCTTACAATCTACTGCACATCTCTGTTGTTACAGTACCTGTCGTTAGCTTGTAAATCTGTTCTATTTTTGCATGCAACAAGAAGCTCATTTTAAAAAAGTAACTTGGCGTTACTTGCAAAGTAATGCGTTACTTATTACCCATTTTTGCAGAGTAATCTCGTTACTTTACTTTTTGGAGCAAAAGTAATAATATTACAGTAATATGTAATCTAAAATTAGTTACTGCCCAACACTGGCAGCCACAGAGGTTAATTTCCTTGCGAGTTCCTGACCTCCACCAAGTCGTTGTGTCCGCGGCTGACAGCCAGGTGCAAGGGGGACATGCAGGCCATGTTGAGGATGTTGGGGTTGGCCCCGAGGTCCAGCAGAGCTCTGCAGCTCTCGGCTTGGTTCCTCTCCACGGCCCAGTGCAGGGGCACACTGCCATGCTCATCACAGCTGTTCACCTCTGGGGAAGGGGAGGTATGCAGTATATACCCGTTGATAACCCATGCACGCAATGCATATAGCGCAGTGGTTTTCGACCAGTGGTCTGGGGACCACCAGGGGTCCTTCAGAAGGTTCCAGGTGGTCCCCAGCTAAATGATGGGAAGTTGGTTAACCAGATGGAACTCTTGAGAGCGTAAAAGTGAAACCAAATGGGCCCTTGCAGGTCCATTTGGTTTCACACAATCTCAAGAGTTAAAATATCCATCATCTGAATTAACCCCACTTAATTAAAAATCTACACAGCTAGATAATATAGAAAAATGGTCATTTTGATCCAATGTTTTCCTGTTTTGTTTGCGAAATCCAGTCCGGAATCATGGACAAAAAAAAACAAAATAAATCTTTAGTTTTGGGTCTGTAGGGTGAAAATGGCATCAAGTGGTGGTCCGTGGCTCAAATGCTGAATAAATAGTAGGCCCTGGTATCAAAAAGGTTGAAAACCACCACCATATAGTGCACGCACAAATGCACACACACAGCCAAAGGCCTTTGTCATTGAAGAAGAACGCCTTTGCCTAAAAATATCTGTATGCACTACTACAGCCATTTATCTGCTGCTATACAATGAAATGCAAATCGAGTGTTTCCTCTAGATTTCTTTCTGTGATGTATACGCAACAGCTCACCCCACAGAGAGCGGTATAGCATAAAAAACGGACACGTCTTTGCTATGATTGATGACTGAGGTATGCTCACCCTCGGAGTCGCTGACAGTGGTGATGAATTGAATGACGGTGACATGACCTCCTGCGGCTGCGTGATGAAGCAAACTGCCTCCGGCTTCATCCCTCTCACTCAGGACCTCTGGGTTCTTCCTCACCAGGTTCTCTAGCAGCGGCAAGTCCCCGCTATCAGCCAGCTTGAATAGAATTGACATATTTTGACAAAAGGTAATGTACCCATTGTACCGTAAACTCCAAGAGTTAAAGGTAATAGTGTAATTAGTGTGTACAAACACTGTGTTTGCAAACAGATTTGTTTAAAAACAGAATCTAACTCCACCTCACCTCCACTCTATTAGCTCATACTGAATCTGCTGGAGACTGCTGTGCTGTTATTGGCTAAAAAGCTGCTTCACCACCAAACAACCCCCCTCCCCCCTCACAAATTAGCACTGCCTTTCATATACCCGACGAATGTCTTGTTTTCATGATTTGTTGACAACAAGTTCTGGACCATCTGCAGGACAAAGCAAGTGTCTGTCTGCAGGGAAACATACTGCAGCATCAAAGTAGAAGCAACGTAGAGGCGGAAAGGGCAAAAAATATAGCTACTGTATATACAGTATCTATTTTGATTTTTGGATAAAAAGATGCCTCTATTACCTTTTAAAGGTATAGTAAGTGATTTGGGTGATTTGGCTGATGGTGGATTTTCATGCTTGTTTTGGACTGATGGGAATTTGAATCTATGGTCCTTTAGATCTATCTATCTCTCCCCGCCACTCAAAACCATTTGTCTGAAACTCTTTTTGACTTTGACTTAAAAGTTGAACATTGGATTACTGGCTTTTATCGCCCTATAGAAAAGAAGCATGACAAATTAGACAAACAAGGAACCTAACTAAGTGCTGCGGACGAAGCCAAATCGGGTCGAGTTGGCTTTATGCCCGGCGTAAATGTCTTTATACAGTATATTGTAAATACACTTAAAATTCATGTCCGAAATCAGGTGCCCTGACATCATTACAGAGGTATATAGGCAGAAACGGTGTGAAAGAACTGTGGTGATCTTTTCTAAAACACTGATCTCGGCCTCACCTTAAAAGCATAATAAGGATCCATGCCAGGGTCGTCATCTCCTGTGAGGTACGTGTAGGAACTGAAGTGATCCATGCTGAAGTTGATCAGTTCACACTCTGGATGCAGTCACTGGAAGCACAGGGAGATGGGGATGGCCTGTTTTTTAACAATCATAATTGTTGTGCAAGCACATACGTATACCGTATACAGTGTGCACTTGTGTTCATGTGTGCGTGCGTATGTGTGTGTAAAGAATGTAGAAACACCTACACCACGCAAGCAGAATACTGTGTTTCAAGTACACGAGTCTAGCTTTACCTGCAGGAAAATTGCTGATTATTAGAACAGGTAGCAACTTATAGCCAGAGGCTCGTCTCAACAGCAGAAGCAAGGGCCACACATGACTTTGTTGTCGCCAAGAGAGGGCATTCAATTCCTCTGAGGAGCATTTGGGGGTTCAAGTCCTTCTGTCGAGGAAAGCAATTAACTTCCTCCTCCCACAGCTGGGGGCAGCTTGCTGGACTCTCTATGTTGTCCTTGGCAAAGTCCTGGTGGCTGGAATTGAAAAGAGACCTTGTAACTTTATTGTATATAGTCACCTCTGACCCCATGCAGTACACCGCAGTTGGGTGCAGCTCATATTCTTGTTTACCATATCTCAGTCAATAGATCCACCCTCACAGATTTATTTCCCAAGTCAAAGTGACAGGTGTGTATACTGTCAGGCCTATTACAGCAGGCATAGGCCTGTGGTATATAATATAACTTTGTGGAAATTAAATGTTTACTGGTTTGGTCACACATTCATTTACTGTGTACCTTTGCATACAAGGATAGCTGACGGCAGCGCCTATAATGCATACGTCGATGCAGTTAAATGCGGGTCCTACCAATACCCTCTCCCTCTAGACCCAGGGCTCCTTTATTGTGAGCAGAATGTCTCTTTTCTAAAAAAAAGAAAAAAAAGAGGATCAATAATCAACTATAAACCCATGAGGCTGTGGTCGCCACTGCAGTCAATTTACCTCACTCCTCTTCTGGCAGCACTCTGCAGTTGGGCAAGTTGTTCCATCTCTCCCAGAACTCTCAAGACTTGACAGTGGTTTGATTGGTGAATCAAGATAGAGCCAATGTATAGTTCAATAATTTAGATGAATTAGCTGAAAAGTCTTTATTATTTGTTTATTCCTAAGACTTGTGAATTGCATGGGCGGATCTAGGAATGGGAATGGGGGGCAATGTCCAAACATGATGGCATGCAAACAACCCAAATTTCAAAAATATTCAAATTAAAGTGCTTATAATTAAAATGATTTGAAACCCTACTACTGCTACTAACTATAGATGTGGCACCACTAAACCAACAGCATTTCATCTAAGAAAACAGAAAACTCTCTGAGTCAGACTCAGACCTTTAGCTTTATGCATGCTGCCTGTCTGTTGCAACTTCAGCAACAACTAATGTTATTATTGACACTTTACTTGCCGAAAGTCTTGTAACCGAAAATGGTATGGGTGCGACTTCATCACAACAGGGGTGATGAAGCCGCCCCCATACCATTTTCGCTTGCCCTCCCAATGGGGAAATGTTACTTCCGCCCCTGGTAAATTGTTTTTGTTTTGTTTTTTTGGCTTCATAATCAAACAGAAACAGATCCACTCTAGGAAAGGGAATGATAGCTCGAAACAAAACAGGAAAAAAGTAGTGGGGTTTGACAGCCTTTCTGGAAAGACCAGGAATGTTGCATAATGATACGTTTTTCTTTTTAAATTTGCTGTGTGTGTATGCCATTTAACATTCCACTTTCCAAACACACTGCCATGCTGGATTGGATAATCCAAGATGCCTGGATGGCTAAGCCGGCCCAGGCCAGTTGTCACCCTTCTACTTGTAAAAACATTCTGTAGTGAGGCCCTAGTTGTGTCTAACAGGGAGGAGTAGGTGGTAGTGGAGGCATACTGAATATAAAATTAAGCATGTCCATATTTATTTCTAATTATTTAATTGGAGAGACCGTTTTTGGGTAAAGGGATGCATTTTATTATATTAGCTTTCTGTGGTTCTATAAAAAAAAATCCCACCCAAGGCATTTTATTTATTATTATACAGCAATATACATTTGATAAATAATTGCTTTATTAATAAAGGGAAACCCCATGTATCATTTGTAACAAATTAATAATTCAATTAACTAATTTATGAATTAATAATTTCATTGTGCGGTCTACAACCACAGCCAGTAAAGCATAACTGAATCAAACCAATTACCACTGTACCAGTGTCAGTGCCCTTCCGCTCATTTCCAAGCAGCCACAGTGTATGGTGACACTCATCCGTTTCACTAATGATTGCCATTTGCAAAAGTGTACAAGATGTCGTGATATACAGTAACAATGAAGAAATGGACAAGGCGTTTTCCAAGCAATTACAACAAGAACATCTGGCAAATGTGCACTTGTATCTACAGTGACCTCACTAAACAAACTGATGATTACCATAATATTGACTCAGTAATTTAGCATCATGTTGGCTCCCTTTGGGAGCGATGTTTATTTCCCCAAGGTAAATCCCCAAACTAATTACTTTTTTATAATCAAGTTATCAGGGTTTATTAATATATTGGTTCTCAAATAGAAACACTGCAATTAAGCAAGTGTCTTTTAATTAAATGTGGCAACAAATATTATACAATTATGTTAATGCATGTTGACATATAACAGTGAATACAAACTGTCTCAAACTATGAATTAAGTTATTCTGACAGAACATTCTCTGGGAGTTTGTTACAAACACAATTTTACTTGCTACTGATTATATTACACACCATCTGTTTCCTCTTGCTGATTTCACCATAATATGATGTCTGTAATGAAGTCGTATTATGACTTCATTACAGACAAGTCGAGAAATATTCTGAAGCATCCAGATTCCTCACACGTTTGACATCGAATCACAGAGATGAAGCAGAAAAAGAGAAAGTTTACTAAACTTCAATCTTGTACTGTACCTGCTGTAGTCGATCCTTTGATGCCTCTGTCTCCGGCCCTGCGTGCAGCTGTCTGGAAGCGCTCCTCCTCAGTGCAAGAATTGGTTTAGATGGAGAAAATGCATTACCTCTCCTACATGGCCACTGCTAAGCAAAACCCTGCCCCTTTTAAACACTGGGCTCTCCCATGACACTATGCCAGGCAATCCCATGTGGTAATGTGATATGGCAAAAGGCAAATGAATGAGAGTGAGCATAATATCCGAAGAATAATACTATTTTTGCTGGTGTGTCTGTAATGCACCTTCTGAAAGCATTGTGCAATAATATGTGTACTGTAACAATAGGTTATTAGTCTAGCTGCATTAGTCTATTTGTCAGCACTCTGTGGTTACTGTGGGCCAATAAATCATCATAATACATTATCATGATAAACACCACCACTCACTCACTCAATTAACATGGGTGTGATGTTTACTTCAACAAAACGGCATTATGGGGAAGGAAGCCGACTAGAACGTCCTACTTACTGTAGATGTACACTGCCAACATAGGGAGAGAATAGAGTGACCTCATGCTTCCTGTTATGCATGCGGAGTACTGATGACATGGAGGAGAACACAGATAGTTATAAATAATAGAAATATTATAGTTGGAACTGGATACCCCATCCTCTTGCATTGAGTTGCAAGAGCTTGTGTACAGTTAGTGACTTCGGCCGAGCTATGACGTCACAGGAAAAGCCTCCTATCACCAAAAATAGAAGCCGGAACAAGCCGGAAGTGCCATTGACACCCATTTTAAAAAAGCAGGACGTGGCATCACAGTAGAGGGTCTCACCCAGTGCATGAAGTGTTTTCACCCCTTCTTCCGGTCAGAAAAGCAGTGGGCTCCACCACATTTAGGCCTTACATGAATGCGCCTTTCCTGAAAACATGAATGGGCAGTATGCATACGTCTTTGCGCGTTACTTGTCATGAATGGGCACCATTGCTGTTGTGTATTAGCTCACTGAGTGTTCATGTATACCCACTGTTGCTCGAGCTGCAGTGCCTACAATCGGTCAGCATGTACTTTCCTAGGGCTGCAACTAACGGTTATTTTCAAATCGGTTCATCTGGCGATTATTTAACCGAGTCGATCATCGATTAACCGGATTATGACTCATATTTAACTATCACCTTAAACAGGGATTTCACCCATTTTCTTAATTCTCCTGAGAATGTAAAATGTGACACGATTCAATCACGATCGTTGCAGCCCTATCCTTTTCGCTCTTGGTGTCCAAGGCTTGGAACACTCCCTCCAGTCCCCACAATATAGCTATGAGAGGACAAACATTGCCACAGCGCCACCTAATAGAAGAAGTGTTTAGGATTTATTTGAGTTATTGAGTTAAGTTATTTGGGTTAAGTTATTTGGGTATTCTTTCAGTTTGGATTATCAAGACTATTATTTCTTCAACTCAGACTTTGGGGCTTTGCATCAAACTCCATGAAGCCAACCCCTTTCCCGTTGAACTAGAGGAGATTTTCCGGGAAGATAGTAGTCTAGCGACAACCTCTAGGGAGACGTGGCTGTGAACCTGCTTTATCGGCCATGGAAGTAGTCTGCGGTTGTTGGAGAGAAAAAACAGGAGGTGTAGATTGAGAGTCTAATGACTGGCCTACAGTGGAAAGATAATGGAAATCATCTTGGTGCCTGCACACTGCCACTGCTCTTGATCCAGCTGACAGATAGCTGTCCCTTCCACTCTTTGTTTAGGATGAGGCTCCTTCAGCTGTATTTTCTCATGAAGTGAATGATTCTCGTGACGAGACGGAATGACGGTGACCTCCCGGACCACCTATTGATGAAAGGGATTAATGAATATTCCTCAGTGGGGGGAAAAATAGGGTTGGAAGGCGTATACTCTATCAGGCAGGATTATCAGATAAGGCATATCATTAACTAAGGATTATGTAAGCATTACACAGGCATAATCAAGGGAATAGTAAATGTCAGCTTGTTCGCCCATTATTGCCCATGGAATAGTCTAAGGTACGCCTACGCATGAGAAAAGGAAACACAGAAAACTTGTTGAACTCATTCCAACTGGCCATATATGGAACGTGTTTTGAATGTACAGGTCCTAAAAAATGAGAACTCTAGTTTTCATTGGCTGCCAGGCACATATGTACAAATAACTTTGGGCCAGGCCTGTTTAAATGGACGGGTTACCAGTCAAAAGGGAGACATAGAAGTATATCCGATGATGTCACAGTGATGGGTTTGGGAAGTGAGGGGTTTGGGAAGGAGCGCTTGTTAGGGTTAGGTTTAGGAATAGTTTTACTGAGGTTATGTTTAGGATTAGGTTTAGGCATAGTTTTACTGAGGTTATGATTAGGGTTAGGCGGTGCTTTATGTGGTTACTAACCCTAAACATAACCTCAGTAAAACTATGCTTCGCCCACCCCTACTAGTAGTAGCTGGCAAGGTAAAACAAGCGCTCCTTCAAATCGGAATCGATTTGGAAGTGGCACTACTAGTGCATCGGTGGAGTCGGAAAAATCACGTCAGTGACGTGTGGTGTGGCGTGATGTGAAACTTTCTACCACAAGCTTTGTGGTGGTGACATCAAATTTTACATTTTACAATGTTTTGAAATGTGACTTTTGTTGGTGAGTGATTTTAACTTTCACTGGAGTCCTTTTTTAATTAAGATAATCCAGCGAAGCGTTAGTTCATTGAGGCACGGAGGGCAGAAGGTTTATTTAATTCCCCTTATTCTCAATCAGTAATTCATTCTGTTCCTTTAAATCTGCAGTATCTCCATGTCAATTCTCCTCACTCTCATTGGCTGTCACCATGTCAACTCCCCTCTCTCTCATTGGCTTTCAGCTAGTCAGTCACCCCCACATTCAATCATGTGCTCTATATAAGCAGTCTCTTCTTTCTCCCTCTTCTCTCTGCCTCTTCCTGCTAAGCTGACTCTGTCCTGTTGATCAGATGTGTTCAAATTTCCTCCACCTCCCCGGCCTCCTCCCTGTGGCACCAGTTCTGAGTACATGAGTCTCTGATTAATCACGATTTAAGGGTTGTAACTATTGTGGTATCTAGTTCTGTTATGGTATCCGTGTTTACTGTGGACTATGATATTTTCTGTATCCATGTAGTTCATGCATTTTGGATAAATGTCCAAATGTAATGCAATGTCTCATGTCAGCAGGCGCGTCACCGCGTCTGGAAAGATGCGGGTGCTGATTGTGTTTTAGGGTTAAATTGCGGCGGCCGCGAAAAAAATTGGGCTTTTTTCCCCCTCTAAAACACTTTTTACTAATATTTCACAATAAATGTAATGGTACACACTTCAATGAAGCAGTGTTATAATGCAGTACAAGACTGACTGTGACGAGATAAAACGGCTATCTATGATGACTAAAATATGAAGAGACGTTTGTGAGTTATGGTTGACGTGACGTGTCGAGACGAGAATGTAGTGGATTGACGAAAAAGTTTGAAAACCGCACCGTCGCCGACTGTGCAACTCATATCAAAGCAATGAATGCAAGCGGCCGGTCACCCCGTCTCCCTCCTTCCCAGATCAGTGCCATCTAGTAGAAGAGTTGCGACATTGATGGGTCACAAACTGAACGCTCGCGCTGCTGTTCATGCAGCCTGAATAGGGACAAACTGGAGTTGGAAATGCATTGTTTTCAATGAGGGCGACAGCGCAAATAAGAGCTATTTTAAGCATGCTTTCAAGGGGCTGTTGCAAGGCTGTTGCCGGAGGCCGTTGCATTAGCCTACTGCCTACTTCAGATCCAGGACTTGTCCCTATTTGTTGTCCCCATTCCCGATTCGAGTCTCAGTAGAAAAGCCGCCATTAAACTTGCCTCTTGGAGTGGACTGAGTTGTCGTAACTCTGTCTACACTATATGGTTCATATGGCTCTGCCTCTCCCGCAGCATGGACAGTTGCGATTTGGCCAGCCCAGCACCCCCACTTTTTCGCATCATTTTTTTTCCGACGTGAAAAGTTGCGGGTGCTGAGGCACCCGCATAGTGAATGGCGGTGACGCCCATGCATGTCAGTCTGCACTGGATATGATCATGTGTTAATGTCTTGTATTTTCGGTTACTGTACCTTGGCTCTGCTCAGTGGGGTTGTTGATATCTGAAGCTGTGTCTTGATGCACAGATAATCGGAGATATCAAATGTGATATCAGACCTATGACTCAGTTCATAGATCGTCTGATATCACATGAGCAAGAGCCATGCCGCCATACAAACATGCAAAAGCTTTGCAATAAATGGTCTATGGTCAATCTTATTCTGAGCCAAAGTGTGTCAATGAAAACTTTTACTCAAGTTTGGCTTTCCATTGTCTTTGCTTTTTTATTTTTTATGTATTTACTTTCAGCTAATAGGGTAGGGTGTTATTAGAAGTCAAGCTATACAGGTGTACATATGGTTATTTTTTTCCATTGCTCTATATTATATGTACAACTCAAGAGTAAACAAAACAACAAGAATACAAGATAGTCAATTGGTTTAAAGGAGTGATGATGTTAAAGAACACCAGGATATCAATGGTTTAAATAATTCAGTTATAGGACTTGTAATGGAGAATCTAATTGATACATTGAGATACAAAGAGGATATGTTTACTGAGAGTGGGAGAAATGGACTAGATGTGGAAATCAACAGGACAACACAGATAAGTTGCTTGTTGATGATGATGATTGGTTTAAGTAAATTAGGCTGTTAAAAACACAAGGGTGCTATATAGTCAAATAGTTTAAGTAAATGAGGATGTAAAAACACAACAAAGACACTCTCCTAGCCTTTCCCCACCCACTCAGAGCTCTGGGTCCCTCTCACCTCATACAGTATGTCTGTGTAGAGCAGGGTTGGATCTAGAGGGGGGTAGGGGTGGGCAGAGCCCACCCAAACGGTGGGCATCCTGCCCACCCAATGAAAGGTAATATCAGTGGTTTTCAACCAGTCGTCCGCGGACCACCAGTGATCCTTAAGATGCTCTCAAATGGTGGTCCGTGGCTCAAATGCGGAATAAATAGTGGTCCCTGGTGTCAAAAAGGTTGAAAACCACTGCTTCATATGAAAGACTTTGGAGTTGCGCACCCTGCCACTCTTCCAGCCCTCCCTAGTAGGGCTGGAAGAGTGGCGTTCCAGGCGTTCCTTCAATCAGGATCGAGTGGGGTGGGCCTTGGTGTATATGCTGTTGGACTGTTGCACTTCCCCTCATTGTAGAGTGTGTACATGTGCACATCTTGCTACCGAGTGGCTGTGGGGGGGTGGAGGGTTTTCAAAATCACCCAAATCACTTAATATACCTTTAAATGTATAATAAATAACAGCAGAGTTATATTATAACCATATCAGAGTTCCAAATTAAATGGTTAACCACATTTTGTAAATTTATGATGCCATAATCTTGTGGCCTCGTTTTTATGATTGTAGCCCCCATGCTTAATGCAGTTGAGTCCCCACTCCTGCTGTAGGCATCAATAATCAAGCCCATCCATCACCTGCAGTACCTACAGTGCACATATAACAAGTCAAAGTTTGTGCTAGTGGGAGTAGTGCAGAGAGAGATCAGAAATTCATGTAATGCAGCATAGTCTCATCACCCGGCCCGACAGTTCGATATCCAGCTGTCGGTGGTCAGGTTCAGTCTCAGATCTCTGAACTATAGTAGTGTAGTGTGTGGAGCAAAATCCAAAAATGCACTACAGTAGTGGCACTTCCGAAATGCACTAGAATGCGCTAGAGCAGTGGGTTTTCAACCATTTTCATACCAGGGCCCACTATTTATTCTGCATTTTAGCCACAGAGGACCTTGATGATGAGTTTAGTCTCGGACTACTATAAGATGTTGGTCAAAATAACAATTCTTCTACATTTTCTAAATGTGTGGATTCTTGAAAATTAGGTACCGTAATTGGCCTGAATATAAGACTATGTTTTTTCCCAATGGAGATATCCCAAAAAATGGAGTCGTCTTATATTCAGGGGCTATACTATTTGACATTCAATGTTCTTTTTTCTGTAAATGGGTCTTGAAAAAACGAGTCGTCTTTATATTCAGGACAATACGGTAATCCAAATGTTTAAATGTAATTCAACTCTTGAGAGCGACAAATGGACCTGTAAGGGTCCATTTGGTTTCATTTTACGATCTCAAGAGTTACAGATGTATAGCGGTCCATTTGTCCTTTCTAGGAAGGAAGGAGGACTCTATCATAGGAAGAAAAATGGTGAAAAACGAGGGTTTTATCTCTGGCGCCTGTCAACCGATTTTGCCCCTACTCACCAGCAAAAAAAGCACTAGATTTTCTGCCAGGAGTTTTTCACTAATTTTGGTGCTAGTGGGTTCTGAAAAAAAGCTAAATATACCAACAAATGGTTGCGAAAAGGTTGGCAACACTGAGTGTAGAATATTGTGTTGAATTTGGAGCTGTACAGTCAGTCATTCTTCAGTTACTCCTGAAATGGTGGAATGAAGAGAGATGGCAGTATTAGCACAGTAGTTAGTGGATCTGCAGTTAAACGCTTAATGACTGCTCTTCAATCAATCACGTATTACTGCATAGATGCAGTTGTAACAGAGCCAGGAGAACCAGGATGAACTGGAAGCGACGACGGAAGGGTCGTGTAAGGACGACCCGGAGATTAAATTCCATGTTCCTCCTGTGTTAAAGGGGAATTCCACCCATTTTCAACATTCTAATATGTCATTAGTATACCCTAGAGGACAGTGCTGGTTGGACATGATAAAAGGTTCCCCCATTCTGTGTTCCCAAGAAATGGAGTTCTGAAGAAAACCACTAACATGGTGAAGCATCTTGATGACATCATCAAGATGTATTTTCACCTGCATGTTAATGGATTTCTTTGGACGCTTCTTTTTTTCTGAGAGCGTACAGATGGAACCAAATGAACCCGTTCAGGTTCCATTTGTACGCTCTCAGAAAAAAATGTTGAAAATGGGTGGAATTCCCCTTTAATAGCTAAAGATGATCTGGCAGGTGTACACACTACTGTATTCCTATCAGTTATTATGGTTGCACTTGGAGAGAGAAATAATTTCAGATGTGGTTCTTCAGCATAAAATATTTAGTATGCACATAACACTTTAAACACTTTAAAAGCTATACTGTATGCTCTGTTATACAAACATCTGATATGTAATCCGTCATTATAAATGCCATTTCCCTCCAGTGTTTTTCAGAGAACCAGACCACCTGCTGAGATTCATAGCGTAAAACAAATATTTGCCAATTTATTGTTCCCAGTGGGGGGGGGGGGGGTGTGTGTGTGTGTGTGTGTGTGTGTGTGTGTGTGTGTGTGTGTGTGTGTGTGTGTGTGTGTGTGTGTGTGTGTGTGTGTGTGTGTGTGTGCATACTGTATACTACCTGTATACTCGTGAGGGCCTAATGTCCCCATAATACAATATTTAGATTTTGGTTGCTTTATGGTTAAATTTGTGCTATGAGTCACATGCACACTGTGCGCTATTATAATCGGGCGATCAACTGATGCAACCCTTTTCCGATGTCTCAGTGATAATAAAATCAACCTTTATAAATGAGGCATTCCGCCAAACAAAAGTTTAATGTGAAATAATCTCAATTTCATTTTGTTTATTTGCATCACTCCTGGTTTTTATGACCTTACGGTCACACCTAACCTTTGGTTCTGCTTATGTGGCTGTGTTTATGCCTATGAAAATGGACTGGCAAAATGCTCTGTTCCCATTGAAAGTCACTGCAAAATGATGGACACACAGGAACGTGATTCCACGCTTTCACTTGTCAGATTGTTTTCAAGATCACAGCCCAAATAGCTAATCTCTTCTTTGCTTGAGATTACTATTATCAACTCTGAACCTCATAATTTAAAAATAAAAATGGTTTCTATTTTTACCAAGGAGTAATAACATGACGTTATTTGTCATTAAAAATGAGGAGTGCTGATAGTTCATCAATGGATATTTTCCTATATTATACCAAGCTGTGCGCCAATGTGCACAGAAAACTAAGCTCGTAGAGGTGTAGACTTGTTTTTCAGCTCATTATAGTCCTAAAATGTTTGTGTTCACAAGCATTTTGTGTGTGTGCGTGTGCGTGTGTGTGTGTGTGTGTGTGTGTGTGTGTGTGTGTGTGTGTGTGTGTGTGTGTGTGTGTGTGTGTGTGTGTGTGTGTGTGTGTGTGTGTGTGTGTGTGTGTGTGTGTGTGTGTGTGTGTGTGTGTGTGTGCGCGCGTGTCTAGTACTTATCCAGGCAAAACTGGATGAATTCCCTGGATGGAAATGTATTATTAGAGAGACATGTAATAATTAGACAAACACACATTACTATTAGCTGTTTGTTCAGCCAGCGAGGGCAGTACCTCGTGCCATGCATGCAGACAGACCAAGAATAGGGAAATGGATGGGTGTGACACAGCAAAGAATAGGGCAATGGATGGATGGATTATGTGGTTCTGCGCCTATGAATAAAATAACACCTGTGCGTGTGTGTGATGGCAGTGTAATGAAAACATGATTTAAATGTTTTCCTCTGGAGCTCTCTCACAGTGTATCCAGTAGCAGGGTGGTCGGGATGATGACGCCTGACAGCACCAGCTGCCACCTGTCCCATAGCCCTTTTTGCCTACAACTTTGCATAAACCTGGAACTAGGGATTTATCTATTTATCTATAGCAGTGGTTTTCAACCTTTTTCACTCCAGGGACCACCATTAATTCAGCATTTGAGCCACGGACCACCATTTGTGGACATTTTAGCCCCACAGACCCCAAAACTAAAGATTTTTTTTTTTTTTTTGCTTTTGTCCACAATTCCTGGCTGGATTTGAGGAAGCAAAACAGGTTTAGTCTTCTTAAGGGGTGCTTACTCAGATGATGAATATTTCATATATGAGAGTGTAAAAATAAAACCAAATGGACCCTTGCTGGTCCATTTGGTTTCATTTTTACACTCTGAAGAGTTACATCTGGTTAACCAACTTTCCATCATTTAGCCTGAGGGACCACCTGGAACCCTCTTAAGGACCACTGGTGGTCCCCGGACCACCTGTTGACCACTGATCTATAGCAGTTCTATATCTATGTACCTATTAGCGCTGCAACGATTAATCAATGCATCATACTCCAATTGATTGTTCAATTAGTTGTCAGCCATTTTAGTAATCGATTAATCGCTTTGTCAGCTAATCACTGAAGTCTTTACCCGTTTCCCCACTTAGTTTTTTCAGTGTTAAATGTAACAAATCCCACCCATTTTCAACATTTTGCTCTCATTAATTAAATATACCTTACAGATGTTGTTTTTCCCCATTCTGTGTTTCCTAGAAGTGGAGGTCTGAAAAAAACATGGTGGTTAACATGGTGAAAGTGTGTACATATGGAACCAAATGGACCCACTACAGTCCATTAGATTCACATTTTAAAATGTACGGAACCCCTTTAAGGTGATAGGTAAATAAGAGTCATAATCCAATTAATCAATGAATCGGTTAAATAATTGGCCAATGAATCGATTATGAAAATAATCGTTAATTGCAGCCCTACTACCTACCTACCTATCTATTTATCTACCTACCTACCTACCTACCTACGCTCCAAATCCAATTACGATCATGTGAACATGATATGCCCACAATTTCTGATCATCCGATCTGTTACATCTCTAAATGTAGTGCAGCCTTTCCCTAACCTGTGACATTCTGTGATGGTGTTTTTGTTCGCTGAAATAGTACTCTCACCAATCTGGGAACCCAATTACCTCCTTTTTTGTGTAGAAACAGCAACTGGAACTTGTTTTCCTCCCTTCCCTTTCTTAGTCCACTTCCTCCCGGGTGCTTCTGTTGTTATTCCTACTAAACAACACTACATGTGATATTTATGGCAGTGGTGCTGTGGTGGTGCATCATAACCGATGACAACCCTCCCAGAATGGAACTTTTTCCATTTCCAGTCCACTATTAACGTTGACACTAGGGATGATCCAATCACGTTTTGGGGCAGACGGCGCAGGACTTCTGCTGATCCAATATTGATCCTTAGAAAATGACATCCCGATCACCTGTTCCGTTCGGACAACTCTAAATCTGGAGTGGAACGTGCCCAGAATCTGTGACTTCATGTGTTTTCATTGGCACCATTCAGTGGCGTTTCTAAGCAATTTGGACCCCAGGCAAGGTTTTCCCAGGAAAATCTTCTGTGACGTCATACATACTGTACCTAGGACACACACAGTAAAATAGTTCGTTTAAAAACAAACTATTTTTAAACTAAAGAAGATAAAGGCCTGTATAGTATTATTATACAGTATGGCCTTGATTTTCGTCACCGCTAAACCCCTTATCCCTTAACTTCTTTGCCTTTTTAAACTATTTTAAAAATACATTTTCCAATAGGTGAAAAGGCTAGTCCAAAATCCCACAACGTGTTAATAGAACTATTCCAAAAGTTCTTCAAAATAGCAAAAAAAAAAGAGAGAGGGGTTTGGGATAAGGGGTTTAGCGTGTGACAAAAATGGAGCCCTTTGTGTATTAAATGTTCAATTCAGTTATAGAGGACACGTATAATTTATTCATCCATATGAGGCTCATTAGCCTGGGATCCTTTTAGAGCATGTCTGGTGGTTGCCCTGGTGGCCCTCCTCCCCTCATGGCGCCCCAGGCAACTGCCTAGTCTCGCTAATGGCAAAAACGCCCCTGGCACCATTTCCATTAGAGCCCATACAGGGGGTGTGCGGATGCTATTGGTACAGACCACTGACTGTAGGCAGGTCTTACGGTGCAAATAGAGCCATGAAGGAGATCACGACTGCTGACTACAGCTGGTTATACCTTGCAATGGCATGGGGAAGAAGGAGCCGCTGCATGGTGTCTGAATTATGCATTCATGTCATTATGCACAGCACACAACCGCACACTGCATGAAGCCACCACTCCATGAAAAAAGATAATTTACTCTTTTTTTCCCCCTCCTTTACATGCTTTCCCGCCTCTTTGATCAGCCATGCACATCGTACCGCTAATACCAATAAACCGTGGTTTGAAAAAAGAAGTGGAAGAAAAAAAACTTTATTGCCAGTTTTTCCACATTCACGCTGCATGATTTGCATATTGACTGCTTTGCTGGTGAGCCCCAACCATCTGCAGGAGGATGCACACAGGCGAAAAGCTTTGTCTGTTTAAAATGCCTCACGCAGCATCATTGGTTTATAAACTCCGGAGGAGGGGGTGGAGGGGTTAACACATGTTGCTACGCCAGGGGCTGAGAGCAGCAATATGCAGAGTCCATTAACCCTGGAGCTGTCAATCAAAACTCTATACGATGGCCCTGGTCCAAAGTGGGACACTATGTGCATACAGTGAGAGAGAAAGAGTGTGTGTGTGTGTGTGTGTGTGTGTGTGTGTGTGTGTGTGTGTGTGTGTGTGTGTGTGTGTGTGTGTGTGTGTGTGTGTGTGTGTGTGTGTGTGTGTGTGTGTGTGTGCGTGTGCGTGTGCGTGTGAGACAGGTGATTGTTGGTGTACCATCACTTATGGATGAGCGTACCTCTTAAAAGGGGGTATATGCCCTTCGGCAATGGTAGTCCTGGCAGATTGCTTCTTGACACTGCATTTATTCCCCTGGTCATGAAGTCGTCTCTGTACTGTGACTTGTGTGACTTGTCTGCAGTGTTAATGCACTTCTGTCAACACTGGATTTATGCTCAAGTTAAAACCCTGTATAGTTTGTAGATCGTCAGTTTTTGATGAAAGATTAAGGGAGAAGTACAGTCGTTTAAAGGAGAAATGCATACTAAAACACATTGGGCATCCATCTACCTTGATACAGTACCTGTGACATCAAATACTTTTTTTGTCATATATGCCCCCTGCTCTATACCCTTGAGGTCCTCCTCCCCACCCCTTTTTCTAACACATCATATTTCAATAGTATACTGGCACACATGCATGTGCTGTACAGCACCCTGGGGCAGCCGTTACATGTAAATCCAGAGGTTGATTGAGTCCTCTCTTCCCCTCCCCAATCATCCTGTTGTGTGTGGTGGTATCAGATTAAAACAAAATAAAATAAAAGGTTTGGAGCTACTAAAAATCCTGCATTAGAAGAACGAAGGCAACCTGCACCAGTGCAAGCTGTGGGAGTGGGATCTCAGGGAGAGAATGTAGAGCAGGGGGCATCTATGACAAAAATCAAGGGCAATATGATGATGTGTGGATTGAGGTAGATTTGTTTTATTATGGATATGGAAATGAATGGAGGTGAGAGTTTAAGTAATGTATAATATTCTACCAACACAACCTGCCTGTGTGCATTAGTACATTTTAAGTCACCTTTTTATTGCTTTTTCAAAATAAGCACAATGAATAATTGAAAATGTATGTTAGAGTCATACCAAAAAAAGAGCATGCATACCATTTTTTGCGTCGCTGTGCAAACTTTGAAGCATATGCCCCTGGTTGCTCTACTACTGCCACAAGAGAGATCAATGAATGCTACATCCGGCTCAAAGGTGGCGGTTTCTGAGTTCATCACTCTTTTCTCTCCCACATGTCTTTCTTTCTGTCTGCCTCTGTCTGACCACCTCTATGTCCCTCTCGTTCTCTGTATTCCTGTTTGAGCCAACGTTGAGCAGACAAGACAAAAAATGTATAATAATGGAAACTCTGATGCATTATCATCCAAATTTAAAATACAGAAATCTCTTCTGTTATACAGGGATTAGATATTTTCAAAGTTCACAAGTTCTCAAACGAAGCTTTTCGGGTCTAATACATTTTAAGAAAAAAATAATTTTCAATCATTGGTGGTCTGAAGAAGGGCTATGGTTCAAACATTAACACTAAGTAAAGAAAGTCTGGGAGCAGGAAATGGTGCGCAGAGGTCCCGGGTTCAGATCCCGGACGAGCCCCCATATTACGACTGCGTGTCCAGGGGTTTATAAAGATGTTAAATAAAGCAAGTTGTTAATGCTGAAAAGAAGTATTTATTTTCTCTTTTCTTTTAAAGATAGTTTGGTGGCAAACAGTTTACAGTATTTTCTTTTGTTGTTTTGTACAAACAGTGCTTAAATGTTTACACAAAGGGAGCACTGATAAATATAGGTAGGCCCACGCTATACAAAAGGGTACTCTAGAGTAATAAGTAGAAAAATAGTAAATAGACAATAGATGAAAAAGTAGTAATTAGACAATAGATGTAAAGGGCTATTCAACCATGAGCACAAATGCTAGTCTGCTCGGTGGCACGCTGTCACTACGCTACAAGCTAGCAGAACAAAGGGACTGACAGCGGCGAGGTTGGCGAGTTCCCATGAAGCACTTGTAGATCTAGGAGAGGCGCAGGATCAGCTGATTGGACGATAGGAGGAGAGTGGCGGGCCAATAGGGGGGGCGTTAGCTACTCGCCCCGCCAATGACCAAACTGAATAACGGTACCTGCTAAATAGACACAAGACAGAACAAGAGCGCTCGCACACACACACACACACACACACACTAGACACACAGCAGGACCACAATATAGCGTACTCTCCTATACACATCCGGAAAAGGTGCGCAGATTTCTTTTTTTTTCTTTCATTTTAGGCCAGTCATGTAAGAACTGGCCTCATTCTCCCTTCAATGCATGAGAAATCCAAGTTGCTTCTTTTCACCCGGAAGGGGCGAGTTTCCCTGGTTAGATGTAACGTGTGGAAGGAACTTGTTATTCCAATCAGTTCCTTTTACCTCCATGAGGCACCCTGGCTGGCCAGGGTGTTACTGCATGTTTTTGTCATGTTTTTGGCACACAGGGACCACATGCAAACTCACATGCAAACTCTACACAAAAAGACCCTTTTGCCAACCCCTGCATTCCCATATACTCAACATATTTGACCACTTGGTCAGGCCAGTGAGAATGTGTAGAACTTATTCAGGTAACGAAAATGGCTGCTGATTCCATACACTGGAGCCTACATTGTTATTTTTTATTGTAAACAAAAGTGAAGTAGTGGTGCGGAGAAACCCCAGGGGTTTATGTCTAATTTACACACAACCTATATTTAGTGTGATGACTAAGTCTAAACCAAGTAATTCACTGTTTGGATGTTATTGAAGGGGGCTTAAAAACGGAGTGACTCATAATCAAAAAAACAGCTGTGCTGTGAAGGACAATGCAGGGATGGGGTGGGATGTGAGCTTAATTCCTCTTGGCTTTTATTCCTGTGATAGTGGATACGTCATCACACAACGCGGCTTCATGTCCAGGAAGTAATTAAAATGAAACTTTTATGGACTTTGGATTAAAGTCCAAGGGTTGGGGCTAGATTTTCGTCACCACTAAACCCCTTATCCCATATAACTTCTTTGCCTTTTTACAATATTTAAAAAAAAAACATTTTTCAATAGTTAACAGGCACACGTGTCAATAGATAGTCACGTTGAACTATTGAAAAAAGGTTTTTCAAAATAATACGTTGTAAAAAAGGGATAAGGGTTTTGCGATAAGGGGTTTAGCGTGGGACGAAAATGGAGCCCTATATGCGCATCTCCTATACTTATTGTGTCGTGCAAACTTTGAAGCATGGCCCCTGGATGCTCTACTACTAGCACAAGAGAGATGAATGAATGCTACATCCGGCTCAAAGGTGGCGGCTTCTGAGTTCATCACTCTTTTCTCTCCCACATGTCTTTCCGTCAGTCCGTCTGCCTCTGTCTGACCACCTCTATGTCCCTCTCACTCTCTCTATTCCTCTGCCTGTTTGAGCCAACGTTGAGCTGCGTTGAGCCAGGCTGTAGGACTCCTCCGGTCTTCCCCCGAAACCTTTGAGGCTTAAATCCTTTCTGATTATCTGTGGATCTGTGTGGATTCTCATGGGATGGATTGGAGGAAAAAAAAAAATCGCAAGCTCCGGTAGCTGCTGCCCGCATGCAGGGTCGGAGGAGTATAAGAAGGGGTGGTGTCGTTTCTGTATGCTACTGTAATGCCATCTGCTCAGCCTGCAAGGCCATGCCCTCACACTCTTGTCACCTGGCGGAGCGCAGTACTCGCTTGTGTTACCAATCCACTTGTTTTTCAAATCATAGAAATATATCTGATATACACACACACACACACACACACACACACACACACACACACACACACACACACACACACACACACACACACACACACACACACACACACACACACACACACCGGTATTCAGACATGACCTTTAATCCTCTTTCCTAACATTCATCATCAGCCATTATGTTGTAGAGAGTTTCTTTACGCTCCATCTATCACAGAAGTTGGTTTCTTGAACTGGGTAGAACTTTGTCATTGACAATCTTGTACCCCGAGGGGGAAATAGTTAAGATTAAGATTAAACCTAAATCTAAATTAAATGCTACACGTAATTGGGCATAACCAGCTTCTAGTATTCCTCAATGAATTTTAACTGAGTTAAAATTGAATTTAAACTGAAATACTTACAGATATGTGTGAGGTAGGCACGCATAGGCTAGTGTATCTGTGGAGGGCAGTCTACTGTAGTCCTTTGCCTTTCTAATATTCATATTCAATGATCTTTATAAAATCCAACTTTTTCAAAATCTTTGGTGTTTTTTGGGCTACCCTATACATTTTCTATCCTTACAAATAGGCAATTCTGAACATTCAGGCATTTTCATTCTCAAAGGGGATTTTATGGAAATTGCTCTCAGGTCCATCTCAACATATTTTGTTATATGCAAAATCAAAGTTGTACGATTAGTCACACATCATGACACATGTCTGGAATAGGATGAACTGTAACAGATAGTACCTTATTATAAAGTTATGTACAGTGATTTGATCAACAACTCTGCACATTTAAATCTTGACTGGACTGAATTTAACAACTGGGACCTAACGGGTCCATTTGGTCCCGTTTGTACACTGATAGTGGTATTTTCCCCTACAAAAATCTTGATGCATTGGTTAAGTTTCTTGCTTAGCGACACATTGACACTGACTCTGGGGGAGCCCGGGTTCGAACCGGATGCAACGAGTGACTATACCCCTGA
Organism: Benthosema pterotum; assembly: GCA_039105355.1. Classification (NCBI taxonomy): domain Eukaryota; kingdom Metazoa; phylum Chordata; class Actinopteri; order Myctophiformes; family Myctophidae; genus Benthosema; species Benthosema pterotum. The sequence goes on from CM076982.1 coordinate 19,052,251, forward strand.
GCCACTGCCACCCCAGTGAAAAGGCCAGAAATAAGACCTGTATGCAGTGGCGTTGTTAAGCAAGTTGGAGCCCTAGGCAAAATTTTCCCTGGAATTGGTAAGTGGGGGGCTCCAATCTCCTGTAAAACGGCGCCCCCAAGGGATAGAATTAGGAACTATTTTTAAACTAAATAACATTAATTTATTATGTGTTTTAAATGTTCAATTCTAGTTTTTCCCTCCCCTCATGGTCGCCCCCCTTCCCCTCATGGGGCCCTAGGCAACTGCCTAGTCTGCCTAATGGCAAAAACGCCCCTGGCTGTATGGATGCAATGGAGCTGTTCCATTAAATCAGTAAAATGGCCATCTTAAACTGTGATAAGGATGAGACAATGGAGCACCTGTCGCTAGACTGCCAGAGGTCTAGATTTGTGTGGGGGAAAAAAATGTCACAAAGTGGCCTGAAAATCAATGTAACTTATAATGCTGCTATGTATGGGGTCTTTGTTGAACAAATGCCTGCCATTACTAGACAGTCATTTGCACAGTGGTGAACAAACTGTGGAGGACAAACCCAGGAGACAATCTCAGAAAAGGTGGTCTTTAAAATGAACTCTGAACTGAAAAGGCAAAGAACTTCTGAGTCCTGACTCAAGGAAAAGAAGCTGACAACATGACACTTATTAACACTGAGGAGGAAAATAATAGTATTTTTCAATAAAGTTTAATTGAAAAGGAGAAATTGTAGGGCTTCAACTTATATAAACTTTGGATGTGCTATTCAACTTTTTACTATTCCCCACTTCCCCCACAAGACCTATAAAACAAGTTTTATAGGTTTCAAGCATACAAACTCGTGTTTAATGTGGCATGAAAATAAGAATATATTTAATGAATTGAATTACAAGAGGCCACTGCCTCTGGTCAATGCTAAGGCCTTAAATCTTTTCAATCAGAAGTAGTGGTTTGTTCCACTTGGATGGCACAGACAAGGCCTGTTCACCTTGACACCACTGGGTGTCAGAAACGAGAGATTTCCACAAGGACAGCACATGTGTTTGTGGAGAAGAGGGGATGGAGTGATTGGGGGTATGTTGTGGTGCGGTGAACCGGAAATGGAAGTTTCAGCCTGAAACGCTGATCTGAAGTTTCGGAACCAATCAGAACTTGCATCCCTTCCGGCTACGGGACACAAAGAGGGAGGGATAGCTGTACAATGAGCTACTGTATACACACGACACATGGATGTTTACAAGCATTGATCAGCTCTGCCGCTGTACTACTACAGTACTGTATGTAGCTTATTTCTAGCTCTGGTCCAGAGCTCCACTGCTTCTGAGTCTGACTTGCATTGGAGCTCTGCTCCTCTCCGTGCAATCGGCCATTACTCCACCCGACCAGCCTCTCTTCTCTAGTGAATATATAAAGATCGTTTTACCTACTCACCAAAGTAAAAACGTCTTGTGTCATTAGAAAGCCTACTTACCTTAGTGGTATCGAGCCCCCCACCACACGGATAAAATGGACTTTTTGGCCAGAACGCGATCAGTCGTCTTATACAGTTGTTTTCCTATCGTGAAGGGTAGCATTATGTTTCTACTTTAGATCGGAAGCAATGAATATGTGCACATGCAGTATTATGGACTGCTTGTACCATACAAGCAGTGTCAAATGAACCCTCTTGTGATTCTTGATCCAAGTACAAGGGTTTCAGAGAAGCCGAAACAATGGAGACTTGCAAAGAGGTGGATGAAGGGATTATGCTGAAAGGCACAGCTGAAAGTGACAAGGACAGATAAAGAGATAGGAATGGTAGATGAGCCCTTGCCAGTGTGGTCTGCCATGCTTCCATGGCTATTATCTGGCACCTGAGGATGGGTGTGTGACTGATCATTAACGTAATGCCTTCACGGATAGCCTACATCAGACTCTCATTTCGAAGGTCAATGCAAAAGGTTGTTAAGAGCTGCCTCTGTGCAGGCCTGATTCGTCCAAAGATTCTGTAATGAACAGCTGGCTTATTCGTCACTTTTTACTGGGATCCTTTCCACAGCGATTGGTTTTCCACATTCATGTTTAGCTCTTAACACCAGAAGACGAACAGCTAACAGTATTCCACAGCCAGGTTTAATAGGCTACAATATTATATTAGCATATTACATTAGCAATATTACCTCTACTTATATAGATACCGCAGACTGATTTCCCTTTGATTAATTTTCAGAATTGTACTAGATTTCTTAGGAACTTACAAAATAATGTAAGATAAAACATTTAAGAAATACACATGAGAGTGGAATGGAGATGAGTCAAAGTCCATTTTATTACAAGAGGTTGTCCCGGTACACAACACTCGGGGAGACAAGCCTAATGCAAGCCTCCCTAACCTTCTTCACAGATAGTACTTATAGTCTTACTCTCACAGACAGAATGTTCATATAAGGATCGGTTTACAAATAGCCGTGTCTCCTAATAGTACTGTAGTTTAGTGGCAGTAAGCATGTCAGGTCACAGCTGCAGTCAGAATGGTCTCGGATCACACTGGGAGAATAGAGAAACAATTGGCATTCTAAAAAATCCACTACAGAATACAAATAAATGTGTCCCTGGTATATGTTGTTGGGGTTTTAGTCACCAGGCCATGAAAACGTGCTTTGGCACCTTATTGAATATAGTCCACTACAGTCCACTCTGCATTCAAAAGACTTGTCCTATACTGTAAGTGCCCAGTGATTAGTTATAGGTTGAGTGTGTTGCTAGGCAGTGTAACTGACACCCAGGCAGGACAGTGGAAATTTCCCTAATGATCACAACACCACCTTGTGGAGATCACATAGTTTTCCGGCTGTGGGTCCAAAAGTTGCTAAATCACTCAATATAGTTCATGAACTGCTCCTTCTAAAAAAAAATATTGAGCTCGGTCTTAGAATTCTCTTCAGCCATTAAAAATGTAACCGTATGACATGTGAATATTTGATTATGGCTTGTACCGTACAGCGGAGTCCTGAGAGTATTCCTCAAGATTATATTCTTAGAAATGTATTGGTTCTTTCAAGCTTTTTTAGCACAGACACTGCAGAGAGGCAGGAAAGTAAGGACACGGCAACCCAGAGAGGGCAGCATCTTGGAATTAAATCAGCAAAGTTTGTTCATTATGTGCTCTTCACTGTCTGGAGCACCGAGGCACACGGACCTTCGCTGTCATGCAGTAGCGACTCCGTCTCACCTCATCTCCTCTCTCCTTCTCCCCCCTCCTAAAACTCCTAAATCAAAGGACAATAATTTCAAGTCAGGCTTCAACTTCTGATGTGACCGTTATCAAGTGCCACGCTTTACAAGCGGCGACAACAAATCAAAAGGGTCTCACGTGCCCCCCCTCCCTTGGATCATCCCAAAAATCCAATCAGGACTGATACATTTGTAATTGATGATGAATCTTTATGGGCCCCAGGCACTTACTCAGGTGATGAGCGGCCTGAGAGATGAGAGTGGACGGCCGATACGAGCAATAGATGATCGAGCGGGATGCAGGGAGAGGCAGGACGGTGGATACACCAGTAGATTTATGTTTGGTTGTGTGCAGCATACTGCTGAAACGGACTCATAAATGTTTTGGATGGTCCACAAATAAATAACTCCCCAGTATGTCTACTCAGCACACACTGTAAATAATCTTAAAAAGTTTAATCATTCCCCCCGGCAACGACCTATTTGTCTCGGGGATATTTATGGGAGCTCATAACAAGACTCATGGTGGAGTCTTAATCTATTTGTTACGTTTTATTTTAACCTCTTTAAAGGTTTCATGACATTAATTTTCACTTATTTTGACTTTTTGATTTTTCTTTTAGGTTTTATGATCTCAATTATACTCTCAATTATAAAACTTTGAACGTTCAGTGGACCTTTTGTGGTGTGGAGTTTTCTGTGGGGTTTGAAATGCTTTTGAGCTGAAATGAAAGCAGGCAAACAGTGTAAACAGCAACAACAACAAAAATATGGGCGTTTGCAAATTGTGACATCAGATTTTGCATGAAAATCAGAGCACCTGTTTGAGCCAGAAAAAAAACCCAGACCACAGAAAAGGAAATGTGAAAAGTTCATGTTTTTTGGCAGCAATTGAGCTCAGAAAACCTGAAAATGCCACTTTAATTCATCGTTGAATCATCTGAGATTTTACTGACAAATTCTGTTTGAGTAAACTAAAAAGAAGAATGTTTTGCCACCAGTGTAGGGGAATAACAGAAAACATAAAAAAAACTCCCTTGCTCGCCCACTACACAACATTGTATTTTTTCAGTGTAATTAATTTCAGTTTCATTTGCTGAGAGCTACTGTGTATGTTCACCCTTAGACCGCTCTTCTCTCCCACAGCAAACAGCTTCCCACATACTCAGGTCAACACACCCAGATGAAAAGGTGCCCTTTTTATAACTCTGCACTCATTGTACGGAGTTATGTATACTGTACAGTATGTGCCAGGGATATGTGTGTGCGATGTGTGTGTGTGCGTGCGTATGTGCGAGGGTGAGAGAGAAACAGAGAGAGAGTATGTTCCTGTGGTGGAACTATCTGCATTTATATACTGTATATGCTTGAAACTTGCCTAGGGATGCATATTGCTGTGTGAAGTACAGTATATGAAATTTGAGTGCATGCAAATTCATGTGTGTGCACACGTTTTTTTTCCTTATGCGCAGAGCTAAAGCGCATACTGTGTGTGTGTGTGTGGTGTGTGTGTGTGTGTGTGTGTGTGTGTGTGTGTGTGTGTGTGTGTGTGTGTGTGTGTGTGTGTGTGTGTGTGTGTGTGTGTGTGTGTTCACATTTTCTTTTTTTCAATGGACAGGGAGAGAGATGGGGGATGTTTTTATTAAAAGCAAAAAAGATGTTTTGTTGTACGTTTTGTAGCAAAGGCTTCGATATCTATCGGTTCGGGGAAGTCCTTTAACTTGTTTTTCCTGACTTGATCTCCCTGGTCCTCTAGTTTTCTCTCAGATTGTTGGTTATGTTTTCCAAGGCCTCTCCTTTGATTCTATCATTCGGTTTCCTTTTGTCTCAGTAAACCTTTTGTGTATTTTCGAACCCCAGAGCCTAACCTCTCATTGTAAAAATTTCTCTTATCGGACAGAGTCCAGCTGGCAATGTCAAACAAATGGCTTTATACCCTCTAGGGTTTCCATTCAGAATAAATTAGTCCAATAAAAAACCAAGGGGGCACTTAGAAAGCACACAATTAAACACCTTGCACAGGACAGGTTCCAGCAGCTGTATTTCAAACGGAAATGCTTATACTGATGGATTTAGTCATTAAAAAAAGACAGCACTCAATGTCACTCCAACAATGGATCAGGACCGCAAAGCTGGTTTAACCTTGAAATGTAATGGATCCGAATCAGTGATTGTTCAAGCCAAGCTGCCGCACCACATGCTTGATGGATCATTGTTATACAAAGACTGCATTAATGTGGGCATTACATTAAAAAGCATGTTTGCTTTGGGTGCTTCAAAAGAATCACCCTTAAATATGATGAGCTTGCGATAAAGCTTTGATATCGGCCCCATTATGCACCGAGAATAAATTAACTCTGTTTCATTTGTATTCTTGACAGCGCAGAGACATTTAGTGTGGCGTGTCAGAACTTCAATCTATTACCATAATGGGAAGTATATATCGTTGGTTCCACCATGCGCAGGCTAATGTCTTTTGAATCGTTTACTTAAATCAAAGAGCAACAAGTAACAATGTATAGTATGTCACAGTGTTGCCAGGTTTTCTTCTGGTATTAACCAACAGATCTAAGGCTCACTATAGGCTTGTTACCTTGGATGCTGTTCATTATTGTGATGCTGGCAAGGCAACCATGCATGATAGTGAACCTGTTGAAGATATCTACCAGCAGTAGATTGCATTGTATTATTTTGTACTGCCAGCGGTGACCAAGGATAATGATGAAACATTCATAGCGTCGCACTCAGAACAATTAAACTGCAGCAGCTTAATTATGCCTCTGTCTCTGTCACAGTAATCAAATAGATTGACTTGAGCTACACGACAGAATTCCCCACAGGTGTGCGTTACCCGTGGCTCCCGAGGGATAACATTTCAGCTTGTTGCCAAGGGGGGCTACTCTGTTGCGCATACCAAGCGAGGCGGGCTTCATTGTCAACTCCATCAATGACAGTCAGAAAACTAGCCCAGGGCTTTCCTGTCGCAGCGAGAGAGACTGAAGACAGCACCGTCTATCTGTGTCCTCCAAACACCAGAACAAGGTATTCCTGGAACAATGATGCCGTTTCCCTTGTGAAAGCTAGCAGGCGTCTCATCCATTCCTAGGAAGGTTAATGTGGGAACAGTGAGCTGTCTGTCCTCGGGGGGTCCGCCGCGATGGCGTTGACCATTAGTCATCTCCATACTTCTCACAACTCACCTTTTTGGACAAAGAGGTTGGAGGTTGTTATGCGGAAAGGGGAGAGAGGTGTGTTATGCCATGCAGGGGCGGATTGGCACATATTTTCCCACCGGGACAATTTTGCCTTTGCCAGGCCACCCTGGTGGGGGCAGCTGGTTAACCAGATGTAACTCTTTGAGAGCGTAAAAATGAAACCAAATGGACCCTTGCGGTTCCATTTGGTTTCATTTTTACACCCTCAAGAGTTATAATATTCATCATGTGAATTAGCCCAACTTAGTCTACACAACTAGAGAATGTAGAAGATTAACACCTTTTCTTTTTTGAAGGATAGAACCACTAGTTTGCCTGGTCTGGGCCTGGCGCCCTGGCCTGCCTTGGACTTTTCAAAAAAAAGAAAAAAAAAAAAAAAAAAAAAAAAACCTGTCCAGGCCACTAGGTGGCCCAGGCCACTAGGTGGCGCAGGCCACCGGGAAAACTCCCTGTACTCCAGATGGCCAATCCGCCCCTGATGCCATGCGTGGCTGTGTGCGTGGCACACTGAATATGATGAATGAAAGGAGCTGAGTCTAAAGTCTCTGACGGGCTCCCATTGAGACAGGGACAAGGACGTTTGTAGTTCGGGAACCTTGTACAGTATGTTCACTAGCGGGGAAACCACACCACTGTTCAGATGAGTGGGATAAGGGGGCACGGTGGAACAGTGGTTAGTGCTGTTGCCTCACAGCTAGAAGGTCCTGGGTTCGATTCCCACTAGGGGCGCTGCTGTGGGTGCTGGCGGCATGTCTGCTCCTCCACGTCATCAGTGCCCATACCCGAGGCGGGGTTGGCGAAAGGGCCTTTCTGTGTGGAGTTTGCATGTTCTCCCCGTGTCCCCTAGGGTAGATACCCGCACAAAAACATGCAGTAATCCTGGACTCTAAACTGCCTCCCTCTGGCCAGGCGGGGTGCCTGATGGAGGGGACTTGAACTGGTTGGAATAACATGTTCCTTCCACGCGCTACGTCCAACCAGCGAAACTCCCCCCTGTCGGGTGAAGAGAAGGCAGCTTGGACTCCTCATGCATTGAAGGAAGCATGAGACCAGTCCGGTGCCTCCCCAGATTGGTGGAGGGTGTGTAGAGCCCAGGATCACATTAGGAATCGTGGGATTATAGTGCAGTATATGTACTGTTATGTATAGTTCATTATTGCGTAAGGGAAATGTGAGTGCGTGATTGGTGACTGTGGAGCCCGAGGAGGGCAAGACTGGGTGGGGGGCGTAGTCTCGAGCGCCTGACGGCCGCCGTGCTTGCCCGGGAGCGGACGGTTGCCTTCGCTCCGACGATGGGTGAGACTGATGACGCAGGAATAGTGGGGGGGTGGGCGGCTCAGCAAATTCATCAAGTGGATTTGCTGACCTTTTTAAAACAGGATTACATTTGGCCTTTTTCCACCAAAGGGGAAAACAACTGAATACGTTGACATCTCAGATTGTGTTTGTTGCTCAGTTACTTTGCGTCATCTCTGTGGTAGTAGTTACTCAGCCGGAAGGTGGAAAAATCCTAATATCTCCCCGTGTCAAGGAGGGATTCCCTTAGCGCTAGATGTTGAGTTTCCCACGTGGATCTTCAGGGTTACATTGGTGTGATGATGACCCAAAAATCTAGATTCTTGAAGGGGGACATCAGAGGGGACAAGTTCAGCTTGAATCCTAAAAGCTTTATGTCTCCTCTGGCTACAGAAGGACCAGGGGCGGATCTAGGCATGGGCATGGGGGGTCAATGCCCCCCTAAATGCCCAGTCTGCTCCACCAAACACGATGGCATCCAAAACAACCCAGGATATTTCAAATTATTTCAAAATGCTTGTATTTAAAATGAATTGAAACAGTACTACTGCTAGTCTGCTACTAACTACAGCTGTGGCACCACTAAACCAACAGCATTTCATCATTAAAAACAGAAAACTCGATGAAGCTCAAGCCACACCCATACCATTTTCTCCTGCCCCCCCCCCCCCCCCCCCCCCCCCCCCCCCCCCCCCCCCCCCCAATTGGGAAATGTTACATCCGCCCTGAGAAGGAGCGAGCACACTTTGCTTTCTGTGTGTGTGTGTGTGTGTGTGTGTGTGTGTGTGTGTGTGTGTGTGTGTGTGTGTGTGTGTGTGTGTGTGTGTGTGTGTGTGTGTGTGTGTGCGTGCGCGCGCACACGCATATGCCACAGACAGACTCACTAAAACAGCAAGTTGTAATGCAGGGATTTCTTAGAAAACAGACAATGGCAAAACTAGTAGATGGCAGCAATTTGTATTGTATTGTTGTTCAAGTCTTTTTTGTTGGTTTGCACAATACAAATTAGCTTTGCTTTCATTGAATATCCATCTAGTAAATTCCCCTAGACTGAGATAACATTTACTAAACGACTAGGCTTACCAGCTGTACAAACCGTGCTGTTGTCTATGTAATGACTTGGTCACCCCCTGACTGAAGCCCGGTCTTGCCTGCACAGATTTCGTTTGGGAGCCCTGGGTCTGCATCACAATATCTCCTGTGCCTAAAACCCCAAAAAGCACCCAAATAATCTCCACAAAATGATGCTGAA
>CM076982.1:19066220-19158720 GCA_039105355.1 Benthosema pterotum
CATTTAGACAGGTTTGTGAGCAATGTTTGAGAGAAATGGCAATATCGTGCATCTGGAATGAAATTTAGATCTTTAAGTCCATCTCGTGAAAAATGGGAGCAAAAACAAAAGTGTTGCGTTTATATCTTTGTTGAGTATATGTGAAGTGAACCACTACTAAAGTAATGTAAGGCCACCTTAGAAGGAAAGCCATTGATGGAGGCATGATAAATAGGCTCAGCTGTTTGTTTACCAGAGGTCTCTGTGCTGCTTGTTTACCACAGCTCTGTGGAAACCCACCCCAGCCCCCACCTCCAGTCCATGCCCCTAAAAGCACTCTCACGCCACACGCAATATATCTGTGCCCACCCACTGCACATACTGTACAGTAGACATATTCTGGCACACCTACCCCTTTCTCTTCTTTTCATTTGCCAGCAGATCTACAAGCTCACCGTGTGTCCTGCTGCAACGTTTTGGGGGGCTTGCAGATCCGCTATCTCTATTAATAGAAAAGTGTCCCGCATCGATTGAATGCTTATTATTGTAATTTAACTGAAGGGTTCCAACCGACTCTCCCCTCCTCTCCTGCAGGCAGCGCCTCACAGTAAATTATAGCCATCTCTCTCTCTCTCTCTCTCTCTCTCTCTCTCTCTCTCTCTCTCTCTCTACCGCCCCCATCTGTTCTCTCCATCATTTTCCCTCACGCTCTCTTTATTCCTCTCCCTCTCTCTCTCTCTCTTTCTCTCTCGCCATAACTGCCGCACTCACCCGACTTAATGCCACAATGCGGGGCCCACTTTGCATGCATGGCGTTGGTGTTAGCTTTGCAACGCATTCATTATCCATAAGAACACAATATAACACTTCTATAACGACTTTAACCTTTGTGGTGTTTACAAAGCTGCTGTGAACGCTGCAAAGGCCTGTGTGTGCGCGCGCGTGCACGCGTGTGTGCGTGTGTTTGTGCGCGTGTATGTGTGTGCGTACTCCACCCACAGCTAGGGGTTCCCTGGAATCCTCCGCATCTCCTCCATGGTTTCTCTCCACTCATGTGCCATGAAGCGTGGAATATGGAGGATGTGTCTTTGTTATGTGCTGACAGCGTCAGAGTTGTGGGGACTGTGGGTATAAGAGTGGGACCACTGTGTGTTCTTGTCATGAACAGGCAGGGTGGGGTAGGGTGGGGCGGCGCGAGGTGGGGTGGGGGTGGGGGATGATTGAGTGGGCACACTTTATACGACAAATAGGAAAGCGGAAATACAGCAGCAGGCGGAGGAGAAGGCTCAGGAAGGAACTGATGCCACTGTAGTCCATCATCTGTTATTGCTTTTATCAGGCTTGCCCATACGGGGCGCGCGCACACACACACACACACACACACACCTGCTCAGCAGGGGCGGATGTAACATTTCCCAATTGGGGGGGCAGGAGAAAATGGTAAGGGGGCGGCTTCATTGCCCGTGTCGCTTCGCGCCACGGGCGATGAGGCCGCACCCATACCATTTTCAGTTATAGGACTTTTATTAGGCAAGTAAAGCATCAATAATAACATCAGTTGTTGTTGAAGTTGCCACAGACATGCAGCATGCATAAAGCTAAAGGTCTGAATCAGAGAGTTTTCTGTTTTCAATGATGAAATGCTGTTGGTTTAGTGGTGCCACAACTGTAGTTAGTTAGTAGCAGTAGTAGTGTTACAAATCATTTTGAATACAAGCACTCTAATTTGAAATATTTTGAGTTGTTTTGCATGCCATCATGTTTGGTGGGGCAGACAGGGGGGGGCATTACCCCCCATGCCCATGCCTAGATCCGCCCCTGCTGCTCAGAGAGAGAGGGAGGGAGGGAGGGAGTTAGAAGAGAGAGATGACAGCATGTTGGTGATCTCCTGTCAGTCAACATGTCCTTCGTTGTGGAGGTGTACATGCATGCGCTACAGATATATCCACAGCGGTGCCCGCAAATAGCGTACAAACCTGTCAACATGCTGTCTCTCATTCCTGATTTTCCCTTTCTCTACTCTGACTTGTCCTCTGAAAATATACTCTTACGTGTGATACTGTATGTAACTCCTCCAGCAACTGCATGTGCGAGCTTTGCCTAGCACCACCACGTCCTTCAGCATCTGTTGCCACCACCCTTGAGGTGACGCTTAAAATCTGTTTGCGTTTGAATAGATCTGGGAATATGTAAATGCAACAAAGGTTAAAGTGATTAGGTAATTATTCTGCATTAAAACAAGGCAAAAAGAAGTACTGCCTGCAAAGGCTGCCAACCACCGAGACTGACAGTCTTGGCAACACGTGCAAGAAGTGTCACTTTGTACTTGATGCTACAGTTAGGTTGCTATGGTGACAAGCCCACACAAGCACATGAGCACACATGATGCTATGCTCAGGAATTAACTGTGGTGCACACACACACACACACACACACACACACACACACACACACACACACACACACACACACACACACACACACACACACACACACACACACACACACACACACACACACAGCAATTAAAGGTATCTGGGGTTAGAATCCGCCCACACCACTGGTTGAATAGTAATTTCCGGTCTCTCAGGACATGCACGGGGAGCAAACAAACGTTCAAAGACATTGCATCAGTCCACAAGTGTAACTAGCACAGTGTCATTGCATGATGACACTTTGACACTGACAAAGCAATGCATTATAATTCATTCATAATGATGATATCAAAAGTGTGCAACAGATGGGAAGCAGCTATCATGTTTAGATTTGTACTATCAATGCCGCTGCCCCTCGTGCATCTCTTAATACATGACAGCAGAAGTGCTGAGAGATTCAAATTGAGATGTAATCAATGCTTAGTATAAACGATCTCCTCTGTGTGTGTGTGTGTGTGTGTGTTCCCCTTTCTCCCTCTCTCTCTTTGTTTGGAATGATGTGCACAATAACGGCTGCACGGTTAGCGTTGATTGTGCGTCGCGGCCGGGCCCCGCAGTGCTCCTGCTACAGTCGATGCAGGGTTATTGATCACTTGTCATTGGAAAAGGAAAGAACATGGCAAGGAAATCAATTACACACATGCAGTGTATAATCAAGTTTCTGAAAAATGCTTGGGTCAGGGGAAAAAATCCATCTGCCATATAAGCTGTATGGGGGTAAATATCATTTGTGTACTGAACGCTGTTCATACGCAACGTTAACAGGAAAGACGGAGTGGGGGAGAGAGGGAGAGAGGGAGGCGGGACACCAGATGAGAGAGAGGTGGGGCGAGAGAGCACCGCATTGCTGTAGGTAACGATCTGGGGGATAATAAGAAATGCATAATTTAATATCTCTATTTATTCATTCCGGAGCAAAGAGCGGAGTCGGCCAACCCCTTTTTATAAAGAGAGTTAATAGGAGAGATGGAGTTTGATTACGTCTGGCCACTGGGTGAAGTACAGCACAGAGACTTTCATATTCCACAAAACTACACACACATAGTTATATGTATATATAGATATAGATATTGATCGGTTGGCTGCTGCACATGTAGCCTACACCTATCAAGCTTAATTGCCAGCGTGCTGCTGAAAGTGCTCACCATGTCAAACATGGATTGATCTTGGCAGCCAGACATGGTGGCTCCAGATGGTTTGGTAGAATTCACAGCCGAGGAGGCATGGGTTTATCTGGGCACAAACAGACCCAAAACACAGGGTGGAAAACGGAGAGCTTCCCCTCGATCATAGCACGGCTGCCAGCAGTCAACTCCACTGGGACTTTTGTTAGGAAGTCCCAGTGAGTGGAACTATCATTTTATATCTCAGTGGTAGTAATGGTAATGTATTAACCAGTTGAACCACAGCATCTTTGTAGAAAATAGCTGAGCTTGTAGATAGCTATTATCAGTGAGCGGGGAAAAACTGGACCAAGTACAGAGTTGTCAATAGAATATTATTGATAACGTGCAACTCCTGAGCTGCAATCATGCAGCTGTTTAGTCCCTCCCTACTCCTTAAGTGGCTCAGCGACGCTAAGACAAAAGCTTCGATGGAAATTAGTAACGATTTTCCTTTTTTTTTTTTTTTTTTTTTTTTACATTCAATTTAATTTCTTAATGTTATGGCCCCATCAGCCACGATGTGAAGAAGTGGAAGTAGGGGTGAAGTGGAATCTGCAACAGAAGAAACAGTATAGCCTAATTTATACTGAATAATATGTACACTATGTGATTACTGTATGAATAGAAGCGCATCTGCACGAACGTATCACCCTCTTGTTCTTTTTATGAGTATGATATGTACAGTATGGTATGCTCTCTAGACTACATTTAAGAAGTTGATGCACTTCTGCGCCCTCTAATTGGATACACTACTTCACACACACGTCACTGCAAACATACAGCTTTCAATTAGCCCACCGTGTGGCACATGCCCCACACACACGCGGTCCATATTCCACACACACACACTGCATCACAGTCCAAATACTGAATGAATACAGTAACCAGAAGCAGTACAGTGAAACCGTACACCAAGACCACACTGTGCAGTAACAGTACAGTAAGATTACAGTATAAAGTCAGAGTACAGTAAAGGCACAGTACAACTGCAATACTCAGCAGGCTCCAGTACACCATACAGTAAGAATACAGTATACAGCACAGTAACAGTACAGCACTATTACAGTCAGAGTACACTATACAGTATGAACACAGTATACAGTAGGGGTGTGCTGAAATATCATTATCGCGATAATAAAGTATACTTCCTCCCGCAATGTATATCGTGTGACTAGGCCATGGTTTTTCCATTTTGGTCAAGCTGACTCCTTGCTCATATGGTCATTCAATAGGAATGGTATCACCACTGTCTCACTTTCAGTGGTTCAGATTACGTTTTGGCCTGTTCTCATACAAAGGTCAAATGGAGCGTCTCAAATGGTTGGGGTGTTTGGTTTATTGGCTTTGGTCACCTTGAGGTTTCAGCTGTTTGAATTGTAATGGGGTGAGAGTGTAGCGTCTCTGTGTCTTTCCCTTTCTCTCTCTACATCCCTTTCCCTCTCTCTCCAGTCTCCACCTCCTTCTCTGTGCATGTGATCAAGAGCAACTGCCAATATTGTGTAATATATCTGGTGATAAGTCACTCACTTACTCATGATGGCAGTGTTGACAGTTAGATGTAAGTATGAGCTGTATCACCAGTGCAAGCTATAGAGGCACCACGAACCGAAACAAGCCTGGCAGCTTCCTTGTCACTCTATATCCTTTTGAATGTGTATTAAAAAAAAACAGGACGTGCTGCATGGGGTATCTGACAACCAAGAGGAATGTGGTTTGAACCAAGAAACATTTCCATTTCTAGCAAGTGTTTATCAAGCTTCAAGTCAAGAGCCAAAACAGTGCCGGGTTAACGCTTACAGGGACCTATGTGATTCAGCCAATTCATTAATTAACCTGTGTGCATTCAATGTACTGTACCTGTACCCGCTGACGCACAAGACACAGCCACGCACAGGCCGGGCAAAAACTACCATGTAAGACTAAACTGTTACCATCGGTGTGACCATCATTTTACAAATTACAATTTAAGGACTTTTACTGGTTATTAGTAATGTTCATTAACAAGACAGCTACAGCAGCAGGTGCAGGATTGCAGTAATAATGAACTCACTCAAGTTCAACTGGAACTTAGTCTTGCAGACATTGTTCACACTCAAGATGATGAGCTACAGTTGAGCTTAAAATCAACTATTACAACTTGTAAAGTGACGTTAACTGCATGGTGCAAGCTCACAGTGCGCACACATTTTCCCCTCGTCCCATCCCAACACCATTCATCATCCCAGAAAAGTGATGAACAACCAAACTGAGGTAGTAAAAAAGAAAAAAATATGCAAAAACATGTATTTCATTGACAGATAGATCCTTACTTACAATTAGAAACCAAAAACGAAATTTGTATTTCTGTTTTTGCCAATTGCCACTCAACACACAACAGAAAGGTATAGCCACAATAAACATAATGCTCTTGCCTCTTCTGCATTGCGCCATCGTGATGACACACTTCTGTTATTTTTGTGGAGTCTACAAAGTACTACATTAAATTTCATAATATGAACTATCAGTTTCATTTCCCAGTCACTACTGAAGAGGTTGTTATTGACATGAGCAGTCAACTTTAGCAAGAGGGGTTCACAAAAAACATCTGGAACTAGGATGATTTATGCTGCTTTTCTGCATAACTTTCCTGCTACAGTGGAGACCTGGGAAGAAAACAGTTAATTTCAACACCGATTTGGACCACCCGGACCGCATTCAGCCATGCAAAGGACAGGATATGCTGCACTTAGCCGTGGCTAGCCCACGTTGTCTTCCTCTATTCTCTGCCGCTCCTGCCCATAATCCAATAGTCCCCAATACAAACACATTCCTATTTTCCACATTTATGCTACATGCACAGCCCACACACATTGCACTGTCTACACAC
This sequence comes from Benthosema pterotum, assembly GCA_039105355.1. Classification (NCBI taxonomy): domain Eukaryota; kingdom Metazoa; phylum Chordata; class Actinopteri; order Myctophiformes; family Myctophidae; genus Benthosema; species Benthosema pterotum. The sequence continues at coordinate 19,072,667 of CM076982.1, forward strand.
TGTCAATTTTTAAAAATATATATATATTTTAGTATTTGTCTATAAAGTTCCAACATGGGCTGGCACCAGCCTACATTTGTGAGCTACTTCCGTCCCTGAGAAACCCTAGGCCACTTGGTCCCCCGATCAGCGGCTCCTCAAGGTGCCATGGACAAAGCTCAAGTCAAAGGTGACCGAGACTTCTCTATCGTTGCTCCCAAATTGTGGAATAACCTCCCTTTAATGATCAAATGTGCTCCCTCATTAGCAACTTTTAAAAGCAAACTGAAAGCTCACCTGTTCTTTCAGGCAAATCCTTATCTGCCTATTGCGACACCTTCCTACTGTTTTACTCAATGCATTACTGTTGATGTTGTACTTATGATGTTTATGATGCGCTTTTACTGTATCTGATGTCCTTGTTTAATTGTTTATGCTTGATTTTTTATTATAGGATAAATCACAACCATGTTGTGATCCAATTGTGTTTTGTTGTACAACACTTTGGTCAGCTGTTGTGCTTTTACCAAAGCAAACTTAGACAAACTTTTGACAGGCCCAGCCCCATGGGGGATCAAAAGGTTTGACCTGCTTGCAGGCCTGATGCCAAGAGGGGTGCAATCAATCAATCGATCGATCAATCAACCAAAACATTGCACTCCTGCTATTTCCATCCTCACAATTGCAATGTGTGGTGCTAGAGGTCAGGGCCTTGAATTGGTCAGAACTCAAGGCACTGGGGCTCCTTCCGTTTGGGCAGTGTTGCCAAGTGCACTTATTATAAGCAACAAATAACTTGCTTTATTCTGTAAAGTCACTAGCAAATAGTTGCTGGTTGATGTTTCCTGGGCTTGTTTCTTATGCGTACATGTAGAACTTGCTTCCTAATGTTGGGCTTCCTTCCTAATGTTGTTTAAAACACTGGTTCCTACATTTTGTCACATCAAGGAACCTCAGATTGAAGTAATTCTCCACACTCATCCATCTGAAAATGCTTTCTTCCTATTCAAAAAGTATTCCATATTTAGTCAATGTGATTTTAAATTACAGATGCACAACCTTACAGTGTGTCACTGTGAGCTTGTGATCAGCTATTTTCATTTGTGTTTGATTTCATATATCTGGTCACTTGTTTGTTGCCGCAAATTTGGCAACAAATCAACCCACCTAGCACAAGTGTCTAAAAACGTCTGAAAGTGAATGTTTTAGGGGTCTTATCTAATAGGTTAAACGTTTAGTCTAATCTAAGATTAGACCTATAAAAAACTTTCTCTTTTAGACCTTTTATTATAGATTTCTTTTTAGATCTGTGCTCAGTGGAAAGAGATAACAGGAAACGCAAGAATACACAAAAGCAAAGACTTCTGGGTTGTAGGAAAGTTGTGGATACATTTGTAAACAACAGCTAGTTGGTAAAACAGCTATGAAATGCATTTAAACTGCTGACTATATGATTTTAGATTGCCCAGCATCAGTATAGCTGTGGGAATAATAGGCTACGTCTTTGTTTTTGTTCTTTTTTTTTCTTTTCTTTTTTTTGCTAGAGTCGTGACTCGTTGTATCACGATCTAAACATAACTTTATTGAAACAGACCTCCAGTATAATCTTTTAATAGTTCTGCGTAATCCACCACGTGGGCGCCAATTAAATTGCCAATCAAGCTTAGCATTCCCTCACACACCGGTTGAGTGTGCGTACGTGGTGGCTGTGGGGCTGTAATAATATCGACCAAAGCCCCCATTGGGGATTTGGGGGCTGTATGGATGAAGACGGATATATAGGCTACTACAGCAGCCGCGACAGCATCGCCTCCTAGGCAGTTGATATGCGGGTTGTCATAATCATCATCCCAGATGCAGTCCTCCTCAGACCCCTTCAATGAGGGTTTCACCTCTAGGCTGTGGTGCATCAGGCAGCGGCCGGTGCGTGCAGCAGTAGCGCTCAGCAGCAGCAGCTGCACCCCTGCTCTGCCCCGGCTGGAGTAGTATTCAGTGGGACACACTGTATACTAGATAGCACTGACTGTACTGCCTGCCTCCTGCTATCTATCTATCCCGTTCCGTGCCGTTACCTTTACGCGCGCCGCCTGCCTGCTGCTGCTGTGTATCTGCGCTCTGCCTGCTGCTACTGTGTGTATCTGCTGCGCTCTGCAGATAGAACAGTTAACAGACAGACCGAGATTCTTTTTTTCCTCTCTCCCCTTCCCTTGCCCGCACGTTCTGTGTAGATATCAAAGCTTTGATGGAGGCAGCAACACTCTTTCCGAGAGTCTTCTGTGGAGATGAATTCGCACTGTCCTGACTGAATGATTGACTGACTGAGAGATTTTTTTCTCCCCCTCGCTGGTTCTTTTTTCCCCAAGCAACAAAATGTTGTACACACAGCCTCTTTTTCAGCGCAGCTTCCTCGGAGTGCAAGTCGGAATCGTGGCCGCCTGACTACAGAGAGGGGATCCCTCGATCCGGATTGTTTTTCTTTTTCTTCCTTCGCCCCCCAAGAGGAACGAGAGGAGTTTGCATGCAAAAGGTGGTTTGTTTCGACAAGGTAAGACATTTCTCATCATGTTTCCATGCGTTTGATCACATTGGACGCTAACTAAATAGCACTGTACTTTTGTATCAGTATCGAAAATGAGTTCACTCTTTTTTTTCCTCCATAATGTGTGCAGTAGTGTTGTGGAGTCAATCAGTGTGTTTCATGCTGAACGCGTTTGCTGAGTATATCGATCATAGCCTATATGGAGAAGAAATTGCTGCAATGTGTGTATCTCAGATATCTCAAACTACTATAGAAGTAATAGCTGCGATGTGTGTCTCAAATATCACGAACCATAGAAATATACTCAATAAGTTTGGTTGGAAAATTCGTGGTCTTTAATATAATTTATTTAGTCTCCCCTGCCAGTCTCTAAAGCATTTAATTTCATAGTTTTGCCATCTGGCTGGCGAAATTGGCATCTGTGGCAATCCTATTAAAAAGAATCAGGTGCCAAACGGGCAATTGATAACTGTTGCACTCATTCAGCAGTATTATCAGTACTTCACTTTTTTCTGCTGAATTACTCTTAATGGGGGAAAGAGAGAAAAAAGGCTGCATAGCTTATTCACTTTACAAGGCAGATTACACAAGCATATAGAATGTTACAGAATATGGAATTAAAGTTGTGCAACATATTATTCAGCCATTGAGTGTTTGGATTTATGTCCATGTAAATCCTAGAATCACATTAGTGAGAGATAAACATTCACAAAGTACAGATAAACACTTCATAATGGGGTGATATGTTTAATTCATTCCATTTATAAAACATTCCAGTGGTTAAGGTATATTACAGCATGACTGCTGAGTTACCTATAAGACAGTATAGTGCTTAAACGGACTTCATTGCCAGCATCCATGTATTGATTGTATAAGAAAACTAATGATTCTGTCCCTGACACCTTCTAAATCAAACGAAAGGAAATCAATCACATGTAGCTAAGCAGGCAGCTCTATCTACTGTATCTGACTCACATCTCTTTCAAATTTGGAATACCTATTTTGGGCATTCATAGTAAAAAAAAACAACAACAACAATAGTAGAGCACGGTGGCTTGGTAGATCTTACATTTTCACCCAACACAATATGTTGTATAAAATATGATGTGGTTAACGTGAAAGATCAGGGCATGATGTCCTATTGCTCGCTGAATACAATGGAGAGTTTAAATAGACGTGGATGCGCTTCACCCTTACAAATCCCCTCTGCTCTGTTTTCAGCCATGGAGGGACTTGTCTAAGGAGGATCGAACATTTATTTAGCCTTTTCTTTTCTATTTGATTTCATCTTAACATCTTCCTGGATCGCGTCCAGTCCTCTCTGAGACCATGGCTGAGAAGCTTGGACCGGCCGGGCTCAAGGCCACCGAGATCCGGAGCACTCCGTCCGCGCCGCCCGACTCCATCGACATCATCCGCACGAAAGCTCGCTCCAGGAGAGTCCGCATCAACGTGGGAGGTCTGAACCACGAGGTGCTGTGGCGGACCTTGGACCGGCTCCCGCGGACCCGCCTGGGCAAGCTGCGGGACTGCAACACCCACGACTCCCTGATGGAGGTGTGCGACGACTACAGCCTGAACGAGAACGAGTACTTCTTCGACAGGCACCCGGGCGCCTTCACCTCCATCCTGAACTTCTACCGCACCGGCAAACTGCACATGATGGAGGAGATGTGCGCCCTGTCCTTCGGCCAGGAGCTGGACTACTGGGGGGTCGACGAGATCTACCTGGAGTCCTGCTGCCAGGCGCGCTACCACCAGAAGAAGGAGCAGATGAACGAGGAGCTGAGGAGGGAGGCGGAGACCATGAGGGATAGAGAGGGTGAGATCGAGTTCGACAACACGTGCTGCCCCGACAAGAGGAAGAAGCTGTGGGATCTCCTGGAGAAGCCCAGCTCTTCAGTGGCTGCTAAGGTAAGGCACTGAGTCAGGAGGTGTGATCACACCGCCTCCCCCCAGCTCGCACTTCCTGGTTGGGATTTTCACATGCGGAACATCACACTGTCTGCGTTTCCGGCTGGTCCCACTGGCATGTGTGATGTAATACTTGCCTGTACTTCCACTCATGCTAAACTCCTCATTCGTGTATAGGCCTGAATATTGGAACAGACCTGGAATACATTCACTTCAGTTTTTTTTTTCTTTTTTCCCACGCAGCGTTTCTGTTTTTCATCCTTCTCTCTGGCAACAGTAGTCAGGGCTGTATCAGGTGCAGAGAGAGAGAGAGAGAGAGAGAGAGAGAGAGAGAGAGAGAGAGAGAGAGAGAGAGAGAGAGAGAGAGAGAGAGAGAGAGAGAGAGAGAGAGAGAGAGAGAGAGAGAGAGAGAGAGAGAGAGAGAGAGAGAGAGAGAGAGAGAGAGAGAGAGAGAGAGAGAGAGAGAGAGAGAGAGAGAGAGAGAGAGAGAGAGAGAGAGAGAGAGAGAGAGAGAGAGAGAGAGAGAGAGAGAGAGAGAGAGAGAGAGAGAGAGAGAGAGCTGCAGTCTTTGGGGGATTGCTTTATCGGAATTGTTAGTGGGCTAAAAAGATGGAAGGTGAGGGGTGGGAGTTTAAACACTTAGGTGTGATGTGTTTCTCAAAAATGAATGTGAAGTGAGGGGGACTCCTATCGTCTTACAACATTGACTGCAATACAACATGATGTTTGTGTTGGCGACAAAACAAACATTAATCTCTCTTCATTGTTAAAGGCATTTTTAAATCAAACGTTAAACCTGGACCAGTATATAGGAGGGGCTAGTGCCCCTCAACAACAGGCTAGATAACCCAGTATCTGTGATGGACAGAGCATTAGTTTAGAATGTAAACTTTAGGCTGATGATGAGTGAGCAAGCATATCTTTATCCGGGCAATGGTGGCACAGGGGTAGAGTCACTGGGTGGTAATCGAAAGGTTGCCGGTTTGAACCCAGGCTCCCCCAGAGTTGATGTCGATGTGTCCCTGGGCAAGACACTTAACCCCTAATTGCTTCTGCTGTGCTGGTTGTGCCTTGCATAGTTTCCGCCACCATCGGTGCATGAATGTCTCTGTGAATGGGTGAATGTGATGCTCAATCTAGTGCCTTGGATGAAGGCGCTATATAAATGCACCATTTCACATTTATGTGGAGGAGGAGAACTGAGTTACTTTGGTGGCGATGTACCAGTTTCGATCATGCTTGTTTCTTAGCACACAATGTACAGCTGGAACATGTCAAGCTAGGCCAAGTAATCCGCTGGCATATGACAGGACACATTATCTGAGAGGGAGTTGTATATGACAGGACACATTTTCCGACTGAGAGACAGTTGTGCTGTTGTGAGTTAAGGTCTTTGAGTCCCTTTTTATCGCACAGAAAGAAAAAACAAAATTTTATACAAACATTTGCTTCTCTTGCTGTCCAAGTGCCTGTGATTGTGCAAAGCCTTCTCCCTCCTTGCCCAGACTTTGCATAAACACCGACCGGATCATGGATAAATATGGATGTTAAAACAGAACTGAGAGGGAATTGGATATGAGTCACATATCGGTCACTATACCCCCACAAACCTCAGCATCATTCACTTCACACTCAGGCTTTGTTACCTGAGAGCAGACATCATATAGATCTGGGGCAGACAGTGTAACAGTGTAAAGAGGACTATCCATAGTAGTAATGAAAAAAGCTAATGTAAAAGCTCCCCCGCCCCCCTTGTTCCCTCTCCTCTCTGACTCAGTCCGCCATTAGATGGGTCAACCCCAATGAAATCCAATCACTGGTAATTTATGTCGAGTCTCCAGTATCCTCCTCCCGTCGCTGGGCAGCGAATGCATGGCAGGGCAGGGGCCGGGGTGGTATCCTGTGTCTGATGAATATAAAGATAATGCAAGCAGAGGTGTCTAAAAAGAGAAACGCAAGGCCTGGTGCGTGTTGGAGTGCATTAGTGTGAGCCCTTTGTGCCTGAAAAGCTTTGTCGCCTGCCTCTGTACGGACGTTTTCCCCTCAGAGCACCAGACAGGTCACGAATCATGCAAGATTCAATTTCAGCCTCTGCTGCCCGGTACTGAATTTATGGCCTGGGGATTTGGGAATGAAACCCTGGAAAACTAAATCTATGGTAATGGTAATGACGCCACACACTATGCAGGTCCAGAGCTTATGATATAAGTATTATAGAGTATATTCTGTCACCGACCCTCTGTTCTGTACTTCTTCCTGCCAGTGCCTTTATAATATCCTTCCTGGTGGGTTCTTCTTCATGCATGGGCAATATTCCCTAAACGAGCTTGTGATTCACGATACGGTTTAGCAATTTAATTTGGCCATTCACAGGGACGCCATATATCAAGTGAATCAGACAGGACAGAGGCTGCCAATATCTAGTTTAAGGTAAACCGTGACAGCAGTAGAGGCAATTTGATACTTGTGTGATATTCAAAGTGATTTACATCTCCAATCCAGTGCCTCTTCTCTTCCAGAGGTGCGTATTGCTGACCTGTTCACTACCGGGAGGGTAGGGGGGGGGTGGGGAGAAATGAGTCAGAGCGCATGTAACCACTAACCACGATAGGGAAATCCCATTCTAAATCAAATGACATTGAGATTCTGCTGAGTGCTGCTCTGGCACAAATGTAAAATGGGATCTCTCTATGCCTGCCCCTCGCCGTTGCCAAGTGAATCCTCTGATCATACTAAGGTTATGCGCGGCCTAGAATACTACTGGGAAATAGACTTCCCAATCTGTCAGACTGAGAAGGCAGCTCCCTGAGGTCAGGGAAGCCTTTGTTTTTGGAGGGGGGGGGGGGGGGGGGGGTGCTGTGGCACAGAGAGAACCCTTGACCAGCGGAATGCCATTACCAGCCTGATGCATAACTCTGTGCTTTTATATGAGCCAACCTGAGAGCTTTGTTGAAAGCAATCGCAGACAATCATCTCGGCAGCAGTGGGTGATTCATGCTCCCTCTCACGCCATCTCTCCCTTTATCTCTACCCTGCCCTACACCCTGACACTGCGTTTTCCATTTGTCTTGGAGCCCTGCGCTGGTTATGACACCCGTGGCAGCTCCCTACCTTTAAAAAGGTTAAGTATGAATGGACTGACCTTTCCACCAGGGTCAATGAATCTACGATTTCTTTAATCAACAACGGACCGCGGTGCACTCTTAAAGGCTAAATCCACATCTAGAATCACAGTGTGCGGCTGCTGCTGCACAGCTTTCTGAGTGCTGAGACTTCTGACTAAGAACACACACACACACACACACGTGACTTAGTGATGTCACGGCAGGTGTTTTCAGTCAGCTGCCAGTGGAAAATTGCCTGCTTTGAAACAACTGACCAGGAGGGGGTAATCAATTTGGAAATCAACGTGATTTGGGCTAAGAAAAGCAACAAAATACTGATTTGGAAAGAGACTTGACAGAAAAATACAGAGGCTGGCAGAGGGACAGAATGATATGCAGTGAACAGGAAGAGCTGGGAGTGACAGAAAAGCCTGCAGTAAGTAGGATGGAGGAGACTGAGTCATAATATGAGTGATGGCCCAAGATGTTTAGCTGGAGCATTGCAAACCTTTCCAATAAATAATGAATCTAATGGTCAAAACAGGGACGGTTCCGTCATGCAATGACTCCTGTGTTTTACTGTACCTTGTCCAGCACAGGGGTGTAGGCAGGGTCGGATTGACCATTGGGCGTACAGGGAGGTCTCCTGGTGGGCCACGACCCGAAGGGGGCCGGTGTAATTAAAAGCACTGGTTTTCAACCTTTTTGATCCCAGGGCCCATTATTCATTCAGATTTTTTTGAGCCACAAAGGACCACCATTTGATGACATTTTAGCCCACAACACACCCCAAAAGTAAAGATTTATTCTGCCTTTTCGTCCACAATTCCAGGCTGGATTTGGGACCAGAACAGTCAAACATATAGATCAAAATGATTTGGGCCAATTTAGATGAATATTTTAACATGTTTACGCTCTTAAAGAGTTACATCTGGTTAACCAACTAGAATAGGTCCATCACACGCTGGTTGGGGGGGGGGGGGGGGGGGTGGGGGTGGGGGTCTAGGCCAAATCACGCTAAAAATGTCCGCCCAGTCCAGCACTGGGTGTAGGGGAGGTGTGGTACTACAGTATACTGGTACTTGCACTTTATAAAAAGGTGTTCTCATAATAGCTGGTTGGCTGTGTGTGAGAGGCTGCTGTTAGCTTTCTGGATGACAGGCAAGTTCATGTTGTGTGACAAGTTCCTTTTGTGCCTTAACAAAGTGGCTTGGGCTTCCCGATGCCTCATCCATAGCGCTGCGTCATAAATCTCTTGGCAGTTATAATTAGTTTGATTTCTCCCTAGCACCAAGCTGCTCTATGAACCTATTTTGGAAGTGCAGAAGGAAGATGCTGGGCCTATTTGACGCTATCCTCTTGAAATTAATTTGACATTATATTAAAAATCACACTTGTGTGAACTGAGGGGGAATCTTATCGTCAGACATAATCATACATCACTTGACATCACCCATAGACTTGTCATCATTCACATGAAATAATTCCTGAAAGTTAAACATTGGATAGGCCAAGCAGAAGCTCTCCAGCGTTGAAGCACTTGGCCCTAGTGGTCACTTAGTGAATTGTAGGCAGGCCCCTGTATTTATAATGAGGGAACCGCATGCAGCTTGAATAATAGCATATATATATGCAAAAAGTCACCTGTTGGAGCAGTTGTTGCATCTCCGAAACATTTTACATGTGTATTTGTGAACAGCCGGGAAGGGAAGCCAATCAGGAAAATTAAAATGTGCTCCAGTGCTTCGCTGTGGGGAGTTCTCATCTCTGTGCTGTCTTAGACTAACAATTTGCACATAAATTATGTAAATATGCTACTATTGCATCACATTATTGAGGATGCTAAAGCTTTTAATAGAGAGGCAAAACTCATTTTTGCATTGCTTATGCTATATATACCCTGAGATTGGTCCAAAGCAGAAGGTACACTTAATAAACTCACAATAAAAGGTAGCTCTTTTAATGATCACAATGGGTGCTCTGTTTTTGGCTGAATGCTGAAGAAACCTGGCTTGGCCCGGCATGCATCCACTCTATGGGACTGCTGCAGTTCTTTTTGATTACATTAGGATAATGGCATGTGTTGGCCACTCTTTCTTTTACACCAAGCCTGAAATTGCAAGCCTGTTATTATAGCCTCTATGCACGATTTAACACTGTAAGATTCAACCAGTGGAACATCTGCGAGTTTTATGCCAGAATTTATGGAGAACCTGTGGATGTGAGTTAATGCCATGCTTGTGTATTTAAACCTGCTCCGCTAACCGGAACCTGAGGTGTAATTTGTCTTTGGGGAAATGAGATGTCAATTCAGTGTACATGTTGCCGTGTTTACACAGGCATGGCTGTGTATAGAAAGTATCCCTATAAATATCCTGAGCCTCGCCACCTGCCACCCAACTACAAATTTACTGAGAGTTTCAGTGCAGACTGCGAAACCCACATGAATTAAGACCATGCACTTACAGTAGCACGATGAAATACTGCCAATACTTGAGCATGGGTGTCTGGCATTGCCCAGAGTGATCAGGTTTAATATAGGCCTACAGTAATATGCTGTATGTATTTTTCTGGTCTGCAACAGCAATACATTTCTACATTAAGTTGTGATCATGGAAAAACCTCTTTTATATAAAGAAAAAAATGGCACATTGCATTCCCCCATTTACATACCGATGACATAGGAGACCATGTAAGCTGCCAACCCGCACATCTGGAGCAATTAGGGGTTCTGGGGCTTGCTCAAGGACACTTTGACACTAACTCTGGGTTCTCATCCAGCTGATCTGACGGACACTCTACCCTTGAGCCACTCACGCCCCACATCTCTACCATAACCTATTCACACCTACAGTATAGTGAAATCACCAACTCAATAGTGCCAGCAACGGTGTAATTTTTTCTCCTTCTATTGAACACGGTTCTGTTTCAGAGGCGATAAAAACTGCATTGTCCAATAAACGAAGATCTGACTTCTGTCTCCGACCTTAAGCTGGGAAAGGTTTCTCCATTGAGGTACTCTACGATTTAGAACTCCAATCCAATCCATTTTGGTTGCCCTGGAAAGTAATGGCAGAGGGTTTATAGCATTTTAAAGAGATCAATGTTTCTACTTTCCAGACATTTCAAGTGGGGTTTTCTCTCTAACCCACCCCCACCCCCCACCGCACCGCACATGAGATATGTCCACTCTCTGCTTTGCTCTTAATGTGGATGTGCACCATTACTCTCTCCTTTATCTAATAAGCTAGTCAGAGTGGGGAATGCTAAGCAAGGCCTGGGCACAGCCTGGTGCTATTTTGTCCGCCCACGCTCGGAGCCCTCAGAAGCAGACACTGTTGTTGATGATAGAATCTGTGGAGGCTGGAGCATTGTAGCTGCACTGAAACAAAACCTCTCAAACTAATGTCCATACTGTACTGCAAGTCTTCGTACAGTGCGCCTGCATGTGAAATTGCTCTGTGCAAATGGGAACAATAGGCCTCAGGTTGCATAAATGTTTCTCTTTGTGATTACTGTAGTGTGTAGGTGACAGTCCCACATGGAAATCAAGCTGGAGTCATTATTAATGACATGGCATATTAATAATTATACAGATGCACATGTGATGGTGGCAGATGCCACTGCGCTGTAGTACAATCAGATTATTCATCACCACTGCACAGCATCTGAAGCTGCCTGTAGATTTGGAACACTGGACAAGCTTTCACTTTCCCATCCTTTCCTTGTAAATGGCTCTCTCAGCAGGGAAGGAAATGCATGTTACTTCTTATATTTTCTGAGGATGGGTGACTAAAAGAAAGGAGAGAGACTAGGAGGAGTTATACTCTAAGGTTTCAAAACACATCTACTGTCAAGCAATCATTCGCACTCCTGGGGGATGCTGGCTCGCTTCCGGGGAGCTTTCCCAGGTCGGAAACGGTACAGAAATGAGCCATGTGGTGGTCCCCGGAATATCCAGACCCCTAGGAACTCGGTCTGCAAGCTGCCCCTTGTCCAGTGCAGTTGGGAATCAGCAAACTCTGCTATATTGGCCAAATTGTACAGTAGGTTAGGGGAATCTTTTCCAAGCCCACCGCAAGCTTGTGCTTGTAGTTATTTTCACAATATGTATCTGTAGAACCGAGTCAAACCAAATTTAATGCCATTCTATAATTACTTTTTTATAGGGCTTTTCCAGCTGCTGTACTTTAGGGACTTTAAGCATTGGCGGCTAAGTCAGTCAGTCAGCTACGGCAACTGGAAGTCGATCAGTGCTCTATAGACAATCCTGCTTGCTGTCAGAGCCGTTCCTACTACGGCAGGACCTACAACCAGTTGCCATCACAGATGGCTGTTTGCTCACGATTTTAACAGCTACATCTGCGTCATAGACGCCGTAATTCTGCCAAGTGGAGCCGTCCTGAAAACAGTCAAAGCTTAAACCTCTCAGTAAACCCAATCTGTCCTGTAGGAATCGTGACGAGGTCCTGTTGCCAGACTAAGTCACCTTGTTTGGCCTCTTAGTGAGCTATCAGGTTGTAGTACAACACCCAAGCTTAACTTTAAGAGGACCTACTCGCCTCTTTAGAGTCTTCTCATTATGTAAGCCCCCTCCCGTGTCTAATCAGTGCAGCCAAGCATTTAGACTCACAACACCTAAATCCTATTTGCCCTATCCCCACGATCCATAATCGGATAAGAGAGAACTTGTAAGATTATAGGTGGCATAAGTTCCTCTGCATCAGTACTGTAGAGGCAACAGTACTGTATCGTAGGGCTACAACAGTCAGTTAAATCAATTTAATCGATTTCGACATTGTATTTGATAATTATTTCTCGGCTTGAGTATTACAATTAAACATTCATTCATTCACTGCAAAATTAATTGATACCGATTTCTGATATCTGATATTATGCAGCCCTATAGTATACCTGTCATCTGGATGCCGTGCACGCACGCGCGCGCACACACACACACACACACACACACACATACACACACACACACACACACACACACACACACACACACACACACACGTACACGCAGCTTTAGGAATGAACAAAGAGCAAGAGTATAACACGTGATAGAAAGATGTTGGTGCTGACAAGATTGTGATGTAATCAGAATGTGGTGTTCTCATTAACCCCCAAAAGTACCTTTTTTCAAATCAATCATTCACCAAGATGCTTTCAATACATAAATCATATTAATCATATTAATTATTTTGTCGCATTCTTTTTATGGTGATTGAAGAATCAAAAAATTTCCTTTTAAACAGATTTTTGCTGTTATTCAGGGACCCAATTATTTTCTTTATTTCGCCCATACTTAGGCTAAGTCCTGTAAAATGTGTCTTATATCAGTACTGGGAGTTGTATTGAGGGGAAGTATTCCTTCAATACAAGTCACCACAGATATTTACACAAATTACCCGCATGCTGAGCTAGTAGAACAGCAATATTATATCACAACACTTTTCACTAGCTACTGACAGTCTGCTTAAAAAGCATTTCTGTCTCTATTTGTTTTCTGCCTTTTTATTGATAGGGTACAGTAAGCAGACAGGAAAGGGGGAAAGAGATGGGAAGGGAAGACATGCAGCAGTGGCCAACAGGCTTGGGACTCGTACCCGCGGCAAGCCGTTGGTCTGGAATAGCGTCCTATAGGTGCCTGGACCGTGGCCCTTTGTGACCCGAGCGTGTGCTCGAGGCATTGGCGAGCACGCCGATGCCTTGAGTGATGTACCTATGATGTGTAAATTGTTTTGCCTACAATAAAACATAGTTTGAGGCATTTACCTTTTTTTTGCATGATCACCTAACAGCAGTTAGTACTCACTCAGACCAAAATTGGCTGTTGCACGCTCCTACGCGCACACACGTGGTCTGTATGTCCATCACTGATCATAATCCAGAAATCGCTGCAACATTACTGCCTGATTTAAATTATTTATCATAATGATTGTTATCGTAGCGATCAAACCCAGCCTGTGTGTTATCATCAAGCCAAAATTTGCCGAAAAAAATATGACTCGGAAGGACATGAATTAGAATCTCTTTGACCCCTCCAGTTCCTGCGATCGGCCACTTACTGACACCTAGTGGTGATGGTCATGTCAGCACATAGAGCATCTTGGAGGACCAATATGAGAATACAAACGCTATTTGAATGGGAATAATTGGATAAATAAAAAAAATGTGAAAAACACTTGCAGGGAACTACTATATACATGTCAAGTACGTCATTGGGAGTTATAGGGTTATGGATGGTCTGATATGGCTAACATTCATGCTACTGTAGCAGTATTAACAGCTAAAAGTATAACTACTGCTGCCCCTACACCAACCCATAATCCTGTTGCGTTGCTACTGTAGTAAAAGCATAAATGAATGAGTCCCAGGAGAGCTACACACGCAATATTTCAGCTGACAGGCTACAGGCTATTGAATACAATGAAGAAGACGGTTCCTAGGGATTCATTGTTTGGATTGGACTTTGTTCTATTATTTCACAATGGTTCACAATATGTACTGTATGAAAACGGCCTTAAATGAGTTCAAGTCAGCCTGATATTTTAATTTCTTTCATCTTTAGGCCTTTTCATACAGGTCAGTGTAAAGAGAGCAAACCCAGGGCAGTGAGAGAGAGAGAGGAGGCACATGCAAGAAAATGTACGGATCAGATTCAATCCACTGGTCCTCACAGACTCTGAGATTGAGAGCACAGTCTGTTCAATAACTGGCTGACCCTAAGGCACTCCCTGCTGATAATCTTGATGAGACCATGTATTTTTTTTTAATGGCAAGAATAAGATCAAGAGGGAATTAAACATTTTGCAGCATGGATTGACTGGAGTGAGTATGCAGTATGGATTGACTGGAGTGAGTATGCAGTATCACTGGAGTGAGATTATCCTCAGGGTTTATGAGCCTGAATAGATCCCATTTCAGTGTTGGAACAGAGATATCCTACGGTTACAATTAAAACAAGGAAGTTCTTATGTCATTGCAGACCATTAGTGAGTGAACCTATCTAAAGTTCTATCCCTAGGGGATAGTTTGAGCAAGATTTTGAAGTGTAACAGAGGACATTGTCGAAGGCAACACAACATGAACCGATTGATTGGTTAATTGATTGATTAATTGATTGGTTAATTGGATTGTTTTTATGGGCTACGCAACAACACCAAAAACATCAAAAAGGATTGTTTTTTACCAACATGCTGCTGACAATTGAACTACCTCACCATTGAAATCACACTCTTAAATATTTAATGAAATACAGAAATACCCATAGATCAATGTGTGCAGTAATTACAAAAGTTGACGGAACAGTACACCCCCACCCCTCTGCAGTGCTCTGCACAAACAACCCCTTGCTCCATCAATTTCTATGATTTCCAAGGGGAAGGAAGTTGCATGCGGAGGAAGTTCAGTCCACAGTTGAATAAGGCTGATTCCCCATAAGGGGCTCTCGGCTGGCTTGTCCTGGGGCTCTCTGTGCCTTGACACTGCACATATTGACTCATGAATCACGACAAGGCAAGTAAGACTCCCAGTGTGCATGTAATGCAGATTTGGTTACTCTCCCAGTTTAACCAACAGAGACACGCAATAAATGAGATTGAGCGCGTTAAGCACAGCTATTCCGGCAGAAACTAGGGGACTATCCAGCCTAGCCTGTTGTCCAGCATATAGCGAGTGCAGTGCATGGCACGCCAAGACTAATGGTTGGGGCGACTGGTGCTCGGCTGGAGGCCTATTTTCGTGTTTCTGTCTCATTAGCAGTTGCATCCACATTGTGCCCTAGTGCTTGTTCAGCTTCAAACAAGACTGGTAGGTGTAAATTGGCCAAGTTTTGTGCATCGTTGAGGCCAAACAAGGCTTTACTTGAGGTCTCACAGTTGTGGATGAGTTGCCATTTGACAGTGGCCCCTCTGAGGTTTGTTCAATCCAACGTTTCTCCATTTCCCATCTCCACAAAGCATGCGAAACCAAGATGTAGTGAGAAGATATAGACGAGTTCAAAAGCAAAAGAAAAGGATCATTCAGAGCGCTATCAACACCGTATCTCTACTATGCGCAAGTGTGTACACACCGTACAGTTGATTAGGCTCAATGCAACAAATTGTGTGCAGATATTGGGTGCTGAAACTCGGGTGCGGAAAATTGAGGTGCAGACTTTGATATTCACTTATCCGAGTGATAGGGTGTCAATTGGGGTCAGCAGGGAACGTTCATCCTCTAGCATTTGCATTTAAGTTCTTTTATGCAAGAGTATACTCTGCCTCAAGGTTTTTGCTGATTAATCAGATTTTAGATCAGTGTTAAAATTCCTGTTGATTAGTTCCCAGAAGTTCTTGCCAGCTTGTGCCTGCAAACAGGAGGGGGTTGGAAACATGTCTACAAGTGACATATAATGTTGCAGCACTTTTTCACACAGTCAGTCTATTTTCTTTTCCTCCTGAAATGTAGCAAGCCTTTAGGTACTACTGAACCAGTTCACCTAGAGTACCACAGTGCTGCCACCCCCCCTTTATCCCAACTTATCTATCCGAAACACACTCGCTCACAACATCTCAGTCCAACCAGCCTCCCTGTTTACATTTGTTTTTCTCAGCCTCCGCTAACACCTCTCTTCCACTCACTTTTCTCCATAATATCTCTGTCTTCATTTACCATACGGCTGAAGTGTATAGTGTAACAGCACTGTCCCGTCAGTAGGTCGTCGTTATATTGGCACCCGGTGCAGCCTGGCTATTTTTGACACACTGCTCGAACCGTGTGCGTGATTCAGCATCTGCACCAAAGCCTGACTTATATGCTTTTGTTGCATGTCGGTGTCGCGCACCGAATGCTCACCGTGCATCTACTGCGTGGCTATTTTTGTCCTGTGACACACACCACAACCCAAGTATAACTCTGGGCCTGGGGCAGGACTGGCAGGA
This sequence comes from Benthosema pterotum, assembly GCA_039105355.1. Classification (NCBI taxonomy): domain Eukaryota; kingdom Metazoa; phylum Chordata; class Actinopteri; order Myctophiformes; family Myctophidae; genus Benthosema; species Benthosema pterotum. The sequence goes on from CM076982.1 coordinate 19,089,136, forward strand.
CCACAGATGTGCGCACCACCACGTTTCTTTGTTTACACATGCCCATAAGAATGACAGTTAAAGTGTCCTGTAACAACAGGATATTAACAACCCCAGTGGAAGAAAAACAACACGAAAAAAAAAGGTGTTTTGGAGCACCTCGAAGAAGCTCAGAGATATTCTTAGCCTACGCTGTCCTGGCCAAGCTGTTCCAGACCCTCCAAGGAGCGTTTGACTGAACAAAACGGAACAGAAACTGCAAAAAAAAAGAGAAGAGAGAGGAGAGCAGAGGGGAGAAAAAACCTGTAATCAACCCCATTACTTGTTTCCTCTGAAATACCATGTTTGCGTAGTTTCCATGGCGATCGTGACATTCCCCCGGTTATAGTCGCCCATAGTGCCATTCATCTCCATACAGGCTGTGGTGAGAGGCAGAGCAGCTGGCACCTCGGCCCCCACAATCAAACCCTAATGCAAATCAAAGGAAGCGCACTTTGTTTTTGCATCACGGCGATTCCTCCTTCGGAGGTCTCCCTCCCATATGCAGGGATGAAAAGTGGGCTAGGGGTTATCGCGTGCATGTGTGATGGAGAGATGAGCAACCGCACCGGAGTATTCTGTGTCTGTGCTTTGCATCTATCTTTCTTTCTTTTTCTTTGTAGGCTGTTTTGTGATGATACGGCTTTGGCACTTGAGCAGTGTCATTCATTCCTGGCCCCCGAGCAAAGTGCAGTGTTGCGTGGCTGTGTTATGCACGGCACTATGTATCTTGGTTAGAGTTGAGTTGTACACTTTGTACAGTAGCTGTGCTTTTATTCCATTACCCCCTGACACGATAAAGCCACATTCAAATCAGAATATGTGGGTTTTCATAAGCCACTGGTTGCATTATCTTGTCTATAGTCTGTCTGGCAGGAAGGAAGTGGGGAAAGGGGCAGGGTAAAGGGTGTGGTGTGCGCACGCACACACACACACACACACACACACACACACACACACACACACACACACACACACACACACACACACACACACACACACACACACACACACACACACACACACAGTGTCACTTGTTCCCAATAAAGACTTTTATATCTTGACCATCGCACCTTTCGACTGAAGGAAGGGATCATTGCAGATTATTTCAGAATAATGCCATCTCACCATCTGCCCTCCCACCACCGCGCATGTGCGCGTGCGCACACACACACACACACACACACACACACACACACACACACACACACACACACACACACACACACACACACACACACCCCCCCCACCCCACCAGGCCCCGCCAGCGTCTCTCTAGATCATCTGCAGAGCAGGGACCCGGTTCTGCTGGGGCTTCTGGAGGAGAAAGAAGATTAATTAACAGCAGCCGACGTTATGAAAGGGCCTCCAGGGAAATTTAGGAAGAAAAGACACTGATAGTACAGAGGGAATGGGAGGCAGAGGGGTCTCGTTAGCCTTAACCTCAGAGAGTTGCTGCTGCATGGTGGCAGAGGAGAAGTAGTCTATACAGCACCACACGGCGTGCATCACACGTACTCCCATACTCGGACGGTCACCTCCCCTTTCTGCACGTTCTTCTCTTTTAGCCTCTCTTACCCTCAATGACATCGCCTCCCCTGTTTCTTTTTTCTCACGCCCTATTTCTCTCGTTCTCTTCCCTCCCTTCTCTTCTCCATCCTGCCGTTGCTGTGGGGCGTCATTGTGAGGCCACGCTGTTCCAGCTGTTTGACATCTCTCTCTCTCTCGTGCGCGCGCCACATTCCGGGGAAAACAACAACAAGCGGAGATATCTTTGGCCTCGTGCTCCTTTTTCCACTGAGAATGCATGTGGAATGTACAGTAGCCTTGCTCTGCTGATTGGATGAGAGGATGGATTGTGCACTACAAAGATTCTCAATGCTAATTTTTGCTGCGTACCAAAGCAGCCCCTAATCTTCCCTTTTGCTCCTCTCTCGTGCCGTTTGGTATCCATGTTTTCCCATTGCCATTATCTAACCCTCTCCCACCCCCCGGTGTGCTCGTTCTATGAGCCTGGAGGGGGGATAGCGCTGTTGCCATAGGTCACGGTTTTGATTTCCACAACAGCGAGTGTAAATCGCAGCCCATGTGTCCTTTGAACCTTGTTGGCAATCACACTATTTATGATCAGCAGCTAAATAGAGTAAACTATATTATTCCTAGGATGCGCCACTATGTCGAAAGGCAGCCTTTTATCGACTGATTTTGGGCTTTAAAGAGCACAATCCAGACAAGATAGCCATATAGGGATCCCTTGGGCTAATTTGTATTGCAGCAGGCAAAGCAGTGCTGTTGAGGCAAGGATAGAAAGACTTCAAATGGTGCACCTATATCTAATTGAATTAAAACATTTAGGTGGGAATTGCTATGCATAATTATAATAATTCCATCTCTTCAAAGTAGTCTCTTTACTCTTCAAAGTATTAACACATTCCCTGCCGTTGATGGAGATCTCTGTCTTGAATAGTCCAGCGCCACGCTAAGTTGAACTGGCATTGTGGCATAGTGATGAACTGTACATTGAACCTGTATTTATACAAAAACAAAAGAAAACATGCAACTTCTCTAAACTAATGGCACATTTTGCCTTTTGATCCAGATAGTGAGTGAGATGTGCTAAATATTCATTAATCACTTTCAAGATAGATAGTTTTATAGCTTTAGTTGTGCTTGTGTGGTACTAAGCACTCCTGAAGGAAACACTGCTACGTCAGTGAGCTAGACAGCTTTTTGTGTTGCTTGTGAGGGAGGGTATTCACGGTTATCTTGATAATGGAAATTCACCGCAGTACATTTAAAGAGCTTGTTTTTATTTAATATATTCTCTTGTTCCTACAGTGTCTAAGACTTTAGGGATCTTTTAATTAGGTGTGTGGATCTTATCTTTGTTTTAGTTTTAAAAAATGATTGCAATTACTCTAGAGACTTACTCTAGAAACTAATCACGTTTCTGTTTGCAAATTCTGTGTGGCTCTTTGTCAAGTGTTGTAATTCAAATCAGTACAACTTTCCCGCATTGAGCTAAAGAGGTCGCCTCGTTGTTGCCGTGACATTTTGAGAGCGAATCAATGGGGTGACTCTTGACTATAGACTTGATTGACTATAGTATAGACGCTTTATGTTCTCCACAGATAAAAAGCCTACTCATTTTTTCCATTGATATTTCTGAAATTGCCATCCAGGCTCCTGGTAAATCATGGCGACTATATAACATGTGATTCTGCGTCAAAATGAAACAATATGCAAAACACTGTATTTATTAAATATGGAATGTTAATTACATAGTTAAATCATATAATTACATATTCAAACATTTTGGGCATGCTATTTACAATTTTGGCATTTAGCAGACGCTCTTAATCCAGAACGATTTACATTATGTAAAAACACTGCAATCCATCATATGCATACGGATTAGTTGAAATCACAATTTACTATTTAAGCAAAATTTACAATACACTTTACAGTTTACAATGTAAGCACTAAAACATGCTAGTACATTAGACATCCTATATACAGTAAGTCACTGCTATCTAAGTCTAATCATCAGGTGCTATCTAAACTACCTTGGGTTGGTATGTAATACAAGTGCTATGGGCTTGTATTACATGGAATCAAATGTTTTATGGACTAGTCTGCCGTTCTCCTCTGGATCGACGGCACATTGCTGTGTTAACGACGCGGGGCTATCTGTTGACGACCCAGGCCTTATGTGTTGAGTGTTGACCACCCATGTCTATGTGTTGACTTGACGACACAGCGGCTCAGAGTCGATGACATGAGTCAGTTGAGGACACAGTACTATGTTGACAGTAGCCCATAAAGTATTGTTGGCCATGAAAAGCTGAAGGCCAGGCATGTGGTGCCTGCAGGCGCCAGGAAAATAAGAAGGTCAAACACAACATTCTTCATGGTGGAGTATTGTCTTTTAATTAACTGCTCCGGTGATGTCTGTGTGTTTCTGGGCTTACAGTATACGTCGCTTTCCTGGGTTTGCTGTAGTGCAGGCCAGGGGTTTTTAACAGGTGGTCTGGGGACCACCAGTGGTCCCTGAGAGGACTCAGGTGGTCCCCAGGCTAAATGATGGTTAATCAAATTTAACTCTTTGAGAGCAGAAAAAATAAATGCACCCTTGCGGGTCCATTTGGTTTCATGATTACACTCTCAAGAGTTAAAATTTTCACCAAAATACCTGGAATTGTGGACAAAAGCAAAAGAAATCTATAGCTTTGGGGTCTGTGGGGGTAAAATGTCATCAAATGGTGGTCCGTGGCTCAAATTCTGAATGAATAGTGAGCCCTGTATGAAAAAGGTTGAAAAACACTGCTGTAGTGAACCACTTTGTTTATTCACCCCTGCTTCACCTGCTTGAGGTTATTCTTTTTCCATTTTCTGAATCTGGACCCCCTCGCTCCTTATCCCCTGTGTTCGTTTAATTCTTAAGGATGTAAAATTAATCTATAAGGCCTCCATTTTTAACTCTAATGTGTCTCCCTAATCTCTCTGCTGTCTCCCTCCTCTGCAGCCACTCCCTCCCAGACAACGTTAATGAACATTTATAGGACTTCTTGCCGTCTTTTTTTTACTTAATGTGCCATGTGTGCCGCCATACGGTACAACCCAGCCCACTGGCACTCCCAGCATCCTTCTCCACATAGACTAAACATGCATGTTCGGGGGCATTGTCGCAGTTTAATGTGGTCCTGCTAAAGATTTTTTAAGTGTGGTTGGTCTCGCAATAAATCCCCCTTAAGTAGCATGACAGTACCTAAAGGCCAGCGAATGCTCTTAAGTCTTCGGACTCCTGTTCGGCGGTAATGAATAAGGTGTCTGAGAGTGAATAACAATACTAATGTTGATGGATTAGTGTTGATACATGGAAAGTAGCACTGGCCTTTGTCACGTCTGCCCGTGGTTACGGCATACAGTACTATTCTGGCCTCTTTTGAGTGTTTTGCACTTTCCGATGCTGAAGCGCGCTTTCGCTACCACCACCCGAGGGGCTCGAATCGCACTAATGCATCTTTTAAAACGGCATTAATGCCGCCATGAAAGTCATCAGAAATGCCTGATATTAAAAGCATGCTTAGCACATATTTAAAGGCATGATTTAAAAAAAGAAATCTCACCTAAACATGTCAACGTGGCGGGTTAATCCCGCCCCGCCGCAACATCACACACGCTGATCGCATGATCATGTAAACAGCGAATATGTAATCTCGGAGAGAATAAAAGCTGGAAAATCTTTGTCTAGATTTACTCCTCCTTCCCCAGACATGCTGGTGCTGGCGGTGCACCGGTGGCGGAGATTAAGAGGGCCTCATTTAAACATACATGTACAGCGGCGTTCTGAATGAAAGGCTAATGCGGATTAGGGTATACGGCATTAAGGCACGAGTGAAGTGGTGATTCACCCCCCTCTCTCTCCTTTGATTCATCCCCGCCGTTATATTACTTCAATATGTATGTATTCCCTTTCTTCACATGTCACAGCCGATGAACTACCCAGGCGGTAATCTCTGGTGAATTTAGCCTGCACCCAGACAATGTGAATTTATCTGAAGTCGCTCCCCAGCAGGTGACCTTGTAAGATAAGATAAGATAAACCTTTATTGATCCCTGGAGGGGGGGAAACGCAGGCGCAACAGCGGCGGGAATGACACACAGGGGTGCGTGTGCGTGCATGTACGTAAATCCTCAGACAAGTGACTACTCAGAAAGACATGGCATATTTGTAAAGAAGTAAATCTAATCTATTTTCAATCTCTCGTCTGTGGTCTCTGCACTTATACCAATTTATCTATATCTATATCTATCTATACTATAAATAAGGAAATGCCTGAATGTCTATCTGACCCCGCTGTAACTCCTCACTGGATGAACCAATCACTCTTCAGACTTTTCACACAGGCATTGATTAATAATGCATTTATTGGTGAATTAAATTAAATTAACAATGGCAAAAGTAATTCCCTTTTCAGCCATAGGGGGCAAATAGCCACACAATCTCACACACACACGTGCGCAGTAAGTGGTTACTGCAGTGAGCTGTGCAAAAACAGCTCATCTACCAGCTCACAACTGGAACCATAATACACACCTTCCGCATTGAACGCATCTTCCATGCGCATGTCCTGTGAGTGACTCCAGTAAAAACATTGCCACACATTTTGGTGTTTATATATTCAAACGGGTGAGGTCCTAGCCTAGCACATGACAAGACATTCTAAATGAGTTGTCATCACGTTGCATTTGGTCGTCGTCATTCATATTTTAAGTTTTTTTTCTGCAATTAACATTATAACATCACATTCGTTGTGCCACCACACTCTTGAATAGTTTTTACCTTTCCATTTATCTTTTTTAACGATGGTGCATAATGATGTGCATCGCTGTTGTGGACTTGTAAATCTCATTTTGTCATTTCTCTGTACAGTGTATTTGACAAGAGCTTCCAGATGGAGAGAGAGAGAGAGTGTGTGTTTGTGCGTGTGCGCGTGTGCGCGCGTGTGTGTGTGTGTGCGCGAAATGGCTCACGCTCTGTCTGTGGAAAACTTGGGAGTGAGGAATGCTGTTTATACGCGTTAATAAATATTCTGTTCAAAACACGCTTTAGACATACTCTGTGCGATTCAAGCAAAGGGCCGGGTGTCATTTGCCTCACTCTGAACGTGAAAATTCCCCTGTGTTGCTCCCATTAAAATCCCAGGAGTATTTTTTTGTTTTCTTTTTTTTTTAGACACGGAGGTTGGTGGCCAAATTCCTGTCATTTTGTTGGTCCTAGACATGAATAAGTAAGAACCACTGACATTTAGCAGAAACTGTCTGACAAGACACCGCTAGAAGGCATTTGTAGACTCGGCCTCACTCCGTCTCAAACCAGTATACAACTGCAGGCTTGGACCAGAGCCTTTTAGTGGGAGAGTTCTGATATTTTCATACTGATATACAGTATCTACCTGAACAGCCCGGTCACGTGGTTCTTCAGATGACTATGCAGAGTCTCTACGCTGACTAACTGGAGTTGTAAATCCAGTGTTTTCAGTGAGAGCGCCGCGAATAAGAGCTATTTTAGGTACATATGCAAAACGATTGTCTTAAAGTATTGTTCAGCCCCGACTGTGCAATGTCTCTGTCTCTGTAATGTTTTTGTTGTACTATTATTAACGAACGACTAAAATAAAGGGGTTCAAAGTCATTAAAGCTGGACTATTGCCTGAGTCCAATGCATTTCTGCATTCTCCTACTTCCCAGCTACAGTCTCGCAAGACGCCCTGTAATGCGAGAATGTCAGTTCTTAACAGTTTGTGAATGGGGTGCTATTGCAGACACTAGTATTCTGCTTTCTTTGCGTTAATATAATTATTTAACGTTTGCAAATCATATGACAAAGTATCCGAAAATAACCGGCGACCTGTCTTCTTTAATTTGTTGGCATGGATAATTTGTTTACAAGGTCACAGCCATTAATACACAATGTTTTTCTGTGCCTTGCCAGTCATTTATCAACTTCCGGTTCGTGTTGGACTCCTTCCGGAGTGTGAGGGGCTGTTGACATTGGAGCGAACAGGAGTATCAGAACTCTCCCACTAAAAGGCTCTGGCTTGGACCAGCCGTGGAGAACAAACAGATCTAAATCCTGTCAGTCTGCCTCGCCTCGCCATGCCAGGCCAGACCAGGCCAGGCCAGGCAGACCTCCTGCTGTCCTTATCCCCCCTCCTCCCTCTTCCTGATGACACAACGTCGTCGCAGAGGACGGAAATAAACGTCTCCATTACTGCTTGTGTGTGTGTGTGTGTGTGTGTGTGTGTGTGTGTGTGTGTGTGTGTGTGTGTGTGTGTGTGTGTGTGTGTGTGTGTGTGTGTGTGTGTGTGTGTGTGTGTGTGTGTGTGTGTGTGTGTGTGTGTGTGTGTGTGTCGGCGGCGACGTCACACCAGCCTGTCACCGCGGCGGCAGTCATGCCCCTGTGACGATGATGAATCAATTGGCGCAGGCGGCGTATATCAGATTAGAGCTAAATGCGGCCCGACGGCGGGATCATTACGAACGCTTGTTTGCTCAGCCTGGCCAAGTGAAAGCCTCTGTAGGTTGTGGGGGGTTGGCTGAGTGTGGCTGTGTGAATTATCAGGGTTTACTTAATCTGGACTGATTGGCTTCTTTCTCTCTCTCTATAGGGGGTGGTGGGTGGGTGGGAGGGGGAGAAAATCGTCTGGATTTCCACCACCCGTGGTTTCAAAGGTTTATCTTACTATATGTTTCGTTTTAAAAAGCGCCATAGGATTAGTTTTACATTTAACAAAGAGGATATGCTGTATATCAGCGGTGATGCGTGCTTGAACGAGAAGGCACACGCGTTGCATGCGTAAACACACACACACACGCACGCACACACACACACACACACACACACACACACACACACACACACACGCACACACACACACGCGCGCGCACACACACACATTCAGCCGCCAAAGATGGTACAGTAGTTAAAAAGACACTTGTGTGAAGTGAGGGGCACCTTACTCCTTTGACATTTATAATTTCCCACATGACATATTTACTGCTGTCAAGAGTCCATAGACTTTAGATGTTTTCTTTTGTAATTTTTTTAATTGGATAAATAACACACAGGAGACATTCGTACAGTATGCGTGCCTGAGACTGCACACACAGCCATCCATATATAGAACATATACATACAAACACTGTGCAGGGAACATTGCATCACAGTTGCTGTGCATTGCGTATGCATCCTGGGCGGGGGGGAGCTTCATTCATAAGAGTCCATTATGAATGATTTCCATAACTGAAACTGAAGGACCTCTGAATTCTTTATGTCTTTTGTATTAAACATGAGGAGTCTTGACTGAGATAATTCTTTGCTGAGCTGTGTTGTTTCTTTATTAGCTTCAATGGCACGATAATGAAACACAAATCACGTTGGCAGATATACCCGCGCTATGACAAAGCAATCATTATCGTCTGGTGGCAATAGCGAGGGGCTTTAAAAGAAATGTAGGCTAAAGGAGATGTACTTTGATATGAAATATTGATAGCGAGGACATCTGCTTGAATCACAACAAAGTGCTCGCAGACGGAGACGAGGTGGGGGGGGGTGAATGCGTAATGGAAAGATGAAAAAAATAAACTCAAAGATGGGAGCAAAGAGGGAGAATCTCACGAGGGGAACTGAGGAAAAGCTGTGTCAGAAGTGAGTGTGGTGGGCGGGAGGAGATAGAGGGGATGAAACTCTAGTTGAGAGGTGTGGCCGAGGCAGAAACAGGGGCGGATCTACGCATGGGCATGGGGGGGGGGGGGGGGGGCCTAGAGTGGCCGGTCAGATTGGGAAACAATTTTCCCAGTTCGATCCGGATTCGGCTCCCCCCTTTTATAGAAGCATTCTTGAGCAAGGATTCTCTGTATCCCTAATGCAGTGGTTTTGAACTTTCAACCAGGGCCCACACTTCATTCAGTATATGAGCCAGGGACCCCCTTTTGAGGACATTTTAGCCCCACAGACCCCAAAACTAAAAACTTATTTTGTTTTTGTCCACAATTCCAGGCTGGATTTCGGAAACAAAACCGTGAAACATACAGATCAAAATGCCCATTAATCTTCTGCATTCTCTAGTTGTATAGACTCGGGTTAATTCACATGATGAATATTTTACTCTTGAGCAGTTGAGGACCACCTGGAACCCTCTCAATGACCACTGGTGGTCCCCGGAGCACTGGTTGGAAATCAGTGCCCTAATACATCCAACTCCGGTGAGTTAGTGTAGAGATGTTTCTTGAACAAGAACTGAATAATTGCTAAAAGGTTAGGCAAGAGAAAAATGTATGTAGGGTATATTTAACCTGCAGTGGACACACATTATTTATTTTTGTTGACTGCAGTTTATGATATTTTGGTTGGCCCATATCATGATTTAAAAACTGCCTTCCATCAAGTGCCAACTAGTCTGAGCTAACCTGAAAGCATTTTGGCCTAGAGAGGCGAAAATGAAAGCCTGGGTGTCGAGGCTGAGTGCCAAGTAACTGTGTTTGCACATTTGCACATTCTACACCAGAGCATGTGTTTGTGTGCAAGTGGGAGAAAAAAAAAACTCTCTTTTTTTTGTTTCCAACCAAATCACGGATCAAAATGAGTCATCTGGCGACTTGAAGTGCAGTAGCGGCCCAAGCTGAACGTGGGGAGGGTTGGATGCATTATTAGATCATTGCCCTTGATGAGCAGATTGGATCAGGTATGGTTTCCTGCCTCGGCCTTCAGCGTTTGTTATGAATGCGTGTATGAATGGGGACTGCGTAATGCACAATCTATGTAAAGCGCCTTGGATAAGGCGCTATGTAAATGCATCATTTACCATTTACCGCTGGGAGCTTCAGGGGCCCTTCTTTGCCTCTCCAAACACTGACCCACAGCTGCACACCAGCCCCTGCCTATTGGAAAAGATTGAGTATGGGAAGAAATGCTACTGAGGTGCAATCGATACCTCCTTAATGATTTCTCCCCTACCCTATCCATTTGATGTTTTGTTAGATGCAAGAATTAAATCAATATCGCTGTCAAATGAAATAATGTCAAGTTTGGCAGTGGCCGGCCAGCGGGCACCGGCACACTCCCTTCCCTCTTGACCGCCGCGAGAGAAAACATGAGAGAGAGGTAAATGTTTTATGATCAGGCGTGCTCAGCCGCTGCCTCACAGCGTTGCCCAATTCCTCACAGCACATGTACTATACACACATTTCCATTGTAGTGCAAGAGGGGGCAGGTGCATTTGGTTCGCTAAAAATGGGTAGACATGCAGTATTTATCATCTGAGTCGGAGTCAGCCGTGCACTGGACCATATAGTGGTGTTTTATCTTGCAGCGTAGATTCTAAGCGAATCCCCGGGCCCATTTTTTTTTTACTCTTGTCTGTTTTGGGGGGGAGTTGAGAGCTTTGGCCTTCCGCACTTTCGACTGATGTTTTAGAACATTTATGCCTGTATCCTGTACTTCTCCCTAAATCTAAATCGTACGCAGTAGTTTCATGTTCACTGATGTACCACAGGTGTGGATGTTCCCCGTAGACCGCAAGGCACTTTTTGTTTAAATGGATGTAGCCCCCAACCCCCACATGGAACTGGGAGATTGAGCTCTCCACAGGGTGTGGGTGAGTGGGTGAGCATAGCTGTTATCTGGACTGTGCAAATGTGCCTTGTACCTGCTGCGTGCGGTCCCAAGCTTTTTTTATCGATGCCATAAAGCAGCAGAACATTAATCGCTTGAACCTTCCTCCTTTTCTTTATTTCTCTCATTCGCTCCCTCTATCTCTCTCGATCCCGCTGCTTCTGTTTGTGCTCGTTTTGTGTCGTTCTCTTCTGTATTTTCTTCCCGTGCAACTTCCCCCTATGTGATCCCTTGTTCTCTTTTCTCTGCCACCCACGCAACCCCAACCACCTGACCCTGCCGCCCACTACTAACCCACCTCCAACAAAGAAGACTACACTTCGCCTCTTAGCTTGGTGGCGGGGTGGGGGTGGGGTGGGGGGGGGGGGGCGGGGGGGTTAACCTCACCCAATCCAGAATGTACACTGCTACTTATGGATAATTCATCTTTCATGCTTCGTCCGAGTTCCATTTCCGTCAGACATAAAAAAAAAACTGCTCACATTTGGGAGAGAGACAGAAGAGAACTGCATATCTGTCTGGTTGCCTTTTGCTTGGCCCCGACCCATCCTCACTGTACCTGAGTGAGCTATGAATTATCAGCCGGTGTAGCCCCCAGTGCAAGGCATCGCACATTCCACCTGTCTGACGTCATGCATTGTCAGACATTCACTGACAATTCAGGTATTTTGAGTGTGTGCGGGTGTGACATCCAACATAAACATAGCCCCCGGGGGTTATTTTAAGGACAGTTTCCACTGTAACATAAGTTATGGTTAGTGCAGCTAGGGAAGTGTGCAGCTGTCACTATATATCGTCCCGATATGAACGTATTTGTGTAGTCATACAGGTTTGCAAGAGAGAGAACTCACGGCTTGCTTTAGTTGGAGCAGAGCTGGGAAAGCAGAACCGACGGACGGATCACAACACGGTTGTGATGGTTGATGGGTGAAAGTCTTCTGCGTATGCGTCTAGCAACAACAAAACGATAAATGCTGCCTTCAGAGGGAATGTGAAACATGTCTGAGGTTAATGTTGAGGCAGCTGCAAACATGCGCTCGTCTCAGACACCAGGGAGTTGTTAAACACAACATACTCCCAGCTTCCAGAGGCTTCTGAAGTAAACCTTGCAACTCCAAAAAAGTAATGTTTACTTTATTTCTGCAATGGTGCGTGTGGAAAGCATGCGAGAGGGATAATTTATTTCTGTGTGTGTCTGAGAGTGTTCACGTATCTTGCTCTTGATGTCGAGAAGCCGTCTTCAAACTGATCCTGCTCCTATAGTACAGTATGTGTCAGGGGCGGATGTAACATGTCCCATTTGGGGGGGCAAGAGAACATGTTGGAGGGGCAAGAGAAAATGGTATGGCGGCGGCTTCATCACCCGTGTCGCTTCGCGCCACGGGCGATGAAGCCGTACCCATACCATTTTGGGTTACAGGACTTTTATTAGTCAAGTAAAGCATCAGTGATAACACCAGTTGTTGTTGAAGTTGCAACAGACACGCAGCATGCATAAAGCTAAAGGTCTGACTCAGAGAGTTTTCTGTTTTCAATGATGAAATGCTGTTGGTTTAGTGCTGACACAGTGTAGTTAGTCAGTAGCAGTAGTAGTGTTTCAAATCATTTTAAATATAAGCACTTTAATTTGAAATATCTTGGATTGTTTTGCATGGCATTGTGGGGGGGCAGACTGGGTATTTACGGGGGACATTCCCCCCTCCCATGCCCATGCCTAGATCCGCCCCTGCTATGTGTCCTAGTGCAGGCAGGGCACCGACTGAAAGTGCTCCTAGAGAGCAATGCAAGGACCATGCTGAAGTGCGAACACGTGAAGTGCTTTGGGTCTTCAGCAGTTTGACTAGAAATGTGCTAAATGAATGCATCTGTGTGCCTGTAAGCTCTGCCTTGTCTTATAAAAGGACATGAGCAGAGGTCGGTCATGAATGTCCGCTGCTGTATGTGATGTTTATGTCCTCATAACATAACGGCTTGTGTCATTTTCAGGATGTGCCCATTTATTGCAACAGAACAGGTTAGGTGGCAGCGAGGTGGATCAGAGAGAGAGAGAGGGAGAGAGAGAGAACCTATGATGAACAGTGGCATTATCGGTAATGAACTCTGATGAAAGATTTAGCGAATGTGATGCTGGGAGGGAGAGGGCAGCGCCTGAGCCGCAAGGTAGCGAAAGTGGGGAAGAGAGGCGACGGAGGCAGAAAGAGATGGTGGGGGGAGAAATGAGAGAAAGGGGGACTAATGTGTCCTTCATGGGTGTGATCGGCTGGACAGAAATGGCTCAGCATGGAGCTAAATTGACTCCATTACAGGGGCAGCGCACCGGAAAGCATCAATGACATCACCCATCCCTGAGAGGCGACTTCAATTCTCCGGGGAAATGACGGCTGTAGCCTCCGTGTGTGTGTTTCCTGATACAGTGGCCGCACACGGTTTAGGTTGAGGCTTGTTGCTTGCCTGCAGATAAGCATGAACAATTGATCATAGAAGCGGGAGCCTTGCATGTTGTATCCATGACGATATGGGCTACAGTACGTACACAATATGCAAAAAAACAAGTACATTGTTTGCATAGTTTGGCTTACCCACAAACAAAGGTAGTAGGACTGGGGTTTTCAACTGGTGGTCCGGGGACCACCAGTGGGTCCTTGAGAGAGTTCCAGGTGGTCCCCAGGCTAAATTATGGAAAGATGTAACTCTTGAGAGTGTAAAAATGAAACGAAATGGACCCTTGCGGGTCCAATTGGTTTCATTTTTACACCTCTGAATTAGCCCCAAGTCTACACAACAAGAAGAATAACGGTCATTTTGATCTGTATGTTTTGCCTGTTTTGTTTCCCAAATCCAGCCTGGGATTGTGGAAAAAAGCAAGTTTTGGGGTCTGTGGGGCCAAAATGTCCTGAAATGGTGGTCCGTGGCTCAAATGTTGAATAATTGGTGGGCCCTGGTGTCAAAAAGGTTGAAAACCCCTGTAGTAGGAAGTAGTACGTTTTTTTTATTTATTTTGAGGATCTATTTGAACCTGCAAAGTATTTGCGGACGGATCAACAGCAGGCAATAGGGTGCTGCATATGATATCGAAGGATTTTCACAGACAATGTGTTGCCTAATCAGACAAAAGTTTAGTACCCTTTCAATGAGCCGCTGGACATGTGTTCAGGACAGTTCAGATGACATTAATCCTCGTTGGAGTATCACGCGAGGCATGAGGTGTTCTCGAACAGGGTACAACACGTGCGCAGCATTCTTGTCCTGTTTATCTGTGCACGTGCAGGTGTGTGTGTGTGGTTGTTAGCGCGTATCCTTCTGTGTAACAAAGCCGCCCATCAACACTTGTAAAGCAGTTAATATTCTAGGGTCATTCCTGGCTGCCAACACAGATCAGTCAATTCCACACAGGCTGTCTTCCAGAACTGGATCGGATAGCCTAATGCGCAGGCTTAGAAGAAAGGTCATGCGACCGACCGCCACATATAAGGGCTAGATATTATATCCTGTGCCGTTGTTTTCTCACAAACTGTGTAAGCCCAGGGGCGGATCTAGCCATAGGCATGGGGGGCAATGCCCCCCCCCCCCCCCCCCCCCCCCCCCCCCCCCCCCCCCCCCCAAATGCCCAGTCTGCACCACCAAACACGATGGCATGCAAAACAACACTAGATATTTCAAATCACTTCCCCTACCTTTAAAATGATTTGAAACACTACTACCGCTACTAACTAACTACAATTTTAGCACCACTAAACCAACAGCATTTCATCATTGAAAACAGAAAACTCTCTGCAACTTCAACAACTGACGTTATTATTGATGCTTAATTGCCTAATAAAAGTCCTGTAACCGAAAATGGTATGGGTGCGGCTTCATCGCCCGTGTCGCTTCGCGCCAGGGGCGATGAAGCCATCCCCATACCATTTTCTCCTGCCCCCCCCCCCCCCCAATTGGGAAATGTTACATCCGCCCCTGAGTAAGCCAACGACGGATCTGTGTAAGTCGAATAAGCCATTCTCAATCTCAAATCCATATAAATTTATGACGAGGGGGGGGGGGGGGGGGGGGGAGTTATTTGGACCCATCTGTGCCTTTACCTGCCGTCAAGGACTCTTTCATGTGGCCGTGGCGCTGTTTATTGGTGTTGTGTGAGGCTTTTACATAATACATAAAGTGGGTTCCGATTGTTGAATCATTGCACGGGGGCCTCCTTTGAGTTCACGCCCCTCGGCGTTATTTTTAGCAGCATGCAGCCAAGATGAGGAAGACGTAACCAAGACAACAGAGGATACACACACACACACACACACACACACACACACACACACACACACACACACACACACACACACACATACACACAGTGCTTCACGCTGGATTGGACCGCATGGAGTACAAAAGCATAGAATTATGGCTGTCTGTTTAATGTGATACATCTGCCTGATAGTGAGATAAGCCTCGACTTGTGCTGTGTGTGTGTGTGTGTGTGTGTGTGTGTGTGTGTGTGTGTGTGTGTGTGTGTGTGTGTGTGTGTGTGTGTGTGTGTGTGTGTGTGTGTGTGTGTGTGTGTGTGTGTGTGTGTGTGTGTGTTGTGCGCACTAATGACACTGGCATAGCATGGAAAACAGCTTTGGAACATTAGCAACATGTCTCACACAGTCTCGAACTTTCTCACGTATCAGGTTTGTTTCTGAACAATCCGGCCTAAATCCCACACAGATACCTTGGCTCGCCTCTCCGTCGTCGCACATCCCCCCCACCACACACACACACACACACACCTCCACCGTGTGCACACCACCTGGGAAGACCGTCCCTGCCGACTGAAGGAACTGTTGCATTTGCATTAGGGTGGATAACGCTCCCGCTAATGAGCTGAACGGTGATCAAGCAGGAGAAAAATATGACGTGCTCCAGTGGTCGGCTGATCAGGGAAAGATATAGGAGTGATTACACAGCCGTACGCAGGAACTAATTAAGGATGAGCTCTTGGCAGATCAGTGCACGTTAGAACGGAGACGTGCACACGCAGCACAAGGTGGAGGCGTTGGGAGCCATCAGCCTCCGCCTGGCCTTGGACTAAAGGGGGAAATTGTGCAGCTGTGGTTCCATCTTGGCCTCAGGCCCGGGCCTGTATGCTTTCCACTGTTTTAACTCCATCCAGGGCCAGAGCACGTTCAGTGACCATTCTTGTACCCGGATTGATATTCAGCTGTCATTCATGAATTCCTTGGCAAAATGGAGATGGATTCAAGGGAAAGACAATGGGGAGGAGTTTTCTTTTCTCTTATGGTAAACAGAACAACAACAGAACTACATTGTCCAGTAGTCTCGTCTCTTTTCCATTTTCCATTATTGATTTCCAAAGCAAAAACAGCCAGCAGTGTGATTAGTAATATCACAACGTTCCTCTCGCAAGCTTTGTTCAGTTTTCAGCTTGTCTGCCTTTTTTGGCATTGAATATCATGTTGGGTTCCGTCTTTCCAATGTTGTCATTTGAAACCTTTTTGTACAAGTTAGTCTGATGTTTGCCCTGGTTTAAACACACACGGCCATTGTTTGTGTTGGACAAAGGCATTAGCCGTTGTGGAGTATCCCGTCCGCTGCACGTGATGTCGGAGGTTCCGATGACTGTTTAGTTTCAGCTGTGTCACGGTTAAGTAGTCATTAGTGCACTATAAGAATACAGTGGGGTGTTCTTGTCCTTTAAATTCACTTAACCTCTATTATGTGCACTGATTTGATCTGGTCCCCACGCCCCTCACTTCACTCTCATTAGCCGGGTAATTATCAAACATGGCCTCCAGACGCAGAGCCGGAACAACCACATTTTGGCGGAGCGGAACAGTCCTCTTATCAGATGACTGCTAATAAGATGAGTCCTGACTCAGAACTTTTCAACAAAATGTCTGGTGGTTGACCCGGGAATCAGTTGGCTGATAGTGTCTTATTGCATAATCGAGTATGCAAAACTTTGTTTAGGTAATGCATAAAAAAGCAAAAAAATGAAGCAAGTGAGAAAGTGTCAGCTTTGTGTATCAGTTTGTCCAGCAAAAAATGTGCTGGCCCCATTGTTTACAACAGAACACTTCACAGCTGAGGAGATGGCCAAAAGCATACCTCAAAAAGTTGGTGACAGGTGTGTAGAGCAAACCTGTTCATATATAAAAAAAAATGTTATCTAAATCTTTGGAAAACAGAAGAGAATACACTGAAGAGAACACGTCGGGTCACACTGACACTTGCTAAAAGTGTTGTGCTTTATTACATTGACATTACATTACATTTCGGTCACTCAGACCTTCTTCAGGACAGACATCCCATATTATACATAATGAAGAGCAACACTTTTTACCAAGTCTGAAAGTGTAGACACTACAAATGACGGTGTGCATCCAGGTCCTGACAGTGTGCATGCAGGTCCTCACCTTTGTTTTACAAAGATACAGATACATTTAATGTTGACTTCAAATTCTGAAAGTCAATAGATACAGTAGTTGTAATTTTGTACTTTTCTCCCCTCTCTCTTTTCAATATAACCTTAAACATACAGTATAACCATAACCCTGATATCTTATACATCTTATATCATATGTTTGCTGTACTGGAAGCAAAAAAACAAACAAACAGGGATATTTGTTTGGATTTGTGAATTCAACGTATTCACATTCATTTACTTTACTCAGAATCACCCACAAAAGCATTTGTCCTGCATCTCGAACCAATTAATTGCTTAAGATCCCTAAAGATTGTTGTGTAAATATTTTTTCTTGCTCTGAATAAGACCTAAAGAGGGCATCTCACTTTTTATGTTGGTAGATGCATATGCAATATAAACTAAAAAAAAAAAACACTAATAATAATAGGGTGAACTGGGTGTGCTGGATCTCCTTCCTGTGACCCCTGCCACCGACGGGAGGCACTCCATCAATGCGGTTAAAACTTTTATGTTCTAGCCTTCCAGGTCATGTCGGGACCACCCTGCCTTGTTTCACAGAAGGTGAAAAGAAAGACATCTCATGATAAAAGGTTCTCATGGGAGTGGAAATGGGGGGGAATGAGGGAGATGGGAGTTTAGGGTGCGCTGGAAAGGGTATGGGAGGATTATCTGCCCTTGCATTTATGCTAATAAATCCTCCTTCACGGCAGAGAAGAGGTAGAGAGAGAGAGGGACCCTGCTGTACCTTTTTTAAACACCTCAAACAATAGCGCGAGGTAGGGAGCGGGGAGTCGATAAGGGCAGGACAGAGGTCTTTTGATCTCGACTTTCTTTTTGGTTCTATTGACGGGGCCGTACCTGTATTGTTCAAATTCACATTGCCCAGGCCGGAGACTTGGAGCTCTCCATGGCTTATTTCCTTATCAAAGCGCTTTCCAACTTGGGGTAGTGCTGCTTTGGTGCTGGCTTACTGTCTACCCTGTCAAGTTATTTAAATGAAGCCGGCTTGTATGCAAGCTGTTAGTCTGGGGAATGAGCGAGGGCTAAATTTCCATTTTCCTCGGTGATGGGGGGGCAGCCAATGCTGCAAGGTTGTAATACCAGGTGGCGAGAGATTTGTTCACCTTTTCCGATGTTTGCAGTTGTTTATTTATTTAGAGAGTTCTGG
This sequence comes from Benthosema pterotum, assembly GCA_039105355.1. NCBI lineage: Eukaryota > Metazoa > Chordata > Actinopteri > Myctophiformes > Myctophidae > Benthosema > Benthosema pterotum. Next base: position 19,107,922 of record CM076982.1, read on the forward strand.
GATAAGTCAGGGTGGATCTTGTCTGCCTTTTAAGTTTAATACTTGACCCCCGAATATCAACACTTGACCCTGACTGCCTGGACACAGAGAAATAGAGGCGTTTCACCCGAGTGGCGTGTGGCTTAGCAGGAAATAGCAGTGCGCTCTCAGAACAGTGGGATTTAGGTTCACAGGTTTCCTTTTAACACTTGGCTCTCATTGGCGTCACACTGGGGAGATGCAGAGGTGCAGGGAGTCCACATGGGCAGTGGCACAATGGCCTTCTTAGATGCAAAATGTGTATGTTTACAAAGAAATGTGTAGGGGGGGAGGTTTCATAATCCCCTAGACACTTGAAGGAAAATAGGTATTTAGGTAGTGGCAAAGTAAGTGGCAACACAGTAAAACCGGGTAAGCAACTTGTAAAGTTTTATTTTTTATTTTTTTACATTGGCTATCCAAAAATAGCAGATATACAAGCTCTCAGCATGTCAATCTGTGCCATATTGACAGCCTGTACATCTGCTGTTTTGTGTATATCTTTGGAACGATCTCTATTGTGAGAACTACGGATGCAGGAGGGATTTGTAGAGAAGCTTTTAATGGGTCATAAAGGACAGGAGAACAAGAGAAAGAAAGAAAGAAAGTGAGAGAGAGAGCTACACGATGAGCAGATTCCCTAGACTACCAGACATGCAGCGTATAGAGCTGAGCTGAACCACTTAGATACCGGTAGATGGAGTCTGAATAACCAGGCGTTGTCATTCATGGAGAACGCCAGGCTGCCCACAGCCCAAAGTGGACCAAATGAATGAATGTAAAGCAAACCCAGTGACAACCTAATGGAGTTCTGTGGGTGTGCAGGGAAGCACCGTGGCACTACACTGCCAAGTGTCTCAGGAGTGCTACAGCTGAGGTTCCATTTTTACGGTGTCGCAGTTAAAATCAGGGTACTCCACTTTTTTTCCGCTGTGTGTGTGGGGACTGGCATTCTGCGTACAGTACCTTGGTTTGTGACATCATGTTCTTTCAGTTGTTTGTGGATCCGCATTGTTCTTCAAGCATCGCAGAAAGGGACAGTTTGGCAGTTCTTGGCAGCTGTGTTTCTGGTTTATTGGACTGGGATTGAGTGTTAAGCTACTACAAGATAATGTCAGTGGCCTTAGAGAGCCATATCTTTTAGACAGTCCGTCTTATCTTGTATTTACTTCTATGAGCCAACAATAACTATATTGACTGACCTGCCCATAGCGCCATGGCTCAGCTGCATGCATGCATGCATGCGTGCATGCACACACTCACACACAAACACACATGGACACACAGTGCTAGCCCAGCACACAGTGACCCACATTAGTGTCAACATTCATGCAAATTATATAATTGTACTATATGCATAAATGCACACACATCCAGTACTCTTTCTCTTGTTCTGTCTCTTTCATGTTGGAACTCACAGGCGGACATACATGCATGCATAGATCATACATGAATACTTAACATCCCCTCGGACTACACTCATATAGCATTACTGATATCACTACTGCAATTCTATTGTGGACCCTACAGTAAAGGGAGCTAATATCTGTCACATTTCCATGCACTGTCCAGTCTTACTCTATTAATACTCTATTTCATTCATGTTTAGCTAGTTGTGTTGTGAATATTTTAACTCTTGAGAGCTCTCAGAGTTACTTCCGGTTAACCAACTTTCCATCATTTAGCCTGGGGGGACCACCTGGAATCCTCTCAGGGACCACTGGTGGTCCCCGGACCACGTGTTGAAAACCCCTGCTCTACAGAACAACAGTGGGGTGGCCCCTTAACAAAACGATGATTCATCCGTCCACAGTGTTACTGAATGCACTAATGTACTATTCTGTGTGGAATGAGTATGTTGTTGCGTTGATGTTTTACTAACAGCACTTATCCGCAGTCACACACAATGCACCAGACCAGTAGGGCCCCGTGTTGGAAAACAACCTATAATCAGACACACATTTAATATTAGTTTTCAGGGCTCTACCGTAAGTGTAGAGCGAGTTGAGGATGAGTGGCAGGTCAAATGAAAGTGACAGTACAGTATGTGTGTTGAAATACAGCACTATACAGTATGCACTGTTGGGAGGAGGAGAAAGAGAGGAGAGGTGGAGGAGGCAGGGCTGAAAGTCTAAAGACTATGAAAGAGTCTGAAAGACTATGAAGCCGGACGTTGAATTTTAAAGGGGGATTCCACCCATTTTCAACATTTTACTATGCCATTAATATACCGTAGAGATTTTTTGGTCACCACTTTATATAGTAGGGGCTGGGGATCAGCCAAAAAAGTAGAAAAAAAATAACAAAGATTAATTATTTTTCTGCGAGTGTACAAATGGAACCAAATTGACCCTTTAGGGTTCATGTGGTCACATTTGTACGCCCTCAGAAAAAATCTTGAAAATGAGTGGAATTCCCATTTTTAAGGAAGTGATGATAAATGTTGTCAGGGCATATAATCTGCAAGTTGGGAGCACAGTGGAATGCAAAGTTGAGTTGAAGGAAGCAGTAGAGAAGATACCCAAGGCTGGGGGGTATAGTAGTGATCAGGGGCGGATTGGCCATCTGGAGTACAGGGAGTTTTCCCGGTGGCCTGTGCCACCTAGTGGCCTGGACAGTTTTTTTTTCCAGTCCAGGGCAGGCCACGGTGCCAGGGTGCCAGGCCCAGGCCAGGAAAACTAGTGTGCTCGCGCTGCTGGAGGCAGTGTTGCCAAATGCCAAGATCCAAAAGGCACTAGAGGTTCTTCCAAAATGCACTAGAACAGGGGTGGCCAACCTGTGGCTCGCGGGCCACATGCGGCTCTTCAGCTGCATGGTTACATGCGGCTCTTAAGGGGCTTCCACATGGAACCGTCAAAAACGCTCGGCCTGGCGCACTGATACGTACCCTACCAGTGGTTTTCAACCTTTTTATACCACAGCCCACCATTTATTCAGAATTTGAGCCAGGGAAGACCACCATTTGATGACATTTAGCTCCACAGACCCCAAAGCTAAGCTAAGATTTTGTTTATTTTTGTCAACAATTCCAGGCTGGATTGGATGTTTTTTGACTTGTCAAATACTTTTTTGGATTGTAAACCCTGTTTCTAAATATATGTCTATATGTTTTAATAGTGTGTCTTTGCATTGCGCACCTGCACACAAACGCACATGTCTTATGGCAGGAGAGGGGAAATCTATTTGCGACCGTGACGGCCCTCGCGGCGGTTTTATAACAGTTGTGACCGTTTGATGTGGCTCTTTGCAGTAACACAGTGAAAAACGTGGCTCTTAGTCTGTGACCGGTTGGCCACCCCTGCACTACTGAATATAGCTAGATGCTTGCCTGGAACATACAGATCAAAATGACCCTTAATCTTCTACATTCTCTAGTTGTGTAGACTAAGTTGGGCTAATTCACATGAATATTTTAACTCTTGAGGGTGTAAAAATGAAACCATTTGGTTTCATTTTTACACTCTCAAAGTGTAAAAATGATACATCTGGTTAACCAGCTGCCCCCACCCCCCCAGGGTGGCCTGGCAAAGGCAAAATTGTCCCGGTGGGAAAATATGTGCCAATCCGCCCCTGGTAGTGATTGGAGCGGACCTCTACAACAGACACGTGGGTGAAAGGAACAGGAGGTGATGGGGAGGTGATGGGTAGCCAGCCATGGTGTTGGAACCAAGAAGGCCAGATGGTGGTGGATTTTTGCAAAAAAAAAAACGGGATGGCTCTGGTTGAACAGTGAGTTGAACAACACCTGCTTCAAGAAGAGGGAGTAATCCGTAGAAAAAGCAAACGTTTTGACCCACAAATGAGCAGCAGCCATTGTGAACATAGGCTAGGTTGTGCCAATGATGCTACAACTACTTATGAAAGCTCTGTTCCATTTGGTGTAGCACAGTCAGTGATTCTCACATTTTTAAATTTGATGAGCCTTGCATTAGTGTAGCCTAATGGACCTTGCAGTAAACCCCGCCCTCTCCCCAGTGTCCAGCCATGGCTTGGACACTTTCCAAGACCTTCAAAATCTCTTCCAAATCCACCAGTAAGGCCTGGTGTATGCAGTGGAAAAAATGTGACATTCATTTTTTTTTAAACAATATCACCTCTCCACCAATAGGAAAATTATCGGTGAAGAGGTTTGTCTATCACATGTTATGCCGAGCTGTGATTCGACCATAGCAGTCTGGGGAGGGGCTCACTGAAAAGTCTATTGTGAAAGAAGTAAAGGAAGAGGCCCAATTTCATTGCAATATGGATAGCTAGCCTGCATGAAGCCTGTTCATTGTCATCACATGCTCCAGAGACAGCCAGAAGAATAATGGAAGGCAGTGGCGTGTCTCCTGGCTAAGGCTTTTACTCTACTGAGTCGTGGACACCTTTTTTCACCCATTGAGGTTCATCGACATTTTGTTTAATTTCAGCTCCCCAACCTTGTCCTCGTCTAGGGCAAGGTTGTCATCTAACCCTATCAACAAATCCATTTAAGCTGCCTAATGAAGAAAAAAACAAACTTCACAGTGACTCTGGCCATTGTCGGATCGGATTATACAGCACAACCGCAAAGCTGGCCAAGTTTTCTTTTATTTGTTTTGGCATGTGTGACATTGCACACCCAATTGTGTCCTCGTCCTTTTTGGCCAAAATGTTGGATCATTACTTTTTTTTAATGGCTGGCGGGGAATTCATTTCAGACACAATAAAAGGTGGAAATGACAAATGACACAAACGGGACCAGATTTTATTTTTATTTACAGTACGTTGTTCTTTCTTTATTTAACCAGTAGAACACACAGTGAGACAGAGTCTCTTTTACAACAGATCCATGAAAGATAGAAGGATCTGGTTATTATTCACCATAAATGGTTTCAACCTTGTGTGTCTCTCGATCTTGTCTGCTGTCACATACTGTTAGGTTGGTGTTATATTTATTGTGCTTGCTGACAGCAGACCCAATGACCCCATTTATCAATTATATTTCAAACCGGCCAACGACAACTGTGACTGGTTTCCGTAAAACAAAGCGATACGCTTTGATACTGTTAGTGTCATGCTATGTACAGTATACAGTACATACAAGTGACACTGAGGTACTCACTATAGATGTTAAAGAAAATAACTAATGAACCAACTAAGTGGAAAAGTGGCACTCTTTCAAAAGATAAAATAAAAGATTCAAGACTGGCACAGATGCAACTTTTCATGTTTGTCTTCTTCAGAGCAGACTTAAAAAGGTCTTAACTATACTGTGTCTCTGCGTCTACCTTGCTTATTGTGAGTTGCTCTGGCCTGAAATGTAAATTGTGCCCTGTGTTTTGTAATGATCAATAGCCTCGCTTTGGGAGCAAACACAATCAGTGGTGTATACACGGTTGAAACAAATGACAGAATTGGCAAATGAGACATTGACACAGTGTAAACGTGTGCAATGGCATAGTGTGTGCGCAATATTGTTGTTTGACCCCTGTGACCGCGGAGCTCGTCGTGGGGATGGTGGAGTGGACACTCCAGAGACTCCTATACTCCATTAATGTGTCATACAGGGAATGGGGGATGGTAATGGTGACGGGCTCATTTTCCAACTTCCACACAGAAAAATCCTGAGCCTCAATTCCACTCCCCAAGATCTCGCGTCTAAAAAAGAATAACGAACCGAGTTCCTCAGGATTTCAGCGCGGAGAAACCATCATTTCCTGGTGTCATTTGTCACACGAGGCACGGAGGACAGCGCAGTGATTAATGCGGGTTTTATCTGGGCTCTCGTGGCCTCTCTCTCTTTGTTTCTTTCTTACTTCTACACAGTAACACGTGGCCAGCCCCGCTCGGTTTTCCCTGTTACATTCATCCATCCATCCATCCCTCCCTCCATCCCTGCTTTCTTCCTCGGATCCTCTCTGACAGAGACACCTGTGCCTCGTGAGCTCCCCCGTCTTTTTGGTGACACATAATACCCATAATGCCACACGGCTTCCCGTGATTGATGGGCGTTTGGAGTGGGCGTGCACAGGCGGCTGTCACTCCACCTGGAGTCCATGAGAGAGATGGAGAGAGAGAGACACAGACGGTAAGCGAGAGAGAGAAAGAGAGAGATGGATGCCAAGGGAGTAAACGCCCAGCTGACAGCTGGCCCTGGCTGCACGGATTGTAGGATTACTACCACAGTCGGCACGCAATATATTTATGGGTCTTTCTTCTGAGAAAGAGCTAGAGAGAAAAGAGTCCAAGATCTGGTGGGTGAGATGCCCCCAGACGGTCTGTGTTCTTGGCCAGTGCAGTTGGTGCAAATGTCCTCATTGAGAATCACCCATAATGTCAAACCGGCATGCATTCCAAAATTAAACTGCTAATTTTAACCGTTTTTCTATCCCCTTCATTACACCAACACATGACGTGGCCCCTAAGCCGTTGACATCGTTTATGCATGAGTGACAACAACAGCTCCTGTGGAGAAGTGACATTGTCTCGTGGCGCTGATGGACTGATTCCGACGGTGCTCATCCTGACCTCCCCTCCCCCAAGAGAGGAGAGGATGGGCGATGGTGATTAGCCACCTCGGAGCACGCAGTGACATTAACGTCAGGGTAATTTAACGCCCGCCGATTATATGATGCATTGACACACCTGAGTGGTTTCACGACTCAATGAGGGCGACGTGAGTGGAATCCTGCGAGCCAGTCATCACAACTTGGTTTCTGACATCAGCCAGGTTATAATGACGATCCTGTGATTGGCTCTTTTATGACGAACGCTGTAAAAACAACAATTTCGAGGTCGAACCGGCGAATGAGGGACAGAATGGAGTCCAACGTGGTTTACAATAATAACCAGCACATTTCCTGCGTTCAACCTGTGCCGGTCTTACTATTTTGCATCACTGGAGGAGAACAAATATAACAGAAAATGGAACAAGCTCACAATGTGTGGCATTGTCCTTATGACAAAGTAACATATGTCTTAACTTTGGTTTAAGGACATTTCCCAATCACTGGATGATGGCACTGAAAACACATAATGCAAAAAAAATAGTTAGAGAGCCAGAGATCTAAGGGAACACTGACCAGATAATACACTTGACTCATACTCTCACTCAACTGAAAGTTACATTAGCGCTGTTACTACTGGTCATGTGCTTTGTACATGGAATATGACAGATAATGACAGTAGCATTATGCCAAACCTGGTCAGCTTGACAACAGCACTTTGTAGATGAAAGGCATCCCATTTCATGCGTGTGATAACGTTGCAGGATTACAACATCAAATATTCCCAATATGCAAGTATAAAGACAGCAAAATTGTACATTCACTGTGAGCTCAATAATGAATAGCCTAATTATGTGCATTTTAAACATTAGTAGCCCCCCCACCCCTTCTCTACAGCTTCCATTGTAAAAATCCTCATTGTTTATTTAATGCACTGTATAGTGTACACATCATGATGGTGTTTTGGTTCCCAGTGTCCCTTCGTACACTCATTTGACTTAAATGAACACTTTTACGGTGACTCATCCATAATTTTCAGACTAAATGATCTGCTCTCAATCCTTTATAAATCTATGCAATAAACCCATCCCATGAGCTTGGCTTGGACCTACAGTGTGCTACAGATTTTACTATTGGTTGTAGTAGCCTATAATAACCTTCGGTCGTAATAACACCAAATCACAGTAAGAAAAAGGTTGTCCATCATTCAACTAGGAGTGGCACGTTGAGCTATCAGGGAATAAAAATACGCAACTAGACACCAAGTCGATCCTTGTCTGATTTCTGGTAGTGGGATGACACTGTCGGTTTTCCAGACAGGCAAATTTGTTTGGTTTCCAGGATGGGTGAGGGCGGAGTTTTGTAGCTATGTGGTTTTCTCTGGACTTGTTTTGCCGGTTTGCAAATGTGTGTGGGTCCAACGTGGATGGTAACCTGTGCTAATATAGATGTTTCTGGAAAAAAAATCTTCTATGGTATGGGGTTGAGGGCCGTTATGTAACTTTGCCCTTTTGGGGCAAAGTTACATAACAGAAGTCCACCCATTTTCAACATTTTAATGTCATTAACGTACCTTAGAGATGTTGTGTGGACATAAAAGAGTTCCCCCAATTCTGTATTTCCTAAAAATGGATGTCTGAAAAAAAAACATGGTGAAATACATCTGATGACATCATCAAGATGTATTTCAACATGTTAATGATTTTTCTTTCAGAGCCATTTTTCCTGACAGGGTACAAATGGAACCAAATGGACCCGCTAGGGTCCATTTGGTTCACATTTGTACCCTCTCAGGAAAATTTTGAAAATGGGTGGAATTCCCCTTTACAGTAATAAAAGTATTTTTGCATGATGCTGTGCAACATCTCCATCCTTATCAGTTTTGTCTCCCAAAGTCAGCTCCTCCCCACTATTGTTGTGCAATCCTACCTCTTTTGTTTGTTCCTATGTTCATATAACAAAACAATATAGATTTCTTTTTTCAATCGGTCATTTCCATGATCTATACTAGCAGTCATTACCCACTGGAGTCATGCCGTGCTGTTTACCTGCACGCACAATCTCTAAGGGCTGATGACTGCTGACATAGAGGGAAAAGATGGGCAAGACATGATTTATTGGTTTGTTATGTACAGAATAAGACCCAAGTTAAAGCACATCCTCATAATGCTCCCGGAAATGTTTATATACTGCAGGCAGGACATACAGTACTATACATACCGGTATGTCCTGCCTGCAATCATGTAAAAACAAGGCACACTACAAACAGCAAGGCAAGATATTACCTTGCTTTTTTCCCCATACCGGGACAATGATGACTGATTGAAGCAAGATAACAACCCCTCTGTGCATGTATTCGACGGTGGCAGTAAATCATTATGTGGGATGCTCATTTGGCAGGCATCACAAATCGCGTAAGGACCTTGCTGCGATCTCCCGTCTTCCTCTCAAGATGACACAATGCGCGGGACGGACCTCATGCTCTGTGTTATAGTCCATTCCAGTTGGAGTGATTGAATGACATACCCATTTGTTGTGGAGCTGTTGACAGGAAGCTGTTAAGCCTCGGACTCGAGGAGTTGTGGATGGATTAAGGTGATTGAAAAGTTGGATCGGGTACTAGAACTTTGCTGGGGAGGAGAGAATAATGCACTACTGTTAAGAGTTCACACATTCTCAAACGTGGACCTGTAATCCTCATGCCAGCTCCAGGGGCGGATCTAGACATGGGCATGGTGGGGGGGCAATGCCCCCCCCTAAATGTCCAGACTGCCCCACCAAACATGATGTCATGCAAAACAACCCATGATATTTCAAATTAAAGTGCTTATATTTAAAATGATTTGAAACACTACTACTGCTACTAACTACAGTGTCACCACTAAACCAACAGCATTTCATCGTTGAAAACAGAAAACTCTCGGAGTCTTTACCTTTAGCTTTATGCATGCTGTGTGTCTGTTGCAACTTCAGCAACAACTGATGTTATTATTGATGCTTTACTTGACTAATAAAAGTCCTGTAACAGAAAATGGTATGGGTGCGGCTTCATCACCCGTGTCGCTTCGCGCCATGGGCGATGAAGCCGCCCCCATACCATTTTCTCTTGCCCCCCAAATGGGAAATGCTAGATCGGCCCCTGGCCAGCTCACAGAGCACAAAGTGAATCGAGACACGTTGAGTAACATTTCATGTTCAAAATGTTGTACGCTGAGTCACCAGCATTTAGAAACTTCTGGATGGGAACCTGCATATGTTGGACCATATTTCCATAATTAGCATAATACGCTTTCATTTGCATACGTCTGTACGTATATGGACAATATCTCAGCTACTGCTTGGCCGAAGTGAACAATAATGGAGTAGTTTTACGGGTTATTGAGTATGCTGAATTCATCGTAATGGAGACACTCAACATTCCTAACATAAAACATTGGGGTACTCAAAACGTCTGGTTCACATTCTGGAAAGTGGACAACTACCCTCATACGCTCATCATTTATACTGTAGGATATTTGTATTGCCAGCCAGTTCTTAGAAACACGCTCATGCACCTGTGCACACACACACACACACACACACACACACACACACACACACACACACACACACACACACACACACACACACACACACACACACACACACACACACACACACAGCACTCCTGAGGATACAAAAGGAAGTCATGTAGTCCTTGACAGTTGTAAAGATCATTCATTTCCCCTTTAGACGGACACATTATGCACAACAAACACACACACACACACACACACACACACACACACACACACACACACACACACACACACACACACACACACACACACACACACCTCTACACACACAGTGTCCGTCTTGTACCGATAAGCATCGTCAGTGATAATGGCCTTGTTAATGAAGTGAAGCATGCTGAAAGACCAGAGGCTGCTGCTGATGGTTATCAGGGGGCGGGGCCATTGGTGGCGCAGTAATAAAGTCAATACTCGCTAGGACAGACAGCTGAGATTGGGCTTTGTGTAACGTACTTGAACGGTACCATTTTCGACACTGACATGTCGGGTAGAAACCCTGTATATCCAAAAAACCTATTCATTATTACTGTAGAATAAACTTCGGTGAGAATCTCTGATCTGTGAGCTTGCTGATCATCACACACGAGTGTCACACAAAAGTGGTGGAAATAGCTGAATTAGGGCATTTGTGGAAGGTATGGTCATACGAGGTTTCTGTCCGACGGTGATGATTTGCATGCCTCATGCATCCCCAGTGCAGGGGCGTCACTGTGGAGAGGAAAAAGTGCTGGGGACATCTTTTTGTTATGCTTTGTTGCAGACATAATTTAAGACAATTCCCCGAGGCACAGTCAATGGTATTTTATTTATTTTTTCGCGCATCCAATTGTTTTTCATACAGTTGATGCACAGTTTGATGCTTCGTTGTGGCGTACGGCCGTACGCTGATGTGTGAAGCTTATACTGTATACTGTGTAGCTCATACTGTCATCAGCACGTGTAATGGCTGTAACAGTTAACCGTTTTCCTGTGGTGATAAAACAGCCGTGTTCCAGATCTCACTTCTTACTGTAGTTAAAGCTCCTACTGTCCTACTGTAATTGTATGGTCAAAATAATAATTGTGTTTTTCATGAAGTCTCCCTTTAATTGGATCATCTCCAAAAAATCTAGTGTTTTTAACACCTCTAGGGGCTGCAGGAGGCCTCCAAAGAAATCCCAATAAGCTTTGTCATTGGCTAACAAATAGTCCCGGCGGGAGTATTTCTTAGCCAATCATTTAACTGAAAAAAGATTTCTGAGATCAAAATACATTGGTTTCTCAAGCATTTTCACAACACCATGTGGTTAATTGGCTCGAAAAGCAGTTTTCGAAGAATATAAACGATGATCGCAGCCCTGTTATGAACAGCTTTATGAATTTGGTGTCAACAAATTACATGATTTTTTTTGCCATCTGCTGCCTACCTGTTTTTTGGACCTGGTGAACCAGTGTAGTGAGCTGCGGGCTGTTGTTTTTCCCTTCCCCAATGAAAACACACACACACACACACACACACACACACACACACACACACACACACACACACACACACACACACACACACACACACACACACACACACACACTACACTGTCAGTGAAACGGAAATGCTTAATTATTAACACCTCGAAGACAAGTCATGAGTGTCCTTGTTTCCTTCCTACTTATTTTAGGGTTCAAGTTTGCCTCTCATGCATACAAATTATGTTTTTACGATTGCTGTGTTGAGATTTCTTTTTAATGTTTTTTAATGTACGTTTGACAGATTAATTGTTTTAAAGAACTGTTTTAATGATTCAAAGTAACATCTGCTATTATAATGTTTTAATAGGTGAAACATTCGTTTCTCACTGTGTGCTGTTGTGGCACACTGAGGTGTTGTGACACAAGTCCATGGCGCCGCTGAATAGGCTACTGTCATAACATTTGGAATTCATCAATATCAGTTAGACCCACCGTGGGCCAGACCTAGCATGTTAAACAAACGTAGGGCGATGTTGGCAGCAGTACCCCTCAAGGTCACGACACTGACGCTTAACAAATGGGTTTACATTCTTCATGAATTAAACAAGTGTTGTGATTAGTCCAAATTTGTTGTATGCTGGGGAAATTCACCCAACAGATGTCCCAGTCCGACACAAAACGGCAGAACAGTCACTCCCTGGGCCAGACCTAGCAGGTTAAACAAACGTCGGGCGATGTTGGCAGCAGTACCACTCAACGTAATGACACTGTCGCTATCCAAATATGTTCACATTCTTCATGAATTAAACAAGTGTTGTTATAGTCGAAAAACGTTGTATCCTGGGGAAATACACCCAACAGATGTCCCAGTCCAACTCTCACAGCCTTAGGGGTGACCCCCATTTCCCCATTGCAGATGAGTGAGCCTGTGAACGAGGCTTTTTTTACAGGGGTTTTCAACCTTTTTTATAGGACCCACCATTTATTCAGCATTTGAGCCACGGACCACCATTTGAGGACATTTTTGCCCCACGGCACAGACCCCAAAACTAAAGATTTCTTGTGCTTTTGTCCACAATAACAGGCTGGATTTGGTAAACAAAACATGCAGATCAAAATGACCATCAATCTTCTAGTTGTGTAGACTTGGGCTAATTAAGATGATGAATATTTTAACTCTTGAGAGTGTGAAAATGAAACCAAATGGACCCGCAAGGGTCCATTTCGTTTCATTTTTATGTTCTCAAGAGTTACATCTGGTTAACCAACTTGTTATATTATGAGTTTGTGGATCGTCTATTTTTGGCCAATGCTCTGATTTGGCCAAGGTTAAGGTGGTTGAAATGCCTATTTAAAAAGTTATTTCCTAATGGAAATGGTCATTATAAGTTTTAATATGTAAGTTTTCCTTGAGATGTACTGAATCGCAGAGGGAAAGATGCACATATTTGCATTCCATAATATGACATAAGGATCTAGAAACAACGTCCTGCGGCGGTGCCGTGGATGATGGCCAAAATAGCTTGAGAACCAACTGCTGTAATGCATTATTTATCGCTTGTTTTCAATGCGGAAAGTCCAGTTTTATCGCCTCAGGGCATCAAAAGCTCTGTGAAAGTCTGCAAAAATTGTGTGACTCTGGCTGGAGTGAAGCAGCCACGTCTGTGGCATCTCTGCACACCACCGCAGAGTCTGGGGGGGTTCGAACCCACCACGGTGCATCTGTCTTTGTCGAGCATCTATACGAACACAGTTGGCCCGTGTTCAGAGGAGGGAATGGCAGTATTAGTCACTGCACGTACAGTACCACAAGGGGCTGGGGTGGCACCTGTCAGCAGGAGGAGTAGGATAGGCTCTACGTCCTCCTGGTGGGGGTTAAGTCAGTAGGATATAAGGAATTAATTGGCACAATGACTAAAAATAAGGGATTTTTTTTTGTTTTAGAGTTAAGCTCTATTAAATAAAGCTATTTCAAAGTGAAGACAGTGTGCAGGACCCCCTCTTCTTCAGAGTTAAGCTCTATGAAATACAACGTACTTGCCATTACTACTAGTGGTTTAACTGTAATTAAGTGTATTAATTGATTGCCTGAGTCCTGTGGTGGTAGTTCTGATTTGGTCCAAAAAACGTAATTTGTATTGTTGAATTATTTTTAAAATATGGCTGAAAACATGGCTGAAAAGGAGGTGATATAGTAGGGACATGATAAGTGATGGGGAAATGCCCCCATTGTAAATTCTGTGCACATGTGCGTGTGTTTGGAAGGGTGGATACCCTGCGTTGCATTGTCCTCAGAATGATATCTGCTTAGTGCGTGTCTTCCGATAGTGTGTGTGTGTGTGTGTGTGTGTGTGTGCGGGTGCCGTGCAGTGCAGGCAGCCTTATCTCCATTCGGTGACACATTCCCCACTCTGGCTTATTCGAACAGCGGAATCGGCGTGACGCGGTGTGAAAGGATCCCGTTAACGGAGACGGAACGCTGATCTCCTCTATCCATGATGAGACCTATTTCTTGAGGTTAGCCGACTCAGCCGTCATCATCATAAAGGCGCCGCCGCTGCACCTCTTCCGTGGCAATTTGCACAACGCAGGGGCCTAGTAGCCGGCGGGCCGGGCTGGCGCGTGGCTCTATGGAAAGCCAATTGTGATTTATCCGTGGCCAGCCGAGCTGATTGCTTGATGAAGTGCTCCAGACTTGGCTTTTGCCACGTGGGAAATGATTCATGGGTGCCGTTCTCTTTTTGCAACCCGCACTACCGCCATTCACACAGCCTGGCACACTCTTTGAATTCATAAATCACCTTCCGAATATTTACTTCTTAGACGGGAGCTTTGCCTCGAGAGTGTTTATGCCATTTATAGACAGAAGAGTGCCATATACTACCACTCCCTGTTGTGCCATTTCCCTGTCTTTAGAAATGGCAATTTCTCACAAATTGTGAGAATGTCGCTAAATTTTTAAGCATGGTAAAAGTGGCTCTTGACATTTTGCAAGCTAACTCCTTATGACATGGGAATCATTACATCCAACATATGAAATATATTCATATGCCTTATTTATGCTGAGGGCCTATGCATAATTTAAAGAACTGTGAAATGATTGGAAATGTAAAGGACCGTGTTACAGCCAGTGCTCTAGTGTGGGATAGCAGTAATTGAAGGCGCAAGTGCACTAAAGATGTGAGACATATGGAAACACACTAATGATGTTATAGTGTACACAGCTTCCCTTATGAGGAAATCTGCTAATTGTTTGACAGCTCTGGGGATAGATGCTGTTATGGGAAGTAGAGATGGTTAAAAGCTACTCCAAGACCGCTGACATCACTTGGGAATGCTTTCATGCCGCAGAAGTGGTCTACTTCACTTACCAGTACTCTGGTACAACATGTTCTTTCAAAACTAAATACACTTGTTGAAACATATACAGCAGAAAGAAGGGCAAAAAATGTTCTACGACAGGATATTTTGTAGATTTGCTTGATGCACCAGAGATTGAAGACGTCCGAATGTTGCAATTATTATCCATTTTATAAGAAATTACCATGTCTAGATGTCAATTTAACATATTTCCTCTTACGGTGCATCTATAGTATAAATGCACAAAGTCTCACTCATTCGCCTCCAAGACACGCGTTCCACACCCACACGGTGTCGAGACGGCCGGACCCACGGTTGTCCAGAAAAACAGCGAAAGGTCTCTGCTCAGACCAGACTTCATATTTGGGTATAAACGGGGAAACGGCTGACATCACTGCATAGACAAATAATTCCATAAACAGTGTTGGGCAATAATAATTAGGAAAGTACTTGTTACCCCTTTAGAAAAGTAATATTACTCTACGTATTACATGGATGCAAAAGTAATATGGAACATATTATATATTACATGTTAATTTTATATTTTAAAACATAATCATGTTCTATTAGTGTTAACAACTGGCAAAGCAGGTACAAGCAAACACATTGCTGCATGATACTTGTACAGGCACTGCAAAATCCAAAATTACCGTGCAGCTTTTCCCCGTATAGCTGCGGGAGGCGACTCGCCTCAGGCGAGGCGCAATGGGAGCTGACTTAATGCTCTCATTAAATAATGAAAATACAGTTGCATCTTACTCAAATCAGCTCAGTGTGCTGCCTACACTGAGCTACAAGTCATTCATCCACCTGTAATAATAATAAATAAAATAAAAAACAGTTCTGCTTATTATTTATAAAAAAGTAAACTTTCCTTTCCCCCATACACACACACAATAGTGTCTTGTCTAAACAAGTCTCAGTTCCTGACCCCTCAATGTCGGTGAGTTACAGGTCGCACCTTCCTTTATACATGCCAATACGCGCTAGTACCCTTAGCCCAGCGAAACCAGATGCGTGACGCATGCCTGACAAAGAACTCCAACACAGTAACCTGGTGGGGCAAGCATTTCAAACTTGCATCGTTCCATGTAGGCCAGTGCCCCACGTGCACCGATCTAAATGTAATACAGGAATATCTCCTTTTACACCTGTGTTATCTTTGCTGTGTGACTGACAGGGCATCGGGCATATCAAGTGCCGGAGTGGAACCGATCTGTGTCAGTGGAGTTAACTGCGTCCCAAGTTCATAATGCTGTCCTTTGCGGTTACTGTCACGGTGTCCTCCTGGAAGAGACAACAATTATGGTACTTCATAACCGGAGGAGTGCTGTCTGGCACCCAGCCTAACGGACTTGAGTTAAAATGACACCATACAGCGTGAAGGAAAACCTAACCCACGCGCATGCAAATTCACTTCTCACTTTGCACACACACACACACACAGTCCCTGTCACCGTATACTGTACCATCTCTGTTGTATATTATCAGTTGGAGCTACGCTGTACTCTCCACCTATCTACTACTACTGCTATGGCTACTGACACTGCTGCAGGATATCCATAATTCATACAATCATTGCATTAGGTTCAAAGGAACCGTCCCTCTTTTGGATTTCTCTGTTGCGTTTTGGGTTGGCAGTGCATGTGTGCGTGCATGTCTGTGAGAGTGTGTACATCAGTGCAAGTGTCTGTCCATATCGTATCTTTGCACATGATGTGTATATGCAGGCCTATGTGCAGTGCTTAAATGTCGGTCGGTGTGTATGTTTAACAACGGTCTATTCATGGATTCTGCAGTCTCCTCAAGGTAGCGTTTTATATTCACTGCATGCTAACTCTATTGAAAGTGAGAGTGCACTGTAGTGTGCATTCATTCGTTTTTGTGTGGAATCTCTGTGTCTTTTTGGTGTATCACTGCATAAACCAATCAGACGTTGATGTGAAAGTGCAAACTGTATCTGACAGAGCATAGCTCACATGGCAGAAGACCAAGGCGGTCACCACAGGCAACATTTACAGAAACTAGGTTCTGTAGAGGCTGAGAGATGGAGCAATGCTTTATTAAGGGGAGAAGGCTCTTGAGAGAGGACCAAAGTGCTCACAAGATTGGGAGAAACGATAGAGATGGAAAAGCAAAATTGATGCAATTCGTGCTAGACAGAAAGTTGGAGAGCTTTCAGCAAAAGAAGAAATTTCTTCTGTTGCTTCTTTAATATTGAGCTTTTTTACCTCTACTTCTGTGGTTCTCTATGTCACTCTCTCTCTCCCCCTTTCTTTCCCATACATTGGAGTATTTCCTAAACACTCTTAATCTTGTGTTCCTATGGAGATTAGCTCAACATTGAGACTCTTAAAGCCTGGCGTCGCTCTCTCATTTGGTCAGAGATGACTGAACTGTGCACATAATGACTTGGATTAAGATGCAGCCTTTATTCTACATTCTCACAGCCCTCCCCCAACGGGAAACCAATTCAATTAAAGAACAATGGCCTAATTGCATTCTGATCACCAGGCTCGTTGGCAGAGCCGCAAACGTGCATTTTCCGGAATAGAAAAGCTGCCCACCCTTATAACAAGGCAGGATTGTAACGGAAGTTTTGAGTAGTGCAGGAGAAGGACCCGCCTGGATTGAATTACTCGGCCATTACTGACCACTTAACAGTCAAGACTTTAGCTTTCCCCGCAAACTACATCTTGGTTGAGAAAGGCACTTTAGCTTCATCCACTTGCCGGAGGAGCCAGTGAGGTCGGGAGATGGCGAAATGAGAAAGAAATACATTAAGGTGGGTAACGTCTCCCATGGCGACGCTGGGAACTCTCCGATGTACCATAAAAAGGCACAATTTCCAGAATATTGCGGAGGAATGAGGCGGCGTCACTTGTGATTCAGCGGCTGACTTAATTGCCCTTGAAAAGAGGGGAGAGAGGCTGTTCAGGAGCACGGGAGCCTGCATGGGCATCAGCGCTGATTGATGGCCACAGCCATGGACCGTAGTACCGGGCATCTGTCACTCATCGGCGTGACAAACTGACAATGATGTCTTCTTGGCTATAAACCCGCCCAATGATGGAACCTGGCTGTCAAAAAGGCCCACTGTCGTGACCAGAGTGAAGAATCACACGGCACGCAGGCTTCCATCTCTGTCATGTCTGTTCTTTGGGTTTTTTTCTTCTTCTTCTCCCTCTAGGACAGGCCGATGACCTGTTCTGAATTCACAGGTGCCGTGTACTCTGTCAAGATCCAGAGTAATAGTCTTCTCAGACCCCGGCGTTCAGATTTTTTGTGTGTCCGCGCAAAAGACGTGCAGACAGAATAGGGCCCACACGTGGTGCTGTTTGGTAGATTGTGTGCTATTGTGTACAGCCAGGTGGCACGTTTAGTTTAGTAATGACATCAGATTAAAGGTCAAACCCTTCAGAGGAAACGAGGTCAATTGACAAATAACAGAGGAAAACAAACAGCGCTGCTGATAAGGCCAGTTACCATGGCGATGACGTCTAGTGGACCCGTCCGTGCTGGATATGATGTCGTTTTGGAGTTTGTGGAGTTTGTGCAGTTTGTACCTTGATGTCATTGATCGATAGGTTACTTGTGTGTGTGTGTGTGTGTGTGTGTGTGTGTGTGTGTGTGTGTGTGTGTGTGTGTGTGTGTGTGTGTGTGTGTGTGTGTGTGTGTGTGTGTGTGTGTGTGTGTGGGTGTGTGTGTGGGTGGGTGTGTGAGTGGGATAAAGTGACACAGAGGGTGTTAAGCCTGTACGGATGGGCCAACCCCAGGGACTATAATGTCAGCTGACTAATCATCCCCACAGTGAAATTATCACAAGCTAAAGTGTCACAGTGCAAGGCATTGTCACCTCAAGCGACCTCACTGATGAAGTCGCGCTGCATAAAAAGGGCCGAACACGGTTGGTTTGCCATGGGTGGTTTGGACAAATTCACAGCTGAGCGGAAACACTAGTAGTCTTTTAGTCTTTTAGAGTTAAGTAAGTGAGCAAAGGAACCAAAACACAGAGTGGAATTATGCAGCCATTATGCAGCAGAACGGCTGCATAATGGCCAAAGATGGCACCGACTTCTTCCCACGCTGGGAAATCCTACCGTTGTGTCTACCCTATACTCTTTATTCGTTCAGCTAAAGTGCTATAAAGTGCTACACGGTTATTTTCACATTTTCCCCGTGGTAAAGAAATGATCACAATCTGAAAACGCACCTCTTCAGGTTCCATCTTGCCAATAGCACTTGCAGTAGTACTTGCTCTAGCCTCAACATCCTAAAGGCCTATGCAAAGGCTCAATGTAAGTATCTTAGATAGGTTGCAGAGAGAGCATCACGATGGCTGTGGATCCAAAGGGACAAGCAGTGAACGAGCACTTCTTGGACACAGGCAGGGAACTGATCACTCCCGGTCGGGTTGCCTGGCTGTGAGGGGGTCTGAAGTTGAAAGACCTGAAACCCCCTATGACCCCAGGTACGTTCACTGATGATGTGTCCAAGAATAAGCATCACTAGATGTATGTAACAAACTATAGTCTTATAGCATATTATGTATGACATAGCATTATATAGTGTTAAATACGTTGTATATGAATGTTATTATATACTGTAGATTTTCGACTGGCTTATATTTGAGACTTTTTTCATGCTTAACTCATACTTGGTTAAATAATAGTGGCAGCTTAACTTAGCTTAACCTAGGTAAAACTATGCCTAAACCTTGTGGGAACATACAGTAGAGCTGAGGGAACAAAAGACTACGCCACGGTGATGAGGAAAAGGGCAGGATCTTCACCCAAACTCACTTCACCCTGCAGATGTAAGAGCCTTTACTATACCATAACTCTCTTACTCTCGCCTCAGGTCTTAACACCTTCTCTGCGATACCCGGGATATCCGGGAAATCCGAGAAATGGCTCAGGCTGCGGTAGCCGAGATACCCGGGATTTGATTTTTATTTGCATTTACATTACCTGGGACACTTTCCCAGCTTCTCACAAAATCTCAAGCTTCTATGATAAAAAAAAAGGGTCAGAAATAATGTGTTCAAGAAAAAAAGTCACAGGAATGGTCACAGGGACCACAGGAGTGGTCTGTAGTGGGCCACGGTGGCCAGCTCAACACCAAAACAAACTGCCGCACCATGGCAACAGCAGAGCATGTGCTCCGGCTGCTCTATGTAAACAGTGGGGCACGTGCACACACCATCTAGTCAAGCAATACATATTCTGATCTCAAGAAAAAAAAAAAGTCACAGGAATGGTCACAGGGACCACCTGTGGTCGTTAGTGGGCCATGGAGGCCAGCTCAACAACAACACCACCACCACAACAACAACACAACACCAGCCATTCTGATCTTTTGCTGTCTGGACTCAGGACCAGGCAAAACAAAGCATTGTGACCCAAAACAAGCCTTTTCATGGCAGCACAGCCATCCAACATGAAAGCAATCCACAATCAAACACAAACAATATAAACAATATAAAAGGCTCCATACCGTAGACGTAGTTGTGAGTTCAGTCTTGATAGAATCCATTTAGCAAGTATTAGTAATTGCTGTGTTGGACTGTACTTTTTACTGTTCCTTGTTGCGGTCGAGTGTCTAATAAAGCAATCAATCAATAAAAAGTAGCCCTATCCTGGCTGCTCCTGCTGTCCCGGACCCCCGGACCCCCCATCCCACCCGCAGAGCCAGCAGGCGTTTGGCTGCACGCAGCCGGGAGAGCAGCCGGGTCCCTGGGCGAAGTGCCGTGGGGCTGGCTGCCTCTGATCCAGCTCCAGCCCTAATCCAGTACCAGAACTACCAGTGGTCCTTGAGAGAGTTCCAGGTGGTCCCCAAGTTGTTTTATCCAAATGTAACTCTTGAGAGTGTAAAAATGAAACCAAATGGACCCTGGCGGGTCCATTTGGTTTCATTTTTACACAAGCAAAAGAAATCTTTAGTTTTGGGGTCTGTGCGTCTAAAAATATCCTCAATTGGTGGTCCGTGGCTCGAATGCTGAATAAATGGTGGTCCCTTGGATGAAAAAGGTTGAAAACCCCTGGTGTAGGTGGAAGAGGCTGGATCAAGACGCTCGTTGTGGAAAAAAATGATGCTGGATTTTCTTTTCCTCGTCTGGAACCCTTTACTGGTGATACGGGGTCCGCTCTGCTTTTTCCACGCCGGGGGAAAATCACTGTCCGAAAGGAACGTGTTGCAGAGTCCATCCAACTCCCAGAAGTCCGTGTCGAATCAATCAGGTTGGTGGATCCTCATGTTTTATCACCAGCTTTCTTTCTTTTTACTATACTGCACCTCGTTTACGTGTGTGCGCGCGTGTGTGTGGCTGCTGCTGCAGGCTGCATGATCTATGCCTAATATGTGCATTTCTCAATACAAAACATAAAAAGAGAACGAGAGTGTCACACAAGCTAACTGAAGGTGTGTGTAAGCCTAATACAACGATCGACTGGTCCCCTCCAATAACTAACTCCAAACGGCAGCGACCCATAAGTTTCTGTTTTCCAGGAAATGGGAACTTACAGAGAAATACAGTAGTTACGACAACTCCAGTTCAATTCATTGGGCCAGTCCAATGGAGGCTCTTCTACATAGACTTCTATTGAATCGGGACAACAAAAAGGGACAAGAAGGAGTCACGGAATGCATTGGAGTGTATGCATTGGAGCTGAGCTGATCAGGCCCCTCAATGTCCAAATGTCCGAATCAATGTCCAATGAGATGGCTCAAAGAAGCAACCTGCGTTGCCATTCTGTGAGAGAAATAAGCAATGTACTCTGTTCCTACTCTAGGGCTCTCATGACTGAATGTGAATGCTATTTTACTGGCTAAAATTTCCTAATTTGTTGTTTCCTTTTTCATGTAATGTATGTATAGGCTCGGGGAGGAGGACTTTGTGGATGATCTTTTTATATGTTTTTTCATATGTTTCTAGGTGCTGAGAACCACAGCCTCACCAGGCTCAACCTCCCCCCCCCATCCCCCAGATCCAGTCACAAGAACTGCTCAGTGCTGAGCTTGTAGATCTGCCACGTGTGTGCGTGTGCACATGTGTGGGTGCATGCAACTGCGTACCGTGTCGGTACCGTGAAGTATGTGCGTGCGTGTGGGTGCGCGCATGTGCGTGTATGCAACACACACACCAGGCGCGTATTTTAGGCCGGTGCCGCCGGTGCGGTGCACCAGGGCCCAGGCCCCTTGGGGCCTACTGAGAGGGAAGGGGGGAAAAGAAAAGAAAGGCCGCTGACAGCGGGCCCTGCGACTGTTATGGACCTGTGGCCTGGTCGTTAGGGGGTTAAACCTGAGAGTGGCCGGGCCTAGCAGTGGGAGGGGTAATGATATTGTCCAATCAAATTGGTACCTGTGAGCTGTCACTCACGTGTGAATGTGTTCTGATGTCAGTTCCTCTTAAAACAAATCAAAACAAAAAAAAGTGTCAACTACAAAAAAAAGCGCGAGTGGGTTGAATTGAAGCATCGGCGTAGCATAGTGTCATGTTCAAGAAAAGTCATGAAAGTGGTTCCAAAGGCGAATGGAAAGAGAGCAGTCGGCAGCGGGAAGCGTAAATTAAGCTAAAATGACCAAATTGGACAAGTTTGTATCAGCATCGGTGTCTCTCCTCCTGCTGCTGCACCCCACCGGCACCGGGCACTAGCAGCTACCCCAGATCCTGTCTCACAGAGCGGCGACACGCTGGACTCGAGTTGCCAACGAGTTCAGCAACACAACCGCCCTGTGACAGTTCTCCACGCGGCCACGCACGGACACAGTGTCGGTGAAAATGAATGTCCCCGCGCGCGGCGGCCGCGTTGCAGATAATGAACCCCGAATCCCCAGCACAGATTGAGGATTATACGACATGACACCGCATACCGATAAGACAAAAAGCTTTATAATAGGAACAAGTCCGTTGCCCGCCGGACCGTTTCTCAGAGACAACAAAAAAGTCTTTCTCTGAAAAATACATCTCCACTACCCGTAAAATGACCTTCTAATGAGTGAGTACACAGTCACATTCATTAATGCGGTCAGTTTGCTGTCTTTGTAAAACATGTAATGTGCTGTGTTCTTGATGCTTGTTGCTTATACTGTGGAAGTGCATACCAGCTTTGTTGGTGTTGGATATAATAATAATGTGAATGTGTGAGTGTAATAGTTTGGGGACATCATGTTTGAGCCCAGGTCAGGGCAGGCTGTTAGATATTAGTAATGGTGGAGGATAGAGATAGAGCTTGGCATCTGTCCATGTTGTTATGGTTCTGAAAATGCTGTGTGTGTGTGTGTGTGTGTGTGTGTGTGTGTGTGTGTGTGTGTGTGTGTGTGTGTGTGTGTGTGTGTGTGTGTGTGTGTGTGTGTGTGTGTGTGTGTGTGTGTGTGTGTGTGTGTGTGTGTGTGTGTTTGTTTCATGGCCATTTGCCAATAAGGATCAATGAAAATGAATGGAATAATTGTGTAGCCAGGACGTTTGTTAGTCTACTGTATACAGTATAGCTGTAGTGTGTGTTTGTGCGCGCACATGCGTAAGAGTTGCTCGTTTATGGCAATGATAGGGGCCTACAAAATATTCTTGCACCGGGGCCCATCCTCAGCTCATTTCGCCAGTGACACACACACACACACACACACACACACACACACACACACACACACACACACACACACACACAATTTGTATTTTGTATTTGATTTGTGTGTGGAAGAAGAGAAATAAAAATGCCTGAGAAAATGCAATGTGTTTTCATTGTGTTATGACAAACCTTATAGATTTTTTTTTTTACATGTCCCAGTGAAAGTAGAGTGTTAGAGCTTTCATTTGATGTATAACATGTCTATGTCACTGCAAGGGAGAATGTTTTATAGGCATTACAAAGTGTGCTGCAAACAACAGGCTCTATCTCAAAATGTAGTCTCCAGAGGCCTGATTTGGGGAGGTAGCAAGCTGTATATAATGTCTTATATCTAAAGAATGCAATATGCTACAAACATAATTTTTTTTTTTCTGGGTAAAAAGGACAGCCACCTGATTCATTTGGGATATTTGTGATTATTGTCGCATTATCACAAAATATGCAATGGGCCTTCAAAGTTACATCACATATCCTATTGAACTATATTAAAGCAGATGAACAGCAGGAAAAGGTCAAAGGTCAGCAGTCAAAGTGTTAATATCAAAGCAAATGAAAGCAGTGCGGACAACACCACTGTTTGCCCAACTCAGTTTCACCTTAGCCTCCCACTTTTCCTGAAGTGATTTTATCCATGAATTTACTTCATCAGAGTGCTGTAAAACCAGAGCTTAATTGCCGCCGTGTACAATATTATGTATTTTGAGTGGACCGCAATGGCTGACCCTCTTGCTTGTTTGTGTTGCCTGTGTGTTAGTGCTGTTTGCCTCTTGCACTGGTGCGTAGTACCAGTGTTCTGTTCGGGTTTGGGGGTCAGCTGACACTTGATGCATTGGTTATGTAAGCAGATGTTTTGGAGAATGAATATTTGATTGGTAGCCCTTAATGCAGAGTGAGCATCCAGATGAGGAGGCGGACGGTACGGTGGGTGAGGAGGAAGCAGTGAGCTGCATGGAGCTCTGTCCACGGCCCTGGCAGCCTGCCAGCGGAGCAGAGAGCTTTTACTGTACCCACACTTCTCTCCTCTCCACTGTTTTGTCTCCACTTATCTCTCTGCCATTCTCGAGTGTATTCTCTCCACTCCTCTGCTCCGTTCTCTTCTACTCCTCCTCCTCCTCCTCATCTTCTTTAAAAGCTGTTTTTATTTATTTATTTTATTTTGTTCCTGTCCAACTTTCCTCCTCCTCCTCATACACTTTGCCATTCTCTCTCGATTGCAGGGCAAGATTATATTTTTGGCAAATAACTAGGGCATTTTTGAAGTGCTTTTCTCAAAACATTAAGCATTCAAAGCTACATCATGTAGCTCTTAATTTTTGAATAGTGAGTGTTAAAAAATTCACTGCTACATATTAATTAATTTTTTAAATATTTTTTGTCTGCACAAAATCTGGCACGTTTTCCATAATCTAAATCTGGAGCTTTGGGAAACTTTGCATGTAATGTTTGACACAAACATGTCCTTGAGCAAAGATACTGAACCCCTAATTGCTCTTGATGTGCTGGTTGCCTTGCATGGTTTCAGTTGCCATTGGTGTATGCGTGTGTGAATAGGTGAACGTGATGCACATCTATGTCACATACAGTAGGTCAAACTCAAGGCCCGGGGCCAAATCAGGCCCGCAAATTCATTATTTTTGGCCTGCGAGATGATATTTAATTACTATTAGAAATTAGAAATGGTCCGTACTTTCCGGACTATAAGCCGCTACTTTTTTCTTGTGCTTTGGACCCTGCGGCTTATTCAGCGGTGCGGCCAACGTATGGATGTTTACGGCTAACAAACACTATAGTATAGGGCGTTCTAAGTCTAAATGCACGGTATGACACCAACTTTAAGCCGGCCCAAGCAGGAAATGTAGGGGGACAGGGCACAGGCAGTTCGCTAAGACAGACACTACTAAATGCATCAAGGAAAGCAAACGAAGAAGTGCATATAACGCAGCTAAAGTCAGTCGAGCTGGTTGAAAAATAAGGAAATCGATCTGCTGCACGTAGCCTTGGGATCAATGAATCAATGGTTAGACGGCGGACCAACGCGAGGAACGCTGGCGCGGCGGAGACACTAGCTCCTCGGAACGACGGCGCGCGGTGGTGGTCCGCGGTGGTCCGCGCGGTGGTGGTCCGCGCGCTGTCGTTCCGAGGAGCTGGCGCCACCAGCGCGCGCACCACCAGGGCGAGGAACATGCTGAAAGCAACTTTTTATCAAGTCTGCCAGTGGATCCTTACTGCGTGGAAAAGTGTCAAAAAAAAAACATCCACGAACGGGTTTAGAAAGGCTGGCGGCAGCAGCAGCAGCCGCCGCCGCGCGAGGAGGAGGAGGAGGAGGAGGAGGAGGAGGAGGAGGAGGAGGAGGAGGAGGAGGAGGGGTCCGTGGACGCGGCAATAAAGCCGCCTCGTCGAGCGTCTTAAACATTGAGAGGATTCCTGGTGGTCCCCAGCTAAATGGTGGACAGTTGGTTAACCAGATGTACGGTAGGCTACCTTTTTTCATGAACCAAATGGACCCGCAAGCGCTCATTTGGTTTCATGAAGTGATCGGAGTTGCGTATTTCTGGCTGCACTCTATGGCCACTTGGCCAGACCTGGATGTAATATTTCTCAATCGGGGGAGGGCAGCCGAAAATGGCAGTTGGTTTAGTGGTGACAGAATTGTAGTTAGTCCACGTTTAACTACCGCTATAAGCATTTGATTTGAAATATCTTTGAAGTTTTCATTGTTTGCATTCCGTCATGTTTGGTGGGGCAGTCAGGGCGTCTAGAGGGCATTCTCCCCCCCCCCCCCCCCCCCCCCCCCATGTCTATGCCTAGATCCGTCCTTGGTCTATGGCTCTAGCGTTAATTACATACAGCACGTGCAGTTCCGTAGTCGTTTAAATAATAAAAAGGATGCTTCTCAAACAGCATTGTTTGAGAATTGCCGACAATCTCATCTGTGCAAGAACCCTTACATATGGTAATTAAGCATTAAAACACCCGCGGCTAATAGGCCAGTGCGTCTTGTATGTGTACACAATTGATTTTTTCGCTAAATTTGGCCGGTGCGGCCTATATTAAGGTGCGCTTTATAACCCGGAAAGTACGGTATTAGAAATGGTCCTCGGGTATATTGCACACACCATGAATGGCAGTAATTGTTATATTTTCTCTCCCGCTGTGTGTTTGAGTTTGACATCCCTGGTCTATGTAAAGCGCCTTGGATAAATGCAACTATTTACAACTATTTTAACACTATGGTGAACATTTCCAGTTTTTGTAGCCTGTCTTGTTGTGATTAAAGCAAATGCAGCACTGACATAGTTAGAGTACAACAGTTACTGATACTTGCACTATTGTATATGGTGTATATAGTGTTCATGTGTCACTGAGGACCTTAACAAGAGCAGTCTTGGTGCTGTGGTGTTGCTCGAAATCCTGACTGGAATCTATCAAAGCAGTGCCAAGAAGTTCAGCAGTTCTTTGTGCAGAGTGCCTTGATGGACTGCAGTTTCCAGTGCCTGTGGAAAGCTACTCTGCTGTACCTGAGAGAACCTGAGACTGGTTGACTATTTGTTAAAGAACCATTTTCCTAAATCTTGCAATAGCGAGGCAGTAGGATTTCTGAACTTGTATAACGTCCAAGTTATTTTTTTTTGTTGATTGGACAAAATAGTGCCATGTTAATTGGATTAGTTTTAAGTGAACAGGCAGAGAGACTGTCTTGACTTCTTTTCTAATTATCTGAATTTTGTCAGTGAAGAAGGGAGCAAATTAATTGCAGACGGTGGTGCTTGGACATTCAGAGGAGGGTTTGTTAGTCCGCCAAGAGTGGCAAACAGGGCACAGCTTTTTTGTTTGTTTGTTTGTTTGAGCCGATGTCAGAAGAACGGCCATGTGTTTATTGGTTCCAAATAAAATTATTGAGTCTCATTCAATAAATTACAATGATACATTAATAAAACACATCAGAATTCCATACTTGATTGATGCGTGCGTTATGTTACATGTGTTACATATGTTAATGTGAATAGGCTGCATGTTACTGTATGTGTGTACACAGTACGAAATCTAACGCATTTGCACATCAGAGGTTTAGTAAGAAAGAGTTGGAGGCTTGGGAGTTCAGTTTAACCATGTTTGTAAATGATGAACATGATGTATTAATGATATTTATAGTAACATCTTATGCAAACAAGCATTATAAAATCAGTCGAGACTGCCCCAAAGCAATGATACATAAATTCCCTGAGTTGTATTTTTAATAACTTAATAGGCTTTACCCTGCAATTCGTGGCCCCAAAAAAATGGGTGGATTTCTTTTTTTGAGCCGTGCAGGCGAAGGAAAGCCATTGCTGTAGCAGCTCAGTAAATTTAAGTTAATAACTCCTGCACCTGTTCTTGAGAGATTCTTTTTTCTTTTCTTCTTCCTTCTACCCTCACCTACAGGGCTGTAAGTCAGAGCATGCCAGCGCGTTGTGCTGATTCTTTCCACGATGCAAAACTGTACTGTCCACAATTTACAACTTACCGCATTTAAAATGAGAGAGCAGCTCATTATATTCAGGCCGTAAACAACGGGGCGGAGTGATTACAAAATGCATCACGCTAGGTTAGTTCAGAGAAGAGGGCATTTGCTCCAAACTTTTTCTCCAAATGTACTGGGACTGTTGCATAATGCTGTCACTGTCCTGACCCATCCTCGATTGTCTTTCCTACCCTCACTTTTCTCTCTGACACAGGGGACAGAAGGGAAAACCCACCGCATGTCCCTGCTCTTTTCCTCTCCACCGTGTCCTCTTCCACATTTAATTCATCTCCCTCTCCTCTCTCTTTTTCCTCTCTTGCAGAATTGCACAGCGCGGGGGAGGCTGGGTTGATAGGGGGTAAAGACATGCAAACTTCTGAGTGGTGATTTAACTAGAGCGTAATAATGGGTTAAATCAATCATGCCATGTTTTTGGCATGCGTTCTGCAGGAACTGCTATGGTGACTGTTGTTCCCTTCCCTGCCTCTTTGCAGTCACCTGTCTTCCCATGAGGAACATCCCCCCCCTCAGTCTAATGCCACCTCCACAAATTGTCGCTCCCAGGTGGGTGTGGACCGGAATGAATGAAGTCAAATGGGATGTGAGCGGGAACAAGGGGAACCAGAGGGATGCACCAGGCGTTGGCAGCCCCACAACAGACCTCGGCTAATGACAGCTGAGAGCGGGCATACAGTGCGCTCTGGGATATGCATGCACTGTTTGCCCACCGAGGCTAGTGCCCAGATGGGGGCATGGGACTGGAACGGGACGAGGCAAAGAGAGAGGGATACCCTTCCTGGGTTGGCTCTCTCACAGAAGGCATGGGCTAATGATTGCTGCGTGGGCATACATACAGTGTGCCCTGGGGATGCGCTGTCTGCCCAATGAGCCCGCCCAGACGGGGGGACGGGGACGGGGGGCTGTGAGGGATGATGCAAGCAGGGAGTGGGGTTGGGGGAGTTGCACAAATGCACCGGCGGTCCGCGGTCACACGGACCTTCAGGACCATCACACTAAAGCCGATGGCAGGCGCCGCTATAGGAGAGTCAGCACAACAGTGGACAAACAGCAGGTGGGGAGGGGAGAGAGAGAAGTGGGGGAGGCAGGGAGGGCAGATGGTGGAAGGCAGGGGCGGATGTAACATTTCCCAATTGGAGGGGCAGGAGAAAATGGTATGGGGGCGGCTTCATCGATGAAGTCGCACCTATACCATTTTCAGGACTTTTACAGGACTTTTATTAGGCAAGTATAAGCATCAACAATTATCAGTTGTTGAAGTTGCAACAGGCACGCAGCATGCATAAAGTTAAAGGTCTTACTCAGACCGTTTTCTGTTTTCAATGATGAAATCCTGTTGATTTAGTGGTGCCACCACTGTAGTTAGCTAGCAGTAGTAGCAGTGGTTCAAAAAATCATTTTAAATATAAGCACTTTTAATTTGAAATATCGTGGGTTGTTTTGTTTTTGTTTGGTAGGCCAGTCAGGGCATTTAAGGGGGGCATTGCCCCCCCCCCCATGCCCATGCCTAGATCCGCCCCTGGTGGAAGGACGACTGGCTGTCAGCTCGTAGTTGGGTTTACTTCAGTCTTAAGAGACATCTCTCAACATATCACCCAACATGACACCTCAGGAGAAGCGAAGGATAGATATTTGCGGCTCGGAGAGTTGTAGTCGTGTATAATTGATGCCCGCCTGTCTTGAATTTGACTTTGCAGAGTCATAGATGAAGGTGTTCTGCTGTCTCTCCTCGGATTTTCACACCGCAGCAGCATACCATGTTTTTACTCAAATATTCTCATTGATATATATATATTTTTTTATCTTTTAAATTTTTTGGTCTGGTTAAAGAGAGTTTGATAGCACAAGTTTGTTATATGGTATTTATTTGAATATTCTTTTGACATTTGGCTGCGGTGTGTGTTTTAAAATTCCCAGTGGTTTTAGTTTTCCCTCCCCATATGCTGTGACATTTCAACCAGTTCTACCATATTTACCTACTGCAGATCATAGGGCGTGCTTGACAGCTGTGTGGTTCTGTGCGTCTATTAGTGTGTGTGTGTGTGTGTGTGTGTGTGTGTGTGTGTGCGTGTGCGTGCGTGCGCTTGCGTATACGGTATCCCTCGGATTTTGAAATATAGTGTTTGCACACAAACGCACTCACTTTACTAGGAGTAATCACCTGCTGTCATTGCAATTTATTGTGTGGGCAAAGCAGGGGAGCCAAGCAAATGTCGAGCGAAAGGAATAGAAGATGCTTGAGGAGAGTAACTTACACAACACTACAGTAGCTAGCTGGAACATTATGTGTTTGAAAGTTCATCATTTTCAAAACCGCAGCTACTGTATACCATGTTTTTCCGTGCCCTTTAAACCAGGATTTGCAATGAGGCCAACCCTGAATAAATACAAGTATTTCCATATAATGACCTGACCACAACAAGCAACAATGAACTAGAGAAAAAAAAAAGTGTGGATCTTGTAATTAGGAATGATGGATTATCTGGATTGTTATTAACGATTTCCGTGATGGAATCATTATGTAAATTGAAAGAGCTGAGTTTCATTTAAATCAACTTTTTTTGTAGCAACGAGAGGAACGACTTCATTAACTGGAACAGCAAAGGTTTCTCATGAATGATTTTCCTCTGGCCCTTTGCACCAAAACTAGTTATTCTTAGCTTCGGTAGCTCCAGGCAACTGTTACCATGCATGCATACAGTACGCCATCGATATTATGCACAGTGGCACAGGGTTATTTCGTTGTTGGAGGAGGTGGAGGAGGAGGAGGAGGAGAGGAGTTAGAAGGAAGGTACGTGTTGTTGCTGCTGGACAGCAGGAAGGTGACTGGCGAAACGGACCAGCGGGACCATTGATTTCCGAACAGGGCTGAAGACATACCGTACAGTGGCAGTTTGTTTAGGACATACGGTACTGCTCGGACCACTGCACATCAGTGCAGTCGATGGTACGAAGGGGTTGTCCCCAGTGTCTCGCAAAACGGTGCACATAAAATAGGAAATAAAACTGAAACTGTGGATGAATATTTATTGAAGTGCAGCAGTCAGTCGTGCTGTAAACCACGCGCGCGTGACACACTGTGCACGTGCCCATACACACTGTAGTGCACGGGTGCACTCATGATAAACATGTGAACGAAACAAGCAAGGGCTTAAAGTCCTCTCTCCTATGGCTTGGTGTATAGGCAGATGTTTGAGGGGAAAAGCTTCCCAGAAAAGAAAGATCGGCCGTGTAGACATTTGCAACAATACCTTAAGCTTCTTATAGACTTACATAGCATATCCGGGCATGACCTGCACACATTTGATTTCCGTTTCATCTGTGATGCAAATGGCATCACTGAGCAATGGCTTTGTGAACTCATAAAATTGCAAAACAAAAGATAAACAATGTACTGTAGCTTAGCAGTCTGTGTGTGATAAGACGTCATGGTGTAAATAATGTAATTGATCTTAGCGGTAATATCATTACAGTGCATTGTAAAACCTTTCCGGTTTCCCGCAATGGGATGAATTCATATTACTTGCATTGCTGTCCTACAGTATTTAATCTGAAACCGATAAACAATTGACAGCATGTGTGTGTCTATCCAGTGAAACCTTTCTTTCTTTTGTTATCATCCTGGAATTTCAATAGCTCAGGCTGGATATATGATGCAATCGAAACCTGGTATCTCCAGGTTTTATCTGATATTTTTTCATGAATGAATGCCCTATTTCACACTACATCGTACGACAGTGGAGACATACAGCAGCCTGCAAGGTGGAAGGCTTTTGCCTAAGGTGGGAACACCATATTGAAAGTGGCCAAGGTGGCCTGTAGATTATATAAATATTCAACCAGTTTCCTGAAAAGTCACCATTTTGATATGAAAGGTTCCCACACTGCAAACCTTCTTTACATCTCTGTTCAGTCGCTTTCACCTCTCCTTGAACTGCAGAGTGTCTGTGAAGATGAAAGGCTCCCGTTTCCTGTGTCTGCTGAACCTTAACCCGGTGCTTCTCAAGCGACGTGCGGGGAGCAGCGGTGAACAAAAGTACTCACTAGTCACTACTCGAGGCAGTACTCGGTATATATGCCTGTTTCAAATGTTGCTCGATCACAGGTGACAGTTCCTCACCGCTCAGTCAAATTTGTGCTTCTGTTGACGTACTGGAATACTTGCTTTCATTAGTATTTAAAAGGAAGGCGTTGTTGATTCTCAACAAGTTAAATTTCAAGGTCCCCGAGGTTTGAGCCGAATTCGCCTATCGTCCCCCATTTAATTGAATTATGGTATATTGTAAAATGTAATTTAATTTAACTCTTGGAGTGTACAAATGAACACGTTAGGGTCCGCTTGTTTGCACTCTGAGTTACAGGCCTATAAGTGTCCATTCCTCAAGGACCCCTGAGGCTTTCCCAGACCCCACTTTGGGAAGCAGTGACTCTCCTTTGGCCAATGACCACATGGGGGGCAAAGTGGCCGCAGAGGAAGTGTGTTAATTATTATTAGCCTATCGGGGAAACAGCCCTACAGCAGAGGTTAGATCAACTGATTGAACTCCCACAGCTTTGCTACATCTATACATGGATTTCTCCAAAGCCAGCTCTGAGCTGTGATCTTCACCTCATGGATCTGGTTGTGCACGTGCAATGCGTGTGTGTGTGTGTGTGCGTGTGCGTGTGCGTGTGCGTGCGTGCGTGCGTGTGTGTGTGTGTGTGCTGACGTAATGTTCCTACTGCGAGTCGAAGCGTGTGAACAGAGTTTGATAGAGCTGTTGTGACAGTGGGAGGCTGGGGATAACTTCTCGTGTCTGCCAAGTTTCCGATTCACTGACTCATCGATCCGCTCCCAAATCAATTTAATTATTTATCTTACAGTCCCGCCGTGAGCGAGCCTGAGGAGAAGGCTGAGCGCCACCTATGTATTGGGTTCTGTCGTTACTGTCGGTAATCATGTTACAATTATTACATCAATGCATAATTTTAATGATTTCACATAATCACATAATTATTTTGTATCATCATAATCGTTTGTATGTACATTTTTTTAGTTGAAATAGCTAATCCATTTTTTAGAAATATCTAAAAGTGCATCATGCTTGATTTTGTTAGACAATAAAATGCATACAACACAAGGGCTTCCGTCTAGTATTCTCTTAGTAAAAAAAGACTTGACGGAAGACCTTGTATAGTATGCACTTTATTTTGAGTATACTTTTGGTAAGAGTATACTAATAATAAGACTACAGTACTTTAGAATAAATGGCTGTCGTCGTACTAATGGCAATCAGACACTAACCATTTTCGTTGATGGTTGAAAAAAAAATCCATTCTAATTATTTTTGCATGCATTATTTTGGCAAGATACCGTGAAACCTGCTTCTTGCTTATTTGATTTAACTCCACAAACAAGATTAAGTTTAAGGGGCAGACATTCTGAATGTCTGTTTCGATATAATTTCAGTTAATTGTCCGGCTCTAGTCGGAGCCACATAAAGTTGGACTGACAGCGGGCCGCTATCGACTTCCTACTTTAATCACATTATGGAATTACAAGAGGCGCCCTAATCTGTCCCTCATAAAAGTCATGTCATGGCAGAAGGCAGTGTGCTGTGTGTCACTGCAGATTACTGTTTGTCTGTGTCGGCTGGTGGTGCCCTCAGGTGCTTTCCATGTATGTTGTCGTCTGTGAACTTTGTCCAAAAACAGACAGAATGATGTGATGTCTTCATTACTTAGTTATAGAACGTGTGGGTGCGTGCATGCATGTGTGTGTGTGTGTGTGTGTGTGTGTGTGTGTGTGTGTGTGTGTGTGTGTGTGTGTGTGTGTGTGTGTGTGTGTGTGTGTGTGTGTGTGTGTGTGTGTGTGTGTGTGTGTGTGTGTGTGTGTGTGTGTGTGTGTGTGTGTGTGCGCGCGCGCATGCGTGCATGCGTGCGTGTGATTGTGTGTGTGTGTGTGTGTGTGTGTGTGTGTGGGGGGGGGGGGGGGGGGGGGTCCCAGCAAAATGTGTCAAGAGCATCTCAATCATTTTTTTACCACTTTATCTATCCATCCATATATTATAACGGTACATCTGCCATTCAAAAATAAAAGCTCATGGCAGGTGACTTTCTGTCATGCTGGGAGCATTGTCTGCTATTTAATAACCTAAAATCTTCTCTTATGATGGTCCCTAACACTTAACGGTAGGGGTCCTGCAGCCAAAAAAAGTCTGAGAAGCTCTGACATGCAGTACAGAAAGGAGGAGTTCTCGCAGGGGATTAATTAAACAAAAGAGGAGTGAGAGCATATGCAAAAACCTTAACCATCGCACAACCGGGGTGGGGGGAGCAGCAAGGTGACCGGCAGGTGCCGGCCAGCAATGCCAGCTTAGCCATTACATTGCCGTTAGGGTAAGGGTTTGGTTTGGTTAAGGTTAGGGCTAGGGCAATCTGGGTACCCAGCGGCATATATTCGTGAAAACAGCGCCACCGCTGTTGTTCCGACGCAACGCAACTAGTCTGTCTTTAGAGACTAGGGTTAGGGTAAGTGTATGGGTTGCTGGATAAAACACTAGGACCGACTATGCCCTGTCGGCTGCCACTGCCGGTTGTTGCATTGGCTGTCTCTTAATTTTATATAAATGTCATATATGCAAACTCTTGAAAGTGTGGCACCTTTCATACAATCCACTTTACAAAACGATACAATGGATCTTACACCTGTTTTGTATGTCATATATAGTTATTAACTATATAAAACTATATGTTTTATATATTTTTCACTTTTTGCTTCATTCTCTCACATGAGGATTGAATGAAAGATGCCACTTTCAAGAGTTTGCATGTATAAACGTTTCCATATGGGCTTAACACTGCCATCCTTTCTTCACATGCCCTAGCTTGCTCTTCTCTGTCTCCACCTCTCATGTTTTACCGCTGACATCTGTCTTTGCTTGGGAATCCATCCAGATGTGAAACATCTTTCTCCATGAAAGCTCCTGGGAAAACTCAAACTACTACACGCCACACATTCCGTGTCACTGTAACACTCTGGATTGTGTCAGTGGGTGTCTCTGTCTGGGTCCTGTATTTCTGTCTTTACATAATGGGCAGCCTCTGGGTATTTACCCGACAACCTCCTGACCTGCCCCGGCCTCCCTCGAGTGACTTGTTATATGGATCATTTCCCTCTGCTTATCATTATTCAGGACTCACCTCTGATAGTCACTGTGTCCCTGACACACTGACACAGCCTCTCTGCGATGGTTAATGACCTGTTGATTCTGGGTAACTTTGGGTAACACTATCAGCTTCACTCTATCAACTGCACACGCTCGCACATCAATTTCATTTTGCATGACACCGCTGCCCGAGCTTCTTTGATATATGTGTCTATATTCAGGGGTGTAGTGGAGGGGGGATGCAGGGGGGTGGCGTCCCCCCACTTTTCACATCTAAGATATTTTTGGGACAAAAGTAGGCCCATGTTTTTTTGTATTGTCATTTACTTTTATGGATACAATTAGGCATTGTAAAGAATCACTCTCAATATGCTATACTTACTATTCACTAGTGACAGACCACACATTCAACCATACATCGTTAACCGTTTATTTAGAAAAGAAGGGTGGATTGAAAGGCATGATAGAAATGGAAATTAGATGTACATGAATGATATGGAGGGATGAGGACGATGGGGTGAGGATGATGGGGTGAGGGGGGTGAGGATGAAGGGAATGAGGGAAGGATGGAGGGCGGAGCCCTGGTAGGGATGGGGAAGGATGGAGGGCGGAGCCCTGGTAAGGATAGGGGTGAAGGGGAAGGGGTGTGGTCTTGATGGTAGATGGTTCAGGCTCCAATGGGGGTATTGGACCCTGAGTATTTGGCCTGGGGTCCGAAGAGCGAAGCGTCCGTCTTGGTCGACGTCGGAGACGGCACGGTCCGTCTTGGTTGACATCAGAGACGGCACCGTCCGTCTTGGTTGACGTCAGAGACGGCCCGGTCCGTCTTGATTGACGTCAGAGACGGCACAGTCCGTCTTGATTGACGTCAGAGACGGCACGGTCCGTCTTGATTGACGTCAGAGACGGCACACTCCGTCAGTTCCAGACCCCCATGTGGAACCTGAGAAGAAGAATAGTTTTAGTTTGATTGATTAAGCGAGGTGTGAAGGAGACAGAGTAAGAAGTTAACATGGAAAAGGGGAGGGTGGGAGGGATACGAAGAACAAAGCACGAATGATAGGTAGACAAGGCAGGTATATATATACGTAGACGAAGGGGAGGAGTTTGGGCGGAGCATTAGCGGTTACCATGGTAGTTAAGTCAAGGGGAGGTGTTTGATCAGGTTACCATGGAGATCAGGGTATGTTACAGAAGTTAACCAGGAATGGCGTGCAAAGTATGATAGAGAGACAGGGTAATAACTATTAACGATTATTCTTTGAAATGTGGTCTTCCTCCTGAACATACGTTGTACCAACTCCATTTCACTAGTGACAGACCACACATTCAACCATACATCGTTAACCGTTTATTTAGAAAAGAAGGGTGGATTGAAAGGCATGATAGAAATGGAAATTAGATGTACATGAATGATATGGAGGGATGAGGACGATGGGGTGAGGATGATGGGGTGAGGGGGGTGAGGATGAAGGGAATGAGGGAAGGATGGAGGGCGGAGCCCTGGTAGGGATGGGGGAAGGATGGAGGGCGGAGCCCTGGTAAGGATAGGGGTGAAGGGGAAGGGGTGTGGTCTTGATGGTAGATGGTTCAGGCTCCAATGGGGGTATTGGACCCTGAGTATTTGGCCTGGGGTCCGAAGAGCGAAGCGTCCGTCTTGGTCGACGTCGGAGACGGCACGGTCCGTCTTGGTTGACATCAGAGACGGCACAGTCCGTCTTGGTTGACGTCAGAGACGGCCCGGTCCGTCTTGATTGACGTCAGAGACGGCACAGTCCGTCTTGATTGACGTCAGAGACGGCACGGTCCGTCTTGATTGACGTCAGAGACGGCACACTCCGTCAGTTCCAGACCCCAAGATGAGGAGTGTGCAGGGAAACAGTTACTTGATGATGGCAAGGTTGGCGTTTCTGAATCGAGAGAACATGCCTGGACAGCTAGTGGGAAGCGTGGTCCCGGGAGATGAATGGAGAGGTTCATAGTCTCTTTAGATTGATGATAGAGCTGCCAGGACTTGATGGTTGAGCCTGAATTCTTAGTGTCTGTGCAGGGAGGATGATAGCTTATAGCATTGGTACTGAGGGATGACATTCTGAGTGAGGCGTGTTGGTGGATCCTGCGCAGGTTCCGATGTGATGGTTTAGGGAAAGGAGGAAGACCGACTAGTTCTAGAGAAGCGTTGGTGCTAGCTGATAGTGGCAAGTCGCACTAATGGAAGTTAGAAGTGTGATTATGGTCACTTGTCTTGGAATAAGATTGTTGTCCCTATGACGGTTCAGGACAAGGTGGTAGATGGAGGCGGTTAGAGTGGAATCGAAGATCTGGACGATGCTTCTTTTGAGGTTGGAGGCAGTTAGGGTAGAATTGAAGATCTGGATGATGCTTCTGTTGAGGTTGGAGGCAGTTAAGGTGGAATGTAGATGATCCGGACGATGCCTCTGTTGAGACTTGAGCCAGTTAGGGTAGAAGTGATTATCTGGGCGATGCCTCTGTTGAGTTTGCCGGCGGTTATGGTGGAACTTGGTCTGGACCCTGCTTCTGTTGAGGCCGGAGACAGTTAAGAGTGGAACTTGATGATCTGGATGGTGCTTCGGTTGAGAATGGAGGCAGTTCGAGTGGAGCTTGGTCTGGATGATGCTTCTGTTGAAGTTGGAGGTGGTTAGAGTGGGATTTAAATATTTGATGATGATTACGTTGAACTGTGATTGTTGTTTGAGCGGAGAACAGAGCGGCTGGTCAATTAAAGGGGCCAAAAAGAAGCCGCGACAGGACTGGCGAATTCGATTGATGTAATGGACAGACATCGCTGGGTAGTTGGTTCTTGTCGTCTGACGACATCGTTGGGGAGTCGGATCTTGAACATGCGGTGGGGCGATGGTAGGCTGTGCCATCACCAGGAAGAAGGGGGGATGCAGTATCCTGAAGTTAAGTAGGAACTAGAGGAGGCATGCTGTGACAAGGGAGAGATGGAGTGGGCACACTGTTTCACGCTGAGCCAGAGACGGGGGGCATGCTGTGCGGCCAGATGGGGGAGCGCTGTACCGGAGGAGGGAGGCACGCTGTACCTGAGGAGGAAGATGCGGGGGGAGGCACGTTGTACCAGAGAAGGGGTGGTGCGCTGGGGGAGGAAGATGTGGAAGGAGGCATGCTGAACCAGAGGAGGTGGGAGGCGCACTGTGCCAGGGGAGGAAAATGCAGAAGGAGGCGCGCTGAGCCAGAGGAGGTGGGAGGCACGCTGTGCCAGAGGAGGAAGATGCAGAAGGAGGCGCGCTGAACCAGAAGTGGTGGGAGGCGCGCTGAACCAGAGGTGGTGGGAGGCATGCTGTGCCAGGGGAGGAAGATGCAGAAGGGGGCGCGCTGAACCAGAGGTGGTGGGAGGCACGCTGTGCCAGAGGAGGAAGATGCAGAGGGAGGCGCGCTGAACCAGAGGTGATGGGAGGTACGCTGTGCCGGGGGAGGAAGATGCAGAAGGAGTCGCGCTGAACCAGAAGTTGGAGACACGCTGTGCCAGGAGGAAGATGCGGAGGGAGGCAAACTGAACCGGAGGTGGGAGGCACACTGTACCAGAGGTAGGAGGCACGCTGTGCCGGAGGAAGGGGATGCGGAGGGAGGCGCGCTGCACCGGGGAAGGTAGGCACGCTGTACCGGAGGTGGCAGGCATGCTGGACCAAGGAGGAAGATGCGGAATGAGGCGCGTGGCACCAGAGAAGCGTGGCTTGCTGTGCCAAGGGTGGAAGGCATGCTGTACTAGAAGTGGGAGCATGCTGTACCCGAGGAAGAAGATGCAGAGGGAGGCGTGCTGCGCCAGAAGGGAGGCGTGCTGTACAAGAGGTGGGAGATGCGGAGGGAGGTGCGCTGCAGGGAGTGTAAGGAGGCATGCAGTGTGGGGAGGGAGGCAGCTGAGCCGAGAGAGAGACTGGATGCTGTGCAGAGGAAGGGAAGGTGGAATAGAGGGAGGGTAGGAAGGGAGACTGCTGCTGAGAGTGAAGGAGGCATTTCGTGCATAGGGAGGAAGGTGGCAGAGAAGGAGGGCAGGAAGGAAGCATGCTGCTAAGAAAGAGAAGGAGGCATTTCATGCATGGGGAGGAAGATAGAGAAGGATGGCAGGAAGGAAGCATGCTGCTGAGAGTGAAGGAGGCATCCGTGCATAGGGAGGAAGGTAGCAGAGAAGGAGGGCAGGAAGGAAGCGTGCTGCTGCGATTGAAGGAGGCATTCCGTGCAGAGGGAGGAAGGTGCCAGAGAAGGAGGGCAGGAAGGAAGCGTGCTGCTGAGGAGGGAAGGAGGCATTCTGTGCAGAG
This sequence comes from Benthosema pterotum, assembly GCA_039105355.1. NCBI lineage: Eukaryota > Metazoa > Chordata > Actinopteri > Myctophiformes > Myctophidae > Benthosema > Benthosema pterotum. Next base: position 19,147,383 of record CM076982.1, read on the forward strand.
GGAAGCAAGGTAGCAGGGAAGGAGGGCAGGAAGGAGGCATACTGTTCATAGGGAGGAAGGAAGCGTGTTGCAGAAGAGGGAAGGAGACATGCCCAGCGTAGGGAGGAAGGTAGCGGGGGAGGGTAGGAGGGAAACGTGCTGCTGAGCGGCGGAGGAGGCACGCTGTGCATGGAGAGAAAGGAAACATGCTGTTGAGGAGGAATGGAGGCATGTTGGGCGTAGGGAGGAAGGTAGCAGGGAAGGAAGGCAGGAAAGAAGCATGCTACTGAGAGAGGAAAGGAGACGTGGTGAGCATGGGGTGTAAAGTAGGTTGGAAGAAGGGCTGGGAGGAACCACAACGCCGGGAGCGTGCGGTGCGGAGTGCAGAAGTGGACCAGAGGGACAGAGAGAAGGACGCACACTGCTGAGGAAGGGGAAGGAGGAAGTGGAACGTAGTGTAAAGGGATTCCTTCCACCCCAGCATACTGTGCTGGGGTGGAAGGAGGCGTATGATGGGGAGGGAGCGAAGAAGGCTGAGAAGGATGCATGCTAAGCCAAGGTATAGTGAGAAGGAGGGGAAGAGGCATGCTGTACGGAAACAGTGGAGGAGAAAAAGGAGGAAGATGGACGGGCAGATGGGAAGGAGGTGAATGGGAAGCCGAGCCGAGCAAGTGAAGGTGCAGGAGGGAACAGGGGAGGGAAGGAGGGGCGAGGCTGCAAGATGGAGGTCAACTCTATGTAAGCTGACATATGCTAGGAAGTAGCATACGTCAGGAGATTCGAAACAAAGGGCGATTTGGTGCAGGCATTCTGGCTTCCATGGATCCTTACTGCTGCGACAAGGCGGCTTGTAATGGATTGGAGTCGACACTTGGGGCAGCCATGACGGTGGACAGTGGATCCTGCCGTGATGGGGATGAACCCTTGGTGGAGGATTGTTGGTGGGGGTAAGATAAGTAGGTTGGGGGAGGCGGCATGCACAAGTTATGCGCTGAGGTTGAATAAACGGGCCTGGTCTGCCCTGGATGGAGTTAGCAGGTTTGCGGTAGCTTGATGGTGCAACCACTTCATGAAAGGTAGCTGGTTTAATTATGAATGGTATCCTGAACGTGGGGAACGTGAGTGTTGCATGCTCGGGCCAGGAGATAACAACGGATGGAGTTGTCCTGTAGATATGAGAGCCTTACTGTAAGTTTCAGCGCGTGCACGCAACGATAAAGTTAATGGGCAGACAATGAGTAGTTATCAACTGTAACTAGCATGCAGCGGTTGACTGGGTGATACTGCATGATACATTGATGTTAGCAAACAGAGAAGCGGTTTAGATGGTTGATGTTCGAGCTAACAATGGAAGCCCGGCATATGGGCAGTTATATGGGTGGCATTGATTCCTAGTTGGCAGTGCATTGATAAATTGTACAACCAATAGGTAGAGATAAAGAAGGAAAAAGGTGAGAGGCTGGTGAAGTAGAGAAAAAGGGAGTGAAATCTTTAGGCCTACTGTATTATACCAATTATACCACTAGAAATGCATTCTGGGAGAATCTGGATAATGTGGCACTGCGTTATTGCTATAGGCCTACAGTGTTTTACTATAGTGGCAATGTATTCTGGATGACAGTGGCAGATTGAACACATAATGGTTAACCATCATTGGCAGTGAAAGTGTTAACAGTGTACTGCATTAGTTCTCATGTTATGCGCGATCGCATAGAGATGCGTGGGGGGAGGGGGAGGCGGCATGATAGGAGGATGTTGTGAGGAAGATGGGGTGAGAGGTGGATGTTACTGTCAACATTGAAGGAGACTTAGCTTGTGTGTTGTGCTGCTGGGCGAGAAGATCATTTGTAGTTCAGTCAGCGCTGCGCTGGATCTGGGAGTGACGTCATCGAATCGGCGAAGACGGCGGGTCCCGTGTGTTCTGAAGTGTGCCGGTTTGAAGTTGGAGCGGGAGCCGAGAGGAGGAGGAGAACCAGTTTACTCGAGTCGGATTGCGTTAGATGGTGGCGGTGGTGCGTTCCGTGACGTTGAAGCTTCGTGGTGTTGGAATATTGAACTGGACGAGCCAGCAATCACGGCGTGGACGATCGATGAGGACGCGGTTGCTAACGGGATGAAACAAACGAAGTTGTGTTTGCTGGAAGACGAGTAGGTTATAATGCTGAATACGTGGATGCCGCGGCTGGTGAGAGCGACGACTCTCTCAGGGTTTCTCCAGTGTGTTAATGGTTTGATGATCCGTGATAACTCGAGGTAAGTAGCCTAATGATTATTTTGATAACTACAGTAGTTAGAGCGAAACAACGCGGAAGTTACTCGCGTGTGTGTGACACTGACAGGCAAGTTACGTGGCGTCACGTGAGTCATACGAAGAACAAAGCACGAATGATAGGTAGACAAGGCAGGTATATATATACGTAGACGAAGGGGAGGAGTTTGGGCGGAGCATTAGCGGTTACCATGGTAGTTAAGTCAAGGGGAGGTGTTTGATCAGGTTACCATGGAGATCAGGGTATGTTACAGAAGTTAACCAGGAATGGCGTGCAAAGTATGATAGAGAGACAGGGTAATAACTATTAACGATTATTCTTTGAAATGTGGTCTTCCTCCTGAACATACGTTGTACCAACTCCATCAAATGCCAGTGTGCATGCAAGTGTGCATCCACTTATTTTCAATATTTTACATTAATACACCTTAGAGATGTAGAGATGTGTGGACATGATAAAACTTCCCCCATTCTGTGTTTCCTAGAAATGGAGGTGAAAAAATCATTAGCATGGTGAAATACATCCTGATGACATCATCAAGATGTGTTGATGATGTGTTGACATGTTAATGAGTTTCCTTTTTTCTGAGAGTGTACAAATGGAACCAAATGGATCCGCTAGGGTCCATTTGGTTCACATTTGTACAATCTGGGTGGAATTCCCCTTTAAGAGGCATCCCCCACTTCTAAAAGCACCACTACAACACTGTCTAGTTTGTATGGAGTTTCACATTAGCTTACAGTACAGTCAAAGTTGCACAATTTGTCACACGTTACAGCAGTGAAATTTGTTCTTCACATTTGACCCATCTCTAGGAGCCGTGAGTCCCCAATCCATCCCATTGATATTAGTACCAAGCAGGGCCCCATTTGTATCCTTTTTTTGTATGACCCGACCGGGAATCTGACCCTGACCTTCCAGTTTAAGGGCGGACACATGTTGCTCAGATTCCCAAAGATGTGCTGTACAAAGCAGTGTTGTTAAATTGCCTCATGACTGAATGACAATGGCTGGTATTCTGGAACAGCTATGGTATAGGCAGATATGTTGTAAGTCTTCTGATTGGCTGCATGGCAGCAAATCAGGTCTGGGGCCTTGTGATAGGCCAAAAGCCTGTACCACCAGACCTGGGCCTGGTCTTACCAAATAATTGCCCATAATAATTAAAACCTGCAACTCAAAAAGTCCAGAAATCACCTGACACCAATTAAAAATGTTACTGTCCTCACCTGCTTTGTTCATCATGAGTTGAAGCTCTTGATGGTTGGTTATTTAGCAAGCCCAGCCTAGGACCAGGTCTGGTACAGGCTTTTTGCCTACCACAAGGCCCCAGACTTGATTTGCTGCCATGCAGCCAATGAGAAGACTTACGCCATACATGGCTACGCCATAGCTGTTCTTGAATACCAGCCAGTGACAAGAATAAAACGAGTTCATCCAAAGTGACCAAAACAAATCTGTCTCAGTGTCTGTGTTAAATTACAGTTATGGAAAATCCGCTGAGCGTGTGAAAACTGTCGGGAGCAGAGCCATGCGTTGGGGCCACCATAATATGGTCCATTAGTTGTCATCCTATACTAACTGGGGGTGTAATGTCAGGCATGTGTGGCTGTAGCAAGAGTCGATAAGTGTGGGCGATAAAGCTCAATGGGCTAGGGTACAGTAAATGGAAAACCTGAACATGCTGGTCACCTCAAAAAATTACTATTCCCTGCTCAGCCAGTAGAGAGACATCTTCTGTGGGGCTTTGATGTATTATTTCTATATTCCTTGAGTTCTATTACACGAGGAGAAGTCACAGCATGCTATCTATCGTTGTAATGTATATTACCACCAGCAGGCCACAGACACAAGTACACACTATAGCACTGTACACTAGTACAAGGATATTGGAAGAGACCGTGTAGACGTGGCAGTATAACTTCTGTCGCCTTCGTAGGCAAAACACAAGCTCATTCGTACCCTGTAAAAGAGGACAATAGATACCACCACGGCCATAAGGAATGATAGAATGTACAGCATACCTGGGCAATCATGCTGACATCATGGCTGACTCTGACCGGCCCAGGGACCACCAGTGGTCCTTGAGAGAGTTCCAGTTAAATATGGAAAGTTGGTTAACCAGATGTAACTCTTTGAGAGTGTAAAAATGAAACCAAATGGACCCTTGCGGGTCCATTTGGTTTCTTTTTACACTTAAATTCATCATCTGAATTTGCCCAAAGTCACTCTACACAATATCAGAGAATGTTAAAGAATGGTGGGTTTTTTTGATCTATGTTATCCTGTTTTGTTTGTAAAGTCCAGCCTGGTATTGTGGAGAAAAAACAAAAATAAATCTTTAGTTTTGGGGTCTGTGGGGCTAAAATGTCATCAAATGGTGGTCCGTGGCTCAAATATTGAATAAATAGAGGTCCCTGGTGTCAAAATGATTGGTCTTCCTCTTACCTTTATCTTGAAATTAAATTAATATTACACAGACTTTAGTTCAGCCTTTAGTCTTGGCCCACATTTGGACACAGGAGAAAAATAATTGCCCACCCCTGATGTACAGTTAAAGCATGGCCACAGCCTCATGTGCTTTTACAGTAGCTTTTGAGAATGCTGTTGCCATGGTCACATGAGAGAGGAGGAAAACGGAGAGTGGCTCAGATGAAGTGTAAAACTTGTACACATAATAAGCACTCATGCACGTACACACACACACACACACACACACACACACACACACACACACACACACACACACACACACACGCACACACACACACACGCACACACAGTGACCAACATGCCCTGCTAAGTGGACTCATAAAGGACTACCACTGTGTTAAAAGTGATATTCAGTGATTATACAGTATAAAGGTGATGAGAGTGGCGACATCAGCGCCTTGTTGCTCTCCTGCTGTTGGGGTCAGCCAGAGAGGTCTTTCTTTGCTGGTAATTAAATACCTTGGAACACATAAATTGCAGGGTTTGGATCAGTTGAGACTTGTGAATAGACGTCATTGTAGATGTGTTGGATGCCGGATGGCTTCTTGGGCTCTAAAGCAGCGTTTTTCAAACTTCTGTGAAGAAACCCCAGGGTATTACGGATCAGAGCAACAAGTTGTTTTGGTGTGAGAGTCAAGCACACATTTTCAATTTTTGCCAAAATTTGAACACCTTTTTTTGTTTTTTATAGTTTTTACTTGCGCAAGCAGAGCGAGTACTGTACCGTTTATGGTTCGTGGTCGGCGGGAAAATGGACAGCTTTTTAAAAACTTTGTTTGGATGGGTTATAGGCCTGTGAATCTTTGGGTGTCCCACGATTCGATTCAGAATCGATTTTCTGGGTCACGATTCGATTCAAAAACGATTTTTCGATTTTTTCGATTCTCGATTCAAAAAGATGCCCCCCACAATTCTAAAGCTTTTTTTTTTTTTTTACAAAATGGTTCAATGGGATTTCAGCATGATCTACCCCCCTGTTGTATTGTGCTTTCTGTAAGCATGTTTTACAGAAACATTCTTCTTCATTTGGTACTTTTATTTACAGTTTGGTATAAAAAAATACAAGTCATGATTTATTGTTCTCAGCGTCTTGTTTCCCCAATTGTTTTCCAATTGGTCTAAATGTACTCTATGCATATTGACACTATAGCTTGCAGTTAAACAAAAGCCACCTGATCATCATTTAAATATCTGATGGCCCATCAGCCACTTGATTGACCATCAGCTGATTGTCTAACTGTTCTGTAGCATACATTTGTTTACATTTAGCAGTCATTATTAGCATGCTTTTAGCGTCAGGTAAACACAGTGAACTACTCTAAACTAGGCTACTCTGATCAAAACGTTCACGCAGGATTTGTTTGTCCAAAGCCCACGTCAGTTGATCATTTGAGCAGTACACACACACATCGCTGCAGCCAATATGAATTATTACTACGACTCGACTCCATACGAGCGTCCGTCGTAAACTCCAGTTTGTCCCTATTCAGGCCATCCAAATTCGGACACCTCAATGTCGCACCTCTTCTACTAGATGTGTAGACCAGCGTGGATGAGAGCCTGGAGATCGAGGCTATGTGTAGACAGACTTACCAAACTCCCTTCACTTCATGGGGTCAGTCCAATGGTGGCTCTTCTACATAGATTTCTTTGCGAACGGGACGGAAAATACGTTGTTTCTCTCACACACAAACACACACACACAAACGGCCGGCTCCTTTCTAGGCTTCGCTCAGGCAGGCAGGCTGCCAGTGTTAATAAAACTATTTCGCACGTACTGCAGAAAACAACACAGTAGCCCATCGCGGAAGTCAGAGCCATCATTACTCTATATGGGGCCATCTAGTAGAAGAATTGCGACATTAAGGGGTCAGAAACGGAGCGCTCGAGCGCTGTTAATGCAGCACGATTAGGGGCAAACTGCCGCCGCTGGACTGGCCCCATGAAGTGGACGGAGTTGTCGTAACTCTGTCTATACTCGGAGAAACTATGGCGGCCCAGAAGGGGAAAAAATAAGTTTAAAAAAATCGATTCAGGGAAAATGTGAATCGATTCTGAATCGGGCGGAAGTAGAATCGCGATTTTGACTCGAATCGATTTTTTTTTGCAGGCCTAATGGGTTAGTTGGTGATGTAATGGACCTAGTGAGTAAAGTAATTAAACTAACTAACTAACTGTATTACCTCCTAGATGTAGGTGTTGGGAATACTTTGTCCTTTATTCGCTCGCTCTGCTCGTGCACAAGTAGGCCAGTGCAATGTGCAATTTGGCACTGGTCAGATTCTAGTTACTTATGTGAGCAGACCGGGCACAAGTTAGGCGATTGGTGTAATGCTACTGCTAACCCAGGGGTTTTCAACCTTTTTGATGCCAGGGACCACCATTTTTTCAGAATTTGAGCCACGGACCACCACTTGAGGACATTTTAGCCCCACAGACCCCAAAACTAAAGACTTGTTTTGCTTTTCTTTTGTTGTCCATCTTCTAGTTGTGCTAATTCAGATGATGAATATTTTAACTCTTGAGAGTGTAAAAATGAAACCAAATGGACCCGCAAGGGTCCATTTGGTTTCATTTTTACGTTCTCAAGAGTTACATCTGGTTAGCCAACTTAGCTGGGGACCACCTGGAACCCTCTCAGGGACCACTGGTGGTCCCCGGACCACCTGTTGAAAACCCCTGATTTAACCCATTCTGTCCTGTCTAGATACATAATATTCAAAGATTTGCACCACGTTTTCACGATTTTTCAAAAATAGCAGAGATACAAGCTCATAGCGCGCCACTCGGTGGCGCGCTATGAGCTTGTAGATCTGCTATTTTTCAATAGTTAAAACATGATGCTGAGAACACCAAAACGCGTTCAGTACACTAAGGGTTAACCAGTGGTCCATGGACCACCAGTGGTCCTTGAGAGGGTTCAAGTTGGTCCCCAGCTAAATGATGGATGGATTTTTTTAACCAGATGTAGCTCTTGAGAGTGTGAAAATTTTACCGCTCTCAAGAGTTAAAATATTGATCATCTGAATTAGCACCACTTAATTAAGAACACAACACCATAAAACACTAGAATATGTAAGAACAATGGTCATATTTGATCTGTTTTGTTTATGACATCCAACCTGGAATTGCGGACAAAAACAAAAGAATTTTTTACTTTTGGGGTCTTTGGGGCTAAAATGTCATCAAATTGTGGTCCATGGCTCAAATGCTGAATAAATAGTGGGCCCTGGTATCAAAATGGTTGAAAGCCACTGCTTTACAGTAATAAAAAATACAGTATATAGTATATACAGACATAGTCAGGGTAGACGGCATGGTCCGAATGCAGAATGTCCATCCATAAGAAATATTGTGAGGGTTTCCCCACCCAGCCATTCGTCTCCTTCTGCCCAGTGCCCACAGTGTGGAAAATTCAATGCGCTCACTTTGTCATTGTGCTGGGAATAGTACGGTGGTGGTACTGTATTGATCAAGGCTTTTGTTTTTGAAGGCTGAGTGCCATTCTTTCAGCCCCGGAGGACATTTTTGACAGGGTTCCTGCCGAAAAGGAAATACATCAGCCGTCACCTTCCTGGCAGGATTGAATTGTAATTTTAGAGCCTTCAGAGCTCAGACAAATATAGTCATACACTTATACTGCAGGAGAGTGGCAGTTGAGAGATGGAGATACTGATTATGTGGTGAACTGTTTATACTTTTCATATAGCGGGCTTTGAACGGAGCAGGCGCAAGTTAAGCAATCGGTTTGCCGTCGTCGACCGTCGACTGCCCCTCGAACAGGGGCGGATGTAACATTTCCCAATTGGGGGGGCAGGAGAAAATGCCGCACCCATACCAATTTCGGTTCCGTGACTTTTATTAGGCAAGTGAAGCATCGCTAATAACTAATAACAGTTGTTGAAGTTGCAACAGACATGCAGCATGCATAAAGCTAATGGTCTGTCTCAGAGTTTTCTGTTTTCAATGATGAAATGCTGTTGGTTTAGTGCTGCCACAGTTGTAGTAAAATAACTTGGGTTGTTTTGCATGCCATCATGTTTAGTGGGGCAGTCTGGGCATTTAGGGGGGCATTGCACCCCCCCCCATGCCCATCCCTAGATCCGCCCCTGATGTGAAGCCTGCAGAGCTATTTCAGACAGAAATCTCCCAAGTCGCCACCAACTCAATATCAGGTGGGGATCATTCCCATGGCATACTTGACCTGATTGGGAGTGCGGGGGGGTTAGGTAACCACATGCTTGATTCAAGAATCAAGAACCACACCGTTGATGACTGTAAGGATGTTTATTGGAAAATAAATGAAGGATGGAGGCGGGAAGGGGACTAGTTCTTGCCATGTGACATTAAAACACCTCAAGAGTTCTCCGCCTATTTAATTAATTGTGTGGAACTATCTATAGACAGACCTATAGACAGAGATAATCAAATAATCATAATATCCACCTTTAATCCATCCACAGTTACCCTCCCAATCAGTCTATGGAGATGAACAGTCCCGCCACCTTCATGACGTGACTCGTGGTCCAAAAATGATTTCATTTTTCTCATAGACTTTTCATAAAATGATCTATATAAAGACTATTATGGACAAAGCCAACTCGGGTCGTGACAAATCATGACAACACACACAATGTTATAATGCAATATCTAATTAGCAAGAAGAAAAAAAACGTTGGGATACAACACTGTGTTTCGTTTGTCTTCTTGGAAATGATGTTAATGTCCCAACACATTGTGTGTTGTCATGATTTGTCACAGCCCAAGTTGGCTTTGATCACGGCGTAATCGTGTTTATACGGTAGATCATTTTAAAAAAACGTCTATGAAGAAAGTGGACGGGGAATTCATTTCTGTATTATGGTGGTTCGACAGCGATGCGATTTACTGCATATCAGTCATCGTTTTTGGCGGCCTATAGTGCCCCCCATCGTTAGACGTGGAAGGAATAATATATCCTCCCTTTGGTTTCCGATCGTTTGTTATTTGTTTTGGCTGCTTGTAGTTGCATCTGTGCAGGCGACCCTGAGAATAGGTCCGTAAGAAACGGATCGTGGGCCCTGCAGTTGATTTAATGGTTGCCAGTGGTTCCTGCACTACACAATTTGCGTGATGTAGAACCGAAGTGAAACAAATTGAAAAGAAACAAAACTAACCAGAGTACAGTAAATGCCTCTTCATGTCTTCATTTAACTAGAAAGATGTATCCCAGTGGACACCGACTGAGGATTATTTCACAGCATGTGGGCTGGCATGGAAAGGGAATGTGAAAACAGCCGTTTTTTCACAACATGCATATTATCCCTGAACATAAGGCAGGCACTTAGGCTTTTTATTACCACAGCATACCCCTCTGGCAAAACCTTGGGTGAACCCCCCTCAACCGGGGCGGATGTAACATTTCACAATTGGGGGGGCAGGAGAAAATGTTTTCCTGTAACCGTTTTCGGTTACAGGACTTTTATTAGTCAAGTAAGCATCAATAATAATATCAGTTGTTGTTGAAGTTGCAACAGACACGCAGCATGCATGAAGCTAAAGGTCTGACTCAGAGGGTTTTCTGTTTTCAATGATGAAATGCTGTTGGTTTAGAGGTGCCACAGCTGTAGTTAGTTAGTAGCAGTAGTAGTGTTTCAAATCATTTTAAATATAAGCACTTTAATTTGAAATATACAGTATTGGGTTGTTTTGCATGATATCATGTTTGGTGGTGGGGCAGTCAGGGCATTTAGGGGGCCACCCCCCCCCATGCCCATGCCTAGATCCGCCCCTGCACCCCCACCCCACCAGATCGTTTCCTGGGGCACAGATTGAGCTGATCCCCCGTCAGCACACAGGTCAAGGACAGAGCTACGATCTCTTCATTCCGTGTTTCTCTTCATCAAGAACCAGGCAGGTTGAGTCACCAGAGATCTGAAAGATAAATCATACAAGCAGGCCTATTTTTTCCTTGCTGTCAGTGGGAACCATTTTCACATCTCCTACGTGGTCCCCAGTCTCAGTCGGTATTATTAGCGGTGACATAATTCGGCAAGATGTGAAATTTTTCTGCCTGCTTTTAGTGGGAATCCCTCCTTGCTCCCTTGCAAATGGCTTACAGCACTACAGCACAGCGCGAGTTGAGAAAACACAAGATTGCTTTGTTTGCCGAAGTGATGACGTGCAAATGTTTACCTGTTATTATGCACAAACCATCTGTTCTTTTGAAGGATTCAGAGGGGAAGGGCGTGAAGGCAAACACGAACCATATAGAACCGCGCTGGTCCTGCCGTGCTTTGTGTAGTAGCTGGTTTAGCAAGAGAGTGGTGTAGAAGCTTGTGACTGATGGCAAAGCAGCCACACTGAAGGGAGAGTACACAAGAAGATATATGAGAGGGTGTGTGTGTGTGTGTGTGTGTGTGTGTGTGTGTGTGTGTGTGTGTGTGTGTGTGTGTGTGTGTGTGTGTGTGTGTGTGTGTGTGTGTGTGTGTGTGTGTGTGTGTGTGTGTGTGTGAGGGAGAGAGAGATAGAGAGAGAGTGAGCGTGTGTGTGTGTGTGTGTGTGTGTGTGTGTGTGGGCTGCTGGGCTCCCGCACACGCGCACTCACATTGTGCAGG
>CM076982.1:19163720-19276900 GCA_039105355.1 Benthosema pterotum
GAAAAGAAAGAAGGAAAATTACCTAAATCATTTTAGTTGACAGAAAGATAGCCTACAGTCTTTCTCCATCGGGCTCTCCAATTAACTTTGTGACAAAGACAAACGAAGGCAACGTAGACGTATCGCTCTTTTAACCTCGGCACAGATGAACTCGGATTTTAATCAGGTGCCACGAACTGAAAATCGCACATCGTTTGATGAACAGTGGATCGTTAGCCGCTCCGGCATGGCGGGCGGGCAGAGCTGTGAACTCTGCTACTTGTTATTTTCCAGACCGCTGTGTGCTTTTAACAAGCAGGTGTTGGTGGTCTCTTATAGCGTGTTGTCGTAGGAATCCACCCCCACCTCGCACTGGATGTCTGACTGTACACCACTGAAGTACTTTAGTTAAAGTATGATAGTCAAAGCAACTTGTCAATTGTTTTATGGAGTTCTTGCTTGTTTAAAATACTTAAATAACTGTGTTTAAATCCGGCTTAAGTCAGTAAGTTTGTCTTTGAAATGTGGTGTTTGAGTGAACGTCACAGGCATCCCAAAATACAGGTGGTCAAGTAAAGTAGTCTTACTCAAAACATACATACGTACAGTGCAGTACTCAAGTAAATGAATGTACCTGTTCAGTGCTGCATGCAACGGTTTGCACTCTGCACTGCCAGTGGTGGGCGGAGCATGTTCAGCCTGCACCGACTCCATCTCTGCCATCTGATGAAAGAGCTGAAGACTGTTGACAGGGACATCAGATAGGTGGGAGTCTGGGGCGGAGGTGGGTGGGGGGGCATGGGAGTGGGCGGCTGGAGCCAGGCAGGGATCAGGGAAAGTATTTGTGATTTGAAGACACATGCGGATGTGATGGAAGTGGGATATTATGACAGCCACAGTACACTTTGTTATTGATTTTATGACAGCCACAGTACACATTGTTTTTGCAATATACAGTATAGATTTCAGTCATTTTTATTCTCTACACCACAAATATGTTTGATTACTTTTATTCCTATGATGATGATTTAACGTAACGCACCATAGGTCAGAGCATGGAGTTTACACTCATTTCCGATTAGAGAGGCACATTCTAAACCCTAACAATATATTTTAACCTTTAATTATTTCCCTTTTCTATCTACTGTATGTTGTGAGCTATTGTCACTATGAGTGCCTTGGAATGTTGTGTCTTGGGCACAAAAAAAAACGTTTGAAAAGCACTGAACTAGTTCTGCGTCGGCTGACACTGTAGCTTTCAAAATAACGTGGAATTGTGGAATGTGTACATAAGACTGTTTATTCACTGAAATTGAGCTGTAGGATTACGGTAATTGTGTTATTTCAAACAGTCCACCACCAGGCCTCGTTTTAATGGACTGTAGATAGAGAGATGAAGCACAGGGATTAGACCCTCTTATGATTAGTGTTTACCTTCCAAATAGCAAGGTGAATTGAGACATGCAAACGCAGTTGGGCGCGCGCACACACACACAAGCTTTAGTTCACACACACACACACACACACACACACACACACACACACACACACACACACGCGCACACACACACAAGCTTTAGTTCACACCTCAGCATATATCAGCCCCCAGGAAAAAAGATGTGCTCTTCTCATAAGCAGTAAAACTGCACTAGGTGTGTGAAATGGGTTTTCAAAAAGGCATATATCTGACTAGCTAGCTCACTATATATGGATTATCTTACGCCTGAGAACCAGCCCTTTGATAACGTCCTTTGTGAAAATGCTAGGCTGCGACATTTGAAGGACGGCTGCCGGAATTATTCATGGACGTATTTCCATGTGAAAAGGAAACTATACCAAGAGTTATGAACGTAATGTTCCATGAGTAAAAAAAGGACTTATAGCTGCAAGGAAAGGCAGATTAGTCCCTAATCTGTTTCTCTTCATTGCAAATGGGGGAACAATATTAATTTGGTGATTATTATGCTCGTGGGGGGGACAATATTGATTTGGTTATTATATGCTTCTTTTGTCCCCCATTTTCTGCCAACTGCTGCCAACCACTATGGTTGTCTTGGGGAAGCTGTCACTGTGTAGAGTAGACATTATCCATGCCCCTACGATAGACACCAGAGTCACCACCAGACCAGACACTTCTTTTATATCGAGGAGTTTCACCCAGGACGCACACAAAAGGTTCATGCTGTACCCGCCAGAGACTGTTGAACAGCTGCCCCGACCAGCCAGTATACGCTATCCAGTTTACAGGGACCCAATCCCCTGCCTGTGAACACTGGCAATTATTGTGTTTATTGGAATGCCTGGCCATGCCGGAGCATTAAACCAAGACCTATAACGCCCGTATGGCCATTACCTGCTTCTTGTGTTGTCACTGTCGGGCAGAAACATATTGTATCTTTTTTTTTTTGTATGTTTGTTTACCCTGCCCTGACAATGTAGAGTAGGATTTGCCCACCAGGGCAGTCATTCACGTTGTATGGTTTCCGCAAGCATGCAGCTTGCGGCATTTTCATCAGGGATCATTTCATGGATTAGTAGGAAAATCTCAATGTACGTGTACATACATAAATCTTTTCATCAAGGCTTTCCCTACTGCGTCATAAAGTAATCTTGAATTGAGTATGTCAGTCCTAATACTTCAGTCCACTTTATCCCATCACCAGTACATCCATACTATAAATAAGGAAATGCCTGTCTGAATGAACGTCTGTATGAATGAATGAATGTCTGAAAGCGCCGTTACTCCTCATTGGCTGCACCAATCGCTCTGACTTTTCACACGGGCATTGATTATAATATTAGGAAGAAAAATAAAGCCTTTTTTTCCTAATTAACCAATTTTTAATTAATCATTAAATTAGTAGTGCATTGAATTTTCCCCATCGACTTTACACACCCTCTAGCATTACACACTTCACAGGCCACTGTTCTCACTGTTACCCCACTGTCATGTTTCTACTACTACACCAGCAACGCAACAGATAGTGGCCTATACAATTTTGCGCCTGAGCCTGCGCATGCGGCATCCTCATTTCCTCCATGTTATTATTGTACTAGCCATCCGGCTTTCGCTAAACTTTGGTCCAATAAGTATCGTTGCACCTATGTGTATGTATATAATTTAACGGATGGCACGGCATACTGGCCATACGCTGTCTGCGGACTGGAACGTTAATTCACTGCGATCTTGCGTTGGAATTTATCCTCTCAGTGAACCAGTGACGGATTCTGTGTTGGTTACGTCAGTGCAGGGATCTGTTCCTGCCATGATAAGGCCTCTTTGAATCCTGGAGATCTCCAGCTGGAGATTTAGTGTCCTGTCACCTTAGGGGGAAGGACACTGGCATAATAAAAAAAAAACTACAACACAGCACTTCCTCTGCACATGCTACTGTGGCCGAAGTCTGATTCATTTCAGACCGGTCAGCTAGCTAGCTGACCAGCCAGCACTATAGCTACATCTGGTCCCTCGGCTTTGTATGGGGCCATTATTGTTGACTAGCTCCACAGCTTGCAGCCTTATTAGCTACCAACAGATTTGATCCTGACACTAATTACAGCTGCAGGCTTTACAAATGAACGGCAGCAGTCAGAGCATCACCAAGAGTAAGACCTTTTGTTAGCATGACTGATGGCAGGTGTGTGGGGGCAGAAGCACCGGAAACAATGGATATTCTCCCCCTCGCTGCTGAGTTAAAATTATCACAAAGAAACGAGTTGCAGAAGAGAGGGAGAAGGGAAGGGAAAGATAAATGTCTTGTGGATGATTGAGTCAGAAATAAACCAATCATGTCAAACTATTTATGACCAATAACCGACATATCACAGAATAATTGAGCAGGCTTTATTTTGAATAAAGCGATGAAGACGATTTTTGGTTTTAATAATAATAGAAATATGTACTTCTCTGATTAACCAGTAAACCCTTTATTATAGTTTCTTGAACAATGTTGGCATATCCAGTATAAAAAGAGTGGAAAGTAGCTATTCTGCAAGCTCACAGGTTGTGACCTTATAGATTTGACTCTGTCGCTATTGAAAAAAAAAAGTTCATTAATTGTGATCAAAAGATTGAATTGGTCTGTCACATCAAGTCACATCACCCGGTATGAAGGAGCACAAATATAGCTCTCTGAGCCTGACTGTTCTTTGGACACACAATAACCCTCTGTTATGATCTGTTGTCATTTCGAGGACTAGTCCCAACTCATAATCCTATACGAGAGGCAGCAAGATCCAGTAGTGACCAATGTCCAGTTTGCGACCAGTCGATTATGGCCGTGGCTAGTTTATAGGTCGGAACCCTATTGCTAACCCTAAATATAGCCACAAGCACGGAGCAATGCTTGTTCTTGCTATAGGTTGCAACCTGGTCGTGACTGTGGTGACGACCTGGTCATTGGTCGCTACTGGATCTCGCCCTTCCTGTCCTATCCCGCTCCTGTAACTTATCTAGAACAGTGATTCTCCACCAACCTGTGGATTGGGATTCCCAGGGTGTACTGTGGTATCCACATTTTATGCAATATATACAGTATATATGAAAACTGAGAGAACGCTTGCACACTGTGGGCTCCAGTTGTAGGATTTATTTTTTATTGCACTTGACTGCTGATCTAGAGTACACCTCCTCCTCTCCATCTGTGACTCCTACAGCACGATGGTTATGAAACTTTGTTTTAATTCCAAGGCCTGAGAGTGTTTAATTCCAAGGGTTTGGGATTGTAAGAATGGAACCAAAAGGTAGTGTTGTAGTCAAGTCCACCTAATATAAAGCCGAGACCAAATCTGAGTCAAGACGAATTTCATTGCATTGTAGTAGTAGTAGTAGTAGTAATACTACTAATAATACTAACCAAAAAAACAACAGAATAACATATTGGCAATAAAACAATATCAAAGAACATAAACCAGTAGCAAATCAAGCAGTGGAATGTTGAAATAGGACAATAAAACGATAAAAGATCAGTAAGAACAAGAATAATATCACTCAATCATTAAAAGCAATAGTAAAAACGTGAAGCTTGAGTTGTGCTTTACAAATGTCTACAGGGAGGGAGCCTGTCTGAGCTGTGGTGGTAGATTATTCCAAGCTGTTGGGCCATAGAAACAGGAGGTTGCCTCGTTGCCTCGGAGGTTGACTGTTTTGAATATAATTTATGTCTTCTAATGATAGGCAGGTGCTTATACGTGCTATCTTTCTCAAGTGGAGAAAGGCATTCTTGATAATGTGGCTGTTAAAGTTCAAATCAAAATCAATAATAACCCCAAGGTTGTTTACTTAGTCCCTCCACAAAAACACGATTACATGATCACAGAAAAGATGCACATTACGCAGGGTTCAATTTATTTCCAAAAGGGCATGTATTTCCCACGATATTCACATATTTCATTGCTAAATATGTGAATTATGTGGGCCTCGCTTGATTTCACAACCCCCGCATATTTTTGCATAATTTTCATAAAGTTACAACCTTACTCATTTGTTCACATTCACACAGAAGCACCTGTCTTCTCTCCCGTTCTCTCTCTCTCTCATTAGACGGCGCACTAAAAAAAGTGTGTGTGTGTGTGTGTGTGTGTGTGTGTGTGTGTGTGTGTGTGTGTGTGTGTGTGTGTGTGTGTGTGTGTGTGTGTGTGTGTGTGTGTGTGTGTGTGTGTGTGTGTGTGTGTATGTGTGTCTGGAGGTGTGCGTGCAATGTGTGTAATGTCAGGAAAGTTACAGATAGACTAAATAAATATATTATATTTACCGGCCTTTTGCTAGGGACTACCTGGAACCCCCTCAATGACGCCACTTCACAATCCAATAGCCTACCACAAAGTGTAGAAAATCAATAAATAAATAAAAACGCATATTTTTATGTTCCAGCTTATTTCACATTTTTATGCTTTCCACATTTTTCTGGATATTTTGCATTTGTTCCAAAACTTAAATTGCGTCACTTCTGGACTGGAATTGGGCATATCCAATAAATTGACAATTACCAATAAATTGACTTATGATAACATAAGCAGAGGGATCAGTACTTTCTTCACTGTATACAGGGAGGCATAACATTGTTTAAATTGGTCATTGATCTGCATAGGATTTGTTGATACACCAGCAGGAGTTCTGAATTTGTGGGATCTGATGAGAGTCTGTCGTAACTGATGGGCGAGTAATTGACTTTACTTATTCCGATGTTCATAATAATTAAATCTAGATTTAAGTAATAAACCCTCTGGGCAGAAGACAAAGTCAAATTCTACCTGAGGAGATATATGTTCTTTATATATCAGATGCAAATTTATGTCACCAGTTATGAGAGTTCTGTCATAGTCTGGGGACATGGATAAAAGTTCTAAACTTTCAGTTAAAATGATTAATTACTATCACCTCCCAAAGTCTAGACTTTGGGAGGTGATAGTAATTAATCATAGGCACTGAATATTTTCTTTCCAGTATGCTGGTGTGATATTCAAATGATTTAAAGCTGCAAAATGTCAGGTGTGAATTTAAAATGGTCAGAGTGATTCACATGAGTGAAACTATAATTTGAAGGACAAGCTGGGGCTAGTACAACACCTCCATCTGAGTCACGCCTTGTCTCAGGAAAATAATATCTAGTAGTGACTCTAGTAGTTATTAGAGTCTACTTGTTGCAAGTAGATTCGAGTCAAGTCCAAATAGAAAAAAAAAACACCAAGTCATGAGTCGAGTGCTACAACACTACCAAACAGAAGGGTTCTGTTTTGTATGCTTTTAAGAGTTACAGACTTGAAGGGTCAAGTCGGATCCCCTTCGAGAAACCCTGAGGGTTTGAGAACCACTGATGTAACCGATGAAGAGAACAAATACTGTACTGTAGGTGGTGCACCCACCAACGCTTCTGTAGATCACTGAAATGTTACCCGTGCACGCAGCATGGAACACGTATTCAATGTACACAGGCATGCACAGTACACCCACACACACACACACACACACACACACACACACACACACACACACACACACACACACACACACACACACACACACACACACACACACACACACACATTGGAGTGGAGAAAGAGGGATCAGGGATCGTGTTTTCTTCAGGAAAGAAAATGATAAACCAGGCTACTGGCTGCCTAGAGGCGGCACCAATACTGAGTGAAGGTGAAGAGAGTGTGTATTTGCCAGGGTGGCCCTGAGCTTTTTTGACATCTTGCTCACTGCCCAGGGGAGATTACATGTCAAGAGTTGGGGAAAACTATATTATGCTGAAAAATTGTGTTATTTATTCTCATCATTGTAGTGCTTTTTCATGTTCACTCAAATAGCCATGCCCACAACTGCACTGAAATCAGAAATTCCAATATTTGTACACATAACACGCACATATGTCATTTTTTGGGGGGTGGCAGGTGGCTGCATGGGATTTTTCCTGTGTGACAGACACAGGAAAAATGCACTGATTACCAAAAGGCACGAGGGCATTGTAAATCACGTTTCGTATACTCCCCTGTCATTGATAGTATTCCTGTCAGACAATGACCATTGTGTGTATAACTCTGTTGCAGCAAATCCCACATATCGGGAGCATGCACATTAAAACAATAAAACAATGAAGAATACAGAAAAAAATCACAGAGATTCAATAATGACTACCATGGATCCATTGCATTCCCCGGTGTGTCTAATTTTCTTGAAAAAATGTCAGTTTGGGGAATATGTGACAGCACCTGATACTTTATGCCTCAAGTAGGCCAAGGTCAATTTTCTGTTTTTTACAGATTATTAAAGTATACAATGTAAGCTTTCATATGATGCATCACTCAAGGAAATTGGAGCATTTTTGTAGGAGTTGTGAGCATTTAAATCTGGGTGTCCCAAAATAGGAAAACTGAGAAAAAGCCATTTTAAGTTTCAGAAAATGTTCACACCTACAGGTTATAGGTTTCGCACACACGCATGCTTTACATTCACACATGCACACATGTGCGCACACAAACATTTCATACAGGTAGAGCTTGCTTCCATGTGTGTGATACATTTCCAGTGTATGACTAAGGGAATGCTCTTTTTTTGGCCTATTTTCCATTCATTTGTATTTGAGAGCGTTTGCATGTGCATTTGCATTTGCAGCTCATGAGTCATGGTAAAGGAAAAGAAGCAATAATGGCTGTGAAAATTCTATTCATTTCCTCAGACAATGACTCTCTTTCATATCTCCTCGACTCTCTCCCTTTCATTACTAGTATAAAAATTGTGTGAATATGAGAAGGTTCAAGGTTGCACTTTATTGTCACATCTTGTATACAGGTGCATAGCAGTAAAACTTATTTTTGTTAGCTTCCTTCAGATAACGCAGCAAAACAATATACAGTATAATATACCAGGAGAACAGGAATGTGTTGTGTTGTGTTGTGCGTTCGTGATTTGAGGCTTTGTGTTCAAAACGTGCCAATGCTGAAAGCATTTGGATGGAATATGAAATAGCAGACAGATACATCTTGAGTACAAGGGATACTGTGTAACGATTTGCAGATTTTTTGGACAGAATCTGGAGGAGTATTTACAAAAGTCAGCCTCCTGGTGGTGCTTTAACAGGCAGATGTGATAAATGCATGTCAAAGGTTTTTCCTTGGCATCTATGGAGCGTGCATACAACATTCCATGCAGATGGTACAGTTTTAGGTACCATCTGCATTCTGACAAATAGGGGACAGAGATTGGCATCAGAGGAGTGTGCGTACAAAGTTTGGCATTGACCGGGTTAACAGGGCCAGAGATTAGCTGAAAACAGATGGACGGATGGACACACGGACGTAAGGTGTGCAAAGCATACTCTCTCCCCAAGCCTTTGGTCTGGTGGAAACAACAAGAGCATAGAATATAGACTGCAAATAAAAAGAGCAAACAGGAAACGAGAAAATAGAGATGACAATGTTCTGAAAATTGGTCAGTCTTGAGGAAGACCAAATGGCCGAAACGTCAAACAAAATAAAACACTGCATACAGAGCCAGTGTGTAAAAATTTTACCCCATCTCCCTAACACAAATCTCTTGGTGTGCATTAGCATTCCTGCTACCAGTTGACGTTCTTTTCAGTGTGGTTATTTCCACACTTGCTGTCATCTACTGTACATGCACACGTCGGGAAACATAGCTGAATGAATGAAAACTTTGTAAATGTGTGCGATCAGCGTTGGTGGCCCATCATGTCCCATTAGTGGGCCATGTGCTGCAGACTCACTGGGTATGAAATGCACTGCTGTAGTTTTAACTGCAGAACCAACTGCACACGGCCAGTATGCGAATTACCCATCCATCTGCCACACACAGACACACAATGGTATACAGTGAGAGCTTCCAAATCACTATAATCCCTCCCTCCCAATCCAAAACGCTGACCCGCGGCCACGATACATGATCAGAGATGCATCTTCGAAACAGGATCTGACCAAAGTGTGGTGTCTGTTCCATAGCTGCTTACAGGGCCATCTGCGTTTTATTTTATACGACTAAATCCATTACGGGTGAAGTTATGGCACACTTGGGATGCAGAAGGAGAGAGTGGAGAGAGTTGTTTCCATTTCCTCCTAAATAAATAATTAAGAGAGATTGATCATTGAAAGGGCCTGAAATGCTTTGCCAATCCTTATATATATATTGCAACTTAATTGGTCATTTGTCTCCTATAATCAAAGTCAGGTCTCCCCAAAGGTGCGTGAAAGGTTAACCTTCGAGTTCATGTAAGAAAAAGGTAATTTACCTACAGTAATTAGAAAGTCCTGAACAGAAACAGCAGAGGCCTGTGTTTCACCATGTAGTATTTATAGTACCGGTATGCAGGTGTGTGTGGTGTTGTGGGTGTGCGGCGTGCGCGTGCTAATTTGTTGTTCGTTGTTAGATGTATACCATTATATATAGGCACTTGTGTACCTAAACGCTATGGTCCCCACCCCCAAGGCTTGCTCATGTTCTATGCTCTCTGGTTTGCCTCGTTTCTCAGAACTTTATCTGACACACAAGCGCACATGCACACACACACACAGCCACACACACACACACACACTGACGCAAGGGAGGAAGAATAGAATTTGTTGAAACGTGTGCTTCCATCGCGATGCCACACACGTATGCCTCCGTGGCTTAGCGGCATCAGACCCACTGCCTCATTCACATTACTGAACGTGCCTCTAGCATGGCAGGCAGGCCCCACTAAATGCACCGATGTGACTCGATCGTGTCCCGCTGCACACATCACTACTACTTCTTGGCCTCGAGTGCAGTGATGCGACGGATCGTAAAGACGGTGTATGCTTTGCGTGTCATGTTTGTGTTCCTTTGCACTAGATTTGCTGTGCCTGCGGGTGACAGCAACGCTGAAAAAGTAGGCATGTGCAGAGAAGGTGTGATATTGTTGCTGTCCTGTCAGAAATCTTGCATCATGTTTCACTTGTTTTTATTAAAGCCTTACAGTACTTCGTCATGCAAGTGTGTGTCAGACAACAGCAGTGCAAATAGCCACACTACAACAAGCTCGCAGAGTTGCTATTTTTCGCCATTTGTGAAAAACGTAAATCAGAATCTGAATCTTTATTTATCACATACTGTAGCAACTTCACAGGTGTAAATCAGTGAGTGAATTTTTTTTCACAATACAATTTAGGTGTAAATCAGTGAGTGAAATTCGATCAAAGATGTGAGTGATTTACAAATTGCAGAAAATACTCAAATTAACCGAAAATACTGACCTTGCTGATAGTGCTTAAGTCATAATAGATATGCAACCACTGCAAATTATTAGCAAGTACTACATTGGTGCACACCTAAGTAATGGTTTTGCATTAGGTCAACATGCACGGTTTATGCCTTTACGGTGACAAAGTGTTTTGTATAACTGACGGACAGCCTAACTACTAAATCCTCCCAATTGTGCAGCCCCTATACAAGTGGTCTCAAACTCAATTTGCCTTGGGGCCACTAGAAGCAGAGCCTGGTTGAGGCCGGGCCGCAGCCACAGCGCGTCACATGGACAAACTTTTTTTGCCATTTCAAGCCTATTTTTTCGCCATTTTCGCCTTCATTTCACTTAAATTTAAGTAGATTCAGACTCACCAATGTGGGATAAAGAGTGTGTGCATAGGTGGTGTTGTGTCGCACAAAAAACAAAAATAACATTTCTATAATAATATTTCTATTCCTTTCCATTTCTATTCCTTCCTTCCTTTGATATACCACTGTGCTGTTTCATTCAGTAGCACATAATAGGATTATGATAATAACTATAACTGAACAATATTAAATGAACTATTTACTGGACAATAGAACCTACAAACAATACAAAATAACCGGACCAGCCAACCCATCAACAAAGTGGCTCTGATTTGATTGTGATGGCATGAATTACAACCAATAAGGAAGCAGTAACAAAATATTTACTTTAGCTATCAATTTATATTCCTAACAAAGCCAACTACAGCAATTTTGAACTTATACAGCCACTACAAAGCAGCGCCATAAAATAAATAAAATCAAAAATATAGTTTGTCAGTGTCACTCAAAAACTAGTCTTGCAAACATGACACTAGAATAGACCATCAGAATCGCCACTTAGGCCCAACTAGCAGCATTGGTTTCCCAATAGTTGTCATGTTTTACACATGCCTAAATAGGCTTTTATTTATTTGCGCTAGCCTCTTTGAAAACTATATCCCAGTTGCGCGACGTCTCATCTTTGCTGGCAATGCTGTCTGCAGTGGTCGCGCAATGGGGCTTTGAAAATAATTCAGCACTTTCGGTTTCTGACCCCACAATGTCGCAACTTTTCTACTAGATGGCTATGATTCTATCCAGCGCTGATGTAAGCCTGCCCTGGAGCAACGACAACACCGTTCACTACGGGCAAGGGGGACACAACAGCTCGTTTTAGGCTACTCACCTTAGCTCAGCGTGCTGCTCTATAAGCCATGCATCCGCCCGTATCGGGCTTTAGAAAACTGCTACACTGTCATTATTTACCAAACCGAACGCAGTCCTTGGTAAAAAAGCAAAGTTTTCTTTTCCCTACGTGTGTTTGTAAACACGGAGCGGTGGATAGAGAGACGCCATGACAGGATCTCGCCCGTACTGCAGCCAATGGCGTCATTGCATTTCCTCAGATTGACAGTTCAGCGACAGAATGAACTAAACTGCACGGGGGGGAGGGGCGTGTTTCAGGGTGCAGATCCGGTTCCTCTTTGCTATTCTGTGCAAATAGCAAAGCCAGTAGGCGGGCTTTAAACAGGATCTCAGTAATGAGCAGTCAATAGTAACAGACTGTTCTCCCGCAAATGCTTTGGGCTGCCTGGTCGGAATTTGACGGGGGAACTCGCGGCCGTCGCGGGCCGCATTAATATTAAACGTTCATATTAAGGTGGGGGCCACAAAATATCATCTCGGGGGCCGGAAATGGCCCGCGGGCCGGCAGTTTGAGACCACTGCCCTATACAATAAAGACTGATTGCACCATGTGCTGTACATTCATGTGTGTAATACAGTACATCGGCCACGGAAAGAAAGTGAGGTCAGCGGAGAAGAACGCTGGTTCAATGCACTGCTGTTGTCCCAGAGGAGTTGGGCTTGAAGACACGAGATGAAGAGCTACTGGAGGAGGTGGGGTGGGGGTTGAGGAGGTAGCAGGAAAGACCGGGGCAGACCAGGGCCGGATCTAGAGGGGGCAGGGGTGGGCGGAGCCCACACAAATGTGCATCCTGCCCACCCATTGAAAGGTAACATCAGTGGTTTTCATCAGTGGTCCGGGATCCCCCAGTGCTTGAGAGAGGTCCAGGTGGTCCCCAGCTAAATGGTGGAAAATTGGTTAACCAGATGTAACTCTTTGAGAGCGTAAAGATGAAACCAAATGGACCCTTGTGGGTCCATTTGGTTTCATTTTTACACTCTCAAGAGTTAAAATATTCATAATCTGAATTAGCCCAGAAGTCAACACCCCTGAAGTCAACACAAGTAGAGAATGTAGAAGATTAATGGTCATTTTGATCTGTATGTTTGTTTTGTTTCCCAAGTCCAGCCTGGAATTGTGGACAAAAGCAAAAGAAATCTTTAGTTTTTAAAATGCCCACAAATAGTGTTCCATGGCTCAAATGCCGAATAAATAGTGGGCCCTGGTGTCAAAAAAAAAACTGAAAACCACTGCTTTATATGAAAAACTGGAGTTGCCCACCCAGCCATTCTTCCAGCCCACCCTAGTTGGGCTGGCTAAATCCAGCCCTGGGGCAGACGGAGAACGGATGTGGCCCGAAAGACAAAAGAACGGGAGAAAAATCAGTGAGGAGAACGGCAGACGGTCCTCGGTAGAGGAGAAGATTAGAGGGGAGAAGGGGGAGATGGTGAGGGGTGGGTGTGCGATGGAATTGGGGGTGGGTGGGGTGGGTGTCAAGGTTAAAGCCACTGTTGTTCATGTGACAACTGTTGTGGAAACCCCGGTGACACCATAGTGCACACAGTCACTGCATGGTCCCCAGGCTGAATTTAGACCACATGCCCCGGAGAACACGGGATGTACTGTGTCTGTTCGTCTGGCAGACGGCCCTGTATGTGGGGATGGTTTCAATGTTGGGATACACAGCATGACACGGCATGCTTTACATTTCAGTAAATGTGTCTATGAATTGAATAAACATGAGCACTGTTGAAATAAGCCCTCTGGGCCTTTTGAGTTATACTTTTAGCACCATTGTATAATTGCACTGCTATTTGCAAACTATTTTTAATATTGGCACTGGCACGGCGGTTAGTGCTGTCGCCTCACAGCTAGAAGGTCCTGGGTTCGATTCCCGCAAGGGACGTCGCATCAGTGTGGTTTTGTGTGGAGTTTGCATGTTCTCCCCATGTCCCCTACAGTAGATACCCTCACAAAAACATTCAGTAATCCTGGGCTCTAAACTGCCTCCCCCTGGCCAGCCGGGGTGCCTGATGGAGGGGACAGGAACTGGTTGGAATAACGTGTGCCTTCCACACGCTATGTCAACCACAGAAGCTTACCCCTGTCAGGTGAAAAGAAGGCAGCTTGGACTCCTCATGCATTGAAGGAAGCATGAGGCCAGTCCGCTGCTTCCCCAGGTTGGCAGACAGTGTGTAGAGCCCAGGATCACATTAGGAATTGGCACTGGGTGAAAAATGGCTTACAAAATTGTGGGATAAAAATTATTTAAAAACAAAAAAATGTTTAAAGCATCCAATCAATAATAATAACTAGAATGCAAGTTTGCAATTGCAAAGTGTGGTTGCCCCGATGATGTTGTAATGGTAACGTGGTGACGTAAAATATTTTTTTACATCATCCTACAGTACATCAACTTGCTCGATGTTCCTTGACCAGCCAATCAGAGAAAACGCATCACACTAACAATAGTGTGGTTGCCCTTGAGGCAACCCCAAAAAAAAAACAAAAAAAAACAGGCAGACACACTCGTTCCATCCAAACAGAGTAGGTAAGCGCATAGGCATGCAGATGCCTGTGTTTACATCCCCCCCAGAACACATGGTGCAGCTGCAAGCAGGGTTATTTGTGTTACGATGGCGTCATGTTTGTCACAAATCAGCAAGTCCCTCCTCGCCTCCGCACAGGAGAAGAAGGATGGGGCAGCTGTGTGGCATACAGCAGGGGCGTTTCTGCCATTAGGCAGGCAAGGCAGTTGCCTAGGGCCCCATGAGGGGAGGGGGGCAACAATGAGGGGAGAGGGGTGAGGGAAGGGGGCGACCACCAGACTTGCTTTAAGTTAAAAGGATCCCAGGCTAATAAGCCTCATGTGGATAAATACAGTATACTAATGTCCTCTATAACTAGAATTGAACATTTAAAACACATAACGTATTATTTAGTTTAAAAATAGTTCATTTTATTTCTTGGGGGGTGCCGTTTTACAGGAGATTTTCCCTGGAGCCCCCCCTTACCAAACGGACACGTAAGGGTCCGTTTGGTAAGGGGGGCTCAAGGGAAAATCTTGCCTAGGGCTCCAAATTACTTAGAAACGCCACTGGTATACAGGATGAAAGCTACGAGCATGCAGAATGAACTGAAAGGGATATTTTTTTGCGGTGGAGTCATTGGGAAAGGGATTTACTGTAATCTCTGTGATTTGTAGAACAGAGGAATTTGGCTCAATGTCCAAATTGGAAATGATCCCTTTAATACACCAAGACCTCCAGGCCATTATAATCCATTTAGGCAAAAACACACACCTCCCAAATTTACACAACTACATTTCGCCTCAAAGACTGTTGCCTCAAAGGCTGTTGGAAATCCCAAGTGGGCATTTTTCAGACTAAAAGACTTAATGAAATGGATGCTTTACTAAATCCATGAAAAAAAAAGAAAATATATAAATATACTCAACGTTTTAAAGACAAAATCCGGCTTTTACAATGACTCATTTTCTATTACCGTATAATCAAAATCCTGGTGTTTTGCCAATTATTTTAGGGCCAATTGCTATAGTATCTTCAAGGCCAAACGCTGGACCCTGGCCGACCCCAGCTTGACAAATCATTGCTCCAAGAGGAAGGTGTGGCTCTATGGCTATAGGCTTTACATGCATTCATTTTCTAATAGAGCTGGGAGCATCCATTAGTAATGGCTGCTGATGAGCCTTAAGCTAATGGGTCTGTCGTCTAATGTACACAGCAATCTTCTCATTGTCAATGACACATACACTCTCCATGTTTCTCTTCATATCACTCTCCCCCTCTCCCTCTCTCTCTCCCTCTCTTTGCCTATGTCTCTCTATTTACATGTCTGTCTGTCTCTCTGCCTCTCTGTCTCTCTTTCTATTTTCTTGGAAGAGTAGCAGATGAAATTGAATTGGATGGACTGGTTTTTGTTATATCTAAATGACCATGGTAATTGGAGCTTGTTCGTTAGGCTATACTTCCCATTAGAATGTGAAGTTATTCAGCCTTGTAAGCTGGGGGCAGAGGTTTGTTCTCATTATTCATTACCCGGTCTGTGTGTGTGTGTGTGTGTGTGTGTGTGTGTGTGTGTGTGTGTGTGTGTGTGTGTGTGTGTGTGTGTGTGTGTGTGTGTGTGTGTGTGTGTGTGTGTGTGTGTGTGTGCGTGCGTGTGTGTGTGTGTGTGTTCGTGTGCGTGTGCGTGTGTGTGTGTGTGTTCGTGTGCGTGTGTGTGTGCGTGTGTGTGTTCGTGTGCGTGTGCGTGTGCGTGTGTGGGCGGATGGATTTGTGGACGTGTGCATCAATACTTTATTGCATGTGTGCATACATGTATGCGTGTATGCGAGCGTGTGTGTGTGTGCATGTGTGCGTGCTTGTGTTTGAGAGTGCAGGAGGGCGAGAGAGAGAGAGAGAAAATGCGCCTGCTGTTATCCTCTCCAGCTTGCCCCGAGCATTTCAGTCGTGCTAAGCTCTCGGTGCTGTGGATAGCGTTGGTGATGGTTTGTTTACTTGGCAAGAAATCACTTTTCGACATTTAGTTTTCTGTGCATCACCGGCCAGGGTGAGATTGACACTGAGCACGTGTGCCTGCGGCACAAAAAGTATTCCTGTCCTTAGTTGTGTCACTGGGCATAAGCTGTTTACCTGCTGATCCGTATTTACATGGGTGCTGCGGTAATGCCTGATTTCTACTTGGTTGCACACATACACACACAAATATTTGATTTGCATACATTTCCTGTTGCACAACTACGTATAAATCCCCCTCAAGGTGCGTAGAACTGGATAGTTGTCACCCGGGGAGAGATTGGCTATTATTCTGACCTTTTACATCACAAGAGTGCATTGGTGGAAAAGGACAAAGGTTGATAACCAAGTAGGGTTTTTTTGCCTGATTTGTCTTTCTGAAAAATGCTTCTCATGCTGATGGGCTTTCCCTAGTTGTTGGACAAAGTACACAACTCGTCACTGGAGTGGAATAATAAACACTCCTGCTCAACAGGAGAGGATTTTCCAACGGGCACATTGGGCCTGGGCCCAGGGGCCCCTCAGCTGGGAGCCCCTTGAGCTTGAGTGTCCACATGTTCGCTAAATGTCTCAAGCTCAGGGCCCCTCCAAAAAAAGGGCTAACGGTGAATAACAGTGGCACAGACCCTCCTTGTCACTGTTTTTAACAATGGCCTTTTCCATTCGACCTGTTTGTTGGTTACTAGTGGATTTTGCCCTACCTGAAGATTATATCAAAACATGTATTGTGCGGTTGAGAAGCCACTAGGCTACACACTGGCTACACTGAATACTACAAAACATGTTATTGGCTCTTGACTAATTTGATTTCTCTTCTGTTTCTCCCTCTCCTCATGCTCCCCGCCTCGCCTGGATACCTCATAACAACATCCAAATGCTGACTGAAAAAAACAGGTATGTCCATGTTGTTTAACTTAACTTTTTCATCCACCCACAAGTTGGTCGCAGGTAGAGATGCCATTATGTCATCATTGAGATGTGTATGCAGGCACTATGCGCTGCAATGGGAAGAAAAGTGCTCCGGTGTAGGGGGGCCCTTTGGTTGGTGTTGGCCCAGGGGCCCATCATTTCTAGATCCGTCTATGCTGGTCAAATATTACCCCAAGTTACTTGAGATAAAATACTTAATAATTCATTGAAATACCCTCCAATAACAGAAAGAAAGAAATTCTGTTTCACAACTATGCATTGCTGCAGTATATGTACTGTATTGTTTTCACAATGCATTTACCAAAACCCGTATCTCTCTGAAATAACCTAATGACTTGCTTAGAAGTAGGGTTTAATATTTTTCCCGAATTTGGCCCATTTTACATCCCGGGATTTTGCCGACGATTTCACGGCCCTCCCGGGAATTCCCGTAAAAAAATAGAAGCATAAGACAGTTAAAAAGTCCCCCAATTGAATAGTGATATTTTATTGTTTTAAACCTTTAATTTTAACAAAATATGAACATTATCAAATACAAATGTAAGCTGGTTACACAAATATTAGAAATGCGGCACGCAAAATAGGCTACTTATTGGAAGGTTAGGACATTGCGGAGAGAGAGAGAGAGAGAGAGAGAGAGAGAGAGAAGCTGACAGCGCATCTCAAATGTGGTCTTGTATGTCGCATAATAAGGTTATCTGCACATCACAAGAGGATACGATGGTAGAACGTGCCCCAAAAGTGCTCTTGTACATCACATAAGATGATTGAGGCTTGATGATCAAATATTTGGTATGGGCATTTAATACTATTGATTGCAGCTGTGTTTCCATCTCATCAATGCATACGATCACGTTGTTGGCTACACAAGTTTTAGTCTTTAGTTATTTCACATTGCTGAGTGGCCGTGTGATAGCCTATACAAGAAGTTGTAGAACAGAGACAATCTGTCGCGAGGAAAATAAGTCCATGCAGTATGGGAAGTTCAACGTTCTCTTCGACGTTCATATTTTTGCTAGTGTAGGCTATATAAGCTGGTCTGCATCTGAGGCGGTCGTGCGGTCCATTGTCCTGACTCCACGTGTCGCCATTATTGTGTCCTGCGTTCACCATGCGGCTCCTGTTCATAGCCCTCGCTGCATAGTCTAATTATCAGTGATGTTTGGAACTTATGCGAGGGTTATAGATTTGATTTGACCACTCACAGATATCGGAAAAAACACGATTTGTGTGGAAAAATTGAGAAAGAAATGATAACCTCCGGGAAGACGGGTCCCGGAGGCATTCCCGGGAGGGAAATTAAGTCAGTTGTACCCGGGCGTCCCGGGAATCCGGGATCCCGGCATTAAACCCTACTTAGAAGTATGCTACAAAGGCTGTAGTGTAGAAGTGTTTCCTACTGTCACAGCCTGGCACACGTCCAGTGAGAGTTGAGGCTAATTGAGAAGCATGTGAACATTTACGGCTCAGACAACCACACTTGAATGAAGAGCTGTGTCTGACTAGACAGATGGAACAGGCAAGGATGAGCAGCTCAATTATACTGTAGGCAGGGCTGTCATCATGATAATGTCATGATGTCAATCACAAATAATTGTGATTGACAATTTTATTGCTTTTGCCATTAAACATTGGAACATACACACATCTTCTTCTCTTAGGCTTTGTTAATACAAATTGCATAAACAAAGAGATAACTGACATGTAATACAGTACCTTGCAATGTAGCAAAAATTAATGAATTAATTAGTTAATTTGGGCATTTATTTTAACCTCAAGCTGAGGAATCTTAGGTTCAGAACCAATCAGAGTGCTACATCCCTCCAGGCTATGGGAGCTCATCACTTCGTCACTTCCATCTTAGAACCTATGTGCGTTTTGGTTTGTAAACAAAGTGACAGAGATACGTGGAACAATGCCAGCTGATCATTTCTAACCTATACACATTGTACTTCATATACACATTTTAGCATGGTTATTAGTTTAAACCAAGTAGTATGCTCTCTGGATGTTGAAGGCGTTGAAGGGGTTCTCAAAACAGACTAATCGTTCAGTTAAACTCAGCTGTGTTTGGAAAACAAGGCAGTGATGGGACTCAAGCGGCAACCTTTTATTGCTGTAGGCCCCTCTCAATGTCATCACGGAAGTAACTTTTCATTTTCAGGAAGTAATTAAATTCAAGAATTTTATGGACTTTTGATATAAAAATACACTCCCTAGATTGTTGGGTATGGCCATATAATGACACTGGATGTGGTCTAAAAGTGTGAAAACTTCACTGGGGTTTTAAAAGTAATTGGGCCTCCATCTCTGTGATGCGGTCAAGAGGAGCAGGCTGCAGAGTGCAGCTATATTTTGTCTGGAGAACTTTTTCTTCAGGAAGAAAGAAAGGCCAAGCTCTCAAACAATCAGGAACTGTGATCCTCTGTTCTGCCTGAACGTTCACAAGCCTCTCAAATACCCAGACAGACATCTCTAGTGAGGATAAACCGGTCCCAAATTGGTGATGTCAGGCTCCACTTTTAAACTTTGGTATTCCATTATCAATGAATTTCCAAGCATTTATCATTTTTAGCAGTTTTGGATAAGATGTTTACACCCAACAGCGACGGGATATATCAAAAGGTTAAAATTATCTGCCTGGTTAAGTTTCTCAAACTTGAGTTGTGAACTTGTCTGAGACCGTTACAGGAAAAATTAATAGACCTAAAGGATGACCAGAACAGTATTACTGACCAGAAACCATAAAAAGACAAATAGGATAAATGGAGGTATGACATTTTTGCCTGGCAGCAACTATGTGCACCCATTCAGAGAAGTGTAAAAGTTTGAAAAGGGAAAGTGAGGTCACTGCATGAATCCTTTGAAATCTTTTATGAACAGGCAGTGCCGGCCGGCAGATAAACTTGCAGTGAATTCTATGCTAATCAGTTCATAATTTACCACCATTCCCACGTTAAACTGCTTTATGGTGTTTACTCGCCATAATGCTTTCAAATTATTATGCCTTTAAAAATGCATCGCCCCTAAACAAGGTTGTAGTGCTTGCACTTTGTTGCTCCATGTAATAAGGCTGATTAATGCACGCATTAAAGCTAGATGGCACATTGATACATCCGCAAAAAAACATTAATAATAAAACAACAGTAATAAATGACTATTGTTTTTTTGGAGGTTGTTAAATATGCGCTGTGAAAGATTAAAACTAAATGAGCGTGATCAATCTAAATCACATAACTGATTAAAAACCTCAATTATAACAACTACTGCGAAGAACTTCTTTGCTAGTGATGACAGCTACCCTTTTTTACCCTATATTGTCGTTTGTTGTCTATTATGTCAGTGTTTGTGGTGGTATACAGTGTTATAGTGGGACTTTTAGAAGTGGGGGGACGCCTCTTAAAGGGGAATTCCACCCATTTTCTTTTTTTTTCTGAGAGTGTACAAATGTGAACCAAATGGACCCTAGCGGGTCCATTTGGTTCCATTTGTACACATCAGAAAAAAGGAAACTCATTAACATGGTGAAACACCATGATGATGATGGCATCAAGGTGTATTTCACCATACTAATTTCACCATACTAATTTTTAACTTTTGCCATGTCCTCCACACAACATCTCTAAGGTATATTAATGACATAGTAAAATATTGAAAATGAGCGAAATTCCCCTTTAAGAGTGTACATGCACGTGGCATGTACACTTGCATTTGCGTGCACCTGCGCAGCACACACAGACACGCCATTGAAACAAGTATAGCATATTGAGAAAGACTGTTTACAGTACATAATTGTATCCATAAAAGTAAATGACATACGTAAAAAACATAGGCCTACTTTTGCCTCGAAAATATTTTAGATATGAGAAGTGCAGTCCCCCCTCTACTACACCCCTGGTGGTATAATTTCCTCAGAGAAACGATCTAGGCTAGTAGTTCATGGCACATGATGCTGCCAATCACAAACACAACAGCTGAGTTTAAGATCTGAGAGCCATGCCAAATTCGAGCTGCCATTACAATCTACAATCTAGTTCAACTTCGTGCCATTATGTTCCTAAGCGGCTTTAGTGTTATTTATTTTTTTGTGAGAAGATAACAATATTCATCAACAATGAAAACAAATTGCACATTTTTGCTTGCCAAACCATCATTCTTACCTAAATGAGCCATTGTGTTAGATGTACACTACAGCAATGATGATTACTGTGATCTTTTGAGTTTCATGATGTTTCATATTCTACATATTTTGTGCAATGCATTCATGACTTCAATATAATCACTACTGCTACTACTACTTCATGATTAATGGATAGTCATGCTGATGTGATTTGTGAGGTCGACCAGATATATCAACACCATAGTATAAATGTCTTTTTTCCTTCTTGTACACATACTGTACGTATCCTCTGATAGGGACATAGAGATGGCCTGGCCAGAGTGTGAATGAGGCGACACTCACAACTATACGAGCGTGATAACTCATCCGCTAACCTGCCGAGCCATCGGAATAACCAAGCGTGCAGATATCGAATACATGAATATTGAATAGATGTAGCTTCTCCTTATCTGCTAGTGCATCAGTCTTGAAGCATGACGACTGGATGCGTAACTATATGCACTAATGGGCAGGTGTATTTTTAGTTCTGCTCTGTGTGTGTGTGTGTGTGCGTGCGTGCGTGCGTGTGTGTGTGTGTGTGTGTGTGTGTGTGTGTGTGCGTGTGTGTATCTTGAATTATTTTATTATGATAAAAATAATAGTTCTGTTTTGTTCATAGTTCTACTATGAAGATGGTGCTTACTGGCATTTCACTTTTACTCTGGGTAGAGTTCTCAAACCCGACCAGGCCCGACACGACATTTGCGCCTTGGGCCTGATCAGTTATGGCCCACTTGGGGCTCAATTTTCAGGCCTGTTGAGAACTCTACTGTACTGTACAGGTGGGTATGCTGCATAGTGCTTAAATATAGATAGCCATTTACCCCCTCGCTCCTCCTCCTCTATGGTAATCCCACCCCCAACCAGGTTCTGTTTTTTTTCTCTCTCTCTTTATGGAAACAACAATATGATGAAGCTTGCACAGAAATGAATGCCACCTTCTGTCCACCTACTGTATAAACCTGTGTTGTGACAATAAGTAAAGGGCAGTCATACTGCCTCCGACCTCGAAACATTTTGGCGGAAATGCATACTTCCAAAGTTTTGTAAATTGTATTTTCTGAAAGCTGCACTGTCGGGTGCTGTGACCGTCTAAACTACACTTCAGTAATTCTGAAAAACTGTGATATTTCTGACAAAATGTTTGGTGGTCAGAGACAGTATGGACAGCCCTTTAATGAGAATTGCACCGATTTTCAACTTTTTTTTTCTTCTGAGAGCGTACAAATGTAATCAATTGAACCCTAACAGGTCCATTCTGTCCCATTTGTACACTCTCAGAAAAAAAGTGTCTAAAGAAATCCATTGGCCTGGTGATAATGTCATCAAGATGTGTATCACCATATTAATGTTTTTTTTTTCAGACCTCCATTTCTAGAAAACATAGACATAGTAAAATATTGAAAATAGGTAGAATTTCCCTGTAAGTGAGATGTGGCCATACATGATCCTGGTGTGCGTGTACATACAGTATGTGAGTGTAGTGTAGTGTGCACGCACGCACACACACCAGTGAGGTATCATATACAAGTGCCTATAGTATACTAGATGACTCTGACTCATCTTCCATTCCTATACCAGACCTCGTGCTGTGTCTGGATCCTGTGATTTGGCCTAGACAATCCTGAGTCAGCAGCACCGATACTGTCGCTTTCATCTGAGGATCTTTATGGATATTCTTTTGAAAATATATGAAAAGGGTAGCGCAAGGAGGACAGAATACTCTAATTTCAAAAAAGTGTTTGCTTTTCAGCACAGGCTAAGCCTTCTTCAGAGCATTTTATAAAGTAGACAGGTTGAATGCCAATACACTCCATAGACTACGGTAACTCCCCGTACTCGCCTTGGGGCTTATAGTGAAAAAGATATCTCCCATCTTCAAGTGGTGCAAAAAGCATCTGTTAGACTGTTAATCAATTGTAAGAAGCATGGTGGTATTATACACTCCTTGGAACTCCTCACTGGTTGCCTGTGCATTTCAGAATTGATTTTAAGTTTTTACTAATTGCATTTAAAGCCTTAAAACTCTCAGCCAGGCTCAGAGTTACATTTTAGATGTGCTCCCTTATAAATCTGATCACAGCCTAATGTCCTCAGATGGACCCTGAAACGCAGCACATTGCCTGAGGTGATCTGTCTTTTTGCAGCCAGTGGGAAGGCTTGTCTTAGGATCAGGGGCGGATCTCGGCATGGGGGGGCAATGCCCCCCTAAATGCCCAGACTGTCCCACCAAACATGATGGCATGCAAAACGATCCAAGATATTTCAAATTAAAGTGCCTATATTTAAAATGATTTGAACTACTACTACTACTACTACTACTACTACTACTACTGCTACTAACTAAACTACAGTTGTGGCACCACTAAACCAACAGCATTTCATCATTGAAAACAGAAAACTCTGAGTCAGACCTTTAGCTTTATGCATGCTGTGTGTATGTTGCAAATTCAACAACAACTGATGTTATTATTGACGCTTAATTGCCTAATAAAAGTCCTGTAACAAAAAATGGTATGGGTACGACTTCATCACCTGTGGCGCGAAGTGACACGGGCGATGAAGCCGCCCCCATACCATTTTCTCCTGCCCCCCCAATTGGGAAATGTTATATCCGCCCTTGCTTAGGATCCAAGTCTATCAAAGTAAATGATAGACTTAGATGGAATGACCACCTTTATAGCTGGACTGGCTCTGAAAGAGTCTAGCTGATGATTGAATTATTAAAGTATGATTTCGTAGAATGTTCATGTGAATTAAGAACAAAACGCTGCTCATTCCAGTAGTTAGTGATATTATCTCAGATGGACGGAATATATCCGGGGGGACAGACAGGCAGACGGACAGAAGGCTACTTCTTTCGGAGTCTCAATGTAAAAAGCATTTTAAGCTGTAGTCGGTTATCATTAAGTCCATGAGGTGCCTGTTTGTGTATCCAAAACATTTCTCTATGGGACTTTTTTTTCCAGAACATTACCTCCTCTAGTAGGCATCTCAATCCCTCCAAAATTATTGAAGAGGATGAACCATGACTTGCTGGCTGCAGCATAATATCTTGCAATTGCATATTTTATATTGCCTGTATGTATCACAAAGGGTTGCTCAAACTTGATTTCTTGATTCAAACCAACACAGTGTACCATTTTCCCTGATTTATTTTATCCAAAGTAATATTTTGTCTGACTTTGTTTATATTAGAACAAAGGAATCGGTCAGGATTAAACAAGTGAAATTGTGTTTTTGTTTGGGTGCAGAAAGTTCAAAGCATCTCATGAGTTTCAACATCAAGCTAAATCAACTGCTCAAGGCAATTTCACAACTTTTTTTTTGTTTCCAAGTCAGGAGGTCAACAAACTGTATTTTGATAATGGTTCAGATGTGTTCAGCCCTGCTGCTCTGTGGGATGTAGTCGATTTGTTTATGGCAATAGATAATGCCAGTTACTATGCTGATTAGTGAGGGAGGCATGCATGCACCATACGGTTTAATATAAAAGCAACTTTCAGTGAATTCTCAACATGAGATTTGCATGAATTCATTCATGGCTTGTGTACCGTAATGTAGGTGTGTGATGGTTACGGTTGTCATGCATTTTTCCCAGTTATGCATTTTCAGTTCTGATTTTTCCAAATTCAGTGTGTAAGACAACCACTACATTAAATGTAATTTATCAGGAGGATGAATAGTCCATGTGAACCGTGTCCGGATCCTTCCAACAACTGCTCAATATGCTCATAGTTCAAGTTTGAATACTTAGGGCCCTTATCCTTATTTAGCAGTTTTTGGTGATCCTTTTCAACAAGTTTTGTCAGTGTCACTTGAAGGGCAAAATGAATAATGCCTTTGGAGAAAAAGGGAGGGGATTTTTGTCATCCAGTTTCTCTCCTCACTCAGTTTGTGATGACTGTAGGAATGCATATTGCTAGAATACCCTTTTATGGTTAAGAGGATTTGTGGTCTATCCTTGTAAGGAATCCTTATATCCATATAAAACGGTTTTAATCGGTTTCTCAGTCTTCACAGAAAGAGTATTGGGCAAATAATTAGATGCTGCACAATGTTTTTTAATTTTTATATATTTACGCAGTAAATCACGGCAATGACAACCTGCAAATTATAGATATACTGTACTGTATCCACACACTAATGCATAAACTGACTAATTATACCGTACATTTATTGACAACTCTGATGCAACACAGGTACTGAGTGTGCGTGTGTTCATGTGTGTGTTTGCGGCTGCGCGCGTGCATCTGTGCGTGTCTGAATGCACATACTGTAGGTGCGTGTTGTGTGTGTGCACGTACGTGGAAAGTTCCTCCTCACCAGGATTAATTATAAAGGAAATCTCCCGTGAAGTGTGGGGGCGTCCCAATCTGGCCTTCTCATGGACAGACAACCTATCAATAACCTGCGTGCACACACACACACACAGACACACTCATATGCACAACACACATAGCCACCCACTCACATCCGCATGCACGCTCAACACCATGGCAACGGTCACCTAGTGCCTCTCCCAGTGAGCCTGGAGATCATCACACTGGTTTGCTTTGGAAGTGAAACGCTGACCCTTTCTCCTTCCTCTTTTACACCACTGTTCTCAAACACACTGCCTCTCAAACTTTATCATGTCAGGGACCCCAAATTGATATGGGCGCCCATCTAAACAGACCCACAGAAGAGAGGATTTGTGTAAAAAACATAGAATAGAATAGCCAGCAACATACTGTATACACGGATACAATGGTTGAAATGAAGTGTATTCCTCATTGCAATAGACCTTGCCATAAGCCCCGCCCTCTCCCCAGTGTCCAACCATGGGTTGGTTGGGGTCTTTCCAGACAGACTCTCCAGACCAGACCTTGAAAATCTCTTCCACTCCCATCAAAAAAGGCAACAAGGAGAGGTTGGTCTATCACATGTTATGCTTAGCTGTGATTGGACCATAGCAGTTTGGGGCGGGACTTACTGAAAGGTCTATCGAAGTATTACATCTTAAGGAGGTGGAACAAAGTTTCCAAGGTGGAATGCAGGTCTCCTGGCCTGCCTAAGAAGTGCCTGCAGGTGCACTCAATCCCACTAATGAGGGGACACTCCATACACACAAATCCACAGAGGAGTGCCCTGGATGCGACGCGGCCATTACTGAGGTGAACCATTAACTGATTAGCTACACCTGGCCTGCAGGGCACTAATCCAAGGAGCAGTGCCCTGTAAGCCAGGTGTAGCTAATCAATTAATGGTTCACCTCAGTAATGGCTGCAGCCAGCTGCACCCAGGACTGAATCAAAGTATAAAATAATAGACGAATCCACAGGGAGGTCCATGTGGGATTAGTCTATTTTATACTTTGATTCAGTAGTTCTAGAAGTGGGATACAAATGTTAGGATTGTGTGTAGGGGGGATGTAACACTTCCCCATTGGGGGGTCAGGAGAAAATGGTATGGAGACGGCTTCATCGCCCGTGTCGCTTCACGCTACGAGCGATGAAGCCGCACCCATACCATTTTCAGTTACAGAACTTTTATTAGGCAAGTAAAGCCTCAATAATAACATCAGTTGTAAGTTGCAACAGACACGCAGCAGGCATAAAGCTAAAGGTCTGACTCAGAGAGTTTTCTGTATTGAATGATGAAATGCTTTTGGTTTAGTGGTGCCACAACTATAGTTAGTTAGTAGCAGTAGTAGTGTTTTTAAATATAAGCACTTTAATTTGAAATAGCTTGGGTTGTTTTGCATGCCATTGTGTTTGGTGGGGCATATCCGCCCCTGATGGTGTGTGTGTGTGTGTGTGTGTGTGTGTGTGTGTGTGTGTGTGTGTGTGTGTGTGTGTGTGTGTGTGTGTGTGTGTGTGTGTGTGTGTGTACACAGTATGTAGGGGTGGGGTCTTAAATTACCTTGTATATTGTAATGACAGAACCACTGTCATTACAATATGTCTGCTCCCCCGCATCTTTATTGGTGCATAGGCTGTTATTTGCTGACGTCCATTGAGTGTGATCCAGGAGGACTCATTACTAAAGTAAACATAGTTTGTGTATGTGTGTGTGTGTGCGCGCATGTGCGCATGCCATATACTGTATAGTACGAGTGTGCACAATCTTCACATGTTGCTGTGTGCACCGAACGATGTATTTCACTCACATTCGACATTCAGTGGAGCTCGTGTAGAGGAGACATCAAAGGCCTTTGTTGTGTACGTCATCCCACCAAGTCTGATGTCTTTGTTTGGCGGCTGCCTATTATTCTTGTGAATGGATTCCTCAACGACACCACAGGTTTCTATGGCTACGGGCCAAAGCATCAATGCATTGTAAAGACTGGGTACCGAGGCTAATGCGCTGTTGACTGTACTGTGGTCGCTGAGCCCCCCTACCCCCCCCTCTCTTTCTCTCACTCTCCCTCTCTCTGAAGTGCCTATGGTACAGTAATATAGCTGTCAACTGGGTAATTGGGATCAAGGGGACATTGAAATCCATGTTTATTGATCTAGGATGCGGCTGTAATGGGTCACAACGTCTTTTTTGTAGGTGGGAAATGCATGTACCACCTGCATTCGATGCATGCTGTCAATAAATGGTCACATGTGATCACAGACCAGACAATTAATTGCCTGCAGCTGTGGTTTCCTCAATCTGGTCCTTGGTCTCCTTGGTGCCACTGTGGTGTATAAAAAGAAATCACCTTTCATTTCAGTTTTGTCGTTACCTGTATGGTGTTGGTGTTGTGCTGGGAAGACATTTGGCATTTTTTCAGGCCGAGAGAGCCGAGGGGAGAGTACCTTTTGCAAGGTACACATTGTAAAACTATTGTCACAATATCAATATTGAAGTATTCGGCTGCATTCTTATTTTGTCCGTCTCAGCCCAACCCTATACCTATACCTCTCACCTCTCACACACTGCAAGATGAGTCCCCAAAAATGAATGTCAAACGACACTTTACCTGGAGAAATGTGTCAGTTTGCTGCCTGTCCGAAAATAGCAATGATATGAACGCTTCACAGACTGAACGGGAAGTTGACCTGACATCCTCATAGGTTGGCCAAATCCGTCAATTAGATTGACAAGCACAGTGAATGGTTACAATGGTGACAATGACAGGAAGCTAGTCTCAGAGGACCTGCTTGGGGAAGCAGTCAGTGTTGCCAGATTGTATGAGTGGATCAAGCGACAGGATCTATGAAAAAAGCACCACTTGTTTTTCCACTTGAGTTTGGGTTTTCAACAGGTTGTCTAGGGACCACCAGTGGTCCCTGAGAGAGGATTCCAGGTGGTCCCCAGCTAAATGTACAAGTTGGTTAACCAGATGTAACTCTTTGAAAGAGTAAAAATGATG
Organism: Benthosema pterotum; assembly: GCA_039105355.1. NCBI lineage: Eukaryota > Metazoa > Chordata > Actinopteri > Myctophiformes > Myctophidae > Benthosema > Benthosema pterotum. The sequence goes on from CM076982.1 coordinate 19,192,587, forward strand.
TTTACACTCTCAAGAGTTAAAATATTCATCATCTGAATTAGCCCAAGTCTACAGAACTAGAGGATGTAGAAGATAAATGCTGTCGGCGTTCGGTCCCTCGTGGTACTGCTTCTGCACAATGCGCAAGTTTAGGTAGTTAGGTAGTAGGAGTGGGTATTTTCAAAAACAATCTTGAAAGAAATAATAAATAATATGTAGTGCCTGGCGATCGATGGCACAATATACTGTCTGAATGTATGCGTTTTTGATTACATGATCTTCATGTGGGTGTCAGCACTGTTGAGCAATGCCTCAAACACACACACACACACACACACACACACACACACACACACACACACACACACACACACACACACACACACACACACACACACACACACACACATATATATATATACAAATCCATAGGCTGGTGGTTCAAATCTCGGCTTCTCCTGTCCTCATGCAGTGTCCTCAGGCAAAAAACCTATAACCCCAAATTCCTCCCGATGTGCTGGTTGTGCCTTGCATGGTTTCCACCACATTCGGTGTGAATGGTTGAATGAAATGCATTATGTTAAGTGCCTTGGATAAAGGCGCTATATACTGTAAATGCACCATTTACCGTTTACAGCAGCACTCAGACAGCTCTGGTTACCGACACAAAAAGCTCAGCAACAAACACACTAAATGGTCTTGACATGAATATTGAATAACAAATAACAAAATAAAAAGATAGATGGAAATATTCTGTACCCAAGAGAGCGCGACTACCGAATATTTACATGCGACTTTACAGGAAAACAAGCTTATAATAGCAGACCTGTCAATACTGGGAGAGACTTGTCTAGAACCAGCCACTGAACTGTATATGATTTACAGCAGTATTTTCTTAACCTGTGGAACAATCGGGTCCCTCTGGTGGGCCACAGGGGAGTTGCGTTGCAAGTGGGGCCCCGAAATAATTGGTAAATACAACTTAATTATTGGCATAACAAATAAGCGCGGATGGCAGAAAGTAACACAATAAAGGCTTTGTGGCTCAGAGGAAAGAAGGGGTTTGGAACCTCTGATTTACATGAGAAGATGTTTCGGATGAAAAATATGTCAGCATAAAAGCATTCATGTGGTTATTTATTTGTATGGTTACTTATCCACATATAACACGTCCATTCATCTAGTCGTAGATTTTAAGAGAGAGAGAGAGAGAGAGAGAGAGAGAGAGAGAGAGAGAGAGAGAGAGAGAGAGAGAGAGAGAGAGAGAGAGAGAGAGAGAGAGAGAGAGAGAGAGAATGAGCTGGAGTAATTGTTCTTGAGGGAGAGAGAGTGTGAATATGCATGTGTTTGTGTTATATCATCTTTTGAAAGAGTTTGAAGATTCCGATAGTGGTTAAAGGTGGATTCGACCCATTTTCAACTATGTCATTAATTTTTACTATGTCATCAATATACCTTAGAGATGTTGTGTGGACATGATAAAAAGCCCCCGCCCCCCCATTGTGTGCTTCCTAGTAATGGAGGTCTGAAAAAAGTCATTAAGATGGTGAAATACAACTTGATGACATCATCAAGTTGTTGTTAATGATTTATGTTTTAGGACCTTTTTTCTCAGAGTGTATGGACCCGCTAGGGTCCGTGTGTGTGTGTGTGTGTGTGTGTGTGTGTGTGTGTGTGTGTGTGTGTGTGTGTGTGTGTGTGTGTGTGTGTGTGTGCGCGTGTGTGTGTGCGCGTGTGCCGTGCGTGCACTTTTTTGTATATTAAACCAATGAAAAGTTTTTCACTTTTCATCGGCGTGTGCGCGCCTGCTGTGCATGTTGACTCTCCATCGCGTGTCAGGTGCTGAAGACAAACAGTGTCAGAGAGGCTCCAGTCTGTCCTTGGCAGTGAAGCTGAATAACAATAAATCAGCCCCATGCAGCCCAGCCACCATCAAGAGTTTTGCAGCGGCAGCAGTTCACTTGAGAAGACGCTGCTTTAAAGAGCTACAATAGTGATTGACACAATAGGCAGTGAGTCTGGGGAGGAGGGAGCTGGCACCCTGCCTGCACGGTGGCCGCCACGCTGAGAGAGCCCTATCCTGATAACAGTGAAACCTGTGGGGCGATGGGATGCGGCAAAGAATGTAAATGTGAGAAGTGTGAGAAGTGCGTGTGTGTGTGTGCGTGCGTGTGTGCGTGTGCAGCAGGAAGTCTTGGCCCAAATGATACTCGATCCTGAGTATAGACAGAGTTACGCCGTCGCATACTCCGTTCACTTCATGGGGTTAGTCCAATGTAACCTGATTGCCAGATTGCGGTAGTATTGAGTTCACAAGTTCACTCCTCCTACCTTGATCTGGGAACTCTCAAGCAAAAACTATGTGGGACAACAGCGGGACAAAAATATGATATATCCAAAGGTAATTTGGAGTTGTAGTCTTGTTAGGTAGTTGTTTACATTAGCACAGTGGCACAGCTTCGATATGTCATCAGTCTCACATTGATCCCGGCTCTAGCAGCCGCTTACAGATGGATATCGCTCCGATCAGATTTTGACCGGAGTGCATTGGGTCTTCCCAAGTGTTTCCAGATGGGAGCAGTAGAAGGAACGCACTGCTGCCGCCAGATGGCGGAGTCAGGTTAAGTCCAATGGCGGCTCTATTGACTTCTTTATCTTTATTTTATATTGTTTTGTCGTTGTAGTTGTCACTGCAATACTTTAAAACAGATGTTGCACACATAAATAAATAACTCATTGCCCTTGTTCAAACTCCAATTTGTCCCTCTTTCAGACTGAAACAGCCACCCCGAGTGCTCAGTTTTCTGACCCCACAATGCAGCTGGTCCCAGTATTATTTGGGCCGAGCCTTCGTGTGTGTGCGTGTGTGTGTGTGCGTGCGTGCATGTGTGTGTGTGTGTGCGTGTGTGTGCGCACACATGCCAGGCTGGGTTTGGCTGTGTGTGAGGGATTGGCAGGCGCGTGGGACAACAGCTTGAATTTGGAAAAGTAATTTGGACTTGACCAACGCACTGCTCCAAAACAACGAAGGGCGACCTCTTGTGACCACAGACGGATGGTAGTGTGAGGGTCAGTGCCAGGGTAATACCCCCAGTCCTCTGGTGCTACACATGTAGGCCTACAGCTCAGTGGATAAAGTCATGGACACTTTCCAATCTGGGGCCACACTTGGAGCTCTAAATGGGTTCATTAGTGCAGTTTTAAGAGTAACATATAAGGGTGTTACAGACCACGAGTCTGAAACGCACATATTATCGATAGCGATTCAACCGTGCCACTAAGTGCTGTGCTGACAAATGAAAATCACAAAGCGAGAAAAAAAGCTCACAGGATTGAGATGAATACGAATAAATCAATAAACAAAACAACACACTGGACACTACGCAACAACACCCGGCGTCACACGCTCTCTTTATCGCACATCGTTTTCTGAGCACAAAGCGCCGGTCCCATTGAAAATGAACTAAAATGCACGATTTGTTACTCGCCGTCTGTAAAGCACCATAGGGTAGCCTGTGTCTGTAGCATGTGAGTACATCCCCCATGGACATGACTCTAGTTAGTATGACGCAGGGACTTACCCCCCAATCCAACCCTTGATGCTATACACTGTAGTTCCAAGGTCTCTGGAGTATTGAAAAGCTTCTCTCTCTCCCTACATCTCTCTCTCTCTCTCTCTCTCTGATACGCATATGCTAGTGTTGCTGGGAGAGCGAGACATTGCCATAGTTACACAATCTGACATGGAAAGGAAGGTGTTGCTTAGTCACAGAGAGAGGATAGCCGCTAAAAGGATGCAAGAGGGGAAAAAAGGAGATTTCTCTGTTTCGTGTGCGCGTGTGTGTGTGTGTGTGTGTGTGTGTGTGTGTGTGTGTGTGTGTGTGTGCGTGTGCGTGTGTGTGTGTGCGCGCGCACACGCACAGTATGTGTGAACACGCGTGCATGTGTGTATGACTTATGTGTTCAGGAGGTAAAATGAGTACTTTACCCACACTGTACGGCACTCCCTGTAGAACAGTGTCAGGGAGAAGTATTATAATAATAGTTCCAATTGTAAGTGAATTTCTGAAAGAAAACAACATGAATCTCCCAACACACATGCATGCACACACACACACACACACACACACACACACACACACACACACACACACACACACACACCCACACACACACATGCAGGCACGCACGCACGCATGCACACACGCACTCAGCCTAGATGGAAGATGTTATCAGGAGAACTCGGGGAACAAGAGAGGCCCTGTGTGTGTGTGTGTGTGTGTGTGTGTGTGTGTGTGTGTGTGTGTGTGTGTGTGTGTGTGTGTGTGTGTGTGTGTGTGTGTGTGTGTGTGTGTGTGTGTGTCTGTGTGTGTGTGTGTGTGTGTGCGTGTGTGTGTGTGCGTGTGCATTTTGTACAAGACGTTTATCTTCTTGCTATCTAGGTGTAGACAGCGGGGGCAAGCAGCCGGGGCAGTTATTTAAGGCACTCAGCATCTCATGAATATTAACTGCTACAACGAACGGTTCAGGTTGCGCGTGTGTGTGTGTGTGTGTGTGTGTGTGTGTGTGTGTGTGTGTGTGTGTGTGTGTGTGTGTGTGTGTGTGTGTGTGTGTGTGTGTGTGTGAGCCCCTGTTTGTTGTGGTCGTGTCGGTTCTCCTCCTTTCCTCCGGTCTGCCGTTACACAGGAAGTGCTGCTTGTGTGTTCAATGGCTGATTAATGATTAACGTGACCAGTGCTGCTACTACTAGACACAAGGGCTTGATACTGGTGGTGGTAATTATAATCAACCCTGTCAGTTACTTATCTCTCTCTTTCTCTCTCTCCTTTCTCTGAACTTACAGGGAAAGGGACGGATGTAACATTTCACAATTGGGGGGGGGGGGGGCAGGCAAAAATGGTATGGGTACAGGGACAGGGTCGGATGTAACATTTCACAATTGGGGGGGGGGGGGCAGGCAAAAATGGTATGGGTGCAACTTAAAGTCGCACCCATACCATTTAGGGTTACTAGGACTTATATTAGGCAATATACTTGTATTAAGCATCAATAATATAATCAGTAGTTGTTGAAGTTGCAACAGGCACGCAGCATGCATAAAGAAATGAATGATGAAATTGTGCTGGTTTAGTGGCACGACAATTGTAGTTAGTTGGTAGCATAGTGTTTCAAATCATTTTAATTATAAGCACTTTAGTTGGAAATATCTTTGAAATTTGAGTTGTTTGCATGACGTCATGTTTGGTGGGGCAGTAAGGGCATTTAGGGGAACATTGCCGCCCCATGCCCATGCGTAGGTCTGCTTCTGCCTTTACTGTATATATGTCTCTCACACATGTATACATGTAGCATAGTGAACCACAGATGTCCTGCTTTATACCATTCACCTTGCATCTGCCAAAAAACATACTTTCGGACACTGAGAACGTGCGTGCGTGTGTGTGTGAATTACCCGGTAGTACATCATGTCCAGGTACATTCTCATGCAGACATTAATTACAAACTTGTGTTTACACAAACGTATACGTGTGTGTTCACATGTGTGAGCGTGCAGTTGTGTGTGTGTGTGTGTGTGTGTGTGTGTGTGTGTGTGTGTGTGTGTGTGTGTGTGTGTGTGTGTGTGTGTGTGTGTGTGTGTGTGTGTGTGTGTGTGTGTGTGTGTGTGTGTGTATGGCTGTATCTGGCCATCCTGCTGATTTTTTTCTCTCCAGGGGGGATGTCCAAGGCAGAGGTTAATAATGTTGCTACACCGTGAGCGCCAGAGGGGATGTTTATTTCACCCTACCCAGAGCTGTTTTTGCACACACACACACACACACACACACACACACACACACACACACACACACACACACACACACACACACACACACACACACACACACACACACACACACACACACACACACACACACACACACAATTGCATTATGCAAGAATGCTGCATCAACCCTTCTTGAAAGTTAGATAGATGAAGGTCATTTAATCAGCTCTCTCTCTCTCTCTCTCTCTCTTCTCTCTCTCTCTCTCTCTCTCTCTCTCTCTCTCTCTCTCTCTCTCTCTCTCTCTCTCGATCTTCCCCAGACGATCCTCAAGTTCACAACTCGTTGCAACTCATGTTCTGAGCTTGTTGATCGGCTGTTTTTCGTCTGGGGAAAATTCCACTTAACTTTGTTCAAGTTCACACCCCTAGGTGACAGCAGATGGGTTGTGGCGTGTTCTGTGACCGGCAGACCCAAGGGAGTGAACTGACTACAGTGTCCCAAATCACTCCCTGCTACTCACAGCCCTACTAGGGTGGGCTGGAAAAATAGCATGTTGGACAACTCCACATTTTTTTCATATGAAGCAGTGGGTTTCAAACTTTTTGACACGAAACTAAAGCTTTATTTTGCTTTTGTCCACAACGCCTGGCTGGATTTGGGGGAAAAAAACAGATCAAAATGACCATCAATCTACATTCTATAGTTGTGTAGACTTGGGCTAATTCAGATGATGAATATGTTAACTCTTCAGAGCGTAGAAATGAAACCAAATGGACCTCAAAGAGTTGCATCTGGTTAAGAAGCTTTCCACCATTTAGCGGGGGACCACCTGGAACTCCACTGACCACTGGTGGTCCCCGGACCACTGGTTGAAAACCACTGATATTACCCTTTCATTGGGCGGACAGGATGCATGTTTGGGTGTGCTCTGCCCACCACTGCCCCCCTCTAGGTCCGACCTGTGCAAAAGTATAGTATACTAGTACCGTATATAGCAGGTGTTCGCAGACTTTTTAATTTTAATTTTAAGGACTGCCATTACTCTCCTGAGTTACAGACCCATAAGGGTCCATTGGCATTTGGTACTACTCAATAAATTGTGCAGGAGAAAACCAAGGCTGAATGAATTATATTGATTGTTACCTGCAATTTAGAATATTTTTTTACACGACAGGAATCATCACTGTATAAAAAAATAGCCTATGGCGTATGAGCAGGTGTGTATAGGCCATTGGATACCAATGATACAAAGAAAGATATGCTCCCATATATCCCATTTACATATAGTATATTATTTTTTTACTTTTACTAAAGGAGCATGCAGTAGTTTGGGTGATTTGGAAAACCCTCCGGTAACAAGATGTGCACATGCACACAGCAGGGGTGCCCAAAAGGTAGATTTCCCAAGCCGTGCAGGTAGATCACATGACAGTCCCCCCAGCACTTGGACCCTTATAATCCGTAACTCTTGAGAGTTACAAATGGAGCCTTACGGGTCCATTTGGTTTCATTTTACACTCTCAAGAGTTAAATTATATTTAAACATCTGAATTACATAATTACAAAAGTCCACACAATTAGAAAATGGAGAATAACTGTTATTTTGACCAACTTTTTGCCAGTTCACTTTCCCAATTGTGGACAGAAACGTGTAAGTTATTAGCTTTGGGTGCAAGAGACTAAATTCAACTTCACGAACTGTCAACTCCAAACAACAAATACTGTTTTCAAACATCAATAGTTGCATGTACAAGAAAACCTTCCAACTCTCCCCTCCATTTTTCATCATAAGCGCATTATTCTATAACACTATTACAGTAAGTAACCCCATCACCACTATTTCAAAGTCAATTCTTGGGGGCCTTGAAATGGATTTATTCATTTATTTTTTATGTGTAGATCTTGTTGAGCCGGCCATTTTGAAAGTAGCTCTCAAGTCAAAAAAGTGTGGGCACTGACGGTGTGCTGTTGGCCTGCAACAGGCACATACACCAGGGCCCACCCCTGCGCTTTTCTCCCAAAGCCTAGACTAAAACTTTTTTTTTTTTTTACCCCAGGGGCTTACTGGGGACAGGGAGCAACTCCTGGTCAGCACAATCTAGTCTACAGTCTGGACGTTTAGTCAAAAAGAGGGAAGAAATAACAATGTTTGAATTAAGTTAAATCACTTACTATACCTTTAAGGCAACGTTTCGTTCTCTTCAGACATTCTTCAGGCATGCCAGAAGGCCCTTCCACAAATCTGAATCCTGTTTTCATACCAGACATATAGATAAACCAGCTGTAGGCCTACTATGCTGTCATTACTGTGTACTGTGTGTAGAAACTATATACTGTATAGCCAGCAAATTGTCTTTATTAAACGGATAAGTCCACTTTCAAAAAAAACTTTGGTCATTTTATGGTCTTCTTAAGTCTCATGTGAACACCCCAGACAGTTTATAAGTTACTCCATTCACTGATGTTCATTTTAGCGTATCTGCCCCCTTCCTATACAAGCCCATTATAACTTAAAACTCCATTTTAACCATGACAGATTATGCGAAAACAACCCATCATTTTTCTGGTGACTGATATTGTTCCCCTAATATGTGAGTGGGCCGTGGAATTTCATTTACAGTTTTCATTAATATTGTTTTGGAAAATGTAGCCGCCTTGCATATTTGGGCATGCCCACCCTGGTTACAAAAATAATATTTTAAGAATAAATTAAAACTGTAAATTAAGTTCCGTGTCCCTCTCACGTATTAGAACAACGTATTAGGACGACAATATCAGTCACCAGAAAAAAAGATTGTTTGTTTTGATTAATCTATCATGGTTAAAATTGAGTTTTAAGTTATGTGGGTTTGTATAGGAGGGACGTGGATAGCTAAAATGAACATCAAATATCTAAATACTGAGTGGAGTAATTTATAAATTGTCTGGGGCGTTCGCATCAGACTGAGTAGACCATAAAATGTCCCAGTTTTTTTTTTTAATGGAATATCACTTTAAATTGACTTAAATTGTAACCAGTTTATACAATATCATTACATGCCTATTGAGCTCATATACTGTAAATATTTTGAAAAACGTGAAAATCTGTAAATAAATTGTGAGAGGCATAATAACAGCACCAGGGTTAATTGTGTGTTACATTATTTGCAACCGCAATGATGTGATTAAGGGTGATTAACTTCATATATACTAATTAGTCCTCCTCGCTAATGCCTACAGTACTGTATATGGCAAAATGGTATATAAGATTTTGTGTAGACACAGTGTATCAGGGAAACCGGACGGAAAAGGTCTTACTCAGTAGTAAAAACCTAGGTTGAAATTGGGTGAAGTCGTCCTTCGATTCGAGTGAGTTGTGACTACCCGGAATTGGCTTTTTAAAAACTCCACCATTTTCAACATTTTAATATGTCATTAATATACCTTAGAGATGTTGTGTGGACATGATAAAAAGGTCCCCCCATTCTGTGTGTCCTAGAAATGGAGTTCTGAAAAAAAAAATCACTAACCTAAAAAATCAATAACTTGATGACATCATCAAGTTGTGATTCACCAATCACCATGTTCATGATTTCTTTCAGACCTTTTTTTCTTGAGAGGGTACAAATGGAACCGAATGGACCTGCCAGGGCCCATTTGGTTCACATTTGTATCCTCTCAGGAAATTTTTGAAGATGGGTGGAATTCCACTTTAAGCAGCTTGGAGCCCCAGGCAAGATTCTCCCTGAGGCTCCAGGGAAACTCTCCTGTGACGTCATACCTATGACAGGCACAGCGAAATGGCGCCCCCAAGGGATAAAAATATGAACTACTTTTTTATTGTGTTGTAAATGTTCAATTCTAGTTAAGTATAATGTATTTATCCATATGAGACTTATTAGCCTGGGATCCTTTTGAAGCACATCTGGTGGTCGCCTGGTGCCCCCCCCCCCCCCCCCCCCCCCCCCCCCCCCTCCTTCCCCTCCCCTCATGGCGCCCTAGGCAACTGCCTAGTCTAACTAATGCGAAAAACGCCCCTGGGTGAAGTCCTTCCTCCACAGGGCTGGACTGGGACAAAAATTCGGCCCGGTCAATTTATGCGTCAATTTGCCCCAGACCGGCCCATTTTTGTGCGAATTTGTCCCAGACCGGCCCAAAACAAAATAATGATACAAACCAACAGACCTACACAAGCCTTTGCTGCTCTCACAAGAATGATGGTGGCAAAAGGATCCAAGATAGAACAGGGCTTATTTGTCACTCACTGATACAGGTACAATACACGCCTGTATTATTATTCTTTAGAACCCCCTAGTGGCCCCTTATGGTCCCGGCCCACTGGGAGAGCTCCCTGTACTCCCTATGGCTAGTCCGACCCTGTTCCTCCATATGGGGGAGAAGGGGGGGGGCTTGGTCGCAGGAGGGAGCACTCACATCCAGCATCGTCCTGTCAGAAAGTGCTGAGTTGCCCCACGGAAATAGCATCACTACTCTATGGGATGTCGCCATGTATTTGTTTTTTTAATAGATTGACAGACACTCTCTCTCTCAGAATATTCTCTGGCGTAGAGATCCGATAGCAGAGGAGTGGGAGTGCTATGTTACTGGATATAGGAAGTACCGTGCGTTAGGTTTCCATTCCAGTCAGCAGGACCATACACAAGGATTCTCTCTGGGATTAAAATAGACTCATCAATACAGTTGATTGAGAAGGAGAGCTGGTGGATTGTTCTCAAGGTTGAGTCTTGACATCTGCGGTCTCACTGCACAGCGTGTACAGTACAGTTGTTGCACATGCACTGTATGTAGTGTTCGCTTGTTTGTTCGTTCATTTGTTTGTTCATTCTTTCATTAATCATTCCATCCTGTAGCCATGTATATGAATGATTGACAGTTATGATAAGCATAACTTACGGTAATACAAGACTGTTACATGCTGACGACACCATAAAGCACTAGTAAGTTGAGGCGAGGGTGAGAAACTATATACCGCAAGGCAAGGGAAAACAACAAACATAAGAAATAAGAGCAGATCAGTTCGTGTTGGCCTTAAAGAGGGGGTGCCGTGATTTTTGTATTTTTTCCAATTTTGTACATGTTTAAGAGGTGACAGTATGTAAATAGACCCGTTGGTGTGTTTTTTATGTGCAATGATGTCTTCGCTTTGTATTTAGGGTTTCTTCCTGGGGGCTGAACCTTTCCACTTAAACGTGCCAATGAAAAAAACTTCAATATAGTGGCATCACATGCTCAGCCCCTCCCCTAAATCCACCCCCTTTATCATACAACTAAAGCTGTGGGTGTGGCTTCAGTTCAGGTGGATCTCCACCCATCACCACCCACCAGGCAAACCAGGCATACTTAATGAACTGGTAGGGTAGAATCATAAAAATGACAGTTTAACAAACACTTTTCATATAACATTAATACCTGATGATCATGTTTTAGGGTAGAAAAAATCATAGCACTCCTTCTTTAATAATAAGAACGAAGCAGTCCCTGCAGTGGTGGATTAAAAACAACGGCAAAAGTAATAACACTTGTGACAGATTCTGATGTTAGTAGGCTATATCATTTCTTACAGGCAAGCAAGTGACAGACAAGCATTAGGCAAGTGTAACTGCTACCTACGGGTGCAATTACTCCCGTTTACAACGGGGTCCACCATTTTCAAATCATCTAGGAAATCATGATATACTGGAGGTGGTAAAAGTGAAAAAATATGAGTATACAATGACAGGGAAAGGCGGTGTTTGAGGGATTCAGATTTTACAGGGGCTAGTTTTGAAATGCATTCCCTTTGAGAGAGCTTTTGAAGGAGTTTGCAAGTCTTAATGACTGTTGGTACCAGTAGGATATTCCATATTTTTTGTGGCAAAATTCATTTAGTCCCTTGTTTGCATCCATCCGGATTTAGTGAGCCCTACTAGGGTGGGCTGGAAGAATGGCAGTGTGGGCAACTCCAAAGTTTTTCATATGAAGCAGTGATTTTCAACCTTTTTTGACACCAGGGCCCACTATTTATTCGGCATTCAAGCCACGGACCACCATTTGAGGACATTTTAGCACCACATACCCCAAAACTAAAGATTTATTTTGCTTTTGTCCACAAGACCAGGCTGGATCTGGGAAAAAACAGTCAAGCATACAGATCATAAATGACCATTAATCTTCCACATTCTCTAGTTGTGTAGACTTGGGCTAATGCAGATGATGAATATTTGAACTCTTGAGAGCCTAAAAATGAAACCAAATGGACCCTTGTGGGTCCATTTGGTTTCATTTTTACGCTCTCAAAGAATTACATCTGGTTAACCCACTTTCCACCATTTAGCCTGGGGACCACCTGGAACTCTCCAAGGACCACTGGTGGTCCCCGGACCACTGGTTGTAAACCACTATTACCTTTCATTGGGTGGGCAGCATGCACGTTTGGGTGGGCTCTGCCGACCCCTGCCCCCCTCTAGATCCGGCCCTGCCTCTGATGCTGTGGGTGTGGACTTTGTTCGACATGAAGGACGTATTCAGAGATGTCGTATCGCATGTTGTGTACCAGACCCATCGCAGTGTAAGCTTTACTCCTAATTTCCTCCCTGAGCTCTTTGTCAAACCCACACAAATCCAGCCTGTTTACATTGGAACGCTGATGACTTAGCGACGATAAATGGAATTCCTGAACTGTGATATTTGGAAAGTAATTATTATTAAAACGCCCCGCAGCACAGAGAAGAAGAGAAAGTGTTCGGCCTCATATTTCATCTAATGCATTGTTTCCTTGTTGTTGTTGTTTTTTTTGCTTTTTTGGGGGGAGGGGGGCTGTTCTTGTTTTTGTTACAAATTGCAGACAAGCTCCATCATGCATCACTGAGCCCAGAACAGATCAGAGCCATAATGGAGTGCCACATGCTTCCTTCCACTCACCGCTCGCTTGTCTGTACTGTACTGTACTGGCCAGGCAGGCGTCTTCGTGCCACCGCCGTAGTGACTGCCGTAAATGAACTTTACCATATAAATATTTCATGCCCACACCACTTTTCCTCCCTCTGAAGGTAACGCACAAACAAATATCACCCCAAAGTAAATCTTGGCCTTCGGTGGGAGGAGAGAGAGGGTGGGGAGGGGAGGGGTGCTCTATATTTGCTGTAAGAGACAGGGAAAGGCTAAGGCAAAGGGAAAGGCACACAATGTAATGTATTTCAACCAGGACTGCAGCGTTGCGGACAGGGGCGTTTTTGCCATTAGGCAATGAGGGGAGGTTGAGGCAACCATGAGGGGAGGGGGGGGGGGCATGAGGGGAGGGGGGCGAGGCGAGGGGGCGACCACCAGGCATGCTTTAAAAGGATTCCAGGCTAATAAGCCTAATATGGATAATACATTATTCTTCCCCAAATGGACCCGCAAGGGTCCATTTGGTTTCATTTTTACGCTCTCAACGAGTTACATCTGGTTAACCAACTTTCCACCATTTAGCTGGGGACCCCCTGGAACCCCCTCAAGGACCACTGGTGGTCCCCGACCCTGCTAGCCATGCAGGCAGTGATGCACACAAACTTTTTTTGCGTTGTTGTTGCTGTTCCTGTTCCTCTTCCTCTTCGCTCTCCTGGAGAGTATATACTGCAGCTGAAATGGAGCTCATGCAATCTGGAGCCAAAGGCCATGAGTGGCCTGCGAGTGGGCGAGAATTTGTTATTCATTAAGACTCCTTTCATATTGTTGTCAGCCCACACACAGCCAGAGTTTTGAGCAGTTGGGTGATGTGAACCAACCAACACACAGCCCCCCCAGGCCTGAAAAAAGCCCTTGGGCTGTGCTTGTTGCATGGTTACGGTGGTGTATACGGAGGGAGAGCTGCTACTGTCAATGTTTGAGAGAGCAAGCAAGCAGAGAGTTGTTCTGCAGATAGAGCGTGAATGCGCCACCTGGGGCCCTTATTGCTTAATATACACCCTTACATCATGAAACCACAGCCAGTAGAAAGTAAGGGGATGAGGTGTGAAATAATTATTTTGAGCAGACTACTGTCATGAAATGGTCATGCAGGGAATGTGTGTGTTTGCCATGCGCATTTCTGTGTGTGTGTGTGTGTGTGTGTGTGTGTGTGTGTGTGTGTGTGTGTGTGTGTGTGTGTGTGTGTGTGTGTGTGTGTGTGTGTGTGTGTGTTAGAGATAAGCTCCACTCAGACAGCATGCAATACAAAGGGGGCATCAGCTGATTGTGATTAGCCTACTTATGTTAACCATAGACTAAAGTATTGCTGTAAGAATTGGCCAAAAATTACATTTGAATATTACTTTTAAAACTCCATGTGAGTTTGAACAAACAGCGAATATTTGAATATTGAATGTATATCATTTCAATATGAAATATTGCAGCCTAATATGCTGTAAAACATCCTCTTTGTGTTGTCCACAGTTGGTCGGGGAAATACGCTCTAACAATCTTTGCAAGATCAAATTAATGATTCATTATTATCTCAATAGCCTATTTTTGCATAATGGTTTAGTTTATGTGTCCCAGAGTCTTGTGGGAACTCGCACAGCATTTTTGTTATTATTATTTGTTTTAAATTCAAACCTTAATTTATGACATTTTAATATTCATTACATTTTTATAGTTGGGTATGCTTTTGAATATGGAATATTCGTTCGCAGCACTAGACTAAAGGTACTTGCAGACTGGCAGCGTTTTTTTTTTGTTTTGTTTTGTTTTATTGTTTGTTTTTAAAAAAATGAAACATGCTTCTAAAACTCAAAAACGTAACAAACACAGCAGTGTGCAGGGACCTTAACTGCTAGAACCAGACCTTCAAAATCTCTTACAAAGCCATCAACAAGGCATGCCCTATGCAGTGGAATGTGTGTGGCATTTATTTTTTAAAACAATGTTTTAATATACAGGAAAGCTATCGGTGGAGAGGTTTGTCTATCACATGTTATGCTTAGCTGTGATTGGACAATAGCAGTTTGGGAGGGGCTTAGCTAAAGGTCCATTTACCAGATGCAGTAGACTCTACACTGGACTCTCATTGGCACACAGTAAAGAGGAACCAGGCATTCCACAGGTGCTTTGGAAAGCCTGGCGATGCTCGATTATTATTGAGGGACTAATGTGTAACCTCTCTGTGGTTGACCCTGAAATTATAGCTAATCATATTAACAACAATATTCCTCAGAAGGGTTTCCAAGGACGGCGTGGGACGCCGCTCTGTATGGACGGATGACAAATTTAATTGCAAGTGACACCTCGTGGCTACGTTGGTAACATCGTGTTGTGCCAAGACAAATGCTTTAGATCCACTTCAATTATTGACTACATTAGCAAAAATTAACAGCTCAATAGCCTTTCCCGAAATAATTAGCCATCATTATCATGGATGGCACTACAAGGCCAGACTAAAACTGTGAATTCATCATTTGGAATGGCCCATCTACAATACATTATACAAAATTACATTTTGTATTCAAACATATTGTCGGAATTTTAAGGAAGAATTGACAAAGACAAGTTTCATCTTTATCTCTCCCCTGTTTTATGAAGTTACATTATAGCCACTGGGCTCTCTCTCTCTCTCTCTCTCTCTCTCTCTCTCTCTCTCTCTCTCTCTCTCTCTCTCTCTCTCTCTCTCTCTCTCTCTCTCTCTCTCTCTCTCTCTCTCTCTCCCTCTCTCTTTCTCTTGGTGAGAAATTTGGACACTGGCCAGCCAACTTACTCAACCGACAAAGGCATTGTGTGGGAGGGAAGATGATTAGTGTTGGATCTCTGCACGATGGCGTGTATTCAGCTCTGTCATCCTTGTCTAAGCTTCTAAACCATCCTCTGTCTTAGTACTGTACCTTCGTTGTTATTATTATTAATAATACTGTGAGTCTACCGGCGCATTAGCAGTTAATTTATTGTCTCCACCAGGCCGGAGGCATGGTGGAGAATATGTTTTGCCCTCCGTCCGTGTGTTTGTGTGTGTGTGTGTCAGTCCGTCTGTTACCAGGAATTCTCCGGCGCCGTTAACCCGATCGATGCCAAAATTTGCACACACACTCCCTGGATGCCAACGATGAATCTCTACTCCAAAATTTCCAGAAGAGCTCATCATAGCGCCACCAGGAGGCAGATGCTTGCATTTTTTGGGGCAAAAATCTGTGCGTGCGTCCGTCTGTTACCAGCTAATCTCCCAAACCGTTAACCCAATCGATGCCACAATTTGCACACACACTCCCTGGATGCCAACCATGAACCTCTGCTGCAAGTTTTCCACAACGGCATGTTATAACGCCACCAGGAGGCCGATTAGTGGTATCTTTTTACAAAAAATTGTGTGTGTGTCTGTCTGTTACCAGCCAATCTCCTAAACTGTTAACCCAATCGATGCCACAATTTGCACACACACTCCCTGGATGCCAACCATGAACCTCTGCCCCAAAGTTTCCACAACGGCATGTTATAGCGCCACCAGGAGGCCGATTTTTGCCATCTTTTTGCAAAAATATATGTGTGTGTCCGTCCGTTACCAGCTAATCTCCCAAACCGTTGACCCAATCGATGCCGCAATTTGCACACACACTCCCTGGATGCCAACCATGAATCTCTACTCCAAATTTTCCAGAAGAGCCCATCATAGCGCCACCAGGAGGCAGATGCTTGCATTTTTTGGGGCAAAAATCTGTGCGTGTGTCCGTCTGTTACCAGCTAATCTCCCAAACCGTTAACCCAATCGATGCCACAATTTGCACACACACTCCCTGGATGCCAACCATGAACCTCTGCTGCAAGTTTTCCACAACGGCATGTTATAACGCCACCAGGAGGCCGATTAGTGGTATCTTTTTACAAAAAATTGTGTGTGTGTCTGTCTGTTACCAGCTAATCTCCTAAACTGTTAACCCAATCGATGCCACAATTTGCACACACACTCCCTGGATGGCAACCATGAACCTCTGCCCCAAAGTTTCCACAACGGCATGTTATAGCGCCACCAGGAGGCCGATTTTTGCCATCTTTTTGCAAAAATATATGTGTGTGTCCGTCCGTTACCAGCTAATCTCCCAAACCGTTAACCCAATCGATGCCGCAATTTGCACACACACTCCCTGGATGCCAACCATGAACCTCTGCTCCGAATTTTTGGCCAGGGCCTATTATAGCGCCACCAGGAGGCCGACTTTTGCAATTTTTTGGCAAAAATCTGTGGGTGTGTCCGTCTGTTACCAGCTAATCTCCCAAACCGTAAACGCGATTGATGCCACAATTTGCACACACATTCCCTGGATGCCAACCATGAACCTCTGCTCCAAATCTTCGGGCAGGGCCTATTATAGCGCCACCAGGAGGCCGACTTTTGCAATTTTTTGGCAAAAATCTGTGTGTGTCCGTCTATTACCAGCTAATCTCCCAAACCGTAAACGCGATTGATGCCACAATTTGCACACACATTCCGTGGATGCCAACCATGAACCTCTGCCTCAATTTTTTCACAACAGCCTGTTGTAGCGCCACCAGGAGGCTGACTTTTGCAATTTTTGGGCAAAAATCTGTGTGTGTGTCCGTCTGTTACCAGCTAATCTCCCAAACCGTAAACGCGATTGATGCCACAATTTGCACACACATTCCCTGGATGCCAACCATGAACCTCTGCTCCAAATTTTCGGGCAGGGCCTATTATAGCGCCACCAGGAGGCCGACTTTTGCAATTTTTTGGCAAAAATCTGTGTGTGTGTCCGTCTGTTACCAGCTAATCTCCCAAACCGTAAATGCGATTGATGCCACAATTTGCACACCCATTCCCTGGATGCCAACCATGAACCTCTGCTCCAAATTTTTGGCCAGGGCCTATAATAGCGCCACCAGGAGGCTGACTTTTGCAATTTTTTGGCAAAAATCTGTGTGTGTGTCTGTTACCAGCTAATCTCCCAAACCGATAACCCGATTGATGCCACAATTTGCACACACATTCCCTGGATGCCAACCATGAACCTCTGCCTCAAATTTTTCACAACGGCCTGTTAGAGCGCCACCACGAGGCCGATTTTTGCCATCTTTGTGCAAAAATCTGTATGTGTGTCCGTCTGTTACCAGCTAATCTCCCAAACCGTTAACCCGATCAATGCCAGAATTTACACACAGACTCCCTGGATGCCACCCATGAACCTCTGCTCCAAATTTCCGACTCTGTTATAGCGCCACCAGGAGGCCGATTTTAAAAAACATGACGAACAGCAGGCAATTTACATAAAATCTTTAACACGCTAAAATACTAGGCTGAGAAAAATATTCTCTCTAATATCCACTCTTTTCACAATGGCTTGTTACAGCGCCACCAACAGGTGAACATTTGCAAAACACATTTTTGGACAAAATGCCTCAAATCATCTAAATGCTAAAGCCATACGAGAAATGGAACCCTTTTAACATTGGCATATTATAGCGCCACCAGGAGGCCACAACCTGAACTGGCCTGGTGGAGACCTGTGCCCAGAAGGGCACTTTAGTAGTTCCCCTCTGGAACGCAAGCCAGAGGTTTTAGGGCAGGTGCTCATAAACATGAAATAAGTGCACAGAGCCATCATCGTTCCTTTTGAAATTAATTGTGCATCGAATATCCTGGGATTTATTAAATGTAGCGTTTGATTTACTCTATGGACAGATTAAGCCGTGACGTTGCATGACTCTAAATGGGTGCTGAGGTGCTGATGAACAGCCAGTCATCCGTGTCTGGGGGTTTTGACAGGATCATCCCACCGGGACGAGATTCACAGGCTCATGGGAAGATATACCACACTGACCCCCTCCTGGATCGATGCCCATTACCATAGCCATGATCACCTGGATTGATTCGGCAGCAAAAAATTATCATACCTGAGCAGGAGCTCAATTAATCCTGCGCAAATTGATGACATGGGCTGGTGGAGGGCCAACGAGAGGAGGCGGGGTATATCGGAACCGCATCATGGCCAGTAAGAGCTCCAAGCAGGATCGATATTAAGCCGCTTTCCCAAGCCAGCCGAGCCCCTGTGTCCATAATGTGAAGTGTACACAATCAATAGCAAGCGCCCTTCCCCCTATCAGCGGGCCCAACCACCCCGAGCTGACAGACAGGTCACTGGTGTGGTGATGTGCACTGTCCCCCTACTTTACTCCTTTATCTCTGCTCCTCCCTCCTCCTCTTCAGTGTACTGCACATCTACAGAGTTCACATCAGCAGGGGCAGGCGACATGCGCATGCAGCCAGCCGTATCGGTTAGCGTCCACTGGGCTGTCAGCAGTGACACGGCAGTTAGAGAGGAGTTAGTGTTCTGTTGACTATTGACTCAGAAAGGAGGGCGGGGTGCAAGCACGGGGGCTTGTGGATGATGTGGGGTGAGGGGGGTGGGTTGCAAGGGGTGGAGGAGTGGATGCAGAGAGTGGTAATAGTATTTTCAAAGGCCAGCGATGGAGATGACAGGAGTAGGAGTTGTTGTGAGAGACGCGAAAGCCCTGCGGAGAGGCCTTGCTCGCTTCACTGCCCAAAACACTCCCCTTTGGTAAGAGCTCACACCGTCCTGCTCCCCCAGGATAGGAGCTCACGGCAGGCAAGCTCATTGGTGATGGAGGAGGATGGAGGGGCTGCATGGGGGATCATGCTCATTGCCGACATATCAGGAACATGAATTAGACCTGCAATAGTTAAAGACCCCGTAAACCAAAATCAGCCTTTTTCTTCTAGACATGAAAATCATGTACAAAAGTCATTTTTATACCCCTGGACAAAAAACTAAAACTTTATTTTACAGCATTGTAGAATAAGACCACTTTATGTGTTTTGGTTAATCTCATGGGTAGGTTTTGTCTCATTAGCATATTCGCTTGATGACGTAGTCAAGCCGAATTATATGCTAATGAGCCTGTACTACTGTATATAAATCATATTCCATATAGTCAGTTAGAAGCCGAAGCCCCGCCCCCTCTTCTTCACAGCGGAGCGGAGCTGCTGGTGGTGGTGTTGGTTGATAGCTAGCTAGTAGCTACTAGCTACCATAGACATATATAAGAAAGTGTAGTTACTACAGTGTTTTTGCCTGTAGGCTGACAAGCACTGACATTTGTTTGCTCTCGATGCGTGATTTTGTGATGACAGCTGAAAACTACTCTGTTTTTAGTAACTGTCGATGATGGAGAGGTTGGCGACGTTTTCACATTCAAGGACTAACGGCTGCTGCTGCCTGCCAGCAGTATTGCCAACTGCCAAAATCCAAAGTGCACTAGTGGCAAAATGCACTCGAATGCGCTAGAGCAGTGGGTTTTCAACTATTTTCATACCTAAAAAGCACTTGGATTTTCCGCCAGGAGTTTTTCCATTCATTTCGGCGGTAGGGGGGTCTCGAAAAAAAAATCTAAATATAGTGACAAATGCGCGAAGTTGGCAACACTGCCTGCCAGCCCTGCTGCGTACCATCAGAGCTATCTAGTAGATGAGTTGCGACATCGAGGGGTCACAAACTGAGCGCTCCAGCGCTGTTCATGCAGCCCGAATAGGGACAAAGTGGAGATGGAAATGCATTGTTTTCAATGAGGGCAGAAAATAAAAGAGCCGCCATTGGACTAACCCTATGAAGAGGACGGAGTTGTCGTAACTCCTGGCTGTCCCATAGCCTGTAGGGACCGACCGTGACGGCCAGGCTATGGGACCATGATGATGGGACCGCTGTAGTCAGTCAGTCTCTTTTCTCAGATCCGCATGTCTCACTCACACACACACACACACACACACACACACACACACACACACACACACACACACACACACGCACACACACACACACACACACACACACACACACACAACACACACACACACACACACACACACACACACTACGCTACTGAAGTTAGCGTGCTGTAGTACTGGCTTGTTGTTGACAGTTAGGCTGTATGGTTAGGACGGCGAGATATGCTAATTAGCATAATGCTCATGAATATGCTAATGAGCTTACAGTACTGACCACGCCCCTACAGTCCTGGAGATTTAGGCCAGATTTTTTTCCATTGAATTTCACACATGTTTAAACATCATTTCTGAAACATAGCAACTTTTTCAATCATAAATATTTGGTCTGTGGGCTATAATACATTACTCTGTGGTGTGACAAACTGGGAATACATTTTGTATCATATATTTTTTTGCTTTACGGGGTCTTTAATTGAACTAATTGATTTAATCAATTGTGGGAGTTTTTTCACTGATGATCTACGTTTTTTTTGTATTGTATAAAATAGTACTGTGTGTAGTACAAAATAATAAGCGGTTAATCAATTTGTCGATTTAGTTTCTGTGAGAGCAGTAATGCATTTTCCTGTTTGTTTTGTTCCCTCTGTGAGTGGACTCTCGGCAAAGCAAATAGCGGGATAACTTCAAATGAAAGCACCATGAAATAAATATAATACCTCAACGCTCGCGCTCTCACCCGCTCCGCCGCGCGTGTTTGTGCTCTCTAACTCAACGCACATATAAACACTCTGTCAAACTCTCGCTCCTCTCCAATGCACATTATCACTATGAATGGTCTCTCTAATTCTCTAATCTCGCTCTCTCTCAAAGGGCAATCGTGTTAAGCAGTGCCTGTTGTTGAAAGGGCGGTTTGAGATAGCACAGGGAGCCAGAAGCACAGTAGACTGCTGAAGCGTGTCACTCAGCCATCTAATCATCTGAAGCACTGGAAGGCATGCAGTCAATGAGCCCTCATCCATATACAGCAGGGCTGAGCGTGGCCTGGTTGGGGTTTGCTGAGGAGACAGAACCTTTGACAAATGATTGAGAGCTGTGAGGATGAGAGGAGGAGGCGATGGAGAGGCATAAAGCTTTCAACTCTGTAGATTCATTTTAGTGTCTTTTTGATAATCCTACATTGGAATTTTGAGAGACAGCGAAATCATTTCCCTATGCCTAAACCCATTCCCTATACGCCTAAACCTAATCTCAACCCCGAGCATTGGGCCAATAGTCGCAACCATTGGGCCAACTGCCGCAACAGTTGGCCGATTGACAGTGGTCGCGGCAGTTGGAAAATATTATAAATCAGTCGGCCAATGGTCACAACCGATGGCGTTGGGAAATTATTTATTTCTCTCCTGCTGGGAATTTCCTTTTGATTGGTAATTCATTTGAACTGCTAGTTTTGCGATGAAGCTGACAAGCACTTTTTAGGTATAACATTATATTGAGTGAGTTGTACAAGCATAATTCATGCATCGTTAAAGCCAAGGCTTTGTTTTTCAAAAATACATAGCCACAGTGCAATGTTCTGGTCCTTATGTACAGTATACAGAGTATTCTCACCTGTAGTCCCATTATTAAATTCACCCATCAATCTACACTGCTCACATCACAGCATTTTCAGAATTTGTCGATCTGCTATTTCAGTCTAAAAGGCTCCCATTTTATAACTGTTCCCAGTCACTAAAATGCCAGATTTCTGGTAGCTTTCATCTGTGGCGGGTCACTTCCAGGGCAACTCGCAGGTCATGCTTAGATCCGGGGGATTAAAGTCTCCGGTTCATCGCTCCGGTGCGATGCTGTGCCTCGCTCGATGCAAATCAGGAGCACAGACGACTTGACCCGAAGTAATTGATCTTCTTAAATACTCCCACACAATTACAGGAGGTTAATGCAAGCCACCTCAAAATTGCTCATCCTCGCTCTAAAATGCCATTTGGTGCCGATGTCCGTGCAGTCCGTGGGTGCATGGGAAGATGAGATCACATGCTACCGGGTCACTGAAACGATAAATCACTGTGTGTGAGTGTGTGTGTGTGTGCGCACACACACAACACGTGCATGCCCATGTGTACATTGTTCATTCAGCTGTACATAAGTGTGGAAAAGGCCATAGTGCGGAACGTAAAAAGATTAACAGTATCCCGGGGCGGAAGCTGAGGCACATCTAAATGAAGAAGGTATATGACCTCTAAAATATGAGTGCTACCATGTCCTCGCGGCTCCACAAATCATGGATTATGGCAAGTTGTATGGCAACTGGAAGGTCAGTTGTGTAAGCAAATAGTCCTACTATGCCTCAGCGAGCCTCTAAACTGTGCAAAAGCATTATCTTCAGAGGCGTAATCCGTTCCCCCCCCTGTCTCAGGAGCTGACGGTGTGCCAGGCTGTTCCGCAACAGGGGCAAAAAACTAAGGTTGTCTGATCGGTGGCTCCAATCCAGAGGTTGAAACTTAAATAAGCTTTCTACGAGGTCAGGGGGGAGCAGGGAGCCAAACTGTGCCCCAGAGGCACAGTGGTGGCCGGCCCCGTCTTTTCTGCAGTGCACCCTGGCAGGCCACGCCAGGCCAAGGCCGCCATCACTTAGCTGATAATGGGTTTAACCCGATAAGCACCAGCATTCATTAATGGAAACACTTTGAGCCAGGAGGAGTCAGTACACACTGCAGTCTCTGTCCTCCTGGTCCTCCTCTCTCACATCGTCACTGTCTGCCAGCTTTCTGTTCCTGTTTTTAGGCCTGCTAGAGGTGGGACTCAAACCTTTTGTTTTATGTCAAGGACCCACTAATATGGAGTTGGCTATGGACCAACCATCTGGAAAGTGATGTGAGCACAAATTAAGTTTCTTTCCAGTCCTTGTGTTTCTTCTGTATTATACAAAGTTTTCTTTCAAAAGTTTTCTTATACAAGTGGTAAATCTGAGGTGTAAAGTCTTTTACATACTGTACTCCAGGGTGAAGTCAGTTTGGGTGAAAGGGTTTACACTGCGGTGTAGTCTTTTAAGGGTTGGGTCATGCATACTCTAGGGTAAAAAAAAACTACACCGTGGTGAAAACCCTTTCACCCAAACTCACTTCTCTCTGGACTATGTAAGAGCTTTAAGGGCCATTGAGTGCCGGCCATTTGCCGATATATCCCAGAAAATATCACTCTTTGTCATGGCCTAATGCTGGCAGGTATATGCCCTTAAGGGCCATTCACAGCCAGCTCTGTGAGTCACTTCACCAGTGTCTGTGTCCCCATTATATAGTCATCGTATGTGGACTCTGCCATCCACTACATTCAATACAGTAGTTGATGTGGATGGCCTATTATCCAACTAAATCCATCCACCATCCATCTTTTTAAGTCAATTTATGTAGCTATTTTACTTTGCTTTTCTTATCCTTTTTGTTCTTGTTTAATGTAAGTTGTTCTGGATTAAGAGCCGCGTCTAGTAAATGCCTAAATTTTAAATTGTCGCTCGATTGGCACAGAACATTTCCTCTCGCTCTCGCTCATTTTTTTATTTCTTTTTTTCATTTTTTTCAGAATTTGCATTACAGTATAAAAGACGTATAGATGTTATAACATCTGACAGGAATTTAGCCCCCCGCTGGAGGCTGTTATTATGTCTGGGCTTAGTGTCTTCACTAGTCATAATTTGAATAGAAGCCACTGGAGAAACTATGGAGATTGCATGGAGCCCTCTGGGACAGTGCCCAAATCCTTTGAGTTCCATTTCCGACTCTGACATTTCTCAAATGATCATAACTCACAAAGGGGCTGTGGAAAATGCCTCCAGAAATGTATGGAATGGTCAGTGTTTAAAAGTATTTAAGTCATAGTTCTGTGTGAGCCGTTGGTGGTGGAGGTGGTGGTTCATCAGAATTTGGGCCAGGGACGGATGTAACATTTCCCAATGGTGGGGGCAGGAGAAAATGGCATGGGGGCGGCTTCATCGCCCGTCTTGCTTCACGCCACGGGCGATGAAGCCGCACCCATACCATTTTTGGTTACAGGACTTTTAGGCAAGTAAGCATACTGTAAATAATAACATCAGTTGTTGTTGAAGTTGCAACAGGCACACAGCATGCATAAAGCTAAAGGTCTGACTCAGAGAGTTTTCTGTTTTCAAGGATGAAATGCTGTTGGTTTAGTGGTGGTGAGACAACTGTAGTTAGTTAGTAGCAGTAGTATAGTGTTTCAAATCATTTTAAATATAAGCACTTTAATCTGAAATATCTTTGAAATATGGGTTGTTTTGCATGCCATCATGTTTGGTGGGGCAGTCTGGGCATTTAGGGGGGCATTGCCCCTCCATGCCTAGATCCGCCCCTGATTTGGGCTGTCTCAGATTTGCTGCCTTGAAGGAGCGTTTCATATCGGGTGATTAGATTTTCGTGACAAAATGTGAAATAACTCACAAGGAGAATGCTGTCCGGGTACTGCCAGTGCCTCCATGTCTGAGGCGCTGCTGCAGCAGGGGCGGATCTAGGCAATGCCCCCCTAAATACCCAGTCTGCCAAACACAATGCCATGCAAAACAACCCAAGATATTTCAAATTAAAGTGCTTATATTTAAAATGATTTGAAACACTACTGCTGCTACTAACTACAATTTTCAGACCTTTAGTTTTATGCATTCTGCAACTTCAACAACAACTGATGTTATTTTTGATTGACTAATAAAAGTCCTGTAACCGAAAATGGTATGGGTGCGGCCGCCCCCATACCATTTTCTCTTGCCCCTCCAACATGTTCTCTTGCCCTCCCAAGCGGGACATGTTACATCCGTCCCTGTGCTGCAGCCATTCGGAAAACAACGGCGTTTTGGGCACATAAGTTATTCTCCGCCAGCGGGAGCGTAGGACTTTTTCACCTGTGTGGGCTGAGACGGTGATGGGAACAGAGAGGAAAGCTGCAGAAGGAAAGAGTTCGCATTTCTAAGGAGGTGTTTATTCCATGCTGGCGAGGCCCAGAAGGCGGTAGTGGAGGAAGAGAGCATAGGAAGGTGGGAGGAAGAGGCCAGGCAAGGCAAGCCGATAATATATATCACATAATAATATAATATCACATAACACACACACACATACACACATACACACACACACACACACACACACACACACACACAACACACACACACACACACACACACACACACACACACACACACACACACACACACACACACACACACACACACACACAAAACATGCTAGCCTTACACCTCACTCATTCATTTGTATGAAACGCTCAGAGGTCATTATAGCTTTGAAATTTGATTCAAATTTTGACTGGGGCTACTATTTTTCTTTTCTTTTTCATCCCACTGCAGAGGCGGATATAGGCATGGGTATGGGGGGGGGTGCAATGCCCCCCTAAATGCCCAGTGCATGCAAAACAACCCAAGATATTTCAAATGAAAGTGCTTATGATTTGAAACACTACTACTGCTACTAACTAACTACAGTTGTGGCACCACTAAACCAACAGCATTTCAATTTCATTGAAAACAAAAAACTCTCTGAGTCAGACCTTTAGCTTTATGCATGCTGCGTGTCTGTTGCAAATTCAACAACAACTGATGTTCTTATTGATGCTTAATTGCCTGATAAAAGTCAAGTAACCTAAAATGGTATGGGCGCGGCTTCATCGCCCGTGGCGCAAAGCAACACGGGCGATGAAGCCGTCCCCATACCATTTTCTCCTGCCCCCTCCCCCCAAATGGGAAATATTACATCCGCCCCTGTCCCGCTGACAGTGGCATCACCATGTACCCTGTACATTTCCAGGCTATCCATAGCGCACCTCTGAGAGACAGAGCAAGTAGACAGAAATGGCACGTCCTATAGTAAGCATGGGTGTATATATATATATATATACTGTATACACTACAGTATATATATGGTGACAGGTTGGGGGGGGGAAGGTGTTCCTTCATGGCCTGAGGGGGCGTCTCTCTGCGGGCTCTCCCTGACCTCCGAGTTGAAGCGGAATGACATGTCATAATGATCCGAGAGGTCATTATGACACCATTAACATGATGGATGTCTCTAGCCATACCTCCGCAACACACGGTCAGGACATTGCGACACAACGTTCCCCCTTCTTCTCAAAGCGGGTTACTCAGAGAGTCCTGAACAAGCAAATCCTTTTTTATGCATTTGTTCTAATACATATACAGTATTAGGCACAGCATAGGATGACACAACATTTATTTAACCAGCCTCCACAGAGGAGTCGCTTTATACTAACTATATCACCCATTCATTTATTCATTCATTCTACAGTAAATGGTGTGCTTATATACTGTAGTGCCTTCATCCAAGGCGCTTTACATAGATTGTGCATCACATTCACCCATTCACACACACATTCATACACTGATGGTGGTGAAAACCATGCAAGGCACAACCAGCACATCAGGAGCAATGTGGGTTTAGCTCAGTGACACTTCGACACTAATTCTGGGGGAGCCCAGGTTCGAACCAGCAACCTTGAAGTAATGTGGTTACCGTCCAGTACTGGCATGGCTCAGTACCTCTGAGCCACTGCCGCGCCAGTATCCCATTACTTTATAGTTTTCTGTTATTCATACTCTTATTGATTATCATATTGATAATATTTGCATGGCTTGCCAGACTGGTGAAAGCTTTCAAATGTGTGTGGAAGCACTTTTAGATAGCTGTCAACAGGTGGAGCTAGAATCATTTTCTACCAGCTCCTTGCCTGTTGTGCAGATGTTACTGCAGATCTACCAGCCTATATTTTGTGAATATGGATGTTTCATTACCTATGTCTCCTCTTTTTTATTTTACATCCAGTCATTATTGCATTGCCCCATCTGTCACAAATTGCTCTCATTCATTCATTTTGTTTCTTTGAAACAAAAATCTCTGATCATTTCTAACTCTCCATTTCATTTTTGTGTAGTTTTATAATGCCATCGCTTCTGGACAATTATTCACCGTCACCATTCACTGAACCGTATTTGATTGGGCTAAACACAGTTTTTAAGTGCTTTAATAGTGACAGCAAAAGTAATTTTCTTGAAGTTCGGGTTGTAACCTTTTTTTGTCGAAGATTTGTAATCAAGTGAAGACAGACAGGAAAGGGGGAGAGAGAGAAGAGGAGAGATAATGCAGCAAAGGTCATCATAAGCGGGATTCAAACACGCGTCACACTATCAGGACAAGGCGCCCTGACCTTTTACAGCAGGGGTTTTCAACCGGTCCAGTGGTCCCTGAGAGGGTTCCAGGTGGTCCCCAGGCTAACCAGGCTAACCAAATGGACCCTTGCGGGTCCATTTGGTTTCATGTTTACACTCTCAAGAGTTAAACATTTCACCATCTGAATGAGCCCAAGTTTATACGACTAGAGAAAGTAGAACATTAATGGTCATTTTCATCTGTACGTTTGACTGTTTTGTTTCCCAAATCCAGCCTGGAATTGTGGACAAAAGCAAAAGAAATCTTTAGTTTTGGGGTGTGTGGGGCTAAAAATGTCCTCAAATGGTGGTCCGTGGCTCAAATGCCGAGTAAATAGTGGGCCCAGTGTACTTATGATTGCAAGTAAACATTCTTATTTACCATACGCTAACCTTAAATCTTTTTTTTTTATCCTCTCTTCAGATCCTGGCCATCATATCCATCCTGTTCATCGTCCTGTCCACCATCGCGCTGTCTCTCAACACCCTGCCGGAGCTCCAGGTGGTGGACGAGTTCGGCCACGCCAACGACAACCCGCAGCTGGCCCACGTGGAGGCTGTGTGCATCGCCTGGTTCACCATGGAGTACCTCCTGCGCTTCCTCTCCTCCCCCAACAAGTGGAAGTTCTTCAAGGGCCCGCTCAACGTCATCGACCTGCTGGCCATCCTCCCCTACTACGTCACCATCTTCCTGACGGAGTCCAACCGCAGCGTGCTGCAGTTCCAGAACGTGCGCCGCGTGGTGCAGATCTTCAGGATCATGAGAATACTGAGGATCCTGAAGCTGGCCCGACACTCCACCGGCCTCCAGTCGCTGGGCTTCACGCTGCGGCGGAGCTACAACGAGCTGGGGCTGCTCATCCTGTTCCTGGCCATGGGGATCATGATCTTCTCCAGCCTGGTCTTCTTCGCCGAGAAGGACGAGGACGCCACCAAGTTCACCAGCATCCCCGCCTCCTTCTGGTGGGCCACCATCACCATGACCACGGTGGGCTACGGCGACATCTACCCGCAGACGCTGCTGGGTAAGATCGTGGGCGGGCTCTGCTGCATCGCCGGCGTGCTGGTGATCGCCCTGCCCATCCCCATCATCGTCAACAACTTCTCCGAGTTCTACAAGGAGCAGAAGAGACAGGAGAAGGCCATCAAGAGGAGGGAGGCGCTGGAGCGGGCCAAGAGGAACGGCAGCATCGTCTCCATGAACCTGAAGGACGCGTTTGCGCGCAGCATGGAGCTGATGGACGTGGTGGTGGACGGAGCCGAGGACGAGAAGACGTCCCTGGACAACCACCTGTCGCCCAGCCGCTGGGGCAGCGGCGGGAGCGGCGGCAAGGCCTCGTGTGCCATGTCCGAAACCAGCCTCCTGTCCCCGGACAGGACGACGAACGCGGAGTCCGTGCTGCTGCGTTCCCCTCACCGCATAACCGTCACTGCCGCCGGGACGCCCTCCCGGGGAGCGCACCGGAGTCCGCGGCACTTCCGGGGCAGCCCGCAGCACCTCAGCGTCCAGAAGCTGGAGGAGATCTACAACCACATGACCAAGTCGCAGTCGTTCACCAACCTCAACACGACGACGACGACGAGCTCCGCGAGCAACCTGAGCACGTCCATGACGGCGCTCTCCTCTCCCGCGCCCTGCAACAAGAGCCCCACGGAGGAGGTGGAGCTCGAAATGAAGGAAGTCCCGCCCCCCTCCTACGCCGAGGTCGGAGGGGAGGGCCCTAGCTTGAACATAGAGGATGAGGACGGAACGGAGCCGGAGTGTAAGGACAGACACCAAAGGGCCCCTCCTCCTCTGGATCTCAGCCAGCTGAGGGCCGACGATGATGATGAGGGTTCGGCACTCAAAGACGCCCTCAACCCAGGTGAGGGCGAATCGCAGTCCCCGGGGATGAACGAGGAAGGAGACAGCTTCACCATGTTCGCAGAGAACATCCGGAGCTCCCTACGAAGCAACAACCCTCTTAAAGTCAAGGGCTTGAAGGTCAACTTTGCACAAACCTCCGCCGAAAGCCCGCTGACGCCCCCCAGCACCACGTCGCCCGGGGACATGAGCTCCAGCCTCCTGGAAGATGACTCCCCGGAGGGGGAGACCTCGCCGCTCCTCCCCGTCTCCGAGGAGCAGGTCCCGTCCCCGGTGGGAGACTCGTGCTCCGCATCTCCCAAGAGGCTGGTGGTCGTCGACACGCCGCCGGGCGACGATGATCGCTCCATGGAGAGCCTCGAAGAGCTGCGTCTGACGGAAGTGGCGGGCGGCGGGTCCGTGGCGCCGTCGTCGCCGAAGATGGCGGCGCAAAATTGCACCCAGGGCGTGATGGATGACGAGAGCGGAGAGGTCATGGCCGACAGCAACCAAAACGGACACAAAGTGGAGAATCACATGTTCTCGCCCGAAATCCACCTGATACCGGGGGAGAGCGGCGTCTCTCCAAGCTGTGAAAACAGCATGTGACTGAGAGGGGTGCTATGAGTGGACCGTCCCACTGCAGACTTTGGCCTGGTGTTTACGAGAGTAGGAGGAGGGATACAGGTGCAGCAGTTAGTGGAAGATATTTTTGCATGGCATGACAAGTCCCTTTTACTTGTGTTGTTGTGTATTGCTGACAAAGAAACTGCACACGGGTCAATGCAGGTACTGTATCGGAAGGACAAGATACGAACTGTGGAAAACAGAAACAGAAAGAAATTCACACAGAACGAAGGAATTTATCAGACATTTTGAACTGACATTGTACATATCTACTTTCTTTTCTTTTTCTAGCAACAGAATGAAATCCACAGAGAGGGACTTGCGTTAAAAAAGCATGCACTTAAAAAAATACAAATAAATAAAAAGACAGATATTTTACGGTGCTTAGTTTGCAGAAAGCACTCCACTGTAAATACTAGGACAACAAATGCAATGCAAATGCACAGGATGGCAAGGAAAAGAAAAACACTTTTGCTGAAGGTACTAATGTTTCTAATGTGAAATGGGGGGTAGCAGTGTTGCATTGAGAGACCTCAGTCCGAGTGTTGTATCGTAGCGACCTATAAAAACATATCATTACCTTTTGTGGAAATGCAACATGTTCTCATGACAAACCTGCAAATTCTTTTTTTGAGTGAGGAAATTCACTTATAATGTTGGAATTATTGTTTTTGGTTATCATAACGACTGGTTTGGTCTTCATTTGAGCCAATATACATCCTTTGAAATAATATATATGGGTAGAAAGACAAAAACACCTTTATTCCTCTA
Organism: Benthosema pterotum; assembly: GCA_039105355.1. Classification (NCBI taxonomy): domain Eukaryota; kingdom Metazoa; phylum Chordata; class Actinopteri; order Myctophiformes; family Myctophidae; genus Benthosema; species Benthosema pterotum. Next base: position 19,223,486 of record CM076982.1, read on the forward strand.
ATACGTATACAGCCGTTAGTTGCCAAATATCCACTAAGGATCCGAATGCTTCAGCCATTAGATCTCTTTATCAGATGTTTTTTAGAAGTCAGGTCCGGGTTTAAAATTTCATGTTTTATTCCTGGTTCTGCATCTTGAATCCATCCAAGATCACCAAATATATAATTTACTCTTAACATCAAATATGTGCATCTAAATGTAGCTTAATGAATAAAATATGAACTAAGTAGGACTAGATTGGATGTAGAAGCTTTCTACAGTAGGGAAGTGAGATTCCAAAAAATATAATAAGAATATTTATAAAACACTACAGTTGATATGGCCATTAGTAGACATCCAGTATAAGCTTTTACTGTACACTATAGATCTCTTTCGGCAAATCAGAAATCACAGAGAAAGAAAAAAATCCTATCATTCTTTCATACCATCAGTGGACCAAATCAAGTACATGTCCATGCTTTCATCTGTATCAGCTGCTCAAGAACAATTATGGTAAACATGTACTATGACCGTAGTTACATTTTCTTCTACTCTTTGGATGTTTTACCTGTACTGTTATCATATCGTCAGCACTCTTATATCATTGTACACATTTGTTCCATACTACTGCAAGTTCATCCAATCCTGCTGATAATTTAAAACATCCTTTTTTGTATATCTGTGTAGTGTCTTAGATAGTAAATTATTGTGTTTTGTTGTGAACAAAACTGTTTTCAGTCAAACTTAAACCAAAAGTTTTGTTTCTCCTTTTCCTCGTTGCTTTTGTTTTTACACCGAACTATCTGTTGTATTGTTGCCTTTTTTATTCCAATTTATTGCTGGAATATTTATTTATTGTTTTAGCATGGCACTTGGCTGAGTGTTAAATTAAGTTGTGAGTTTGAGAAAACCACATAATCCAGAATGATTCTGAAAGGAAGTGGGTGAATCCTATGTGTTTGTTTTGTCTTGTTAGTTCTCACAGAGAGGTGGAAAGTGCAATACCGCATACTGCAATCTATGCAGGCCAAGAATCGTGGCACTTTATTTTCTGTCTATGGGGTTTGTAAGTGTATAGGCAGAAACTACTTGTATTTTTCAAATAGTATATCTTTAATATGAGGCAAACTAACAGTGTTACCGCTACCACGATATTTCAAACAATGCAAATGGAGAATTTTACTTTTACTTTTGAATACTGTGTGGCTGGTAGTATTATGTCAGTCACCAGACATAACTGCAGATGTCAGCGAACCTCAAATTTGATTATCGTTTAGGATAGGGATACAAATTGACCACCAGGGCCTTTTATATAGATTACAAAGATATAAGATTATCTGATATCAAATGGCCACACACAAAGTATGTTATGTTTTTTGTGACGTAATGTTGAGAATGATTATATTTTTTCTAAACCAATATGGAGCACGACCACAATTTCCTGCCATACGGTGGTTGAAATGATGCGTGCCTTTTCATAACATTACTGTTTATGAGAAGGTAGCAAGTCATTTGGCTTTGTTCATATAGCACTGTACAGAAAATTCTAATTTTATAGGAGAAATCAGGTCTTTATGTAATAGATACAAGTAATGTTATTGAGTTCTCAGGTTTTCTATAACTCTCTGATGTTCCAATTGGATAGGATCTGTTTTTCTTTTACAGGCTGTGTCAACTACTGTACTACTTCTGAACTTTTGGAAGGATGTTGTCAAAACACGTTGATGTCTTGGTGCCCAGAGTATGGAGTCTTGGTATTTTTTTTGCCTCCTGCTGGGTATTTTATGTCCCACACATCCAACCCCATCCATCAGTCTCCAGTGAGGACAGAAGGAACACACACAGATGTAGGACTTAAACAGTCACTGTATCTATATAGAGAGAGGGGGGGGGCATTGCAGTCAACACTGAGTGATGTTTCATTAGCAGTGAGAGTTCCACGCTGTCACTGAATCAATGGTTCAGATTTGATCCCCTGTTGACAACCACAGAGTGCTCTGAGCCTTTGAGCTCTCAGCGGCTAAAGTACACATCCCCATGGGCATTCCCTTCAAAACAACAGTCCTTTGGTGGCTTTTATGGGTTAGGATTAGTAAAGGATGCTGGCTGAAGCAAGTGAAGAAGACGGTACCATCATATCAGTGAAGCCCTGTGGTCTATGCTGTCTTTACTCTCTGCACTGACCCAGACCAATATCATTTGACTCGTTTAAGTTTGCATTTGTCAAGAACAAAATGTAAAATGTGGGAGTCTGACAATGTTTATTTTTGTTTCATTTTTTCCTTTGTCGGTCTTTTGTAAAGGAGGTTGTTGTGATAACTTTCCTTTATTTAACTCCTCGTCTCTACCTGTTACTTTTAAAATTCACATTAAGAATCTCCCTCTCCCCCTTGTTTGTTGTAATCTTGTTCCCATTTTAGTTGAGAACAACCCATCATTTTGGGCGGACACATTTTAATCCCAAGTCTGGACAGGCCAATTATAGACTAGAGCAGGGGTTTTCAATCATGTTCATGTTCTGGGATGCCCCTCATAGATGTATGTAATGATGTATTTGGCCACAGACTCCCATCTGAAATTATGTTGTGCCACACACCCCCAATAAGACAGGATTTGTGTTGTTTAACTATTAACCAGGACAAATTTAACCATTTTCAGCCAATCTTCACATAATCAATCCTCATTCCTCAGTAATGATTATTAAAAATTTATAAAATGAAATCCACCTAGTGACATCAACATTCACCGATGGGACATCCAAGCTACAGGAGGCTTTCTACTCCTGGAACAATATAATATAGGCTATCAAATAAAAATACTTATCATGAATGTTAGTGAGAACTCAGAACAATGCAATTATATGAAGATAGGTTTAAATGGTTAAAGTCGTCCTGAATTATTCCAAAATTGGCACAATTCAAGATTATTGAAGCATTAAGCCTGTAGATCGGCTATTTAAAAAGATATCTCTGATTTATAAAATGGGCATTATGTGGTTATGGTTAGCGAAAGTTACTGAACTGTGTAGCTTTCTTCAAGATGTGTTCATAAAGGCATCCAGTATCACTTATCAAATTTAAGTAGCATGTGATCTAACAATCCATTGTTAGCACTGCTAATGGCACAAAAAAGCACTCATTGTGATTTTATAAATTGAAATTTGCCCAAATGTGATGACCTCATCATGATGGCGACAATTTACGTTTTTAGACCAAGGGGTGTTTTTTGTGCAAAACAAATGCTTGCAATGGATTCCCGAATCATGCCCCCCCCCCCCCCCCCCCCCCCCCCCCCCCCCCCCCCACCCCCCCCCCCCCCCCCCCCCCCCCCCCCCCCCCCCCCCCCCCCCCCCCCCCCCCCCCACACACACACACACAAACACAAGCTTTACACTGTTGAAAGAAGAGGATTTGCCACACATTTCGCTAACTTTCCCAAACTATCTTCCTTGTTTTGCTGGTGGCCCCCTGGAACCACCTTGCAGCAGACCCCACTTTGAGAACCGTTGGATTAGATACACAAGGGATCTACATTAACCTCCACTGCCCTCGTTCAAGTGTTGTTTGTGTGCGGGTGCTGAAATTAAACCTGTGAGCTAACAGCAAAAAGAGACTGTGCTGCCGTGTCTTACTGTCTCACAATGACATTATCATTTGTGGCATTGTACAGAGCAGAATGTCTGTGTCTTTAATTTCTATGAGAGGATGGTTATTGTCTGTCACCCATGCGTGCTTACCAAACCTTGCACCTCCTTCCCCTCGTATGCATTATGGTTACAGGTGTATTTATCCTTGTTTTTATTATTTTTTCCATGTTTGTGTATTCTGCCTGTTCTTTTTTTTTTTAACTTTTTTTTTCCGTTTTGAAAGACATTATCGGTAGACACATTTTGAACTACAGACTGTTTCTGTACAAAGCGGCATCTTTGTATGCATGTAGTAGTCTGAACAATTGTGACCACAGAAACACTTTGTTATGGTACATGTATGTCAACATTTCTGTAGAGCATTGTTCCCCATTATGTCTATTAGCATATGCAGGATAACAAATAAATGTGTATATAAATTGTGTGTGGCGTCTGCTGTGTTGTGAAATTAATTGCTGTTGGTACTTACTTTGCTCTACACTTTTTGGTTTTCCCTGTATTTCCCCTGGGTGCTTTGACTAATCATTTGAATTTGTTACATTACACAATACCGAGACGTCTGTGTTCATAACGAAAATCAACCCAGTGAACAGTTAAGAATTACTTTGCAGTTTGTGAGGCTTTGCTAAAGAATTCCACATTGCCAAAAGTCTTATCAGAATAGAGACTAATAACCAATCTGCATGTGGCAAGAGTTGGCAATTCATCAGCAGAAATTGTTCGTTCCAAGATGCAGTACGTTAATTGCTTATCGTTTCTGTTGGCCCATATGGGAAAAAAAAAACTTCATATGCGATAATGCAGACTCTTGAAAGAGGCACCTTTAAAAAAATAATATACATTGAAAGGTCAGTGCATTTATAGATGAAAGAACAGGACTTGGCTGTGTTAATATAGACAACAAATGTATTTTTTTGTAAGAGAGGAGCAGATTAGTACACAACATACACATTTTCGGAGAAATTAGTACTTTGTATAATAATAAAAGGTTAAGAGTCAAACCAAGCCTGATTCATCTGATGATACGAAGTGATCTTGAATCCTTGATGGTAACTATAGCTTATGTTCTACAACTGTACTTTCCAATATATTTTTGAATGATGCAACCACTCCTATAGACTGCTTATGTACCTGGGCCCCTGTGTCTGAGTACCAAAACAGTAACACACACACACACACACACACACACACACACACACACACACACACACACACACCACACAACACACACACACACACACACACACACACACACACACACACACACACACACACACACACACAGGCTAGGGAGGCGGGCTTGTACAGTACAATAGAGTACAGTACATACTGTATACTGTACACTACAGCACCACTCACTTCAGACAGGTCTAATTTCTTTATGTAGGCCTACTAGGACTAGACTGACACTTAAGACCACAGACATATGCTGAAGACGGGACATGGCAAGTGGTAATTTATTTCCCACCAGTAGAAATCCCAGAAAACTACAGTGCCTTTTGTTTTTACTAAATACAATGATGTTGTTGTTATATGGCCATTAATATACCTGTAGCATAGGTAAGCCAGCAGAATTAAAATTAAATGTGTATTGTCAGCAAAGGGAATTGGAGTGTTTCAAATTCTTCATTATTTGAATGGCTGTCTAGGTCTTTTCTGTAGGCAAAAGCCCTACAGAAAAGACAAATATAGTATTAAGCTAAGGTAGCTGCATTTACATTTAGAACATGATTTCTATATTCTATTCCATAGACCTAATATTCATTGTTTGGAGTAAATTGCCTGCAAACTAGCCTGGACCCGGCTCACAATTGCTATATTAAAATATATTTTCTGATGATAAAAAAAAAAAAAAAAAAAAAAAAACGAAGCCTTGAAACAGAACAGAAATACATTATCAGCTACAATACATTATCCTCCGTAACACACGAGGGCGGTGTGAGATAAATCTTGGATCACAGCATATAGCAGTGTTGCCATGTCGGCTTATTATAAGCGACTCCGGGTTTATTTTTCGGTAACGTTTCTTGTAAACTACGTAAATTATGTTGGTAGTCGAGGGCTGCTGTTTAGCGATTTGGGGATTGCTGAGTTGTTTCTGTAGTTTAACATTTTCATGTCAAATATATATCAGATCTCCAATCTCACATTTGATTAACGCATTTAGATGAGTTGGGTCTAAAAGTTAAGGTGTTTTCAGCGATCTAACAGACGTCTGCCTTAGATTAAACGTGTAATCAACGTCTAATCTAAGATTAGACCCCTAAAAACTTTCACTTTTAGACGTTTTTAGACACTTGTGCTCCGTGGGTTGGTAACGACTGGCTTGACTTTTTGCTTGTCTTCCCTGAACCTGGCAACACTTTTCGTCACGAGGAAGTGCAGTGCGGTCTTTCTTCCTGTTTCCTTGTGTTATTGTTGTTGTTTAGTTGTATGTATGAGTTCTGGTCACGGCGCAGGACAACTTCTCTGTGGTTTCTTTTAGGTTTAAGTCCTAAAAAAAGTACGTTTAAGGTAACGTAACATGAATAGTATGGAGGATAGTATTGGTGCTGCCGTGGAGGAAGACGATACAATTACAGCGTCGTCGCCGACATGTGTGGTGGATGAAGAGACCGTCAGCTGGTCGCGTGTGTCGACGGTCGCCAACGAGCTGATGTTTGACTTCATGTTCCTGAGCCTGTGTCGGTGCTTCAGGGACAGAAACCTGGACGACTTCAAGGCGTCTCTGAACACACTGGAAGGTGAGGGGGAAATGCAAACACCGTTCACTTGGTGGGGCCAGTCCAATGGCGACTCTTCTGCATAGACTTCTATTGAGCATGGGGGACAATCAGTGTTGCCAACTGCCAAAGTCCAAAATGCATTAGTTGCACTTCCAAAATGCACTACAATGCGCTAGATGCTTGCCTGGAAGGTGTGTAGCCTTGGGCTAATTCACAGGATGAATATATATAATTATAACTCTTGAGAGTGTAAAAATGAAACCAAATGGACCCGCAAGGGTCCATTTGGTTTCATTTTTACGCTCGCAAAGAGTTACATCTGGTTAACCAACTGACCACTGTCATAGGAGGAAAAAATGGTGACAAAAGAGGGTTATTTTAATCTCTGGCGCCTGTCAATCAATTTCGCCCCAACTCACCAGAAAAAAAGCACTAGATTTTCCGCCTGTGTCGGTGCTTCAGGGACAGAAACCTGGACGACTTCAAGGCGTCTCTGAACACACTGGAAGGTGAGGGGGACCACCAGAGCCTTAATAATAATGCAAACTCCGTTCACTTGGTGGGGCCAGTCCAATGGCGACTCTTCTGCATAGAGCATGGGGGACAATGAATAGGGACAATACCTGAACCGAGAAGTAAGCAGAGATGCATTGAACGCAGGCAACAGTCCAACTTTTACATTGCAGATAGTTGTTACTGTACAATACTTTAAACACGCCTAAACTATCCCTTATATTTGCGCCGCCTTCGTGGAACTCCAGTTTGTCCCTATTCAGGCTGCATGAACAGCGGTCGAGCGTCTGATCTTTCAATGTCGCAACTCTTCCACTCGATGGCTCTGGTGAGGATGTGATCTGATGATCCACTGAAGAATGAACGAATGAAAGGATTTCGATTATGTTTCTTTAAAAAATAACAGTATGCAGATAAATTAACCTATATCGATTTTCTACTCATTTATGTTCTTATCCATAATGCAACTCCGTTTTAATATATAATGGGATTAATCTAGGGTTTCAATACTCTCCATTGACTCCCCTATAACAGACATTTTCATCTGTTTGTATTTAACAAAGTTAAACTCTCCAACATTGCAGTATGGAAATGCTGAATTATCCTCTTTCTATCTGCAAAGCATTTGTTCGATAGAAATCCAAAATGGACATGTTATGAGATACTATGGTAAATACAAGTAAAGTGCTGGACTTGGGAGGCACTTCTTTGTATTAACTGGTTGTCTCCTGCATAACTGGTTGTCTCCCAGGAAAGGTATATATACCTTTCCTGGGCCGGCCAGAGTCAGCCAAAGGCCCCCAGTGGCCCCCAGTCCATATGAAGCTCAGGTGTGGGTTAGTGAATGGTACCTCAAATTTGACCTGTTTTTCATGAGCTTTCCCACAGGAGTTGAATTTCAATAATTTAGTACATGTTATTAGACACCATAAGAAACACATTGATGAAGACATTTCTTGGTAACTATTTAGTTACCGGATTGGTCAAATAGCTGATAAAACTCCCTAATTATCATTCTTTTCCAATATTTCCCTTTTCAGCCATCGTTGTCAATCGCTGTTCTCCTCTCACAGCTGAGCAGGCCCAGAAAAAGGACATTGCTGCCTTTCTGGCAAGGATCATGCATGGAAAAGATTTGAGTAAGTTTCCCTGAAGACGTATTTTGTTGTTGATTGATCGTAAACAAATTCTCACAGTTGATTTGTTTATTTTTGAGTTTGCAATGTCTCGTCTATGGTTTATTTCCTCATGTTCTATTTGAATAGTTCATCCATGTGTCCCTACTAGTGCCTTCCTAGAAACATAGTGAACTCAAAAGTACAATATGCCTACTACTTGAAGTGTAGTGTATTGAAAGCTATGTCCTTGCAAAGAAAACCAAAAGCACTCAATTAAATGTGCTTGGTTACTGTCTACATCACTGTTGCTGTCAAGCCACGGATAGTAATACAGTAATTCTTATGATCATAAGAAACAATGGAATTAAATGGCCCTGGCTGACAGTTCTGCTCTGGTTTTGGTGAAACAAGAAGTAGTTCTGGTCATTTTGGGGGAGTCACTGGGGGCCACGCAGTGAAAGTAAATTAATCCAAAAAACGAACTTGCTTTATGTTGTTAATGTTAACCTATTTCTAAAATATTAGCACATCCTTTGTTCATTTTTGACTCCTCTATCAGGGAAGTATGTATTTTGTGTCCATATCACTACGCCCAAAAAGTAGTAATGTCCCCACCCCTGGCAAAAACTAGATTTGACTAGAGTGCCAACTTGCGCACCAGTAGGAAGTAATAAGATACCTATTCAGTGAAAACCCACAAACTGAGGACATTTGTACAACCCCTCCATAACAGAACTCATACTTCTGTCAAGGGCACGCAACTGACCTTCTCTCTCAGTTTGTGTTTTCGAGATCCTCCTTTTCATTGCTTTTTACATTCGATTAGGTGCCCCTTTTTCCACAAGGATAATATAAATGCACTACTTGACATCATCAATATAAAGGTTAAAAAAAACGACCCACCGTAAAGTATCTGCATGAGATAAGATATACTTTATTGGTCCCTAATGGGAAATTGAAGCTTTGCAGCGGCATAATGTTGTGAATAAATTTACGCCAAATAATTGGAAACACATCACACAGAAACAGATGGACACAATCACGCATGAGCAAAGCCGACACAGAACCGCATGCGTTAGGTACCAGGTAGACTGCAAGGGAGTTGCATTGTGCAGTCTGATGGCAGACTTGGCACAAAGGGAAGTCTGTATACTGCTCTGTTGAATTACACATTTGAAGAACATCATGTGTTGATTATTGTTCAAGGCAACATCGTTAAGTGTATAACATTACACAAAACATAACATGTTTTTATACTGTGTGACATTTTCCTAGAGGTCAAGTTTGAGGCGAATGACGAAGTGCTGCCCCTGATGTCTGCCGTTGATATATGGGGAAGTCTAAGAAAGACTGTGACGGAGGACAGCTTGTTCGAAAATATCTCCCAGCTCTTGTTGGTCCAGGTAAGCGCAACACACTGTCCAGAGGCAGTTAACCTCTGCCATTAAACCCTTAGTTGACCAGGACCATTATTATTAGGCACCAGAATAGGGATGCTGGCATTCAAGTGATTATTTTAAATTGTTCAGATTGCAAATGGTGTCTAAATTGCAACTGTAAATTTTGCCATCACATTCACAGTGCCTTGTACTGTATTGCTCCGTCATGGAAAAACAATCTGGGATAAATAATGAGTTTACTGTCCTCTAATTAGTAAACATAAGGTATCATCTATCCACTTTAACGTGCCACTGCATTTTAGATTAGATTATTTTGTACTAAGATTTAGCTTCAGTGAGTGCGGCATTCTGCATCTAATGCTTTCTCACCCTTCATGTAGGCCGTGGCTGTGTGCTTGGAGAAAGGCCAACCGTCCCGAGCCCGCGCCGTCCTTAAATGGCTCACAGAGAGGCACGACATTGCACGGGTAAACATACCAATTACTGTCCATCCATCTTCAGTTCTGTAGAGCAGCAGCACCACCACTCATGCAGCAGGAGGAAAGACTTGCACACGAATAGCTAATGAGAAACACTTTGTTCTTCACAGAACGTTTCAGCCAAGCTGTCGTTGGTGAGTTGCAGGGCGGATATCTACCACCCGTTTCTCCTGAACTTCAGCTTCCAGCGCCTGCAGGAGGCGGTCCAGGGCTACTTGGATGCCTACCTGGAGAGGAAACCCTCAGACTTCCTGCTCAAGGTTAGGGCCGGCACGTTCATGACATTAATTTATTTGCAGATTAATTGCGGTTATTGATTGCGTTTTGTCATCAAACAGTGAACACTGTAATAAATGAATGGGGGAAAAACACATTTCTCTTAGGCTTTCTAAACAAAAGATGCACAAGTCATATGAGAAGAATACAGTAATTTAAATTGACAAAGAAATGACTGACACAGGGCTTAAAGGCATTTATTTCATTTAATCACTTCAGGTGCAAAAAAACTTTCAGGTTTCAGTCTCGATGTATCTATGGCTTAAGCCGTGCTGACACCTATACAAAGAGGCAGAATTCAATTCCAAATCAACTCGGTTTGTTCTAGAGATGCACAACATTTACAGTATATCCCTCAACTATGTCTGTTCACATGTCAATATGTTTCATCTTTTGAAAAATAATGTATTAATTGCCGCAAGTAATCAGGTTCTGTAATCAATCAAAACCTAGACTACAGCATTACATTTGTTGTGTAAATTGGACACTGTAGATTTGCTTGTTGCAAGAGAACTTCTGTAAATTAGCAAATGTTTGCACTGTCTCACTATGGTTTCCTTTGCTTCTACTAGCAAGTTGTCGGCTTAATATGTCTTAATCCTTAGAGACTGCAGGTGCATAGGTCTAAGTTTTTAATTGTTAGCTGTAGCCGTGTCCACTTACCTTTGCGTATTGGCTGCGCCGAGATGCTGATCTAGCAATAGAAGTCAAAAGTAATTGAGAGTTGGTCGTCAGAATAGTTGGAAGGGCAAACCGCATCGTTCAGCAGAACTATCCCCAGGGCCCCACAGAAACCTGATTATTCATGAAAGTATGAGCTATGATTTGCAAAGGAACCATTTACCAAGGTTGAATTTAGATTAGCTCTCTAATGAGCGTTTATGAATTTAATAAAAATATCCCACCTAAACCTCCCCCTTTTAAGCCAAAATGAAGATGTGGACAAAGTAGGGCAGAATAGTTATTTTGTTGTAAAACTTAAAGCATGAGTGTTGGTGTTTCTTCATGTCTGCCAGGCAGCGACCAGAATGATCCAGTCCAATTTGGTTAATGAGGATGACAGTCAAATAGCCTCTGATGACAGTCAGACAGAATCCACCACAAAATCTACGGACATTGAGAGGTATGTAGTGGTGCTTAATTCAGCCTTTCCCACATGATTTTCTAGGCCCTAGGGCTTGCCCTTTTCTAGGGCAAGTCTGGCCTGGAGCCTATCCCCACAGGTAGGTGTGGAAAATGAAGGTTGAAATACAGCCGAGGATTCTGATTGGTCTGTGATTTGTTTGAGGAAAAATCACGTAAGCGGTGATGTCAGGGAAATTGAAGTCAAGCAGTTGTGCGGAACGCCATGAAGTAGGTTGGAACCCAGGCTACTTGATAATAGAGATAACAGACTGCTCCATCCTATGTCACAGGCAAGACATTGAGGAGGACTCGATTGCATTGGATGACAGTCGACCAGAATCCACTATAAAATCTACAGAGGGCATTGAAAGGTAGGCGGTGGTGCTTAATTTAGCCTTTCCCATGTGATTTGCTAGCCCCTGGGCAACCCAGGCTTCTTGATAATAGAGATAATAGACTGCTCCATCCTATGTCACAGGCAAGACATTAAGGAGGACTCGATGGCATTGGATGACAGTCGGCAAGAATCCACCATAAAATCTACGGAGGACATTGAAAGGTATGCAGTGGTGCTAAATTCAGCCTTCCCCACATGATTTTTTAGGCCCTGGGCAAATGTGAATCCCTAGGCTACAGAAAGCCCAGGGCTAGCTTAACTTTTAATTTGCATTTCACACTCATGTTTGATATGCTGTAGTGTAGTGTTTTGGCACTACTACAGTTGATCCACTTACTGTACTTACTGAAATCAACTTGATATACTGTAGAAGACAACAGGGCTTCATAACAGACTGCTCCATTCTATGTCACAGGCAAGACATTAAGGAGGATTCGATTGCATTGGATGACAGTCGGCAAGAATCCACCATAAAACCTACGGAGGACATTGAAAGGTATGCAAGTATACAATGTTTTTACCGCTTCATTGTATGTTGTAAAATGCATTGTAAATCCTGATTAAATTGTAAACTTTCCACCATTGTAAGTCGCTCTGGATCAAGAGCGTCTGCTAAATGCCTAAATTGTAAATTGTATGCAGTGGTGCTAAATTTAGCCTTTCCCACATGATTTTCTAGGCCCTGGGCAAATGCCAACCCCTAGGCTACAGAAAGCCCAGGGCTAGCTTAACCTTTCATTTGCATTCCACACTCATGTTTAATATGCTATAGTGTGGTGTTTTGGCACTACAGTTGATCCACTTACATACTGAAAATAGCTCGATATAGAAGACAACAGGGCTTCATAATAGACTGCTCCATCCTATGTCACAGGCAAGACATTAAGGACGACTCGATGGCATCGGTTGACAGTCTGTTAGAATCTACCAAAAACTCTACGGAGGACATAAAAAGGTAGGAAATGGTGCTTAATTAAGCCTTTCACACAATACTTTATAAGCCCCGGGCAAATGTGAACCTGTATACTACAGAAGCCCAGGGCTAGCTTAACTTTGCGTTTGCATTTCACACACGTTTAAAGGATAATGCCACTCATGCGATTTAGAGTGGTGTAATGTCTTCATAATGAAGACATTAACTCCTCATCACTTCTCCATCTCATGTCAGAGGCATGATAATTTATATTATTTTCCCTCCCAGCATGGATGACTGCCAAACTACATTACTCAGGTCAGTAGACTTTTATTTGATCTCATTTCAATGTGTTTGTTTTCAATGAACAACATATTTTGTTGTTAAGCTCCATTGAACGACATTGTCATGACAAAGTATGAATAGTATGAATAAATAAAACATTGTGTTTTTCTTCAGGCGAAAAAAGAAAACGCTACTACCAAAAGAGTGTGAGATGTTGATGAGCCAACCTGATGCTCTTAAAATCCCTGTCGTCCGTTTGAACATCATACCAAAGAATAGTAAGATCTTTACATTATTCAAATGTGTAGGGTAACATGTTTAGGTGTGAATACTATTGTCCCTATTCAGATAGAGAGAGAGAGAGAGAGAGAGAGAGAGAGAGATACTGAGATGCCTGATTGTGGGCATTGTATGTGAATGTTCTTCCTTCGTTATCTGACTGACCTAAGGTTCTTTTTTTGTCAGTTACAAGGCGTCTTACATGTCAAGGAGTGTGTCCTGAGTCTCCTGACAAATCGCAGAGTAATTCAGTACTCGGGAATCCAAGGAAAAAGCGTATGGTAAGTGTAGCTACACAGAGCAGGAATTAGAATTTATTCAGTTTTTACAATGCTAATCAAATCTAATTATCATCTGGACAAACCTGCTTTTGTTTTCTGTTCAGAAATGGAACGACTCCATGGATGCACTTCTCAAAAAGGGTGTGGAGCGCCATGGCGTAGGGAAGTGGGCGCTCATATTACAGGACTATGACTTTCCTGGGCGTACGTCTGTTATGCTAAAGGACCGCTGGAGAGTGCTTAAAAAGAATTATTTAGTATGACCTTGGTGTGTGTGTGTGTGTGTGTATATATATATATATATATATATATATGTGTGTGTGTGTGTGTGTGTGTGTGTGTGTGTGTGTGTGTGTGTGTGTGTGTGTGTGTGTGTGTGTGTGTGTGTGTGTGTGTATATATATATGTGTGTGTATTTTTTAATTGAGTAAACCCATAAAACCCCAAAATCCGTCCACAACTCAAACATGGGTCCAACTCCCAACCCTGCGATACTGTATTGTAATGTACAATATCTTGCTGGTGCTTCTGCATCGATCAAACCAGGAAACGGATGGCCACTAGAGGGCTCCAACAACAAATTTATGAGCTCAATGGCCTTGTAAAGTAGAATATGTTTATTCTAAGAAAGGGTTATTATTGTTTATAATTATTTTTTATATTAATGCCATACCTCAACATTAACCTCATACAGAATTTTGAATGTATTAATTTAATACAGTTGTAAATAATACTTTAAAATAGTTGTACAAACAATGTGCGTAACAACATTTTGATAACTTTAGTGTGATATGTGCTTCAAGCTCATGAATTTACCAGGTATTATTATTATTTTGTACAAAATGCAAACAGATTCATTTGAATAAAAAATTGGAAAAGTACACCTGTAACTTGTGAGTGATTGTTTAGTGAATGATTTCCCCTGCTTGAACATTAGTTTTCTTGTGCATTAGCTGTGCAAAGAAGGGCATATTATTTCTTTGTGTGTGGCCAGAGTACAATAGTTGAAAAGGAGCCTTGGCTTGGACAGTAGAGTCCCAGTAGAGCTTCTTAATCCTCAGTTCCATTGACCTCAAAATGCATAATGGTTTAAAGGTCATCCTTCTGCTGAAAAAAAAAACTGTCCAAATGTCTGTTTCACCCGGTTCTTCCAACTCTCTGTGGTTCAGATGAAGATGAAACTGTGTTGTGGTGGACATTCACACAGCTGGGTCTTCTGGACTTTCTTCCATGTTCCAGTGCATCGGGGATTCCCCACTGCCTGCCAGTGGAGCACAGCTTCCCTGAAAATCAAACGAATACATGAAGGCTCGGCCCAAATAATACTCGGACCAGCCGAAATGTGGCGACATTGAGGGGTCAGAAAACTGAGCTCTCGGGAGGGTTTTCACAATTTTCTGAGAGTGTACAAATGTGAACCAAATGGACCCTAGCAGGTCCATTTGGTTCACATTTGTACACTCTCAGAAAAAGGTCCTAAAAGAAAAATCATTAACATGGTGAGACACAACTTGTGATAGAGCCGCCATTGCTGTGATCCCATGAAGTGAACAGAGTTTGCAACGGCGTAACTATCTATACTCAGGGCCTAGTATTATTTGGGCTGAGCCAACAAATGTGGCATCACCCTTGACTGTTTGTTTGGTAACAGGAATACCAAACAAACAGTCAAGGGTGATGCCTACCGTAATTTGTTGCAAGTCGTGGGATAGTGTAGAAGAACACATTGGTTGTTTTAACCCCCGAAGTTAAAACAACCAATGTGTTCTTCTACTCTATCCCGCGACTTCAGGGTTTTGTTGTTGTATAGTATCTGAACGTAATTTGCTGTCACCCTGTTTCACATTATTTATGTGGTTGCCTATATTCACACCTGTCCGCTGAGCAGCACAGCCGCAGCCTGCTCCTGTTTGCCACAGAGTCAATTAATTAAAGCAATTATGGATGAATTACCTTGCTTAAGGGTACCTCAATGATAATTGCTGTGCAAGAGGGATTTGACCAAACTACTGCACAACCAAGAGTAGAGGAAGGTTGTTTGGCACGTTGCCCACCGTATGTTTAAAGAAATCTGCTGCAAATGGCCAGGGGTCATTTTAGCACTAAAGTGATGGGGGCCACGTATTACCTCAGGACAAAGGCTGGTCTGTAGGGACCACGGCTGTGTGTTTGTATATACTATACGTGTGAGAGGCATATAAATCAAGAATTTCACCTTGCTTTATAAAACACAATGTTCCTGCAGACTGTGCCAGTACACACAAAGCGCAGAGTGGTCCTACAATGCAGTGGTTTTCAACCTGTTTCATACCAGGGCCCAGTATTTATTCAGCATTTGAGCCACGGGCCACCATGGTTTGACATTTCAGCTCCACAGACCCCAAAACTAAAGATTTATTTTGGTTTTGTCCACAAATCCAGGCTGGATTTGGGAAACAAACCAGTCAAACAAACAGAAAAAAAATGATCATTAATCTTCTACATTCTCTAGTTGTGTAGACTTGGGCCAATTCACATGATGAATATTTTAACTCTTGAGAGCGTAAACATGAAACTAAATGGACCCGCAAGGGTCCATTTGGTTTCATTTTCACACTCTCAAAGAGTTACACCTGGTTCACCAACTTTCCATCATTTAGCCTAGGGACCATCTGGAATCCTCTCAGGGACCACTGGTGATCCCCCTGACCACCGGTTGAAAACCCCTGCTTTCATGGTCTTACTGTATATATTTGAACACTCCAGGGATTTCTTACGAAATAGATTGACACTTTTATGTATAACTAGCTAACCTTTCAATAACCTTTTATAGATTGGAATGGCTGTATTTTAACCAGGAAGAAATCTCTTTGTCCTAAACGGGGCAATGTTCACGCTGTACCATGTAGATAACATTCAACAACGTTCAGCATGCTTTGTTAGCTTTCATACTTGTGTGATTCTTGACCATCTCCTTGGCAGCTGCCACTATTGTTCCTCATAGCAGGCGGCTGGCATGCTACACACACTTTGTAGCCCTCTGTTATGTAGCGCATCCAGTGTGTGTGTGGGCGGCTCTCCGCTGCGCAGTGGGCTGTCCGGGACTCCAGTGTGAACTCCATGCAGAACCTGAGGGGGAGACGGGACAGGAATGGCGGCAGCAGGTCACGTTGTATTCATCCTTGGGGGGGATCCAGAAGAGTGGTTTTCAACCTTTTTCATACCAGGGCCCACCATTTATTCAGCATTTTAGCCTCGGTCCAACATTTGATGACATTTTAGCCCCACAGACCCCAAACTATAAAGATTTATTTTGTTTTTGTCCACAATTCCAGGCAGGAGTTTGGAAACAAAACAGTCAAATATACAGATCAAAATGACCATTAATCTTCTACATTCTCTAGTTGTGTAGACTTGGGCTAATTCACATGATGAATATTTTAACAACATGAAACCCGAATGGATGGGTTCATTTTTACGCTCTCTCAAAGAGTTACACCTGTTTGACCAACTTTGCTGGAGACCACCTGGAACCCTCTCAAGGGCCACTGGTTGAAAACCACTGATCTAGAAAAGAAAATGAATATACTGAATATTTGAATGAATATTTGTTTTCTAACTCAGGGATTTTTGAAATTATTATTTTGATTTTATTGATTAAATTATTTTTTAGATAATTATGTCAAACTGTGGAAATCTTTACCAACTCTTTACAAACTTAAAATCATATAATAGCGACCCAGGCCATTTTTAGGTCAGATTAGAATTTGTTCTGGCACTGTTGCGGCTGTTTTGGGGGAAATTCCATATTTTGTTGCCAGTAACGACATTTTGCCCATGTTTGTGTTGAATTTAGGGGGAACGAGATCAGAGCAGCTCCCTGTGGT
This sequence comes from Benthosema pterotum, assembly GCA_039105355.1. Taxonomy (NCBI): domain Eukaryota; kingdom Metazoa; phylum Chordata; class Actinopteri; order Myctophiformes; family Myctophidae; genus Benthosema; species Benthosema pterotum. Next base: position 19,240,769 of record CM076982.1, read on the forward strand.
GTTACCATGCCTATTGCATCAAACACCCCATTGGATGTCTAGCATGCTGCCTGTTCACAGATGGCTTCATGGCCTCAGAACCTGCAGTGGTAAGTCCTAAATTCTTCACATGCATAATCAAGCTTATGTACGATCAGTCCAAGAAAAATCAATCAGTTCGGGAAATGCCACCCCCTACCGATATGCTCCTGTTATTCTTATATTTATTTTGTTTATTGTGGCCTACTCAGGAACAGGGGTGGATGTAACATGTCCCATTTGGGGGACATTTCTTGGGTACCTGGGTTGTTTTGGATGTTTGGTGGGGCAGACTGGGCATTTAGGGGGGCATTGCCCCCCCCATGCCCATGCCTACAGTAAGTAAGTAAGTAAGTAAGTAAAGTTTATTTATAAAGCACTTTTCAAAACGGAGTTACAAAGTGCTGTACAATAGACATGGAGAAAAAAAAAAAAAAAAAAAAAAGCACAGTATATCCGCCCCTGCTCAGGAACGATGGAATTTGTAAATGCATGCCCAAGTCAGTCATGCGCTAGCAGTTTGTTGAGACCGTATGTCAGTGACTTTAACAGTCCGTCGCACCTTGTGTAGCCTGGTCTAACCTGAAAGGGCCTAGGGGGGGGCGGGGTGCTGTGAGATTTCTACGGCAGATGAGCTGATTTGATTTGATCTCACCAACGTGTCGTCATCCCCTGCCCCTCCCCCCCGGCCCTCCACTGCTCTGCTACGTTACATCATTTGGAGTGACACCCACCCTGGAAGGTTGACTCCGCCCTCGAGGCCACCAGAGGCGGATCTAGGCATGGGCATGGGGGGGGGCAATGCCCCCCTAAATACACAGTCTGCCCCCCCAAACACCATGCCATGCAAAACAACCCAAGATATTTCAAATTAAAGTGCTTATATTTAAAATGATTTGAAACACTACTGCTGCTACTAACTACAGCGGTGACACCACTAAACCAACAGCATTTCATCATTGAAAACAGAAAGCTCTCTGAGTCAGACCTTTAGCTTTATGCATGCTGTGTGTCTGTTGCAACTTCAACAACAACTGATGTTATTTTTGATGCTTTACTTGACTAATAAAAGTCCTGTAACCGAAAATGGTATGGGGGCGGCTTCATTGCCCGTGACGCGAAGCGACACGGGCGATGAAGCCGCCCCCATACCATTTTCTCTTGCCCCTCCAACATGTTCTCTTGCCCCCCCCAAATGGGACATGTTATATCCATTATATTCGAATGCCATTCGAATGTATGGAATGTTTTTTTTTTTTTTTTTTCTCAAAATGGTGGCGCCCATTTTGTCCTAAATGAAATGATTGGCATAAAATACGCTTGGATCAAAGGATGAATTAAAGAATGGAATCAATCATTTGCCGTATTCTTCAAGTTTGGCACAGAGGATCGGCAGGTACGGTAGATGCGTGGTGGTGCCTAGTGTATAGAATTAAACTGACCCTGTGTCCAGAGGAGTTCCATAGCTGTCATGCGTTGGCCTTGCCTTCCCAAACTCCATGCTGGTGATGAAAGCTGGACCTGGCAACACAAAAACACGGCATCTTCAACTACAGCAGTGGGGAAATGCTGTGTCTTTCATAAAGATCTCCTCCCTGTGTGCATGCGTGCGTGCACACTGTTGTGAGGGATAGAGAAATAGAATTTGAGAAATAGGTTGTGACCATTTTGCAAATCTGAACGGTACAGGAAAAGTTGTGTGTTTGCTCTTCAGACTGCATATTAGCCCATAGCGCTTGCAATAGTACTTGCCCTAACCCCAAGCTCCTACAGGTGTATGCAAACGCTTAACTTATTTATCTAAGATAGCATTTTAGGTCGACTTGGAATAAGAGCAGTTCATGCACACTTTTGTCTGTACAGTATAAGATGTATTGGCCTGCTTTTTATTTTATTCATGCTTATCATAAATTGCTCTGGATCTGTTTAAATGCCTAAATTGTAAATCCTTGTGTTGCTTTGTACCAGTATTCAGTCCACAGTGCACCCCCCGGTGGTCTCTGTACTCCCTGCATCCTGCCTGTTGGATCAGACTGGGACAGGGCTTGGCCCCATTCTTGGGCTGCTGCTCTACGTGACGAACACGGACTCGCACCGACGGCTGGCAGGGCTTGGCACAACCGCTCCAGTAGGTCCACTCACTCACTGCACAGTCCTGGGCTGGAGTAGGACACACACACACACACACACACACACACACACACACACACACACACACACACACACCACACACACACACACACACACACACACACACACACAGGATTTCATAACTGAAAACAGAAAACTCCCTGAGTCAGACCTTTAGCTTTATGCATGCTGCGTGTCTGTTGCAACTTCATCAACAACTGATGTTATTATTGATGCTTAATTGCCGAATAAAAGTCCTGTAATGGAAAATGGTATGGGTGCAATGAAGCCGTCCCCATACCATTTTCTCCCACCCCCAATTTGGAAATGTTACACCCGCCCCTGATTATAACGTTTCTTCGGTCTGTGCTAATGGGAGAGAAACATCCAGGCAAAAATGAATCCAAGGCAGTCTTTATGAAGGAGGAGCTTAGTCTATAATTGAACACAAAAAAATCCTGGCAATGATTTCACTTCAATTATGCCTAATCAGACTGAGTCTGACATTATGCACTCTTAATGTCAAGTATACTTAATTGCCAAGTGTGTCTTATGTTCTTTTTTTATATTTTTGTCTTGTTTACTCTGTGTGGCATTGCTGCCAGGAGCCCAGGTATGGGACCATTGTTGTAGTGGGGCTTCTAGAAGTGGGGAGGATGTGCCATAAGGGAACGTGCACTCACACATTCACGCGCAATTGCATGCATGTGCGCAGCACACACAGACACACTATTAAAACACACAGATGCGTATAGCCTACTTGGAAAGACACTTTACAGTGCTTAATTGTATCCATAGAAGTAAATGACAAGTCAAAAGCATATTTTTGCCCTTCAAAATATTTCAGATGTGAGAAAAGTGAGAGACTGCGCCCCCTCCACTAAACCCCTGTATAGGATCCATAAGCAGACCACAGAGTAATCCTAAGGCAGACTTGACTTGGTTTAGGTTTTGGTACACTTTTATCAACACATCATGTACAATTCATAAACTAGCACTAGCATGAAAGTCATTGTCTTGACTATTTTAAAAGGATAAATACAAGAAACCCTAAACCAACTCAATGTTCTTCTAAAAAGAACAGTGGCGGTGCCTTTAGAGGAATCAGAAGGCCTAGACTAAGTGCACGCACTTTGGATAAAGGTGCTCTTTAAATTTAACCCTGCTTCAGATCAACGTGCTTGAAGAATTGAGAATTCTGCATCAGCTAAAGCACAATCCTTAAATAAAGACAGCTGATGTGCATCGTGCAAAAGCTTCTGTAACTCTCTGTCAGTCAAATGAAAACTCTTAATTAATTAACAACTAAATTGTAGAATTTGTTTTCTAATAAGCAACAAGTGTTTTGAAAGCAGACCAAGTTGTCTGCTGTCTAATCCTTGATTTTCCTTACAGTGTTCAGTGTGCGCTTTGATGTATCAATCATATATAATTAGTCACTATTGACCTGTCCTATAACATGCATTAGGCATGCTCCGTTTGTTTGCCTTTGGACTATAATTGCTCCGACTGATTGATGGAATCTCATTCTTCAAATATCTGAACTAATTCCATTACGAGTGCCCGTCCACTGGCTTCGGGTATTAGGCACTTTGATCATTCTTATTACCTTTTTGGGATGCAGTAGTCAGTGGTGCACCATAGGAAACACTAGTTGCTGGCATACTTTAGTTAGTATCCATTGCAGTGCACAAGAGAGGGTCAGAAATATAGGGCAGCAAGTTGGTTTTAGTGTCTGGCAAGACCTTTCCCAGACCCTGCCTAAGTACAGATAAACATGGGTCACTTGGAACACTGCCTCTCTAAATTGCTAGCGATAATGAGGGGGTGAAGATGATATAGTGTATATCCCGTATCGAGTTCATCACCACACTAAAGGTTATCATATAGTGTCGCAGGCAGCAAGTGCACATGGAGAGCACTGGATAGCCACTGCAGCCCCTCTGCTCTTACCTGGGCACTCTGTGAAATAGTCAAAGCAGCAGTCCTTAGTCTTGACACAACCGTTGTCACAGTAACAGGTCCCCCACACACGGTCCATCCTCCAGTCAGTGGTGGCACAGCTCAGGTCTCTCCCGTTGCAACATTTCCCCGAACACCCGCCAGCTGCCAAGTGGTTGACTCCCAAGGAAGAAATCAGCACAAACAGATGAAGGGAACAGATGAACTCCACAACAGGCCCCATTATCAGACTTAAACAGAGGACAGGGAGGGGGGGTCAACCCCTGGAGATGCACCGACCCAGGGTCCTCCGGACGCTGTGGTTTGGCTTGGTCCTCTGTCTCGTGTATTTGTTTTCCCACCCTTGCGGTTCCTAGGCTGCCTCTTCCGTGCACATCATGACCGTGAGATGGACAGGGTGGGAATACCAGTCCAGTCCAGCCTTATAGTCTAGAATAAGGTCCCGCCGCCACAGGAGCTCTTGTGACCTGGAATTCCTCTCAACCCGGCCTCACACAACCCCTCTGTCTCTGTCTCTCTCTCTCTCTCTCTCTCTCTCTCTCTCTCTCTCTCTCTCCCTCTGTCTCTGTCTCTTTCTCTCTCTCTAGCTACGTTTTACTGAGCAGTGTTCCCTTCCAACACAAAACCCTTCAATGCTACATTCCGGCTCTGATCAGGCGCCCATGTTTGTGGCGTCTCAGTAGAGACTACTGTCTCTCTCTCTCTCTCCCTCCCTCTGTCTTTCTGTTCCCCACCGAGTCCCTCCCTCTGGTCGATCAAACACAGGAGGAGGCAAATTAACACTGGAGAGAGAGAGAGAGAGGTAGGGCGGGGGACCCAGGGGAGGAGGGTTGAACTCCTGTGTTTGGTGTGTGTTTCTGCTTTTCAGTCTGGAGTTTTCTGTATCTCTCCTCTCCCCCTTGCACTCAGTCTCTCCTGGCTGTGTCCCTTGCGTGCCCCGCTCTACGCTTTCCCTCTTCCTCACCTGCTTATTATGGTGCTAATCGTAGGCCTGCTCCTCTCCCCTCCCGTATGCTTCCCAGCAGTCTGTGGTGTTGTTGTCGCCCTGATGCCAGTCTGCTTGCCTGCATGGCTGCTCTCTCTCTGCCACCCTGGCGCTCCTCCGCGTCCCAAAAGAGGGGGAGGAATGTGAGCAGTTGGCAGGGCTCCAGATCATTGCCCCAGGGGGCCCCAAAGCCACCTTTTTGGTTCTCACCTCTCTCACTTGTTTTCTTTTTCTCCTCTCTCTACTTGCTTACAGTAATCTCTCAGGAACACACACACACAATGTCGACATCCACTGACCGGAGGCATTGGTTGAATGCTGTGCTGCTGTGACCTTGATTTTATATTTCTTGGCTTGCTATGCTGATAAAAGGTAGTTATGGCATTCCTTTGATTGGCTGCCTTTGGCGGTTTATGCTTATGTTGAAGGTGGTGACATTCTGAACACGGCTAATTGTACTCCTGGAGGAGTGTTTCCTACAGTAGGCTAAGCCTACATACAGTAACGTTATCCAGTTGACAAGACATTGACACAGCAGCAGTGGAACTGCTCAGAAAATACAAGCTGATATACAGTATATGGCACTTTTGCAACAGCATAAATACATGCTAACAAGAGGCGTTTTCTGAAATCTGAGCTGACGTATTGATGGTATAGAATTAGTTACTATAGGCTCGTTGCGAAGATCCCCCCCTGGGGGTGGGCTTTTCCTGTCCTCTTCCATCTCAAGGGAAACAAATGAGTCCGCGGCGCAGATGTGAGGAATATTCTCCAGGAAGGTTCTCGCCTCCCTCCCTCCCTCCCCCTTTCCTGGGCCGAAACAGACCGGCGAGAACAGAGGCGTTCTCCTTGGGTCCTTTCATGCTGGTGCATGTCAGGGATCAGGCAGGTCAGGCGACAGTAATAGCCCCTTCATCTTCACCATAATAATCATCAGCATCCGAACTGTTCTAACGCGAGTTGTTGAACCAAGGATGACCCCAAGGAAGACTTGCCATGCATTATTTATTTTTCCTTCTATTACATGGTTAGTGCGGCATGTGAATGCAAAAACATTTTTATGCGATTTCTTTATTGGGAAAAGAAGCATCCCATTCATTATTCAGTTGTATCTTTGTTTCCGACTCCAGAGCTTCCATATCACATTTAAAAACATGACACAGTAAAATATCAAAGGAAAAGTAAATATAGCCAGATTGTTCAGTTCCTGACATACAGACATGCTTCACCAGAAGCATGTCTGTATTGTGGGCAGCAGTGTATTTTCCCGCAGAAAGTTACCACCCTCAAAGACCAAATATTGACCCAGAGGCTTGAAATTCTACTGGGCGTAGGGAGGTCAAGCAGTGTTTATTCTGCTATTGTATCTACTCAATCTAGTCAGGAGGGATTTGTGAAAAGCACGGTTCTGGCAGGATGCACACGAACACACAGGGCACTGAAGTCGTACTGTATCTACTTGACCCGAGCAGTGATGTAGGAGTTTATGACCGCAACCAAGCTTGTTATTGCTGTGAGTGTAAGTGCAAGAGAGCACATCAAAGATTGTGGTTTATATTTGACAGGCGGTCGGCCCTGGCCGCGGACATCCCTGCCCCAGTGCCCGTACTGTGCACTTGTCAAAGATGATCAGCCTTCCCTAAGTGATCACCCACTCTAAGACAGCATTTTTATTGTGATTGTGTGTGTGTGTGTGTGTGTGTGTGTGTGTGTGGTGTGTGTGTGTGTGTGTGTGTGTGTGTGTGTGTGTGTGTGTGTGTGTGTGTGTGTGTGTGTGTGTGTGTGTGCGCGAGAGAGAGAGAGAGAGAGAGAGAGAGAGAGAGATCAAGAACGACAAGTAAACCAAATATGTTTGTTTATGGTCCTCACACTGTCAAAAGCCAATGGCTTTTGACAGTGTGAGCCAATAGCCGTTGGCTATTGGCTCATTATGAAACTGCTGGCGACTCCTGTGCTGTGATTGGCTTAAATGCTGCTTTACCACACATACCCCCCCCCCCCCCCTCACACATTAGCACCGCCTGTCCTGAGCCCGACAAATGTTTTATTTTCATGATTTGTTGACAACCATAAAGTTCTGGAATGTCTGCAGGGCAAAGCAACTGTCTGTCTGCAGGGAAACAGCTGCAGCATCAAAGTATAAGCAACATAGAGGGGAAAAATGAATATATACATTTTGACTTTTGCCTATATTACCTTTTAAAAAGTGACAATACCACCAAATATATCTACAGTACAGAATGCACTGGCCAATGCCATTCGAAAAAGGGTGTTCTACAACGTACAATCTTTTATAAGATCTGCTATTTATTCTATCAAATTTGGAAGGAAAGAAAAACGGGACGTGAAAAAATACCTTTGGGTCCTTCATAATAGAACCACTGGTTTAAACAACACACACACAACATGTAGCAACTGGTGGTGGGTCTGTAGCTACTGTACTCCACTAAGGCATCAAACACATGACCTTGTGATATTTTTACTTTTATCTAATAAACATCATTAGTGCAAGTTCCAACCAGTTCAACAACAACACTGGTGTTACTGTATGTGTCCCAACTCTGATAATTGAATTGTCAACAAGATAACTTACAAGAAAAGGGAGATTTTCTAGAAATCTTAAGCAAAACACACCAGGAGAGGCAATGCAACTGGTGATTCAAGCCAGTGCTCCCCAGAGACACAGTAGCTCAGTGTGTTATGCATACATGGCTAATGAGGTATGAAGTATGTATTCAGGGTGACACGGTCCTGAGGGATGGTTGAAAAAACTAGAAAGCACAAAGTAATGGAAGAATAAGTGTCATTGGTTCTCGAACCACAATTGACCACTGGCATCCCTATTGTGGGCATCATGTCCTTGTAGGCTAAAAACCTACAAAATAGCCGATATACTGTACAAGCTCACATCTTGCCATTAGTTCCAGTGTCCCAGTGCCCACCCATCCTCATCTCTTCTCTTCCTGACCTTGCCCGTGACCCACGAGAGGCCCCTGTAGAGTCCATGTTTCTGATGTCGTTCTCCCATGCAACATCAAATGTAATAGAATTCTCGTGTCGACACCATCTAGGGACTTTTCCTGCTGTAACGCTCATGTCTCCGCCCTGTACAGCAATAGGGATTCTACTGCAGCCACAAACTCTACATCATCTCAGACTTCCACACTCACCTCCCGTACAAGGCATTACTCTGTCTGGAGTCTGGACCTTCAGGTCCCATCCCGTAAAGCAGTGGCTTTCAACCTTTTTGATACAAGGGCCCATTTGAGCCACGAACATTTGAGCCACGAACCACCATTTGATCACATTGTAGCCCCACAAACCCCAAGACTAAAGATTTATTTTGCTTTTGTCCACAATTCCAGGCTGGATTTCGGAGAAAACAAAACAGGCAATCCAGATCAAAATGACCATTAATCTTCTACATTCTCCAGTTGTGTAGGCTTGGGCTAATTCACATGATGAATATTTTAACTCTTGACAGTGCAAACATTCATGTTTACGCTCTCAAAGAATTACATCTGGTTAACCAACTTTCAAACATTTAGCCTGGGATGATGGGATCCACCTGGAACCCTCTCAAACCCCTCTGTTGAGAGGGTTCCAGGTGGGGACCACCTGGAACCCTCTCAACAGGTGGTCCCCAGACCACCTGTTAACCCCTGCCGTAAAGGCAGCTCAGGCTCTGAAATAGTCCTTGACTACCTTGATTATGTGCCATTGGCATTGGCAATGATGCAGTTCACTTTGTTTTCTTGTCATTTCGCTTTAGGCCAATGATCTTACACTCCGATGACACCAGGGCAATGTCGGGGTCAGTGCTTGTGATGAGATGTACTCGCTGAGTCGTCCCCGGGACCAACGTGAAACCCAGTGTCTCCTCCCTGACACTGATTGTGAGTCTCGGGGGTGAGTATCATCTTGGGTCAAAACCTTAGCTTGAGTCTGACTATCACAGCAGACCCAGACAATGTTCATTAGTGTACCCCAGTTGTATGGTGATAAAAGCTTTATGGAAGTCAATGAAGGAGATCATCGTTGACAGGTACTGCTTAATGCTCAATGACGTCTTGCAGTATTTGCCTGACTGGTGCACTCAAAGAGTTTCTTCAGCAGGGTGTCTAAGCCAGTTGAGGACAATCCAGTTAACTATGTCTTGGTGACCAGTGAGCTCAAGCTGATGTACTAACCAAAAGTTGACATACAAGTCTTCCAGATTGATGTACATTTTTATATGTGATGAAATACTCACAAACCCCACAAACCTTAAAGGAAGGGGAAGTGATTTCACTTTTGTCAGATATCACCCCCCAATTTATTTTTTTCTGTTAAAATGCTCTATTATAAGGTGTGCAGACCATATATGGAGTTTCCCCCTCCCCCACGTTAGCAGAGGAGCTAATAAAAGTTCCCCAGGTGGAGGGTGAATTCTCCTCCAATCAGGATCGAGCAGCAGGTTTACATAGTGCAGCTACTCTTGTCAGCCCCTAGTGCACCAGGCTGGTACTACACAATGAATTTCAAATCACTTCCCCTACCTTTATTAAGGTATAAGTTGTGATAACCTTGGTTCCCAGAATGGCTATAAAGCTGGCCATGCAAGACTAGAGCAGTCCCAATCTTTTAGACCCCATCGCAGAGGTTAGAGTGATGACACTCCACAAAGCAGAGCAAAATGGAAAAACGTGCTCAGTGGAGTGCAAATCTCCACCAGGAGGAACACCTGACCCCAATAATATTTACACTGTCAGACTGTGTCTGTCTCCCCATCTCTCTCTCTCATTCCCTCCACTGTAAGAATAGGGTTACTGGTTACATAATCTTGGAAAGTAGCCACATCTGAACTTAACAATGTGCGCATGAACTACACATGCGCGTGTGTCATATGTGCACACGCACAAGGTGTGTATGTTGTCACATTTTGTTAACATTGGTCAAATATACACAATTGTTTTATTACACTGCAGTAGGCAGACATTTAGCAATACAATGAACAGGTATGTATATAAAAGAAGGTCATCAACAGATGTTACTAGAGCTGTCAATTGATTCAAATATTTAATCGTGATTAATTGCATGATCGCAATTCAATTGCATATTTTTTTTTATCAGTTCTAAATACACCTTAAATGAGTGATTTTCAAGATTTTTCATATCCAGGTCCATTATTTATTCTGCATTTGAGCCACAGACCACCATTTGATGACATTTATTTAGACTTCCAGACCTAAATTAAAGATTTTGTTTAACTAGTTAATGCTGACAGCCTTAGTTATAACTCAACTAGCTGAGTAATGGTTATGTGTGGTCATTGGCACACCCAGGATGGCGCTGGTGGTAAGCAGTGTTCTGAACTCAGAGAGACATAGTCAGGGGCGGATTGGCACATATTTTCCCACCGGGACAATTTTGCCTTTGCCAGGCCACCCTTTTACTCTTTGAGAGCGTAAAAATGAACCAAATGGTTTGGTTTCATTTTTACACCCTCAAGAGTTAACATGTGAATTAGCCCAACTTAGTCTACACAACTAGAGAATGTAGAAGATTAATGGTCATTTTGATCTGTATGTTCCAGTCGAGCATCTAGCGCAGGGGTCAGCAACCTGCGGCTCAGGAGCCGCATGCGGCTCTAGAACACAGCCCTAGTGGCTCAGTGGCTGTAGCATTATTACATACACACACTGGGCGATCCACACCAACATAATATAAACATTTCAGTCACCCAAAACACGTTGCGCTGTCTGACAGTTGCCAGTTAAGGTAGGTGTCAAAAAAAGCCCAGCAGTTATCAGAGGTGGAGCTTTCAATCTGAACCACCCATTTTCAACAGTTTACTCAGTTTACTATGTCATTAATATACCTTAGAGATGTTATGTGGACTAGAAAAGGAGTTCTGAAAAACTCCTTTATTTTTTTTTTTTAGAAACTCCATTTCTGAAGAAAGGTTGTGTTTCACCATGTTAATGAGTATTCTTTGAGAACCCTTTTTTCTGAGAGTGTGCAAATGGAACCAAATGGACCCGCCAGGGTCCATTTGGTTCACATTTGCACACTCTCAGGAAAAATAAATAAAATGCGGCTCCAGACAGATTTTGAATTTAATTTTGGGTTGAAAATGGCTCTTTCAACATTTTGGGGCGCCGACCCCTGATCTAGCGCATTCTAGTGCATTTTGGAAGTGCCACTAGTGCATTTTGGATCTTGGCAGTTGGCAACACTGCCTCCAGCAGGCTCTGGTGTAGGACACCTTTTCTTTTTTGAAGGATAGAAACACTAGTTTGCCTGGCCTGGGCCTGGCGCCCTGGCCTGCCCTGCCCTTCCCTTAAAAAACAAAAAAAAAAAACTGTCCAGGCCACTAGGTGGCGCAGGCCACCGGGAAAACTCCCTGTACTCCAGATGGCCAATCCGCCCCTGGACATAGTGAGCAGAAATGGTACCATCCTATAATGAGCAGTAGTGAATTTGGCCATCTATTCTGAATGGAGATGGGAGAAGTGGTCCAGTGAGCTGCAGCAGTACTTCCTCGGGTTCACTGGGGCTCATAATGAAATCTCAGCAGTTTGTCAGCCGTGAAGAACAGAAAATGTGGAGTCTTTTGATTATCATGTCTCGTTTGAAAGATGATAAGACATAACTGTAAAGGAGATTTTAAAGATGTCATAATCAGTCTGCAGCTTGGGTTCTCCATGGTGTTTGTGGGAGTTCAGTGGCAATTAAGAACCAAATCGTTCTCTGCTTGGAATCACATGATGTCACTGTGGACAACGTAACCTAGTTAGAGACAAAACTACCTGCTGTTTATGGCATGAATAAAATGATTATTTATGGTTGTAAGCACACATGTATAGAGAGAGACAGAGGTTATATTAAGAAGTATAGTGTGTGTGTGTGTGTGTGCGCGTGCGTGCGCGCGCACAATGAATATATACGCGTGGGTACAGTGTATATACACACACACACACACACACACACACACACACACACACACACACACACACACACACACACACACACACGCTCAATACAATCTTTCTGTGTTATGTTTAATACATACCGGTAGTACAGAAACTTTGCCGTACCTCCCATTGTGATTCATAGACCACATATTAATGTTTGACTTAACTCATACATCAACAAAGTATCGTGACCTTTACAAATATTTAACCTTAACACAATACTTAACCTAACTTGACTTAGGGTCCGAGGCAGGCTAATTAGACTGAGCACCCCCCTCCCCACCTCCCAAACTCCCGCCAATGGGTACAGTGGTGTGTCTGTCCCATGAATGAAGTCTTTGTCCATTGCTATCTACAGAATTTACTGCTGGGCTGTCTCCTACTTCCTCTCTCTGTCTGCGTGCCTGCCCTGCGTGCATGTGGGTGCATGCATTATGTGCACAAGCATGCATGTGTCTTGTGTTTTGTCTGCTTATTTATCTAAGTCTATTTGTGATTTGTCATAGGTCTGTCTTGCCATACCTGTCTATGTGTACTCTAGCTAGGTGTACACTAGTGTGCTCATTTCTGCTCTTTTTTCCTCACAGTGGATCCCCTGTTAATATGGCTTAGCCAGTACTAATGGTCTAAGACCGATGTGAATTCAGGGAGAGACTTTTGTCTTGTATCAAACGCTATAAAGCAGTGGTTGTCCACCAGTGATCCCTGAGAGGATTCCAGGTGGTCCCCAGCTAAATGACGGACAGTTGGTAACCAAGTCTGTAACCCTTACGGGTCTGTTTGGTTTCATTTTACACTATCAAGTAAATTTAAAGATCTGAATTCTTTCATTTAGACAATTAGAAAATGTAGAAGAATTGTTATTTTGACCAAATTTTTTTCCAGGTATCTCCCCTGGACACAAAGTTGAAAATCCTTAGTTTTGGGTCAGAGAGGCTAAACTCAACATCAAACGGTGGTCCATGGCGAAAAGCAGGGACATCAATAGAACGGTTACACCTGTAAGACTGGAGTCATCACCCAGAATAAAGCAATAGGCACGTTTTGACCTGATGGGTATTCCTCAGTGTTGTCATAAATCAGAGAAAGGTTATTGTTGAGTGTTGGTGGTTTTCTACTGTTGTTGGGACAAACACTCTGGGTGTTGTGTGGCCATATAGTTCCCTATTAGGGTTAGGGTTAGGCTTGGTGTTAAGTGTTACTGTAGTGTTAGTTTTTAAGGAACATGGCTAAGGGAGCACTCCTGTTAAAGCCAGTTAACCTTTGTTATTATATATATATTATCATTGCAATGTAGTGGAACGATACAAAGCACAAACTGCAATATGAATTAAGCCCTCACACGAAAGTTCCCAATAAATGGTAAATGGTGCATTAATCCAAGGTGCTGTACATTCACATACACATTCATATACCAACTGCAGTGGAAATCATATGCCATGCACAACCAGAGCAATTTCAGGTTCAGTGTCTTACCCAAGCACACTTTGACATGTAGATGAGAGGAGGTGGGATTCGAACCACTGACCCACAGATCATTGGAGGACCTGTCTACCTCCTGAACCACAGTCACTATAGTGTGTCGGGTCTGGGAAAAGGGATGAACGGAAGTCCAGTCTTAGCTACTGAAGTGCTCGATCAGTCTACTATACTTAGCAAAGAATACAGTCAGAATCTCAAATTGAAAATGACCTGGTGCAAATATGAACAAACTCTGTTGCGTTTATGAGCTGACAATGCTCGTAAACGTGCCCTGCACCATCCGTGGTCTTCATGAATGATCGTCATGCTGTACTTTTACGATGCCATACAGCACAACGCCATAGATTAGGATGAGTCATCCTGTCGCATAGACTCGTACATCCCAGTAACGACGGCTGACGGGTCATTATTTCCCGCACATTACTGTCTAGACCATTATGGATGGTATCACCTCAACAAGGACGCCACGCCATGTGGACAGGAGGAGACGCAGGCACTGACATCTGCGCCTCGCCACACTGGCCCAGTGTTGCCAACTTGGCACATTTGTCACTATTTAGCTTTTTTTCCCCAGACCCCCTGGGGGAAAATCTAGTGCTTTTTTGCTGGTGAGTTGGAGCGAAATTGGTTGACAGACGCCAGAGATAAAACACTCATTTTTCACCATTTTTCCCCCTATGATAGAGTCCTCTTTCCTTCCTAGAAAGGACCATTGGTAACCAAATGAACCCTTATAGGTCTGTAATTCCGGAGATCGTAAAATGAAATGAAATGGACCCTTACATGTCAACCCTTACAGGTCCACCCTTACAGGTCCACCCTTACAGGTCCGTTTGACTTTATTTTACGCTCTCCAGAGTTAAATTATATTTAAACATCTGAATACCTAATTTTCAAGAATCTACACATTTAGAAAACGTAGAATAATTGCTATTTTGACCAACAATTTGCCAGTTATTTCTAAATTAGTCCGAGAGACTAAACTCAACATCAAATGGTGGTCCTCCGTGGCTAAAATGCAGAACACATAGTGGGCCCTGGAATGAAAATGAAAACCATTTCTCTATAGCACAATCTAGTGCATTTGGAAGTGCCAATACTGCGTTTTGGATTTTGGCAGTTGGCAACACTGCACTGGCCTCCTTTGGCACAATGGCAAGATGATGATGATGAAGATGGTAATGCTGATAGACTTCATCTATGGTCAGTGCAGACAGATCGGTCAGCCTTCATGCAACTTGGCACAGGTTTCCATATACCGTACATTCTGGATCAATTTATCTGAATGTTATGACAGGTAGGATTTTTGTGTGGTGCATACTTGCAGAATAAAACCTCAGGGTATAAAATATTTTTTGACAAATTTACTGTGCCTGTTGGGGCACAGAATAGGAATACCACTGAGTGACGGGGCATTTTGTTGTTTTTACCAACCTCAAAAAGTATTTTTCTAAACAGTCAGACCTATATTGAGAAATCTATATGTGACTAAAATGTCTGAAGGGGTGCGGGCGCATGAATGGGCATTCTCAGATTCTCCAAACTACGGCACTGGATCTGGTTCTCCTGGTTTACCAGAACGGGGGTTCGACTCCCTGTCGTCCTTGCCCAATGGGTTTAGTTTTATATTCTGTTTGAGTTTTTTTTTTTAATTGACGAAAATCATAAAAAATAACTATAGTCCATGGTCTCAGGCAACATAATACGCAGTTGTTTTTCCTCGTTTTATCCAAAATATGTCAAAAATGTGTTGCTTTCGTTTTCAAAAAATGTCGAAATTGAGAAAAAACAACTATGTCGAAAATCATGGTTTCGAGGATTTTCGAAAAATTGCGACATTGAACGACAGGCTATAGCACACAGTCTCAGACAGCATGCTATAGTATGCCGTTTTTCATTGTTTTTGAGGATTTTCGAAAAATGACAAAAACAGGAATTTTCGACATACTATAGTATGTCAAAAAACGTCGTTTTTGAGGATTTCCGATTTCCAAAATGACGAGAATTTCCGAAATGACGAAATCGTTGAAAAACGTCAGGCTATAGCACATGGTCTCGGACAACATGCTATAGTATGCCATTTTTCATCATTTTTGAGGATTTTTGAAAAATGTCGAAATCAAGAATTTTGGACATAGTATGTCGAAATTAGTTGTTTTTGAGTTTTCGAGAAAAATGTTACAGTATGCCATTTTACATTGTTTTTGAGGATTTCCGAAAAATGTCGAAATCGAAGAAAAACGACAAGCTATGGCACATGGTAGAGTTCTTCACAGGTCCATTTTCAAGGAACCGACTCCTTTCAGGTCCGGACGTAATTGGAGCCGCTCCAATTGGGGCGGCCTCTATAATTAACATGACGGCTCCGGGACCGTTGAAAGCCCGAGGCGATTTAAACCCGTTCCGAGACGGACCCGGTGCTATTATTGAAATGTTGAGGTCGGGACCGTAAATGTCCAAGTACCCGAAATATCTGAACGCTTTAATGAGTTCTACTAGTATGACTAAGACGGTATCTTTTTTACTGTTAGTAGTCCAGTGTTGGGTGGTGCTGCACCGCCACTGGATGGTCAATACATTGAACACCATGCATGTTGAGCATGGACTCGTGAGTCCAACTGTTCACAGCGTATACATAGAAAATAAATCCACGTCTTCTTTAGATGTTAAATCCCGTAATACTTTTCTTCTTAGCCATTATTCCACCATTGTGTGTAAATAAAAATAATAATCCATAGTCAACTATTGTAACTGCCGTCTCGTGATGGTACATCACACAATTCATATCTCCGTTGTGGAAGAGTGATGTCTTTCTTGTTCTTGTCGTCTCTGTCACAACAGCAGCAGACCATAGTCTTTATTGCTTATCTTAATTATTATTATTATGATAGTTAAGTTGTTGCCGTATTCGTGTGTGTGTGTTGTTGTTGTGATGAGGATGACGTATGCAGTAACTTCCTGCTTTGCTAATGTCACGTGACTCAATGCTCGCCTCTCACTGGTTGGAGGAGAACAAGGGGGGATGACAGCTGTGGTGCCTGAAAGAACCTGCAACATCGCGGAACCGGCTACGGGCCGGGTCGGTCCTCGGGTTTTACCGGGTCTCGGGTTAACCCAAAGTACTCTAGCACATGGTCTTGGACAACATACTATAGTATGCCGCTTTTCATCATTTTTGAAGATTTTTGAGCATATGGCTGTATTGTCTTAGACAACATGCTATAGCTATACTATGCTGTTTTTCATCGTTTTTGAGGATTTTCGAAAAATGTCGAAAATGAGAATTCTAGGCATACTATAGTATGTTGAAAAACGTCGCCTTCGAGGATTTTTGAAAAATGACTAAATTGAACAAAAACAACATACTATAGCACAATGTCTTGGACAACATGCTAACAGTATGCTGTTTTTCATTGTCTTGAAAAATGTCAAAATGAGAATTTTGGGTATCTCAGATTCTCTAACCTACGGCACTGGATATGGTTCTTCTGGTATACCAGAACAGGGTTCAACTCCCTGTGGTGCCTTGCTCAATGGGTTTAGTTTTATATATTTTGCCGTTTTTAATCGTTTTGATGATTTCCGAAAAATTGAGATTTTGAACGTTCTTGAGGATTTTCGAAAAACGATGGGATCGAAGAAAAACAACAGCCTACAGTCTACACAGCATGCAGTCTCGGTCAACGTGCTATAGTATACAGTTTTTCATCAGTTTTGAGGATTTTTTAAAAACATCGAAATCGATAATTTTAGAAATACTATGGTATGTCAAGGATTTTCGAAAATTGACGAAATTAAAGTAAAATGACAGGCTATAGCACACGGTCTTGAACAACATACTATAGTATGCCATATTTCATGGTTTTTTGAGGTTTTTCGAAAAACGTCGAAACCGAGAATTGAAAATGAATGAAATGAAAAATGACGAATCATTGAAAAACGACAAGCTATTACAACAAAGATATTATTATAGTATGCCTAAAATCGGGAATTTTAGGCATACTATAGTATGTTGAAAAACATTCGAGGATTTTTGAAAAATGACAAAATCAAACAAAAACAACATGCTATAGCACAAGGTCAACGTCACAACGTCTTGAAAAAATGTCGAGAAAAATCGAGAATTTTGGGTAAGAATGGGCACTCTCAGATTCTCCAAACTACGGCACTGGATATGGTTCTTCTGGTTTACCAGAACGGGGTTCAACTCCCTGTGGTGCCTTGCTCAATGGGTTTAGTTTTATATAGTATGCCGTTTTTAATCATTTTGAGGATTTCCGAAAAATCAGGATGGTGAAGGTTTTTGAGGATTTTCGAAAAATTATTGGATTGAAAGAAAAAGGACAGTCTACAGCACACAGTCTCGGTCAACGTGCTATAGTATGCCGTTCTTCATCGGTTTCGAGGATTTTTGAAAAACATCGAAATCGATAATTTTAGAAATACTATGGTATGTCGAGGATTTTTGAAAATTGACAAAATTGAAGTAAAATGACAGGCTATAGCACACGGTCTTGAACAACATGCTATAGTATGCCATATTTCATCGTTTTTGAGGTTTTTAAAACGTCAATCGAGAAATTTCAACATACTATAGTATGTCAAAAACGGCGTTTTCGAGGATTTTCGAAAAATGACAAAATCATTGAAAAACGTCAGGCTATAGCACATGGTCTCGGACAACATGCTATAATATGCCGTTTTTCATTGTTTTTGAGGATTCTCGAAAAATGTCAAAATCAAGAATTTTGGTCATAGTATGTCGAAATTCGTTGTTTTTGAGTTTTCGGGAAAAATGTTATAGTGTGCCGTTTTACATTGTTTTTGAGGATTTTTGAAAAATGTCGAAATCGATGAAAAACAACAAGCTATTACAAACGGTCTTGGACAGCATGCTATAGTATACCGTTTTTCATTGTTTTTGAGGATTTTCGAAAAATGTCAAAATCGGGAATTTTAGGCATACTATTATATAGTATGTTGAAAAACGTTCGAGGATTTTTGAAAAATCAAACAAATCAAAATCAAACAAAAACAACATGCTATAGCACAAGGTCAACGTCACAACGTCTTGAAAAATGTCGAGAAAAATCGAGAATTTTGGGTAAGAATGGGCACTCTCCGATTCTCCAAACTACGGCACTGGATATGGTTCTTCTGGTTTACCAGAACGGGGTTCAACTCCCTGTGGTGCCTTGCTCAATGGGTTTAGTTTTATATAGTATGCCGTTTTTAATCATTTTGAGGATTTCCGAAAAATCGAGATTGTGAAGGTTTTTGAGGATTTTCGAAAAATGATGGGATGGAAGAAAAAAGACAGTCTACAGCACACAGTCTCGGTCAACGTGCTATAGTATGCAGTTCTTCATCAGTTTTGAGGATTTTTGAAAAATGTCGAAATTGCGAATTTTGCGAGGTTTTGTCATTTTTCGAGAATACTCAAAAATACTCAAAAATCGTCAACACAATGAAAAGCGGTAAGGTTATTGCCTTGCGTTTTTTTTTTTCCGAAATTTTGACATTTTTCAAAAATCCTCAAAACTGATGAAAACCGGCATGCTCTGCAAGTTTGCCAGGTTTGGTCATTTTTCGAAAATCCTCCAAAATCCTCAAAACGATGAGAAACGGTAAGGCTATAGCCTTGCGTTTTTTTGTTTTTTGTTTTTAAATTTCATCATTTTTCAAAAATCCTCAAAACGTTGAAAAATGGCATGCTGTGCAAGACTGTGAGGCTATAGCTTTGCGTTTTTGCCAGGTTTCATCATTTTTCGAAAATCCCCCAAAATCTTCAAAACGATAAAAAACGGTAAGGCTATAGCCTTGCGTTCTTTTCCCAAATTTTCACATTTTTCGACAATCCTCAGAAATCCTCAAAACAATGAAAAACGGAATAATGTGCAAGACTGTAAGGCTATAGCCTCCGTTTTTGCCAGATTTCATCATTTTTGAAAATCTTCAAAAATCCTCAACACGATGAAAAAACGTAAGGCTCTAGCATTTCTGTTTTTCTAGATTTTGACATTTTTTGAAAATCCTCAAAAATCCTCAGAAACGTTGAAAAAACGGCATGCTGTGCTAGATCGTAAGGCTATAGCCCTTGCGTGTTTTGCCAGATTTCATCATTTTTTTTTGAAAATCTTCAAAAATCTTTTTTTTTTTTTTTGAGATTTTGACATTTACGAAAATCCTCAAAACGATGAAAAACGGCATGCTGTGCAAGACCGTAAGGCTATAGCCTTGCGTTTTTGCCATTTTTTGAAAATCTTCAAAAATCCTCGAAACGATAAAAAACGGTAAGGCTATAGCCTTGCGTTTTTTTTTGAAATTTTAACATTTTTCAAAAATCCTCAAAAATCCTCAAAAATCCTCAAAAATCCTCAAAACGATGAAAAGCAGCATGCTGTGCAAGATTGTGAGCCTTGCGTTTTGCCAGTTTTCGTCATTTTTCGAAAATCTTCAAAAATCCTCAAAGCGATGAAAAATGGTAAGGCTATAGCCTTGCGTTTTTGTTTTGTTTTTTGTTTTTGTTTTTTTAATTTTGACATTTTTCGAAAATCCTCCAAAATCCTCTAAATGTTGAAAAACGGCGTGCTGTGCAAGATTGTAAGGCTATAGCCTTGCGTTTTTGCCAGTTTTCGTCATTTTTCGAAAATCTTCAAAAATACTCAAAACGATAAAAAACGGCATGCTGTGCAAGATTGTAAGTCTATAGCCTTGCGTTTTTGCCAGTTTTTGTCATTTTTCGAGAATCTTCAAAAATCCTCAAAACGATGAAAAATGGTAAGGCTGTAGGCTTGCGTTTTTTTTTTTGTTTTTTTTTTAACATTTTTCGAAAATCCTCAAAAATACTCAAAATTCCCAAACGATGAAAAGCTTCATGCTGTGCAAGATTGTGAGCTATAGCCTTGCGTTTTTGCCAGTTTCCATCATTTATCGAAAATCTTCAAAAATCCTCAAAGCAATAAAAAATGGTAAGGCTATAGCCTTGTGGTCTTTTTTTCCCGAAATTTTGACATTTTTCGGAAATCCTCCAAAATCCTCAAAACGTTGAAAAACAGCATGCTGTGCAAGATTGTAAGGCTATAGCCTTGCGTTTTTGCCAGGTTTCGTCATTTTTCGAAAATCTTCAAAATCATGAAAAACCGTAAGGCTATAGCCTTGCGTTTTTCCGAAATTTCGGCATTTTTCTAAAATCCTCAAAAATCCTCAAAACGATGAAAAACGGCATCCTGTGCTAGAATGTAAGGCTATAGCCTTGCGTTTTTGACATTCCGACATTTTTCGAAAATCCTCAAAATCCTCAAAATCCTCAAAACGATGAAAAAAATATTGCTCTGCTAGACCGTAGGCTATAGCCTTGCGTTTTTGTCAGTTTTTGTCATTTTTTGAAAATTGTCAAAATCATGAAAAAACGTAAGGCTATAGCCTTGCGTTTTTTCGAAATTTCGACATTTTTCGAAAATCCTCAAAACGATGAAAAAACGGCATGCTGTGCAAGACCGTAAGGCTATAGCCTTGCGCTTTTGCCAGGTTTCGTCATTTTTTGAAAATCGTCAAAATCATGAAAGAACGTAAGGCTATAGCCTTGCGTTTTTTTCCCAAATTTTCACATTTTTAAAAAAATCCTCAAAAATCCTCAAAACGATGAAAAACGGCATGCTGTGCAAGACCGTAAGGCTATAGCCTTGCGTTTTTGCCAGGTTTCGTCATTTTTCGAAAATCGTCAAAATCATGAAAAAACGTAAGGCTATAGCCTTGCGTTTTTCCGAAATTTCGACATTTTTCGAAAATCCTCAAAAATCCTCAAAACGATGAAAAACGGCATCCTGTGCTAGAATGTAAGGCTATAGCCTGCGTTTTTGACATTCCGACATTTTTTCGAAAATCCTCAAAATCCTCAAAACGATGAAAAAATAATGCTCTGCTAGACCGTAGGCTATAGCCTCGTGTTTTTGCCAGGTTTCGTCATTTTTTGAAAATTGTCAAAATCATGAAAAACGTAAGGCTATAGCCTTGCTTTTTTTCGAAAGTTCGACATTTTTCGAAAATCCTCAAAACGATGAAAAACGGCATGCTGTGCAAGACCGTAGGGCTATAGCCTTGCGCTTTTGCCAGGTTTCGTCATTTTTAGAAAATCGTCAAAATCATGAAAAAAATGTAAGGCTATAGCCTTGCGTTTTTTTCCCCGAAATTCCAACATTTTTAAAAAAATCCTCAAAAATCCTCAAAACGATGAAAAACGGCATGCTGTGCAAGACCGTAAGGATATAGCCTTGCGTTTTTGCCAGTTTTCTTCATTTTTTGAAATAGTCAAAATCATTAAAAAACGTAAGCCTATAGCCTTGCGTTTTTCGAAATTTCGACATTTTTCGAAAATCCTCAAAAATCCTCAAAACGATGAAAAACGGCATCCTGTGCAAGAATGTAAGGCTAATAGCCTTGCGTTTTTTTTTTTTTTTTAATTTCGACATTTTTCGAAAACCCTCAAAAAAAATCCTCAAAACAATAAAAAAACGGCATGCTGTGCAAGACCGTGAGGCTAAAGCCTTGCGTTTTTGGCAGGTTTCATTATTTTTTGAAAATCGTCAAAATCATGAAAAAAACCTAAGGCTATAGCCTTGCGTTTTTTTTTCGAAATTTTGACATTTTTCAAAAATCCTCAAAACGATGAAAAACGGCATGCTGTGCAAGACCGTAGGCTATAGCCTTGCGTTTTTGCCAGGTTTCATCATTTTTTGAAAATCGCCAAAATCATGAAAAACCGTAAGGCTATAGCCTTGCGTTTTTTTTTTTTTCGAAATTTCGACATTTTTTGAAAATCCTCAAAATCCTCAAAAATCCTCAAAACGATGAAAAACGGCATGCTGTGCAAGACCGTAAGGCTATAGCCTTGCGTTTTTGCCAGGTGTCTTCATTTTTTGAAAATCGCCAAAATCATGAAAAAACGTAAGCCTATAGCTTTGCGATAGGCTTGCTATAGCCTTGCCTATAGCCTTGCTAAGGCTATAGCCTTGCGTTTTTGCCAGGTTTCATTTTTTGAAAATCGTCAAAATCATGAAAAAACATAAGACTATAGCCTTGCGTTTTTTCGAAATTTCGACATTTTTCAATAATCCTCAAAAATCCTCAAAACGGTGAAAAAACGGCATCCTGTGCAAGAATGTAAGGCTATAGACTTGCGTTTTTGACAGTTCAACATTTTTCGAAAATCCTCAAAACGATGAAAAAAGCATGCTGTGCAAGACCGTAGGCTATAGCCTTGCGTTTTTGCCAGGTTTCGTCATTTTTGGAAAATTGTCAAAATCATGAAAAAAACGTGAGGCTATAGCCTTGCCTTTTTTTCCTCGAAATTTCAACATTTTTTTGAAAATCCTCAAAATCCTCAAAACGATGAAAGAAAAGCGTGCTGTGCAAGACCGTAGGCTATAGCCTTGCGTTTTGCCAGGTTTCGTCATTTTTGGAAAATCGTCAAAATCATGAAAAAACGTAAGGCTATAGCCTTGTGGTTTTTTCGAAATTTCGACATTTTTTGAAAATCCTCAAAATCCTCAAAAATCCTCAAAACGATGAAAAAAGCATGCTGTGCACGACCGTAGGCTATAGCCTTGCGTTTTTGCCAGGTTTCGTCATTTTTTGAAAATCGTCAAAATCATGAAAAAACGTAAGGCTATAGCCTTGTGGTTTTTTCGAAATTTCGACATTTTTCGAAAATCCTCAAAATCCTCAAAAATCCTCAAAACGATGAAAAAAAGCATGCTGTGCAAGACCGTAGGCTATAGCCTTGCGTTTTTGCCAGGTTTCGTCATTTTTTGAAAATCGTCAAAATCATGAAAAAACGTAAGGCTATAGCCTTGCGTTTTTTTTCCCGAAATTTCGACATTTTTCGAAAATCCTCAAAAATCCTCAAAACGATGAAAAACGGCATGCTGTGCAAGACCGTAGGCTATAGCCTTGCGTTTTTGCCAGGTTTCTTCATTTTTTGAAAATCGTCAAAATCATTAAAAAACGTAAGGCTATAGCCTTGCGTTTTTTCGAAATTTCGACATTTTTTTTCGAAAATCCTCAAAAATCCTCAAAACAATAAAAAACGGCATGCTGTACAAGACCGTGAGGCTAAAGCCTTGTGTTTTTGAAAATCGTCAAAATCATGAAAAAACCTAAGGCTATAGCCTTGCGTTTTTTCGAGATTTTGACATTTTTCAAAAATCCTCAAAAGGATGAAAAAAACGGCATGCTGTGCAAGACCGTAAGGCTATATTCTTGCGTTTTTGCCAGGTTTTCTTCATTTTTTGAAAATCGCCAAAATCATGAACAAACGTAAGCCTATAGCCTTGCGATAGGCTTGCTATAGCCTTGCCTATAGCCTTGCTAAGGCTATAGCCTTGCGTTTTTGCCAGGTTTCATTTTTTGAAAATCGTCAAAATCATGAAAAAACATGAGACTATAGCCTTGCGTTTTTTTTTTTTTTTTTTTTTTTTTGAAATTTCGACATTTTTCAATAATCCTCAAAAATCCTCAAAAACGATGAAAAACGGCATCCTGTGCAAGAATGTAAGGCTATAGCCTTGAGTTTTTGCCAGGTTTCGTCATTTTTGGAAAATTGTCAAAATCATGAAAAAACGTGAGGCTATAGCCTTGCGTTTTTTTCTCGAAATTTCAACATTTTTTGAAAATCCTCAAAATCTCAAAACGATGAAAGAAAAGCATGCTGTGCAAGACCGTAGGCTATATAGCCTTGCGTTTTTGCCAGGTTTCGTCATTTTTTGAAAATCGTCAAAATCATGAAAAAATGTAAGGCTATAGCCTTGCTTTTTTTTTTTTTTTTTTTTTTTTTTTTTTTTTTTTTTTTCGAAATTTTGACATTTTTCGAAAATCCTCAAAATCCTCAAAAATCCTCAAAACGATGAAAAAAAGCACGCTGTGCAAGACCGTACTATAGCCTTGCGTTTTTGCCAGGTTTCATCATTTTATGAAAATCGTCAAAATCATGAAAAAACGTAAGGTTATAAGCTTGTGGGTTTTTTTTTTTTTTTTTTTTTTTTTTTTCAAAATTTCGACATTTTTCGAAAATCCTCAAAATCCTAAAAAAATCCTCAAAATGATGAAAAACGAAATGCTGTGCAAGACCATAAGGCTATATTCTTGCGTTTTTTTGCCAGTTTTCGTCATTTTTCAAAATCGCTCAAAATTATGAAAAACGGTAAGGCTATAGCCTTACCGTTTTTCAAAATTTCGACATTTTTCGAAAATGCTCAACAATGCTCAAAATGATGAAAAACGGCATGCTGTGCAAGACCGTAAGGCTATAGCCTCGCGTTTTGCCAGTTTTCATCATTTTTCGAAATCGCTCAAAATGATGAAAAACGGTAAGGCTATAGCCTTACGCTTTTTTCAAAATTTCGACATTTTTCGAAAATGCTCAAAAATGCTCAAAATGATGAAAAACAGCATGCTGTGCGAGACCGTAAGGCTATAGCCTTGCGTTTTTGACAGTTTTCATCATTTTTCGAAATCGCTCAAAATGATGAAAAACGGTAAGGCTATAGCCCTACGCTTTTTTCAAAATTTCGACATTTTTCGAAAATGCTCAAAAATGCTCAAAATGATGAAAAACAGCATGCTGTGCAAGACCGTAAGGCTATAGCCTTGCGTTTTTGACAGTTTTCGTCATTTTTCGAAATCGCTCAAAATGATGAAAAACGGTAAGGCTATACCCTTACGCTTTTTTCAAAATTTCGACATTTTTCGAAAATGCTCAAAAATGCTCAAAATGATAAAAAAAGGCATGCTGTGCAAGACCATAAGGCTATAGCCTTGCGTTTTTGACAGTTTTCATCATTTTTCGAAATCGCTCAAAATCATGAAAAACGGTAAGGCTATAGCCTTACGCTTTTTTCAAAATTTCGACATTTTTCGAAAATGCTCAAAAATGCTCAAAATGATGAAAAACGGCATGCTGTGCAAGACCGTAAGGCTATAGCCTTGCGTTTTTGCCAGTTTTCGTCATTTTTTGAAATCGCTCAAAATTATGAAAAACGGTAAGGCTATAGCCTTACGCTTTTTTCAAAATTTCGACATTTTTCGAAAATGCTCAACAATGCTCAAAATGATGAAAAACAGCATGCTGTGCAAGACCGTAAGGCTATAGCCTTGCGTTTTTGACAGTTTTCATCATTTTTCGAAATCGCTCAAAATGATGAAAAACGGCTTTTTTCAAAATTTCGACATTTTTTCGAAAATGCTCAAAAATGCTCAAAATGATGAAAAACGGCATGCTGTGCAAGACCGTAAGGCTATAGCCTTGCGTTTTTGACAGTTTTCATCATTTTTCGAAATCGCTCAAAATGATGAAAAACGGTAAGGCTATAGCCTTACGCTTTTTTCAAAATTTCGACATTTTTCGAAAATGCTCAAAAATGCTCAAAATGCTGAAAAACAGCATGCTGTGCAAGACCGTAAGGCTATAGCCTTGCGTTTTTGACAGTTTTCATCATTTTTCGAAATCGCTCAAAATGATGAAAAACGGTAAGGCTATAGCCTTACGCTTTTTTCAAAATTTCGACATTTTTCGAAAATGCTCAACAATGCTCAAAATGATGAAAAACAGCATGCTGTGCAAGACCGTAAGGCTATAGCCTTGCGTTTTTGACAGTTTTCATCATTTTTCGAAATCGCTCAAAATGATGAAAAACGGTAAGGCTATAGCCTTACGCTTTTTTCAAAATTTCGACATTTTTCGAAAATGCTCAAAAATGCTCAAAATGATGAAAAACGGCATGCTGTGCAAGACCATGAGGCTATATTCTTGCGTTTTTGCCAGTTTTGGTCATTTTTCAAAATCGCTCAAAATTATGAAAAACGGTAAGGCTATAGCCTTACGCTTTTTTCAAAATTTCGACATTTTTCGAAAATGCTCAACAATGCTCAAAATGATGAAAAACAGCATGCTGTGCAAGACCGTAAGGCTATAGCCTTGCGTTTTTGACAGTTTTCATCATTTTTCGAAATCGCTCAAAATGATGAAGAACGCTAAGGCTATAGCCTTACGCTTTTTTCAAAATTTCGACATTTTTCGAAAATGCTCAAAAATGCTCAAAATGATGAAAAACGGCATGCTGTGCAAGACCATAAGGCTATAACCTTGCGTTTTTGACAGTTTTCGTCATTTTTCGAAATCGCTCAAAATTATGAAAAACGGTAAGGCTATAGCCTTACGCTTTTTTCAAAATTTCGACATTTTTCGAAAATGCTCAAAAATGCTCAAAATGATGAAAAACGGCATGCTGTGCAAGACCATAAGGCTATATTCTTGCGTTTTTGCCAGTTTTCGTCATTTTTCAAAATCGCTCAAAATTATGAAAAACGGTAAGGCTATAGCCTTACGCTTTTTTCAAAATTTCGTCATTTTTCGAAAATGCTCAAAAATGCTCAAAATGATGAAAAAACAGCATGCTGTGCAAGACCGTAAGGCTATAGCCTTGCGTTTTTGACAGTTTTCATCATTTTTCGAAATCGCTCAAAATGATGAAAAACGGTAAGGCTATAGCCTTACGCTTTTTTCAAAATTTCGACATTTTTCGAAAATGCTCAAAAATGCTCAAAATGATGAAAAACAGCATGCTGTGCAAGACCGTAAGGCTATAGCCTTGCGTTTTTGACAGTTTTCATCATTTTTCGAAATCGCTCAAAATGATGAAAAACGGTAAGGCTATAGCCTTACGCTTTTTTCAAAATTTCGACATTTTTCGAAAATGCTCAACAATGCTCAAAATGATGAAAAACAGCATGCTGTGCAAGACCGTAAGGCTATAGCCTTGCGTTTTTGACAGTTTTCATCATTTTTCGAAATCGCTCAAAATGATGAAAAACGGTAAGGCTATAGCCTTACGCTTTTTTCAAAATTTCGACATTTTTCGAAAATGCTCAAAAATGCTCAAAATGATGAAAAATAGCATGCTGTGCAAGACCGTAAGGCTATAGCCTTGCGTTTTTGCCAGTTTTCATCATTTTTTCGAAATCGCTCAAAACGATGAAAAACGGTAAGGCTATAGCCTTACGCTTTTTTTCAAAATTTCGACATTTTTCGAAAATGCTCAAAAATGCTCAAAATGATGAAAAACGGCATGCTGTGCAAGACCATGAGGCTATATTCTTGCGTTTTTGCCAGTTTTGGTCATTTTTCAAAATCGCTCAAAATTATGAAAAACGGTAAGGCTATAGCCTTACGCTTTTTTCAAAATTTCGACATTTTTCGAAAATGCTCAACAATGCTCAAAATGATGAAAAACAGCATGCTGTGCAAGACCGTAAGGCTATAGCCTTGCGTTTTTGACAGTTTTCATCATTTTTCGAAATCGCTTAAAATGATGAAAAACGGTAAGGCTATAGCCTTACGCTTTTTTCAAAATTTCGACATTTTTCGAAAATGCTCAAAAATGCTCAAAATGATGAAAAAAGGCATGCTGTGCAAGACCATAAGGCTATAGCCTTGCGTTTTTGACAGTTTTCGTCATTTTTCAAAATTATGAAAAACGGTAAGGCTATAGCCTTACGCTTTTTTCAAAATTTCGACATTTTTCGAAAATGCTCAAAAATGCTCAAAATGATGAAAAACGGCATGCTGTGCAAGACCATGAGGCTATATTCTTGCATTTTTGCCAGTTTTGGTCATTTTTCAAAATCGCTCAAAATTATGAAAAACGGTAAGGCTATAGCCTTACGCTTTTTTCAAAATTTCGGCATTTTTCGAAAATGCTCAACAATGCTCAAAATGATGAAAAACAGCATGCTGTGCAAGACCGTAAGGCTATAGCCTTGCGTTTTTGACAGTTTTCATCATTTTTCGAAATCGCTCAAAATGATGAAAAACGGTAAGGCTATAGCCTTACGCTTTTTTCAAAATTTCGACATTTTTCGAAAATGCTCAACAATGCTCAAAATGATGAAAAACAGCATGCTGTGCAAGACCGTAAGGCTATAGCCTTGCGTTTTTGACAGTTTTTCATCATTTTTCGAAATCGCTCAAAATGATGAAAAACGGTAAGGCTATAGCCTTACGCTTTTTTCAAAATTTTGACATTTTTCGAAAATGCTCAAAAATGCTCAAAATGATGAAAAACGGCATGCTGTGCAAGACCATGAGGCTATATTCTTGCGTTTTTGCCAGTTTTCGTCATTTTTCAAAATCGCTCAAAATTATGAAAAACGGTAAGGCTATAGCCTTACGCTTTTTTCAAAATTTCGACATTTTTCGAAAATGCTCAACAATGCTCAAAATGATGAAAAACAGTATGCTGTGCAAGACCGTAAGGCTATAGCCTTGCGTTTTTGCCAGTTTTCGTCATTTTTCGAAATCGCTCAAAATTATGAAAAACGGTAAGGCTATAGCCTTACGCTTTTTTCAAAATTTCGACATTTTTAGAAAATGCTCAAAAATGCTCAAAATGATGAAAAACAGCATGCTGTGCAAGACCGTAAGGCTATAGCCTTGCGTTTTTGACAGTTTTCATCATTTTTCGAAATCGCTCAAAATGATGAAAAACGGTAAGGCTATAGCCTTACGCTTTTTTCAAAATTTCGACATTTTTCGAAAATGCTCAACAATGCTCAAAATGATGAAAAACAGCATGCTGTGCAAGACCGTAAGGCTATAGCCTTGCGTTTTTGACAGTTTTCATCATTTTTTCGAAATCGCTCAAAATGATGAAAAACGGTAAGGCTATAGCCTTACGTCTTTTTCAAAATTTTGACATTTTTCGAAAATGCTCAAAAATGCTCAAAATGATGAAAAACGGCATGCTGTGCAAGACCGTAAGGCTATAGCCTTGCGTTTTTGACAGTTTTCATCATTTTTCGAAATCGCTCAAAATGATGAAAAACGGTAAGGCTATAGCCTTACGCTTTTTTCAAAATTTCGACATTTTTCGAAAATGCTCAAAAATGCTCAAAATGATGAAAAACAGCATGCTGTGCAAGACCGTAAGGCTATAGCCTTGCGTTTTTGACAGTTTTCATCATTTTTCGAAATCGCTCAAAATGATGAAAAACGGTAAGGCTATAGCCTTACGCTTTTTTCAAAATTTCGACATTTTTCGAAAATGCTCAACAATGCTCAAAATGATGAAAAACAGCATGCTGTGCAAGACCGTAAGGCTATAGCCTTGCGTTTTTGACAGTTTTCATCATTTTTCGAAATCGCTCAAAATGATGAAAAACGGTAAGGCTATAGCCTTACGCTTTTTTCAAAATTTCGACATTTTTCGAAAATGCTCAAAAATGCTCAAAATGATGAAAAACAGCATGCTGTGCAAGACCGTAAGGCTATAGCCTTGCGTTTTTGACAGTTTTCATCATTTTTCGAAATCGCTCAAAATGATGAAAAACGGTAAGGCTATAGCCTTACGCTTTTTTTCAAAATTTTGACATTTTTCGAAAATGCTCAAAAATGCTCAAAATGATGAAAAACGGCATGCTGTGCAAGACCATGAGGCTATATTCTTGCGTTTTTGCCAGTTTTCGTCATTTTTCAAAATCGCTCAAAATTATGAAAAACGGTAAGGCTATAGCCTTACGCTTTTTTCAAAATTTCGACATTTTTCGAAAATGCTCAACAATGCTCAAAATGATGAAAAACAGCATTTTTCGAAATCGCTCAAAATGATGAAAAATGGTAAGGCTATAGCCTTACGCTTTTTTCAAAATTTCGACATTTTTCGAAAATGCTCAACAATGCTCAAAATGATGAAAAACAGCATGCTGTGCAAGACCGTAAGGCTATAGCCTTGCGTTTTTGACAGTTTTCATCATTTTTCGAAATCGCTCAAAATGATGAAAAACGGTAAGGCTATAGCCTTACGCTTTTTTCAAAATTTCGACATTTTTCGAAAATGCTCAAAAATGCTCAAAATGATGAAAAACAGCATGCTGTGCAAGACCGTAAGGCTATAGCCTTGCGTTTTTGACAGTTTTCATAATTTTTCGAAATCGCTCAAAATAATGAAAAACGGTAAGGCTATAGCCTTACGCTTTTTTCAAAATTTCGACATTTTTCGAAAATGCTCAAAAATGCTCAAAATGATGAAAAAAACGGCATGCTGTGCAAGACCGTAAGGCTATAGCCTTGTGTTTTTGACAGTTTTCATCATTTTTCGAAATCGCTCAAAATGATGAAAAACGGTAAGGCTATAGCCTTACGCTTTTTTCAAAATTTCGACATTTTTCGAAAATGCTCAAAAATGCTCAAAATGATGAAAAACGGCATGCTGTGCAAGACCGTAAGGCTTTAGCCTTGCGTTTTTGACAGTTTTCATCATTTTTCGAAATCGCTCAAAATGATGAAAAACGGTAAGGCTATAGCCTTACGCTTTTTTCAAAATTTCGACATTTTTCGAAAATGCTCAACAATGCTCAAAATGATGAAAAACGGCATGCTGTGCAAGACCGTAAGGCTATAGCCTTGCGTTTTTGACAGTTTTCATCATTTTTCGAAATCGCTCAAAATGATGAAAAACGGTAAGGCTATAACCTTAAGCATTTTTCAAAATTTCGACATTTTTCGAAAATGCTCAATAATGCTCAAAATGATGAAAAACAGCATGCTGTGCAAGACCGTAAGGCTATAGCCTTGCGTTTTTGACAGTTTTCATCATTTTTTTTCGAAATCGCTCAAAATGATGAAAAACGGTAAGGCTATAGCCTTACGCTTTTTTCAAAATTTCGACATTTTTCGAAAATGCTCAAAAATGCTCAAAATGATGAAAAACAGCATGCTGTACAAGACCGTAAGGCTATAGCCTTGCGTTTTTGCCAGTTTTTCGTCATTTTTCGAAATCGCTCAAAATGATGAAAAACGGTAAGGCTATAGCCTTACGCTTTTTTCAAAATTTCGACATTTTTCGAAAATGCTCAAAAATGCTCAAAATGATGAAAAACAGCATGCTGTGCAAGACCGTAAGGCTATAGCCTTGCGTTTTTGACAGTTTTCATCATTTTTCGAAATCGCTCAAAATGATGAAAAACGGTAAGGCTATAGCCTTACGCTTTTTTCAAATTTCGACATTTTTCGAAAATGCTCAAAAATGCTCAAAATGATGAAAAACGGCATGCTGTGCAAGACCGTAAGGCTATAGCCTTGCGTTTTTGACAGTTTTCATCATTTTTCGAAATCGCTCAAAATGATGAAAAACGGTAAGGCTATAGCCTTACGCTTTTTTCAAAATTTCGACATTTTTCGAAAATGCTCAAAAATGCTCAAAATGATGAAAAACAGCATGCTGTGCAAGACCGTAAGGCTATAGCCTTGCGTTTTTGACAGTTTTCATCATTTTTCGAAATCGCTCAAAATGATGAAAAACGGTAAGGCTATAGCCTTACGCTTTTTTCAAAATTTCGACATTTTTCGAAAATGCTCAACAATGCTCAAAATGATGAAAAACAGCATGCTGTGCAAGACCGTAAGGCTATAGCCTTGCGTTTTTGACAGTTTTCATCATTTTTCGAAATCGCTCAAAATGATGAAAAACGGTAAGGCTATAGCCTTACGCTTTTTTCAAAATTTCGACATTTTTCGAAAATGCTCAAAAATGCTCAAAATGATGAAAAACAGCATGCTGTGCAAGACCGTAAGGCTATAGCCTTGCGTTTTTGACAGTTTTCATCATTTTTCGAAATCGCTCAAAATGATGAAAAACGGTAAGGCTATAGCCTTACGCTTTTTTCAAAATTTTGACATTTTTCGAAAATGCTCAAAAATGCTCAAAATGATGAAAAACGGCATGCTGTGCAAGACCATGAGGCTATATTCTTGCGTTTTTGCCAGTTTTCGTCATTTTTCAAAATCGCTCAAAATTATGAAAAACGGTAAGGCTATAGCCTTACGCTTTTTTCAAAATTTCGACATTTTTCGAAAATGCTCAACAATGCTCAAAATGATGAAAAACAGCATTTTTCGAAATCGCTCAAAAATGATGAAAAATGGTAAGGCTATAGCCTTACGCTTTTTTCAAAATTTCGACATTTTTCGAAAATGCTCAACAATGCTCAAAATGATGAAAAACAGCATGCTGTGCAAGACCGTAAGGCTATAGCCTTGCGTTTTTGACAGTTTTCATCATTTTTCGAAATCGCTCAAAATGATGAAAAACGGTAAGGCTATAGCCTTACGCTTTTTTCAAAATTTCGACATTTTTCGAAAATGCTCAAAAATGCTCAAAATGATGAAAAACAGCATGCTGTGCAAGACCGTAAGGCTATAGCCTTGCGTTTTTGCCAGTTTTCATCATTTTTCGAAATCGCTCAAAATAATGAAAAACGGTAAGGCTATAGCCTTACGCTTTTTTCAAAATTTCGACATTTTTCGAAAATGCTCAAAAATGCTCAAAATGATGAAAAACGGCATGCTGTGCAAGACCGTAAGGCTATAGCCTTGCGTTTTTGACAGTTTTCATCATTTTTCGAAATCGCTCAAAATGATGAAAAACGGTAAGGCTATAGCCTTACGCTTTTTTCAAAATTTCGACATTTTTCGAAAATGCTCAAAAATGCTCAAAATGATGAAAAACAGCATGCTGTGCAAGACCGTAAGGCTATAGCCTTGCGTTTTTGACAGTTTTCATCATTTTTCGAAATCGCTCAAAATGATGAAAAACGGTAAGGCTATAGCCTTACGCTTTTTTCAAAATTTCGACATTTTTCGAAAATGCTCAACAATGCTCAAAATGATGAAAAACGGCATGCTGTGCAAGACCGTAAGGCTATAGCCTTGCGTTTTTGACAGTTTTCATCATTTTTCGAAATCGCTCAAAATGATGAAAAACGGTAAGGCTATAGCCTTAAGCTTTTTTCAAAATTTCGACATTTTTCGAAAATGCTCAAAAATGCTCAAAATGATGAAAAACAGCATGCTGTGCAAGACCGTAAGGCTATAGCCTTGCGTTTTTGACAGTTTTCATCATTTTTCGAAATCGCTCAAAATGATGAAAAACGGTAAGGCTATAGCCTTACGCTTTTTTCAAAATTTCGACATTTTTCGAAAATGCTCAAAAATGCTCAAAATGATGAAAAACAGCATGCTGTACAAGACCGTAAGGCTATAGCCTTGCGTTTTTGACAGTTTTCGTCATTTTTCGAAATCGCTCAAAATGATGAAAAACGGTAAGGCTATAGCCTTACGCTTTTTTCAAAATTTCGACATTTTTCGAAAATGCTCAAAAATGCTCAAAATGATGAAAAACAGCATGCTGTGCAAGACCGTAAGGCTATAGCCTTGCGTTTTTGACAGTTTTCATCATTTTTCGAAATCGCTCAAAATGATGAAAAACGGTAAGGCTATAGCCTTACGCTTTTTTCAAAATTTCGACATTTTTCGAAAATGCTCAAAAATGCTCAAAATGATGAAAAACGCATGCTGTGCAAGACCGTAAGGCTATAGCCTTGCGTTTTTGACAGTTTTTCATTTATTTTTCGAAATCGCTCAAAATGATGAAAAACGGTAAGGCTATAGCCTTACGCTTTTTTCAAAATTTCGACATTTTTCGAAAATGCTCAAAAATGCTCAAAATGATGAAAAAAAGGCATGCTGTGCAAGACCGTAAGGCTATAGCCTTGCGTTTTTGACAGTTTTCATCATTTTTCGAAATCGCTCAAAATGATGAAAAACGGTAAGGCTATAGCCTTACGCTTTTTTCAAAATTTCGACATTTTTCGAAAATGCTCAAAAATGCTCAAAATGATGAAAAACAGCATGCTGTGCAAGACCGTAAGGCTATAGCCTTGCGTTTTTGACAGTTTTCATCATTTTTTTCCGAAATCGCTCAAAATGATGAAAAACGGTAAGGCTATAGCCTTACGCTTTTTTCAAAATTTCGACATTTTTCGAAAATGCTCAAAAATGCTCAAAATGATGAAAAACGGCATGCTGTGCAAGACCGTAAGGCTATAGCCTTGCGTTTTTGACAGTTTTCGTCATTTTTCGAAATCGCTCAAAATGATGAAAAACGGTAAGGCTATAGCCTTAAGCTTTTTTCAAAATTTCGACATTTTTCGAAAATGCTCAAAAATGCTCAAAATGATGAAAAACAGCATGCTGTGCAAGACCGTAAGGCTATAGCCTTGCGTTTTTGACAGTTTTCATCATTTTTCGAAATCGCTCAAAATGATGAAAAACGGTAAGGCTATAGCCTTACGCTTTTTTCAAAATTTCGACATTTTTCGAAAATGCTCAAAAATGCTCAAAATGATGAAAAACAGCATGCTGTACAAGACCGTAAGGCTATAGCCTTGCGTTTTCGTCATTTTTCGTCATTTTTCAAAATCGCTCAAAATGATGAAAAATGGTAAGGCTATAGCCTTACGCTTTTTTCAAAATTTCGACATTTTTCGAAAATGCTCAAAAATGCTCAAAATGATGAAAAACGGCATGCTGTGCAAGACCGTACGGCTATAGCCTTGCGTTTTTGCCAGTTTTCGTCATTTTTCAAAATCGCTCAAAATAATGAAAAACGGTAAGGCTATAGCCTTACGCTTTTTTCAAAATTTCGACATTTTTCGAAAATGCTCAAAAATGCTCAAAATGATGAAAAACGGCATGCTGTGCAAGAACCGTAAGGCTATAGCCTTACGCTTTTTTCAAAATTTCGACATTTTTCGAAAATGCTCAAAAATGCTCAAAATGATGAAAAACAGCATGCTGTGCAAGACCGTAAGGCTATAGCCTTGCGTTTTTGACAGTTTTCATCATTTTTCGAAATCGCTCAAAATGATGAAAACGGTAAGGCTATAGCCTTACGCTTTTTTCAAAATTTCGACATTTTTCGAAAATGCTCAAAAATGCTCAAAATGATGAAAAACAGCATGCTGTGCAAGACCGTAAGGCTATAGCCTTGCGTTTTTGACAGTTTTCATCATTTTTCGAAATCGCTCAAAATGATGAAAAACGGTAAGGCTATAGCCTTACGCTTTTTTCAAAATTTCGACATTTTTCGAAAATGCTCAAAAATGCTCAAAATGATGAAAAATAGCATGCTGTGCAAGACCGTAAGGCTATAGCCTTGCGTTTTTGACAGTTTTCATCATTTTTTCGAAAATCGCTCAAAATGATGAAAAACGGTAAGGCTATAGCCTTACGCTTTTTTCAAATTTTCGACATTTTTCGAAAATGCTCAAAAATGCTCAAAATGATGAAAAACGGCATGCTGTGCAAGACCATGAGAATATATCTTGCATTTTTGCCAGTTTTGTCATTTTTCGAAAATCGCTCAAAATATGAAAAACGGTAAGGCTATAGCCTTACGCTTTTTTCAAAATTTCGACATTTTTCGAAAATGCTCAACAATGCTCAAAATGATGAAAAACAGCATGCTGTGCAAGACCGTAAGGCTATAGCCTTGCGTTTTTGACAGTTTTCATCATTTTTCGAAATCGCTCAAAATGATGAAAAACGGTAAGGCTATAGCCTTACGCTTTTTTCAAAATTTCGACATTTTTCGAAAATGCTCAACAATGCTCAAAATGATGAAAAACAGCATGCTGTGCAAGACCGTAAGGCTATAGCCTTGCGTTTTTTGACAGTTTTCATCATTTTTCGAAATCGCTCAAAATGAT
>CM076982.1:19277400-19304900 GCA_039105355.1 Benthosema pterotum
AATGATGAAAAACAGCATGCTGTGCAAGACCGTAGGCTATAGCCTTGCGTTTTTGACAGTTTTTCATCTTTTTCGAAATCGCTCAAAATGATGAAAAACGGTAAGGCTATAGCCTTACGCTTTTTTCAAAATTTCGACATTTTTCGAAAATGCTCAAAAATGCTCAAAATGATGAAAAACAGCATGCTGTGCAAGACCGTAAGGCTATAGCCTTGCGTTTTTGCCAGTTTTCGTCATTTTTCGAAATCGCTCAAAATCATGAAAAACGGTAAGGCTATATATAGCCTTACGCTTTTTTCAAAATTTCGACATTTTTCGAAAATGCTCAAAAATGCTCAAAATGATGAAAAACGGCATGCTGTGCAAGACCGTAAGGCTATAGCCTTGCGTTTTTGACAGTTTTCATCATTTTTCGAAATCTCGCTCAAAATGATGAAAAACGGTAAGGCTATAGCCTTACTCTTTTTTCAAAATTTCGACATTTTTCGAAAATGCTCAACAATGCTCAAAATGATGAAAAACAGCATGCTGTGCAAGACCGTAAGGCTATAGCCTTGCGTTTTGACAGTTTTCATCATTTTTCGAAATCGCTCAAAATGATGAAAAACGGTAAGGCTATAGCCTTACGCTTTTTTCAAAATTTCGACATTTTTCGAAAATGCTCAAAAATGCTCAAAATGATGAAAAACAGCATGCTGTGCAAGACCGTAAGGCTATAGCCTTGCGTTTTTGACAGTTTTCATCATTTTTCGAAATCGCTCAAAATGATGAAAAACGGTAAGGCTATAGCCTTACGCTTTTTTCAAAATTTCGACATTTTTCGAAAATGCTCAAAAATGCTCAAAATGATGAAAAACAGCATGCTGTGCAAGACCGTAAGGCTATAGCCTTGCGTTTTTGACAGTTTCATCATTTTTCGAAATCGCTCAAAATCATGAAAAACGGTAAGGCTATATATAGCCTTACGCTTTTTTCAAAATTTCGACATTTTTCGAAAATGCTCAAAAATGCTCAAAATGATGAAAAACAGCATGCTGTGCAAGACCGTAAGGCTATAGCCTTGCGTTTTTGACAGTTTTCATCATTTTTCGAAATCGCTCAAAATGATGAAAAACGGTAAGGCTATAGCCTTACGCTTTTTTCAAAATTTCGACATTTTTCGAAAATGCTCAAAAATGCTCAAAATGATGAAAAAAGGCATGCTGTGCAAGACCATAAGGCTATAGCCTTGCGTTTTTGACAGTTTTCGTCATTTTTCGAAATCGCTCAAAATTATGAAAAACGGTAAGGCTATAGCCTTACGCTTTTTTCAAAATTTTGACATTTTTCGAAAATGCTCAAAAATGCTCAAAATGATGAAAAACAGCATGCTGTGCAAGACCGTAAGGCTATAGCCTTGCGTTTTTGACAGTTTTCATCATTTTTCGAAATCGCTCAAAATGATGAAAAACGGTAAGGCTATAGCCTTACACTTTTTTTCAAAATGTGACATTTTTCGAAAAATGCTCAAAAATGCTCAAAATGATGAAAAACAGCATGCTGTGCAAGACCGTAAGGCTATAGCCTTGCGTTTTTGACAGTTTTTGTCCTTTTTCGAAATCGCTCAAAATGATGAAAAACGGTAAGGCTATAGCCTTACGCTTTTTTCAAAATTTCGACATTTTTCGAAAATGCTCAAAAATGCTCAAAATGATGAAAAAAGGCATGCTGTGCAAGACCATAAGGCTATAGCCTTGCGTTTTTGACAGTTTTTGTCCTTTTTCGAAATCGCTCAAAATGATGAAAAACGGTAAGGCTATAGCCTTACGCTTTTTTCAAAATTTTGACATTTTTCGAAAATGCTCAAAAATGCTCAAAATGATGAAAAACGGCATGCTGTGCAAGACCGTAAGGCTATAGCCTTGCGTTTTTGCCAGTTTTCGTCATTTTTCAAAATCGCTCAAAATATGAAAAACGGTAAGGCTATAGCCTTACGCTTTTTTCAAAATTTCGACATTTTTCGAAAATGCTCAAAAATGCTCAAAATGATGAAAAACAGCATGCTGTGCAAGACCGTAAGGCTATAGCCTTGCGTTTTTGACAGTTTTCATCATTTTTCGAAATCGCTCAAAATGATGAAAAACGGTAAGGCTATAGCCTTACGCTTTTTTCAAAATTTCGACATTTTTCGAAAATGCTCAAAAATGCTCAAAATGATGAAAAAAGCATGCTGTGCAAGACCATAAGGCTATAGCCTTGCGTTTTTGACAGTTTTCATCATTTTTCGAAATCGCTCAAAATGATGAAAAACGGTAAGGCTATAGCCTTACGCTTTTTTCAAAATTTCGACATTTTTCGAAAATGCTCAAAAATGCTCAAAATGATGAAAAAAGGCATGCTGTGCAAGACCATAAGGCTATAGCCTTGCGTTTTTGCCAGTTTTCTCATCATTTTTCGTCATTTTTCGAAATCGCTCAAAATTATGAAAAAGGTAAGGCTATAGCCTTACGCTTTTTTCAAAATTTCGACATTTTTCGAAAATGCTCAAAAATGCTCAAAATGATGAAAAACGGCATGCTGTGCAAGACCATAAGGCTATATTCTTGCGTTTTTGCCAGTTTTCGTCATTTTTCAAAATCGCTCAAAATTATGAAAAACGGTAAGGCTATAGCCGTACGCTTTTTTCAAAATTTCGACATTTTTCGAAAATGCTCAAAAATGCTCAAAATGATGAAAAACAGCATGCTGTGCAAGACCGTAAGGCTATAGCCTTGCGTTTTTGCCAGTTTTCGTCATTTTTCGAAATCGCTCAAAATGATGAAAAACGGTAAGGCTATAGCCTTACGCTTTTTTCAAAATTTCGACATTTTTCGAAAATGCTCAAAAATGCTCAAAATGATGAAAAAAGGCATGCTGTGCAAGACCATAAGGCTATAGCCTTGCGTTTTTGACAGTTTTCGTCATTTTTCGAAATCGCTCAAAATTATGAAAAAAGGTAAGGCTATAGCCTTACGCTTTTTTCAAAATTTCGACATTTTTCGAAAATGCTCAAAAATGCTCAAAATGATGAAAAACAGCATGCTGTGCAAGACCGTAAGGCTATAGCCTTGCGTTTTTGACAGTTTTCATCATTTTTCGAAATCGCTCAAAATGATGAAAAACGGTAAGGCTATAGCCTTACGCTTTTTTCAAAATTTCGACATTTTTCGAAAATGCTCAAAAATGCTCAAAATGATGAAAAAAGGCATGCTGTGCAAGACCATAAGGCTATAGCCTTGC
The DNA here is from genome assembly GCA_039105355.1 of Benthosema pterotum. Lineage (NCBI taxonomy): Eukaryota > Metazoa > Chordata > Actinopteri > Myctophiformes > Myctophidae > Benthosema > Benthosema pterotum. Next base: position 19,280,659 of record CM076982.1, read on the forward strand.
GTTTTTGACAGTTTTTGTCCTTTTTCGAAATCGCTCAAAATGATGAAAAACGGTAAGGCTATAGCCTTACGCTTTTTTCAAAATTTTGACATTTTTCGAAAATGCTCAAAAATGCTCAAAATGATGAAAAACGGCATGCTGTGCAAGACCATGAGGCTATATTCTTGCGTTTTTGCCAGTTTTCGTCATTTTTCAAAATCGCTCAAAATTATGAAAAACGGTAAGGCTATAGCCTTACGCTTTTTTCAAAATTTCGACATTTTTCGAAAATGCTCAAAAATGCTCAAAATGATGAAAAACGGCATGCTGTGCAAGACCATGAGGCTATAGCCTTGCGTTTTGACAGTTTTTGTCCTTTTTTCGAAATCGCTCAAAATGATGAAAAACGCATGCTGTGCAAGACCATAAGGCTATAGCCTTGCGTTTTTGACAGTTTTTGTCCTTTTTCAAAATCGCTCAAAATGATGAAAAACGGTAAGGCTATAGCCTTACGCTTTTTTCAAATTTCGACATTTTTCGAAAATTATCAAAATGCTCAAAATGATGAAAAACGGCATGCTGTTCAAGACATAAGGCTATATTCCTTGCGTTTTTGCCAGTTTTCGTCATTTTTCAAAATCGCTCAAAATTATGAAAAACGGTAAGGCTATAGCCTTACGCTTTTTTCAAAATTTCGACATTTTTCGAAAATGCTCAACAATGCTCAAAATGATGAAAAACAGCATGCTGTGCAAGACCGTAAGGCTATAGCCTTGCGTTTTTGACAGTTTTCATCATTTTTCGAAATCGCTCAAAATGATGAAAAACGGTAAGGCTATAGCCTTACGCTTTTTTCAAAATTTCGACATTTTCGAAAATGCTCAAAAATGCTCAAAATGATGAAAAACAGCATGCTGTGCAAGACCGTAAGGCTATAGCCTTGCGTTTTTGACAGTTTTCATCATTTTTCGAAATCGCTCAAAATGATGAAGAACGCTAAGGCTATAGCCTTACGCTTTTTTCAAAATTTCGACATTTTTCGAAAATGCTCAAAAATGCTCAAAATGATGAAAAACGGCATGCTGTGCAAGACCATAAGGCTATAGCCTTGCGTTTTTGCCAGTTTTTGTCCTTTTTCGAAATCGTCAAAATGATGAAAAACGGTAAGGCTATAGCCTTACGCTTTTTTCAAAATTTCGACATTTTTCGAAAATGCTCAAAAATGCTCAAAATGATGAAAAACAGCATGCTGTGCAAGACCGTAAGGCTATAGCCTTGCGTTTTTGCCAGTTTTCATCATTTTTCGAAATCGCTCAAAATGATGAAAAACGGTAAGGCTATAGCCTTACGCTTTTTTCAAAATTTCGACATTTTTCGAAAATGCTCAAAAATGCTCAAAATGATGAAAAAGGCATGCTGTGCAAGACCATAAGGCTATAACCTTGCGTTTTTTGACAGTTTTCGTTCATTTTTTTCGAAATCGCTCAAAATTATGAAAAAAGGTAAGGCTATAGCCTTACGCTTTTTTCAAATATTTCGACATTTTTCGAAAATGCTCAAAAATGCTCAAAATGATGAAAAACAGCATGCTGTGCAAGACCGTAAGGCTATAGCCTTGCGTTTTGACAGTTTTCATCATTTTTCGAAATCGCTCAAAATCATGAAAAACGGTAAGGCTAAAGCCTTACGCTTTTTTCAAAATTTCGACATTTTTCGAAAATGCTCAAAAATGCTCAAAATGATGAAAAACAGCATGCTGTGCAAGACCGTAAGGCTATAGCCTTGCGTTTTTGACAGTTTTTCATCATTTTTCGAAATCGCTCAAATGATGAAAAACGGTAAGGCTATAGCCTTACGCTTTTCAAAATTTCGACATTTTTCGAAAATGCTCAACAATGCTCAAAATGATGAAAAACGGCATGCTGTGCAAGACCATAAGGCTATAACCTTGCGTTTTTGACAGTTTTCGTCATTTTTCGAAATCGCTCAAAATGATGAAAAACGGTAAGGCTATAGCCTTACGCTTTTTTCAAATTTCACATTTTTCGAAAATGCTCAAAAATGCTCAACATGATGAAAAACGACATGCTGTGCAAGACCATGAGGCTATATTCTTGCGTTTTGCCAGTTTTGGTCATTTTTCAAAATCGCTCAAAATTATGAAAAACGGTAAGGCTTTTTTTCAAAATTTTGACATTTTTTCGAAAATGCTCAAAATGCTCAAAATGATGAAAAACGCTTGCTGTGCAAGACCGTAAGGCTACGCTTTTTTTCAAAATTTTCGACATTTTTTGAAAATGCTTAAAAATGCTCAAAAATGATGAAAAACGCCATACTGTGCAAGACCGTAAGGCTAGGCTTGCGTTTTTGCCAGTTTTCGTCATTTTTCGAAATCGCTCAAAATTATGAAAAACGGTAAGGCTATAGCCTTGCGCTTTTTTCAAAATTACGACATTTTTCGAAAACGCTAAAAAATGCTCAGAATGATAAAAAACGGCATGCTGTGCAAGACCGTAAGGCTATAGCCTTGCGTTTTTGCCAGTTTTCGCTCAAAATGATGAAAAACTTTAAGGCTATAGCTTTACGCTTTTTACAAATTCCGAGGATTTTTCAAAAATCCTAAAAACGATGAAAAAAGCATGCTGTGCAAGACCGTAGGCTATAGCCTTGCGTTTTTGCCAGGTTTTGTAATTTTTTGAAAATCATCAAAATCATGAAAAAACGTAAGGTTATAGCTTGTGGTTTTTTTTGAAATTTCGACATTTTTCGAAAATCCTCAAAAATCCTCAATTTTTTTTCGAAAATCCTCAAAAAGATGAAAAAACGGCATGTTGTGCAAGACCGTAGGCTATAGCCTTGCCCTTTTGCCAGGTTTCATCATTTTTTGAAAATCGTCAAAATCATGAAAAAACGTAATTAAGGCTATACCTGCGTTTTTTCGAATTTTTTTCGATTTTCACATTTTTCGAAAATCCTCAAAAATGCTCAAAACGATGAAAAACAGCATCCATTTTTGAAAATCGTCAAAATCATGAAAAATTGTAAGGCTATAGCCATGCGTTTTTGCCAGGTTTTCGTCATTTTTCGAAAATCCTCAAAAATGACGAAAAACAACATAGGCCTACTATACTATGTTGGTTTTTTCGACATTTTTTGAAAATCCTCAAAACGATGAAAAACGGCTTGCTGTGCAAGACCGTACTATATTAGTCGTCATTTTTGCCAGGTTTCAGCACTGAAAATCTTCGAAAATGACGGAAAACTACATCCTATTCTATGCTGTTTTTTCTCGATTTCAACATTCTTCTAAATTCCTCAAAAATTATGAAAAAATTGCATACTATAGTGTGTTTTCCGAGACCGTGTGGTATAGCCCGACGTCTTTCTTCGATTTGGTCATTTCCAAAAATCATAGAAAACACCGTTTTTGACATACTAGTAAATATATCGAAAATCCTTAAAAATGATTTAAAACGGCATGCTATGTAAAACTAAACCCATTGAGCAAGGCACCACAGGAGTTGAACCCCGTTCTGGTAAACCAGAAGAACCATATCCAGTGCCGTAGTTTGGAGAATCGGAGAGTGCCCATTCATGCCCCAAGTTCTCGATTTCGACATTCATCAAAAATCCTCAAAAACAATGAAAAAGGGATATTATAGCATGTTGTCCGTGTGCTTTAGCCTTCCATTTCGTAATCTTTCGAAGTTTCTTGAAAACAACGAAAAACGGCATACTATAGCATGTTGTCAGAGACCGTTGGGCTATAGCCTGTCGTTTTTCTTTGATTTCGTCATTTTTCGACAATCCTCGAAAACGACGATTTTTCAAAATTCGTGATCTTGACATTTTTTCTAAAATCCTCAAAAACGATGTAAAACAGAATATTTCATTTTGAGGATTGTCGAAGTCGAGTATGACAAAAAAACGTTGTTTTCGAGAATTTTTGAAAAATGACGAAAACGAAGAAGATGGACAAGATGCTACAGTATAGTATGCCAAATTTTCGACATACTATAGCATATATGTCAAACTCAAGGCCAAAACTCGTGGGATGATATTTAAGTGCTATCAGAACCTCTGTTACAGTACATTGCACACACCATGATAAGAAATGAATGCAGCTAAACATCTTACTTTTGCAACTCAATTGATTTTCCTAGTCATTTTACTATGAAAGGAGTGAGGATCATAGAACAGGAAACTGAACATTTTTAAGGATTCTTTTAGTTTTTTCCTTGGTCATCCTTGTAAACCCCATGTGTCGAAACTCCGGCCCTCGACTTGTACCAATATTTCTATTTTGGCTTGCTGTGGATTTGAGTTTGACATCCCTCTACTATAGTATGTCGGAAAAACGTTGTTTTCGATGATTTTCGGAAAATGACGAAATCGAGAATTTTAGACATCAAAAATCATGGTTTCAAGGATTTTCGAAAAATGACAAAATCGAAGAAAAACAACGGGCTGTAGCACATAGTCTATTTTTGAGGATTTCCGAAATCGAGAATTTTCGACATACTATACTGTGTTGAAAAACTTTGTTTTAAAGGATTGTCGAAATCGAGAATTTTAGACATAATTATTATAGTATGTAGAACAGGACCAAAATAGATCATGTTTTATTTCTAAAAGCTCAAACCCATTGCATTGCAAAGCAGAGCTCATTTACTATGACAGGAGCAACAACAGGAGCTTGTATGAATGTATAAACATTTTTCAGCAGATTAATTCATTCAGATGTAAGGAAATAATTATGACGATTACACAAAATAATTCCAATCCTCTAAAATATTTTTATTATATATTATTATATTATATTATTATTACCCTTATCATTGCTATTATTATTATTATGGCAATTGTGTGTGACAGGCCTACTGAGCGATACTTAGTGGTACATAAGTGTTTGGCCGCTAGCATTGAAAAACATTTTACATGTTCATGCTTTGACTTGTTTTCTGTTTGTTTGTTGAAGGTGTCAAACCCTAGTCATACCTGCAATAAGATATAATTATAAGCCAACTCAAGCCAGCCTTAGAGCCAGGTCTGTGTTTTTTCTCTGAATTGTGTACAGTACTAAAAAGAAAGTAAAAAAAAGGAAAAAAAAACATGTAGCAAGTGAACTCTTGAGTCTTTAAAGTGTAATATCTCACTTTACAAGGAGTTTTCCCTTTGATTGTTTTTTTTCCCCATGTGGCCGAAAATCAGCTGTTACTGTCACTGGGTCCAGAACGAGGTTTTATTCAGGGCCAATGGTGTGTGTTTGTGACAGAATTTCCCTGCTTGGAGCTTTTTCCATGTTGGGTGACTGCCTGATTGATATTCGTTTTCGCATTTGGAGGATTCGGTTTGAATCGAGATCCCGTTTGGTCAGCTAGTGAAGTCTGATGGAGTGTTTCGGGTTTGAATTCGATCATGCTAATCTTTTCTGCATGTCACTCCTCAATCCTTATCTCTCTGTCTCTCTCTATCTCTCCTCATTTCCTCATACTGCCAATAAAGGCAGAAAAAGCTCTCCAAATATCTATCTAAAAGTGAAAAAAGAAAATCTGGATGTTTGCTGTTCCAGAGAGTTTATGTGCTCAATGAGCCCGTTGCCATACATTTTACACTGCTGTGACATAGCTTTAAGATCAAGTGTGTTTATAAGACAATGACTTAACCTTTGAATGGCCTCCTCGAATACACAGAGACCATAGTTTAAACAGTTTTCATGTTATCAGTACAAATTACGTTTTCTTTTGCTTGGGTTCCAAGAGCCCCTTATAGAAATGTCTTTATCACGGGACAAAGTATACGATATATATCGCTTATTATCGCAATATCGATATTTCAGCACACCCCTACAAGTTACCAACCAATTCCGAGTTCTGTGTCCACTGTCCAGGGACGCTTTAACATGACGGCATGCTCTACTTCCTGAGCCACCCATACTACACTATGGGTGAGATTTTCGTTACATGCTAAACCCCTTATGCCATATCCTTATTTCATTTTCACTATTTTGAAAAACTTTTTTTGACTATTTCAACATGTCAATCTATTAACACGTTGTGAGCTAGTAGACTGGCCATTTGAACTACTGAGAAATGTTTTTTTTTAATAGTTTAAAAAGGCAAAGAAGTTAAGGTAACCCTTCCATTTACGGTACACTAATTACCAGGTAACTACCAGGTAATTACCTGGTAATAATCAGTAATTGCCTGAAATTACATGGTAACCAAGTACTTTCCCCTGACAACTACCATGTAACTACTGGGTAATTTCCAGCTAGCTTTAAGTATTTACCCATTAATTACCTGGTAGTTAGAAGGTAACTTGCAGATACATTACTCAGTAATTGCCATATAATTACCAAGTAGTTTTCCTGAAAACTACCAGGTAATACCTGGCAACTGTATTCTCTGACTTTGCATAGGTATTATTAAGGCATTGATTGATCCTTCACGATTACCCATCAGCCCATGATTTGAACTCTGAACTTTGAACTAGTGAAACTGTTAATTACCAAGTATTACACAGTAATTACACATTATGTTTCCAGTAAAACCTTGGTAGTTAACATGTAAGAAAGGTGGAACTGTACTGTAAAGTAAAGTGTGCTCTGTTTCCATGATGTTTCCATTACTTACCTGATAATTGTAGATTATGATCCTTCACGATTCCCCATCAGCCCATGTTTTCAACTTTGAACTTTGAACTGGTAAAACTGTTAATACCAAGTATTTACCCGGTAATTACACATTATGTCACCAGGTAAAACTCGGTAGTTACCATGTAAGAAAGGTGGAACTGTACTGTAAAGTAAAGTGTGCTCTGTTTCCATGATGTTTCCATGTACTTACCTGATAATTGTAGATTATGATCCTTCAACGATTACCCATCAGCCCATGTTTTGAACTCTGAACTTTGAACTTTGAATTTTGAACTGGTAAAAACTGTTAATAACCAAGTATTTACCTAGTAATTACACATTATGTTACCAGGTAAAACCTCAGTAATTACCATGTAAGAAAGGTGGAACTGTACTGTAAAGCAAAGTGTGGTCTGTTTTCCATTATATTACATGGTACTTCACTGTAACTATAGATACAGCCACCACCATTGGCTGTAATAGGGAAGGATTATAATTTATAATTATCAGGTAGATACATGGTAATGTCATGGAAATAGAGTACACTTCCTTTTACAGTACAGTTCCTCGTTCCTTACGGGGTACCTATCAGGTAATTACATGAGTAGTACCATAGAATACCATCTACCTAGCTGATAATTATAAATTATAATCCTTCCCTATTACAGCCAATAGTGGTGGAATGTTTAAAAATATACAGTTACCAGTGAAAGTACCATGTAATATAATGGAAACAGAGCACACTTTACTTTACAGTACAGTTCCACCTTTCTTACATGGTAACTACCGAGTTTTACCTGGTAACATAATGTGTAATTACTGCATAAATACTTGTAATTAACAGTTTTCATCAGTTCAAAATTCAAAGTTCAAAGTTCAGAGTTCAAAACATGGGCTATGGGTAATCGTGAAGGATCAAAATGTACAATTAATCAGGTAAGTACATGGAAACAGAACACACTTTACTTTAACAGTACAGTTCCACCTTTCTTACATTTAACTACCAAGGTTTTACCTGGAAACATAATGTGTAATACTGTGTAAATACTTGTTAGATAACAGTTTTACCAGTTCAAAGTTCAGAGTTCAAATCATGGGCTGATGGGTAATCGAGAAGGATCAATCGATGCCTTAATAATACCTATGCAAAGTCAGAGAATACAGTTGCCAGGTAATACCTGGTAGTTTTCAGGAAAACTACTTGGTAATTATATGGCAATTACTGAGTAATGTATCTGCAAGTTACCTTCTAACTACCAGGTAATTAATGGGTAAATACTTAAAGCTAGCTGGAAATTACTCAGTAGTTACATGGTAGTTGTCAGGGAAAGTACTGGTAATTACTTAGTAATTACTATAGTAACTACCTGGTTGTTACCATGTAATTTCAGGCAATTACTGATTATTACCAGGTAATTACCTGGTAGTTACCTGGTAATTAGTGTACCGTAAATGGAAGGGTTACCTTAACTTCTTTGCCTTTTTAAACTATTAAAAAAAAACATTTCTCAGTAGTTCAAATGGCCAGTCTACTAGCTCACAACGTGTTAATAGATTGACATGTTGAAATAGTCCAAAAAAGTTTTTCAAAATAGTGAAAATGAAATAAGGGATATGGCATAAGGGGTTTAGCATGTAACGAAAATCTCACCCATAGTGTAGTATGGGTGCTCAGGAAGTAGAGCATGCCGTCATGTTAAAGCGTCCCTGGACAGTGGACACAGAACTCGGAATTGGTTGGTAATTGTAGGGGTGTGCTGAAATATCGATATTGCGATATATATCGTATACTTTGTCCCGTGATAAAGACATTTCTATAAAGGGGCTCTTGGAACCCAAGCAAAAGAAAACGTAATTTGTACTGATAACATGAAAACTGTTTAAACTATGGTCTCTGTGTATTCGAGGAGGCCACTCAAAGGTTAAGTCATTGTCTTATAAACACACTTGATCCCAAAGCTATGTCACAGCAGTGTAAAATGTATGGCAACGGGCTCATTGAGCACATAAACTCTCTGGAACAGCAAACATCCAGATTTTCTTTTTTCACTTTTAGATAGATATTTGGAAGGCTTTTTCTGCCTTTATTGGCAGTATGAGGAAATGAGGAGAGATAGAGAGAGACAGAGAGATAAGGATTGAGGAGTGACATGCAGAAAAGATTAGCATGATCGAATTCAAACCCGAAACACTCCATCAGACTTCATTAGCTGACCAAACGGGATCTCGATTCAAACCGAATCCTCCCAAATGCGAAAACGAATATCAATCAGGCAGTCACCCAACATGGAAATAAGCTCCAAGCAGGGAAATTCTGTCACACACACACACCCATTGGCCCTGAATAAAACCTCGTTCTGGACCCAGTGACAGTAACAGCTGATTTTCGGATCAGCAGTCTGCCACATGGGGAAAAAAAACAATCAAAGGGAAACTCCCCTTGTAAAGTGAGATATTACACTTTAAAGACTCAAGAGTTCACTTGCTACATGTTTTTTTTTTTCTTTTTTTTCTACTTTCTTTTTAGTACTGTACACAAATTCAGAGAAAAAACACAGACCTGGCTAAGGCTGGCTTGAGTTGGCTTATAATTATATCTTATTGCAAGGTATGACTAGGGTTTGACACCTTCAACAAACAAACAAGAAAACAAGTCAAAGCATGAACATGTAAAATGTTTTTCAATGCTAGCGGCCAAACACTTATGTACCACTAAGTATCGCTCAGTAGGCCTGTCACACACAATTGCCATAATAATAATAATAGCAATGATAAGGGTAATAATAATATAATATAATAATATATAATAAAAATATTTTAGAGGATTGGAATTATTATGTGTAATCGTCATAATTATTTCCTTACATCTGAATGAATTAATCTGCTGAAAAATGTTTATACATTCATACAAGCTCCTGTTGTTGCTCCTGTCATAGTAAATGAGCTCTGCTTTGCAATGCAATGGGTTTGAGCTTTTAGAAATAAAACATGATCTATTTTGGTCCTGTTCTACATACTATAATAATTATGTCTAAAATTCTCGATTTCGACAATCCTTTAAAACAAAGTTTTTCAACACAGTATAGTATGTCGAAAATTCTCGATTTCGGAAATCCTCAAAAATAGACTATGTGCTACAGCCCGTTGTTTTTCTTCGATTTTGTCATTTTTTCGAAAATCCTTGAAACCATGATTTTTGATGTCTAAAATTCTCGATTTCGTCATTTGCCGAAAATCATCGAAAAACAACGTTTTTCGACATACTATAGTAGAGGGATGTCAAACTCAAATCCACAGCAAGCCAAAATAGAAATATTGGTACAAGTCGAGGGCCGGAGTTTCGACACATGGGGTTTACAAGGATGACCCAGGAAAAAACTAAAAGAATCCTTAAAAATGTTCAGTTTCCTGTTCTACTGTATGATCCTCACTCCTTTCATAGTAAAATGACTAGGAAAATCAATTGAGTTGCAAAAGTAAGATGTTTAGCTGCATTCATTTCTTATCATGGTGTGTGCAATGTACTGTAACAGAGGTTCTGATAGCACTTAAATATCATCCCACGAGTTTTGGCCTTGAGTTTGACATATATGCTATAGTATGTCGAAAATTTGGCATACTATACTGTAGCATCTTGTCCATCTTCTTCGTTTTCGTCATTTTTCAAAAATTCTCGAAAACAACGTTTTTTTGTCATACTCGACTTCGACAATCCTCAAAATGACATATTCTGTTTTACATCGTTTTTGAGGATTTTAGAAAAATGTCAAGATCACGAATTTTGAAAAATCGTCGTTTTCGAGGATTGTCGAAAAATGACGAAATCAAAGAAAAACGACAGGCTATAGCCCAACGGTCTCTGACAACATGCTATAGTATGCCGTTTTTCGTTGTTTTCAAGAAACTTCGAAAGATTACGAAATGGAAGGCTAAAGCACACGGACAACATGCTATAATATCCCTTTTTCATTGTTTTTGAGGATTTTTGATGAATGTCGAAATCGAGAACTTGGGGCATGAATGGGCACTCTCCGATTCTCCAAACTACGGCACTGGATATGGTTCTTCTGGTTTACCAGAACGGGGTTCAACTCCCTGTGGTGCCTTGCTCAATGGGTTTAGTTTTACATAGTATGCCGTTTTAAATCATTTTGAGGATTTTCGATATACTATAGTATGTCAAAAACGGTGTTTTCTATGATTTTTGGAAAATGACCAAATCGAAGAAAGACGTCGGGCTATACCACACGGTCTCGGAAAACACACTATAGTATGCAATTTTTTCATAATTTTTGAGGAATTTAGAAGAATGTTGAAATCGAGAAAAAACAGCATAGAATAGGATGTAGTTTTCCGTCATTTTCGAAGATTTTCAAAAAGTGCTGAAACCTGGCAAAAATGACAGACTATATAGTACGGTCTTGCACAGCAAGCCGTTTTTCATCGTTTTGAGGATTTTCAAAAAATGTCGAAATTTCGAAAAAAAACAACATAGTATAGTAGGCCTATGTTGTTTTTCGTCATTTTTGAGGATTTTCGAAAAATGACGAAAACCTGGCAAAAACGCATGGCTATAGCCTTACAATTTTTCATGATTTTGACGATTTTCAAAAAATGGATGCTGTTTTTCATCGTTTTGAGCATTTTTGAGGATTTTCGAAAAATGTGAAAATTCGAAAAAACGCAAGGCTATAGCCTTACGTTTTTTCATGATTTTGACGATTTTCAAAAAATGATGAAACCTGGCAAAAGGGCAAGGCTATAGCCTATGGTCTTGCACAACATGCCGTTTTTCATCTTTTTGAGGATTTTCGAAAAAAAATTGAGGATTTTTGAGGATTTTCGAAAAATGTCGAAATTTCAAAAAAACCACAAGGCTATAACCTTACGTTTTTTCATGATTTTGATGATTTTCAAAAAATTACAAAACCTGGCAAAAACGCAAGGCTATAGCCTACGGTCTTGCACAGCATGCTTTTTTCATCGTTTTTAGGATTTTTGAAAAATCCTCGGAATTTGTAAAAAGCGTAAAGCTATAGCCTTAAAGTTTTTCATCATTTTGAGCGAAAACTGGCAAAAACGCAAGGCTATAGCCTTACGGTCTTGCACAGCATGCCGTTTTTCATCATTCTGAGCATTTTTTAGCGTTTTCGAAAAATGTCGTAATTTTGAAAAAAACGTAAGGCTATAGCCTTACCGTTTTTCATAATTACTTAGTTACTATAGTAATTACTTAGTAATTACTATAGTAACTACCTGGTTGTTACCATGTAATTTCAGGCAATTACTGATTATTACCAGGTAATTACCTGGTAGTTACCTGGTAATTAGTGTACCGTAAATGGAAGGGTTTGTTAAGGGATAAGGGTATAGCGGTAACGAAAATGGAGCCCTATGTCGTTGGAAACCAAGCTGTGAGTATATGTAGTTTCCTATGATGTTCATCTAATCGTTGAAAATGATGAAAACAACACATTATAGTATGTTGTAGAAAACAATTAACTATGTCCTTGTTTCACAAGATCCATCTGCTTTCAAATATGAGAAACAAGCCTTACATGCACGTGTGAGAGAGAGAGAGAGAGAGAGAGAGAGAGAGAAGAGAGAAGAGAGAGAGAAAAGAGAGAGAGAGAGAGAGAGAGAGAGAGAGACTCGGTGTCAGGACTTTTTCGCTTGGCAAAGATATGATTTGGCTCACAGGCTACATTCTCTGATCCTTTCTGATAAAATGAGCCAGTTGGCAAAACATCAAATCAGGTGAAACGGTAACACAGCCAGGCTTTTCTTCACTGTCTGTGGTCAGGTTGAGAACCTGCTCAGCATTGTCCAATGACAATGCAATCCTATGACAATGCAAAGGATCAGGAAAAGGTTTTTGTAAATTAATTACAATTAAAGCATTTACCGAGTTAGAAAGCTATCACTATGGTAGATATAGTGACAGTATAAACATTGTTGAACTGCACTAAAACTGTTGGAATGAATGCTAGACAATTGGAAATTAATGTTTTTGTACTGTGTAAGTGTATCTCAACTAGCATAGATATTTTTACACAAATCTAAATGTCTTGATCTTTTGCAAACAAAAATTGGAGTAAGGCAGCCTTTGCTGTCAGTGCTCCAGCTAAGAGGAACGATCTCCAAAATGTTTTTAAAATGAAGTCACTGCCCTCCTTGAGTAAATTTAGGGACATATTTCCAGTATTTAAGTTCAACATTTTTTGAAAAAAATATTTCTCTTTATATTCTGATGGATATCCCAGTACGCACGGTCAGGACCGTGACGAATTAGTGACATTTTGGTTGTGGCCAGATCAAGGCCAATCCAAGACTAGAAATCTATCCCAGAATATCACCTGATTTCAACCAACTAGTCAAATCTGGCCCAGAAGAGCTTAGCTATAGCTTTATCATATCAACACGTGACGTGAAGACGTCCTGGAAATTACGTAAAGATCATCCCCATATGGGCTGTGATCTGGCCCAGTCTTGACCATCACTGTAGTCTTCCTGTGATGTTATGTTATGATGAAATCACAGCCCATATGGGGATGATCTTTACGTCTTTACTATTAGGTATTCTGACTAGTTATGCTTGATTTAAGTTAGTCTGGCCTCAATCAGACTCTTTCTGATTCATCCAGGGATCTCCATTTTTAGTGTACAAGATTTGTGTTGGTTGAAATCAGGCGATATTCTGTGGCAGATTTGACTCGTCTTGGATTGCATTGATGTGGCCATCATCAAGACATCACTAATTGGTCATGGTCCTGACCGTGTTCACTGAGTTTATCTTGTCTTTGTTGTATTTTGCCTGTTCTTACGTTTCTCTATTAGGTTACATTGAAAATGAGGGCTTGCTCTCAACTGTGTTTTGGAATTGAAATAAAGGTCATGATGATGCTGATGATATAAATGGTCGTTCTTTGCTGATCATTGAAAATGGATGCTATTGTAAGTCACCAGAATAAAAAGATCAGCTAACAGCCTGCCCTGCACTGTGCTGCTACACTGAGCTATACAGAGCAGTGGCTGAAATGATAAAGCACTTGTAGACAGGTCCCAGCACCGCTCTTATTAAAGACCTCATTGTTGACTGTTTGTTCTAGGTCATTTTGTCTGATTACACTTGGAAAATAATAAACCCTACTGCAAGAAGAGGGAGTCACGGCTTCTCCCCTTCACTTCACCAGAATAAGGGGATGGCTCTCTGTTTCTAGGTCACTGTGTGTTCTTGAAATGCACACCTCACTCTGCAAGGGAGGGACACAGATGGAGCTCAGCCACAGTTGTGTCCGAAAAGCAAAAACACCATATTAAAGTATACTAAACAATACACAGTATGATATTTTTAGCCAACTATAGTGACTCCTATGTAGTACAGTGTATCAGACGTACAAAAAAAAGGTAGGATACAATTTTGTTAGGGCCAAATTACTTTTCAGTATCTCTGAGGTGAAACCCTAGCTTTATTAGATACTAAGTAGCAGGCTAAAACTAACAAGCTGTGTAGTAGTAGTATTAGAAGTAGAGGTTAAGGATGCAAGACAAGTCTTTGGCCCAATCAAATCTGCTTTAGCTGCAGTCACAAAGTGCTTCCTTCTGTATCTTTATATGGAGTTTAAAAGTACTATTAAAGTCATCATGGTAAAACAAACAAAAAACATTGTCGTTGACTTTTTGGGGGGTTCACATTGTTGTTGGTTTAGATCTGGCTCACTATGTTCTCACTATGTCTCTCACTACCACATCTGCCCTGTCTGGTGTTCAGTGCTAGCCTGATTAATCACTCCTCTTTGCGGTTCTTTCTGTGAGAAATTAATGAAATGTGATATTAATGTGAGGGTGTGTGAAGCTGATCCAATGCATACTGTCTGCACCAGTTAGGCAGAAATCAGCACATTCAGATTATTTCAGTAAGTAAATACTTTTCAAATGTCATTTCAAATGTCAGTGACACACACGGCTCTGATAATGACATATTTACTATTCTTTGAGAAACACATATCAGAGTTTTTGCGGGGTCAAATAAATAATCACGTGACATTAATCCACTTCCCCTATTCGATACGACATGATGTACAGTATGTGTATTATCTAGTCAGAAGAACGGTCTAGTTTAACCTACACCTTTGTAGGGTTGCCACGCCACCATTCGTGTAGGCCAGTTAGTCATCTGTAATTCTTCCATAGCCCTAGGCTGTGTCTATGGCTCCACTGTAGCTGTGGCATCTGGCTTCATGTGCCAATTATCCTCTCCAAAGGCACTCACATGACAGAATGTTGCTGTCTTGAAGTCTGTTTTGATATCTTTGTACGCACCCACATGAAGCACATTTTAATATATATCATAAACTAAATATGACTCTGCATATACACAGTCAATTACAGACACTGTGTTGAGAATGCTTACTGTGTAGTAGCTTAAATATAAAGCATTCCATGAAAACTAGAACCTTCCCAAGTTACAGTATCAAGTAGCTTTATGAAAGATAAGGTTGAATAAGACAACCAAATAGAGATTAATCACTGTTATTTGACCTCATCAATTTTACACACATGCGCACGCACACACACACACAGTATATGGGTAATTGCACTCGAGATGCTCGGTCCTCAGTGTTAGAGTTGCTCTCCAAAAACATAAAGATGCAATTGTCTATGTGTGGCCTCATTGTCAAATACAATGAACAAAACTTTTCAGTGACATCAGCTTTTCTCTATATTGTGACAAAACAATGTACTATGTGGGAAAGTGGCACATTCTGAGGCATGTGGGGGCATAGTTTTGTGTCCTTATTTCAGATTTGGAATGTAGATTGAGAATCAATGGAATCATTCAAACAGCTATGATTTCTGTGGTATTTTGAAATGCACTGTATGTCCTATTGTCTGTGAATGAATGCCGATATACTATGCCACTTTTTTTTATCTCCATGGTTAAACCAATTTGCTTACAGAACACACATTGCTCTGAGGAAATAAAATTACAAGTACGTTTTAACAAAAATATATATTTATTTTATTTCAGGAAGACTTGCTAAATAGTTAAAACTGTAATACAGATCCAAAATCATATTCACTCAGCCAAACAAATCGCCAACAGTATTTGGAGATATTAGACATGCCATACATTAGAAAAGTAGAAAAATATTTTATAAAGAAAATACTGCCAATGTTGTAGAAGTATATAATATATTTTCATTAAGATCATCCATTATGCTGCATACACCATTTGTCACATTGACAATTTGTTCCAACAATTCGAGGTATTTTCAAGGGCACCTGACACCTTCGACGAACACAAGTCAGGAATTCCAAATTGTGAATACGAACCATGCTGAACAATAAAGTAATGTCACAGAGGAAATACAAGCTGTTAGAACGAGCCACCGAAACGGACATGGTGCCAAAAACGTTGTGTTTTGTTCAAATGGCTTTGGCACTGTGCGTGCAGCTGTGGTTCTTGACTCATGTGACTCACAATTCTGTTGTTGTCAGGAATCCTGCTTTCTGGTTCTTCTCATCTTTTTGAGCTTCTCTTGCCTGATGGTTTCTCCTTCCAAAGAGGAGAGCTCAGATATCCTCTGGATAAACGAATGAGAGGCTCCAGCCATAGGATCAAGATAGGACTGTCCTGAAGTGTGGTATGGAGAGACATGTGACGTCATATCATTATATAAAACAGTAATACAATGCATTAAACACACTCCACAGGCCATTTATTATGCATGTGCATAAAAACCACTATTATTTTCAAATATACTACTGTTTGACAGGTCTGCAACTGTTAGGGTAACAGCATCAGACGTCATAGCTGGGCCAGGAAACACATGTGCCAGAGTGATTGAACTCACTCTGGCACATGATGCAGCCAGAATACATGATGGGACACACATCACAAGAGATTGTCAGGGGCCATGCCTCTGCTTTACAACTCTGAATACTCCCTTAAAATGTTTTTCAGAAAGCTAAACGCATCAGGTGTTGGAGTATCAGCTAAAGCGCTCTTCCATTTTGTTACTGACCACAAAACATCAAGGCAATAAAACTGACAATAATTCAGCTGTTTGCTACTATATATCATTGCTGTTAGCACCTGTACAGGTTGAAGGTTGGATGGTCTTTGTACCACAACAAATACCTGAGGATGGAAAAGCATGTACTTATCCACTTTCAACCTGGTGTCCCTATTTTGGCTATGTCATTATAGGTGAGACTTTCACCTATAATGACATAGGTAGCTAGCCAAAATAAACCAAGTGAAACAAATAACAATAATTAAATCGTGAAAATAGCTGATCTAGCAGCTCACTTGTGAGCTTGTAGATCAGCTATTCTTTGTTAGACACATTTTAAAACATGAAAACATACTTTTATGATTGTCTCCCAGAGTGAACAGACTGCAGGCTCGATAATTCACCTTGGGCCTGCAAAACAGAAGGCCAGTGGAAAAACACACATATTAAGCAAGAACTGGGTAACTCAAAGACCCAATTTGCTCAGTTTGTAAGGAACAATACCTGTTGAACTTGTAACTATCCATCGAGAAAGCACTTCTTCCATTGAGAACTAAGGCTGAAGGAAAGAGAATAGCTGGACTTGCATTGAGTTCATATTCCTCATAGGAGCTGGGAGAGAGGGGGGAGAGAGAGAGAGAGATGCCATAGTAGGAAACATAGCTATGCACAGCTCTTTAGTAAGCAAAAATATCTTTATATCTGCTGGGATATGAATCCATACATTAATGTTTCCTTATTGTCTCCCTCCTGAAATTGTTGTTTCCATCTGAAAATGTTTCCACTTTGGAAATGAGGTGTTAATTACTGAACAGCCTATATTTTATAATGATCAAATAATCTCCATAGCCCCAAAAATATATCAGTTTAGCTGCTACCTTTGCGCATAATCAGTCAACTTTGTTATAAAATTGAAACAACAATCAGCCTCTGGAGTGATTTGCTTTTGGAAACTACTGGATTGGTCCAGTGAAGATATGAAAACTACTGGATTGGTCCAGAGATGATATAATTGTGATGATATTAATAATCTGCTTACCCGAGGGTGAAGGGTCGGACTACAGGGCCGTGGGAAAGCTCCTTGGGGAAGCTGAAATGAAACAGGTTGCCAGACCTAGGCATATGGTACTCTCTTGGCAAAGGGGTAACCAGCGGCTTCTCCAATATTTCATCTGAAAACAAAGGCAATTACGGTAACCCCTCAGAAGAAAATCAAAGACAATAAAATACAGAATGTATGCAGGGGTGGGTGACTTCTAAAACAAAAACGTGCATATGGTGGTCAGATACATTTTTCTGACCACCCTTGTGGTCAGATACATTTTTTCAGGCTACTTGTGGAATATCTGATAAAAAAAAATCACTATTTCAAATGTCATAGGTTAATGTGAAAAAGCACAATGTTTTAAAGTAAACCAGGGTTTTTTCGACAGGTGGTCCGGGGACCACCAGTGGTCCTTGAGAAGGTTCCAGGTGGTCCCCAGGCTAAATGATGGAAAGTTGGTTAAAGTTGGATGCAACTCTTGAGTGTAAAAATGAAACCAAATGGTTTCATTTTTACACTCTCAAGAGTTAAAATTTCCACCATCTGAATTAGCACCGTTTAATTAAGAAGTTTACAATGTTTTGTTGGCAAAATACAGCCTGGAATTGTGGACAAAACCAGAAGAATTCTTTCATTTTAGGTCTTTGGTGTGAAAATGTAATCAAACGGTGGTCCGTGGCTCAGATGCTGAATAAATGGTGGTCCCTGGAGTCAAAAAGGTTGAAAACCACTGAAGTAAACGATGAGGGCTCCACCTAGTGGTTATGTTACACAATTACAAAGTTGGCGCACATTTAAAATTAGACATGATGTGGTCATGATACTGACATGGGAATCTGACCATGATACCATAATGCTGACCATGATATGTCGCAAAGGCATGTAATGAAAATGACAAGTAATGAAATGATAACGACATAACAGTGATATTGACATCTGATAAAAACCATAACACTAGTGGTCATGTTACATTATAGTCAGAAATTTGTGTAGCTAGTGATAAAATATTACAGTAAAATTACCTTTCTCTATAAAGGTAATATAACAAGATTAGTCCTACAAACTAATTTTAGTAATATTAGTTAGGCTTAGTTAGGCTACTAATATTAGGCTAGCAGTTACTTTAGTCATGCTGCTGCTTTCAACAGTATTGCATTGGTGAAGGGAGATGAGCTAATGCCACTTTAGTTTGACCTAAAAAAATAAATAAAAAAAAAAATAACTTATATTTTTACAGTCAGATGAACAAAGATAATTGATACATTGAGGGGTCAGGGACAGGGGAGAAAAAGTAATATAAAAAGTTAATATGTAACATGTTACACATTGATTTGGGCCTAAGTAATAATGTAATATTACTTTCATGAAGGGGTTATGAGCAATATATATTGCCAAACACTGAAGTGAAGTTGGCATTTACTGTATAGTAGCCTACTGACACTAGCCTGGTTAAAACCAGACCAAATCAGCTCTTGGGGGAAAAAATGCCCGTTAGGTCTGGAATAGCTCAATTATACACCTAGGCCTACTCCAGACTATTGGGGTGGCCAATCAGGACACGGTAATATGCAAACAGATTTAAATAGTATGTCCTCCTTGGCCACCCAGTTCTCTGGCGTAGGAAATGGGTGTACAATTGAGCTATTCCAGACCTGTATGCTGACGGGCATTTCCCCCCCAACGGCTGACTGTGTCTGGCTATAGGCTACTGACACATGATAGCCTACTGACGATGAATGATACGATAGCCTAGTAGTCATCATGGACTACGTCTTGGGTATTTTTTCCTAGTAGAATCATTGCCAACAGGGGGCAGCATAGGGCCAGTATAGACATCTCTATACTACAGTGATAAATGGTACCAGCCTCAATACAAATATGAATTGTTTCAATCTTACACTTGTTATCAAATAGAAAGTGCTTCCCACTGATGTCCTTCACTGGCACGGCTTCTTCCACTCTGTCATCTTTGACAGAATAAGTTGACCTAAGGAAGGGAGTAGTTGTGTTTTACAATTCAGTTTAACAGCACGTTGATTTCTCTACATTAGTGTACAACACCCCCTTTTAAATTCCAGGTGGTCATTTTTTTCTTCTAGATTAGGATTAGGTGCTTCTTCTTGCGTCTTACCCTTCAATCGTATAGCTGCCCAACGCCTTGGCATCCCTGGACTCTACATGAAGAGATGCTGTTTATTCAAAACGAATTGAACGGATTCTGTATATAAATTGTTAAATGCCAAGCCTACTACTCACTGCCCCAAGAGCGAATTCCTGTGCATTGCCTCCTCGGAAGGTGGATATTTGGTTTGACAGGTACTTGTCTTCCTCCGACTGACCTCATTCCGTCATCATTTCTCTTCAAGGGGCATCCAGCTGCATCATGGCCGAGTAGGGTGCAACTCGAGCTGCCCAGCTCAGACAAAGCCTTCGCGCTGGACAGTGATATTGGAACGGGGATTGTCATCATTCTCGGGCTGCCCCGCGAATGCATAGCCTAATAACTACAATCCGTCTATATGCTGTCGTGTTCTCCCAGACCCTGAACCTATACCCGTACGTAGTAGGAATAGCATAACAGTTTTGCTGTTCGGCTCCAGCTCTGTCACCTGCTGCAAGACTAACGGGACACAACGGGAAATGCTATCGAGTCACTGCGTCACCATGGCAACAGATGTACACTCGTCAAAAAACAAATAGGTCAACTTATGCCAGCTGACAGGTAGACTGGTGAAAAATATATCGGGCAAACTATGCAGCAGGTCCAAAAAATAATAAAATCCTTCATGCAGACGAAAACATCACTAGCATGGCGTTTGAGGGAGGTTGAAAAACAATTATATTGCTTGCAAGTTGCACTGAATCCAGCTCAAATCCTCCAGTTGTTGGGGGGTGGGTCCCCTCATTATACTACTATAAAAACTCAGTAGTCAAACATTGGCCAAATTGTCATGTATGAAATAGAGGCAAACGTTTTTTTTTTTTTTATTAGTCGTGACTTCTGATCTTGTAATTGAGCCATTTTCACAAAATTCTTCTGTTGAACAAAATGCAATACCCTTACGTGAGCAGCAAGCACTTGCCACATCAAGTGGCAAGTTCTTGCTGGTCATTGTGGGAGATCCCTAATCTGATGTAGTATTCATTCAGTGCAGCAAAATGTGAAGCAAGCTTTTGCAGAAAAAAAGTTAAGGGATTTCCCAGATCATTTCTCTTTCTGGGTCACAGAATCAATACTTGACCAATAACTGTTCAATGTCTGAAAGACATCAGGAAAAAGGCCCTCCTCTGATAAAGGGGATATTCACCGGTAGCTTTAGCTTCAGTTTAAAACACTTATGATCTATTCTAAGGTGCTTCATATTTGTCTGTCCCTACCACCAGGACACCTGGGTTGAAAATCCTGTAGTAAATACCAAGTAAAACAAATGTACAGTTCATCATATCATTTTTACAAAAAATACAGACCAGAGTTAAGTGTTTCCTTTTTTATACATTTTTATTGTACAGACTCCAAGTCCCATAGAAAACCTGCAACATAAGAAAAACAAATATTAACAAATTAACAAAATATTAACAAATATGTCATATTGAATTCAACTAAATTGTTAAACGCTTTGGAACCATTATGCACAATATGGTATGCTTTAGAAAAGCAAGTGCCATTACTAAAACATGATGCACCTACAGACTTGTCACCATTAGACAAAAGACCAGCCACCAACCATGACTACAATAGCAAGCCTTACAATGAACTTGTATACAACTAGTACGATTCAATTCCCAAACACGTACAGTATTTTCCATACTAAGGTGCAGCTTCAATGAATAGAAGCTACTGCAGACAAATGCTCCATGTAGGCTCTCTGGGATATAAGATGCATTGTCTGAGAAAATTCAAGGCCTTTACTGTGTTTTATATTCGGAAAATATGGTTATAACTATTCATCTTAGTTCAGGTCAAACCTACAATCATTTCTGGATTCTGGAATGCCCGATTATACAAAATAACAGGAGTTTCATTTAGTTGTGGTGTACAAGCATGGACATTGACCAGTTCTAACTTTTCTGTACCGGTAATTGTGTTCACCAAACAAAATGGTGGCTGTGAAAAAGTTTACCAAGAGGCTACTTAACAGCAGATTTGAAAATGGCAAAGATGTGGTTTCAGACAAAATTGGCTTAGGTTTCAGTTAATCAGCATAGTCGATAAGACGGGGAAAGAAATGGATCATCATTAACCACATCCAAAAGCCACGGCTAACCCTACTACTTGTATTGGGCAAAGAATTCTAGAAAACTTGTCACACAATTGAGCAGCACTTGCATGACAAATGTCACTAAAACTAGTTCAGTGGCCTTATTGTGATACATGTATACAAGTTATTTTCATGCATGGTACTCCTCTTCTCACAACTTACATTTTAGTTCATCCTCCTGATCATTCTGTTGATCTGGTCCTCCCTGTTACCAGCATCTCCACCCTCCACAAAGTGTGTGGTCTTCTTGTTCATGCCACCACGAGGAGATGACAACTTGAAAGGCCACAGGAAGTTGTTGGCGTACTTGAAGTTCTTTCCAACTGTGTAGATCTGATGGATGAGGTCCTCAATGCAGATCATGCCATATTTTCCTGTAGAAAAGTAAGAGAATTTGTAACACAATAAGCCCCAAACATTGCATTTTTGTCATTAAACAAAGTAGGCCTCTTTAAACAAGGCACTATAAAACAAGTTTTGCCTTTATCTTCAAAGCAAGATCTTCCCATTTGCAAAGTCAACATTAGGTTATGCCAAGTTTAACCTCCAGATCATCAATATAATATTGTACATTTGTATACAAAGTCCTTTGTTAAACCTGTTATAACCTTAAGACTACTTGCCCACTCATATTATTGCATGCATAATGGCAAATCTAACCAATCTGGCAGTGCAAGCAGCCTAAACATACTATACTACTATACATACTACTACAAGATATAGGGTCTCTAGGTCCGCCCATTGATAATATAGTCAAATCCTAAAATGATTTACTGAGATGTGGTTTCAGACAAAATTGGCTTTGTTTGTCTTTTCCTCACCATGGTCGATATGACGGGGAAAGAAATGTATCATCATTAACCACATCCAGCAGTCAATTCAATTGGCTTTATTGGCATGAGAAAACATACGTTTATATTGCCAAAGCAAGAACATAACGCAATATAACAAGAAAACAGTCAATGGTGACAATGAATGGCATGTCAGCATTGCATGCATGGTTTTCTAGCATCATGCTGCTGAATTCTACCAGCAGAGCTGTAGGCTACTTTATGTAAACCTGTGCCAATTATTATTTATGAGCGAAGTCATACACATAAAACGTAATATTGTGGAGTGGTTGCCTAACTGCCATGCAACCATCATGTTGGTAATTTAGTTTGCAGAAAGAAATCCTTACCGAGAGCCTTGTCGATCAGTGCGTTGTCTGAGAGGGGAAGGCGCTGCTTCTTCACCTTGCCAAAACCACGCTTGTAGATCAGCTCACGCACTGACTTCAGGTTGGGGTATCTGAGAGAAGCATCATGGATATGTTATATAGGATTTTTATTAAATTTATAATCAATCTGCCAGGTTAATATATACCTTAAGCCCTGTGCTTTCTGAGCATTAAATATGAAACCTCTGACCATAGAAACAAACATTCAACAATCAGAATTATGTATTGCTGCATATAAGGCATGTAGAATTAAACGCAGCACATTTTAAATTTTCTATTTTGGTGGAATGTAGTTTCAGACAAAATTGGCTTTAATTCAGATAGTGTTCACCACGTTCGATAAGATGGGGAAAAAAGTAAGCATCATTAACCACATTCCACCCTCAAGTCATGTTGACACGCTTTAAAATGCGCATTTGACAGCATGGCCAACATTTGCAACAGTTTCCATAGCTGATAAATACATGCAACATACCCCCAGGCGATGTAGGGCTCTGCGATCCTCAGCATGTTGATTGAAGCCTTGTTCAGCTTGACAAACACACCGTTGAAGATCTGGCGCAGACGAAGCAGCTGCAGAACTTTGCGGACTTTGGGACTGACACCGTTGATGCTAAAAAAAAAAGAAAAAAGTCATCAGCAATCAGCATACAGTTCTTCAAATACAGCAGCTGTTAAAATGTTTGCTTGTGGCTTCAGACAAAATTGGCTTTTGTTAAAAGTTTGATATCACCATAGTCGATCAGTCGGGGAAAGAAATGATCATCATTAACCACTTTCATTTAGCAATGCATAGTATCAACACATCCTTTAAATGACACATTGATAGGGGTGATGCTGAACAAGGCTACAGGAAGAGTGGGCAGGGAACTGGGCATCTTAATGTTTAATTGGCAAAATATCATTTTAACATAGGTATACACAATTTGAACAAGCAGTGCATCAAGCAGTTTCAATTTGTGGCCATTTCACATAAAAACATAGGGCAATAGCCAATTTAACCATGAAGTGTCACAAAGTTCCAGTGCCCCCTCTTCACCCAGACAACCCTATAATGGTACTCTAGTCTCCATCAGGGGACAAC
>CM076982.1:19309900-19682400 GCA_039105355.1 Benthosema pterotum
CAGCCAGAGGGCGTTCACGCTTCATTTCCAGCCTAGGTTATCCCCGAATGGAAAGAAGTTTCCCTTCCTGAACCTGGACAATTCCATTACACACAGGCAGGCTGGCTGGAAATGAAAATCAATTCAGGCTATTTCAGGCTGCACCATGGCAACTAACTAAGCATCCAAACGCAATATTGCATTATGAAAATAATGCATCTGTGTCTGTGATCTGTCTGATTATGTGGAGCACAAAACACGTGCGCGCACGCCCCCCCCACACACACACACACACCGACCGTATGCCATGTGGGTCCAGTCTTTTCCCCCTCTCTTCTCTTTTTTAGTCAAGTTTATTTACACTTCAAAGCAAGCATATAGGCCTATTGGAAATGAATATGCAAAGTGTTTCATGGACCCAGATCATTCACCCCCTAATTAATTATATAGAAAACTCTATTTTAGGTCTACCTACCTGCAATAATACTACAATAAAAAAGTGGCAGGCATCTAAGAGAATTTCAGACTAGAAAAAGATGTATTTGTAGTTGTTACTTCCCTACCACTAAAGAGGTTCAGGTTTTATTTTGAATTCCCTTATTTACATTGAAATAACTAGTAAAGGGTTCCGCTTGGATAATTATAACAACCCTATGCCCCTTCAATTCCCATTCAATTCAATTCATTGGGGGCTTATGAAACATACCTAATACATATCACCTGGTGTGGACTTCACTGGGACTTAACAATTACAAATAGGCCTAAAGGTAAGAAAGCATTCTAATCTAGTATTTAGTTCTATTTGGTCAGAATTTGCACGATAGGCCTATAAAGGACAAGAAATATCTATGGGGTTTTGTCCAATAGGCTATTGGTGTTTTAGATAAAACATCATTAGTGTGTAAAAACCAACCCCAAATTGCGCACAGCTACTAGTACAATTGCTAATCGCTGATAATGTGACTAATTCTGTGTAATTCTGTGTGTTGAGGCTAAAGGGATCTAATCGCCATATGCATCAGGCTTTTAGAAGCAGTCTTGTGTATTAAAGGTGTCTTTTCTCACCCGAATTAGTAGCACATCAAGTAGCCCTAAGTAGCCTGATAAAACCCCCAAACAAACACAATGTAACACCTCGAACGTGTATTCTAGAGCCTCGTGTTGTTTCCCGTAACCTATTGCTTTAGGAAATGGAAATCAAAAATGGTAATTGTTGTGTAAAGATGTTGTGTAAAGATCCTCCTCCAGGGCCGGATCTAGAGGGGGCAGGGGTGGGCAGAGCCCACCCAACTGTGCATCCTGCCCAATGAAAGGTAATATCAGTGGTTTTCATTTCAACCAGTGGGCCGGGGACCACTAGTGGTTGAGTGAGGTCAAGGTGGTCCCCATGCTAAATGGTGCAAAGTTGTTTAACCAGATGTAACTCATTGAGAGCGTAAAAATGGACCCTTTCGGGTCCATTTGGTTTCACTTCTACACTCTCAAGAGTTAAAGTATTCATCATGTGAATTAGCCCAAGTCCACACAACTATAGTATGTAGAAGATTACCTAATGGTCATTTTGATCTGTATGTTGTGGACAAAAGCAAAATCTTTAGTTTTGGAGTCCGTGGGGCTAAAATGTCAGCAAATGGTGGTCCTCCGTGGCTCAAATGCTGAATACATAGTGGGCCCTGGTGTCAAAAAGGTTGAAAACAACGGCTTCATATGAAAAAACTTTGGATTTGCCCACCCTGCCATTCTTCCAGCCCACCCTACACTATATCCGGCCCTGTCCTCCTCCCCCACCCCTCCCCTCCCCTCCCTCTCTCTGCATCACGTCTGAGTCTCGCATGTGTAGACTGTGAACCTGCCGCTTCATTGTGACAGCCTCAGCCCCATTGGGTCCAACACTGACTGAGTGCATATAAAAAGCGCCTGTAGATGAGTGGCAGAGCACAGTAAAGAGCAGACAGGCACATCCGAGAGTTGAAAGAAAGAAGCGTATATACATGCTTTCTAACTCCAAACAGCAGCAGTAGGAGTAGTAGTAGTAGTAGTAACAGCTGGACTCTTTGACTGAGAATAAGCTTAAACTTTCTTTCTTCATAATATTTATATTTTCCCCCTCGGCTGCTCTGAGGGTCGTGCGCTTTTCGTTCACTTCGGCGTGTTCCTCTATAGATTTATAACGTTTTACGACAGTGTTGTCAGTCATTTAGATTTATTGCACCGGTCTACAGCCCTAGTATAGCTGTCGCTCCATCTCCAAAGCCGTGCGCGCAAAATCACGCTCCGTGTGCAATTTTCTTTTCTTTTTTTATTTTCTTTCTTTTTCCTTTTTTTTAATTTAATGCATCGTCCCTGGCTCAACACCTTGTCCAACATGATGATCATCCTGGCGGAGTTCTGCGTGGTGCTGCTGAAGGTGCTGTGGGCGTTCGTGGCGGCCGGCTCCAAGTGGGTGGTGCGGCCGAAGGAGAAGAGCGTGGCGGGACAGGTGTGCGTGATCACCGGCGCCGGCAGCGGCCTGGGACGGCTCTTCGCCAAGGAGTTCGCGCGGCGGCGAGCCGTGCTGGTGCTGTGGGACATTAACAGCCAGAGCAACGAGGAGACCGCGGAGATGGTCCGGCAGATATACCGCGACGAGCTGGACAGCCCCGCGCCTAAAGATGGTAAGTGCAAGCCTATATTGTGAATTAAAGGGTAATTCCACGCATTTACAAAATGTTCTTAATATATGGCACTAGTAGGCTATGCGGCTTAGAGTTGTTATGTGGAAACATTTAAGATGTTCTCCCATTCTGTGTTTTAGTCATGTACATGTAGGCTACTGTATATTAATGACATGTAAGTAAGTAAAATATTGAAAGTGAGTGGAATTCCCTTTAAAGGGGAACTCCACCCATATTCAACATTTTAACATCTCCAAGGTATTAATATAGCCTACCTTGGAGATGTTGTGTGGACATGATAAAAAAAAGTTGCTCCAATTCTGTATTTCCTAAAAATGGAGGTCTGAAAAAAACATTAACATGGTGAAATACATCAGATGACATCATCAAGATGTATTTCACCATGATAATGGTGATTTTTTTTTTCAGACCACTTTTTCCTGAGAGGGTACAAATGGAACCAAATGGACCCGCTAGGTCCATTTGGTTCACATTTGTATCGTCTCAGGAAAATTTTGAAAATGGGTGGAATTCCCCTTTAACCTCAGGTGAAATTATAGTTTGTTGCATGTTTTTTTTTTAATTCAGATTCTGCCATAATTAGCCCACTGATAAATCAAATCTTTAATAAGACAGGATTGCTTCCCACATGTCATTAGCCTATTTCTTCTATGCAAAAGCTTCCCCTAGCTCCTCTCTCCATTGACTTTTTTTTGCTGTGTTCTGCCTCATTAATTTCATAAGTGGTGCAAATTGTTGACCGAATAGCCTCGTACAGTACACCATCTGGCAGCTGCACGATTATGCAGCTCCTTAATAATCTTAGTAATAGAGCAATATATCATTATAAGGAGCTGTAACGACATGTGTAAGCAAGATCACCCTGTGCAGCTATTGAAGCGTCCAATTCATAATATTGCAAAGGCCTACATAAAACTTTAAAGGGGAATTCCACCCATTCTCATTTTTTTCTGAGAGCGTACAAATGCGAACGTTCCATTTGTACGCTCTCAGAAAAAAAAAATCATTAACATGGTGAAACACAACTTGATGATGTCATCAAGCTGTGTTTCACCATGTTAATGATTCTTTTCAGACCTCCATTTCTAGGAAACACAGAATGGGGGGAACTTTTTTTTATCATGTCCAAACAACATCTCTATCTATTAATGACATCGTAAAATGCTGAAAATGGGTGGAATTCTCCTTTAAGATGATGCTAGAGTTTATTTCCATGTGTTATTACAATAACCTGTCGTGCTGGTTTGAAGTTCTATTTGTCTGTATGAGTGTTTTTTTTTTCTAAATATGTTCCTCTGTCTCTTCTTCTGCCCTTTCTCCACATACATAGGTCCGGTCGGCGGTGTAGAGGAGGTCCCTCCTTTCCAGCCACAGGTGTACACCTACGTGTGCGACGTGGGCAAGCGCGAGAGCGTGTACTCCATCGCCGAGAAGGTGCGGCGCGAGGTGGGCGAAGTGGACATACTGATAAACAATGCCGGCGTGGTGTCGGGACACCACCTGCTGGAGTGCCCCGACGAGCTGATCGAACGCACCATGGTGGTCAACTGCCACGCACACTTCTGGGTGAGTTGCATCTCCAGCGCCCACACGGTTGTGTTTTCTTTTAGTGTCGTATGTATGAGTTCTCAAAAAGTGGGAAAAAACAGGGGCAGGCGCACATCCAAATTCAGCGCTGGAGCTGGACTAAAAAAACATAATCAAAATAATAAAGGAAGTCCGCATACAGCTATGCTCCACAGTGTTTATTGGATTTAAACACAGAAAATGTCACACGACGTTTCAGCCATGTTTGGCCTTCATCAGGTGATGAGATTCTCAAAAAGTGGGGTCTGTATGGGGACACCCCGGGGCTCTTGTCGATAGCTTAGAAGAAACCAAAAGGACCCTTGCACTCCCTGTAACTCAGGGAGTGCGCTAATGGAACCAAATGGACCCATTCCATTTGGCCTTCTGCATTGCCATACTGGGGATCGTCAAAATAAATAAGAAAAGAAAAAGTTTGAAAACCCACTGACGTAGTGGAATAGCTGGAAACAGCATTGGAATAGGTGAGAAAAAGCATCTAGTTTGTGTTGTTTGTTTGCAGCTACTTAACCTTCATCCCTTCCTGTGAGTGTAGTATGTGGATATTGTTATTATTTCCATTATGATAACATCAGTCCCATAAGACATCTGCTTCGGTTTCCATGAGCACAATGTTATCAAGTGTGTTCAAGCGGTGCCAGGTTCACAGGAATGTTTCCACTGTGTCTTGCATGCCTATTCATAACCCTATGCCCCCCTGTGTGCCAAACACAGATTCAGGGCCAATTCACTTTGTGTCGGTGCAGTGTAATCTCTGCATAACGCGTACGCGTGTGTGTGCGCGTGCACGCTTTTGGTCAGAAGTGAGGAGTGAGTCTGACCGAAAACAGCAGCCCCCACTTGCATCTTTAAGAACTTCAGACGGAGTTAGTTCTTATTCTGTCAGAGTCAGTCACTGGGTTGGGTTTTGAAGTCGGCAGAGGCAGCTGTTTGGCAGCCTGCATCAGCAGTGATCCCCCTGGTATGTCAGCCCTCCTCTGCTGTGCAGAGAGCTGCACTTGTACAAATCTCCCTTCCGCCGCGATGCGGACAGACAGAGAGCTCTGTTTTTGTCTGACACACTGACTCGCATATACGACAGCTCAGCTACGCTTTCCTTTCCTTGCTGGCAGGCAGGCAGGCAGTGTTTCGGCTTTTACTGTGTGATACAGCTCCATTTGGCTTCATCTTCCCTGGCCTTCTATAGTATAAAGTGACTAGGCTAAGGTGTGCTTGATGGAGAAAATATGTAGATCTTTAGATAAGTACAAGCTGTAGTGCTGAAGTGTGTGTGTGTGTGTGTGTGTGTGTGTGTGTGTGTGTGTGTGTGTGTGTGTGTGTGTGTGTGTGTGTGTGTGTGTGTGTGTGTGTGTGTGTGCGTGTTAAGAGAAGACAGGCGGACAAAGTGCCAAGCCAGGGCAATTAGACGCCCATTGAGAAGCACATCCTTGTTGGTATAGGGAGTGTGTGTGTGTGTGTGTGTGTGTGTGTGTGTGTGTGTGTGTGTGTGTGTGTGTGTGTGTGTGTGTGTGTGTGTGTGTGTGTGTGTGTGATGTGTATTGGGGGCCTACCTCCCACCTCCCTCTCCAATCATTAAGCAAATCACTATTGAGAGGTGATTGCATTGCTTGGCTCCAGGGAACACCCCTGTGGAGTGAGTGTGTGTTGATGGTGCACTAATTTGTTTAGAGACCTGCTGTGGAGTCGATCGTAAAGCCTGAGAATCTGTGATTAGCTTGTTTGCAGGCCCTGCACTGACCATTTAATCTGTGAGCATTTATCATCATTCAGTGAAGTGGATGGTGTTCACAATTCTGGCTCGGAGAGTTGTAGTTTTTTGCCCTTGATTGATTAACAATAGTTCATCAAAACTGTTAAAAAAAAAGAAACGACAGTTCAAATCATTGTAAGATGATGTATGGTTACATATACTGTAGGCATAGGTTTGAGGGTGGTGGTGCTTTTATATAGGAACTTTATCCAAGGTGCATTCACACACCATTGGGAGCAATCAGGGGTTAAGTGTCTTGCTCAGGGACACATCAACGCTAACTCTGGGGGAGCCCAGGTTCGAACTGGCAACCTATCTACATGTCTCATTGCCTTGTGATTGGTTTACAGCAGAATTGAACTGGGAACACAACGTGAAGGCGTTTCCAGTTCAAACCTGATTTCGAGGCAATCATACTGAAATTATGGGAAAATGAACAAGCACAGGAAACGGAAATGCCATCTAGAGAAAATCCTGGACCACGGCTATGCAGTATGCACAGAGACTATTCTTAGCGTCACTGTGAATAGCCTCGTTGATTTACAGCTCGGATTAATCAAGTGCAAATGTGTTGTGTTGTCAAACAACAACGTTGTGTATTAGCACCCTTGGTGGGATGCTTCTTTCAAGCAGTCATGTGCTTCTCTGCCGCGCCAACCACTTCACCATCCATTTAGATCCAACATGTGAAGTCAGGATCCAGCGGTCGGATGAGTTTGGGATTCTCATTAGGGGTCGACGGCTGTTGTTCTACGGAGAGTGGTGGTTTCTTTAAGGGGTGAGCCTGATGAAAGCACGGCCTAATGAATGGCGACAGTCAGAATGGAGGATGTGGTTCATTAAAGACACAAGCTGGATGAATGGAGCTTAACTAAAGACGGACCTGTTCGCTTTCCTCCCTTACACAAACACATGGTACAGTTGCTCTCTCTCTAACACGCAGGTGGCACGTCGCACGGGCCTTTTGTTTTGGTTGTGTAGCGGCTTTATGAACGCACTATTTGTGGCCCGATGACTCACCCAACAAATGCCCCCACAATACATTTAATTATAGAATTATAGAGTGTAGTCATACCATGTCTGTAGTGGATTTAAAACCCACTTTATAGAGGCTTGTGTTTTTGTTATTGCATGCTGACGCAGAAAGTATGTTTGTCTGTAAATAAACAAACAAATAAATAAAATGTAAATAAATCTATCGATCTATCTATCTACTGCCCAAAACATTAAGTTAATGATTAAACACTGATTAAGTTAACTGATTAAAACACTGATTAAGTTAATTTTAGATTTATATTATGGGATGCATGTTCTTTAGCTGGGCATGCTTCCAGCGGAGCAACATACATACCATAATAATAATAATATAAATAAATAATAACACACCAGATGTATAGCACCTTTCTACACCGCAAATAACGTGGGGTGTCTGCAGTTTACCGCCCACCACCTCTAACCGCCCAGAGTGTGAACATGACAGCAGGTTCACTGCTCTCTAGCTCCATGGACAGAGACTGTGCTGCTGCTGTGTGTGGCAAACAGGGCAGGGTATAGCCAGGGTGCCAGATGGGGATAGAGAATGTGCTTTCTCTTTTCATTTTGTGTGCAAGTTTTTTAATTTTGTTGGATAGTACGGTGGGAATGGGGCCGGGTTGGAGGCATGAGCAGGAAGTGGGTGGTTATCTTAGAGAGAGAGAGTTTGTGTGTGTGTGTGTGTGTGTGTGTGTGTGTGTGTGTGTGTGTGTGTGTGTGTGTGTGTGTGTGTGTGTGTGTGTGTGTGTGTGCCAGGCCAGCCGGGCTGAGACCGCACACCGTTGCTCGCCTCCTTCCACGGGCCCCTCTGACTCGCCCTCAAAACTGATTTGGAGTCAGCGAGTGCAGCTGCACGAGAGTCACGGAGGCCAACACTGTTCATCCGGCTCTGCCACACGCTCTCTCTCTCTCTCTCTCTCTCTCTCTCTCTCTCTCTCTCTCTCTCTCTCTCTCTCTCTGTCTCTCTCACACACACACACACACATGCACACAGCACTGACTCAGCGCCTGACTTCCTTCAGGTTTTATGAGGCAGGGGGTCATCACTTGTAATTGGCTTGATGCTGCTTTGATAAGTCCAGCTGCAGAGCAGTGGTACTGGAAAGGGCCTGACGTTTTTTACTCATACAAACAAGGAACTTGGAGCTACTATGCTGGGAATGCCGTTGTTGTTTTTTCCCCCCCAGCCAGCGATTGACCCAACAGGTGTTTGGTGAACAACAAGCAGTGACCGCACTGCGCCGTCTTGCGGGAATCTCTTGGCGTTCACGACGTAGCGTCACCGAGTCCCACAGTGGGTGGCGCTGCATACGGCAAAAAAAAGAGGGGAGAGGAAGGAAAAAGGGAGAGGAAAGCAGTTCTGTCCCCATGCATCCACAGGCAAGGAAGGCGAGGAGGGTAATGGCGAGCTGCTGCCTGACCCACTTATCTGACAATTGGTTTCTTGTCTGTGGATCAGCTTGACGAGATGCCAGGCGACAGGAGCCAAGTTCCGCGGGCAGCATTCCTGCTGTAGCCAGAGAAAGGAAGCAGCCAGGCAGAAGGGTCCTACTTGACTGGTTTTATATGGCCCCTCCTCGAGCTCCCGTGCACCTGTACCCCTCGCTGGAGCCAGCCAGCTAGCCAGCCAGCCAGCACTATTCCCATGTTAGGCCTCTCCCTTTCCATGTACCTGCTTAATGCGTCTGGGGAACACACTGGGGTTCTGGGAAAAAAAGAGAGACCAGGCCTGGCTTTGTTGATGCGGTCGATTTCCACAGGCAAATTGGGCCCTGTGCCCGCCAAACCCCCATCGCTAAGCGCCATGGGTTGGTGGGACTGCCGCGTAGTAGTAGCCGGCGCGCAGGTTTCCTCTTTACAAGGCTGACTGGCGACTGTAATCAGCGGTCAGCGTAGCATTAACCATCCTAACACTCATCGGGGGAAGAGGTCAGCCCAATTAAATGGCCATCTGGTCCTAAGCAAAGGCCAATATTTTGCTCATATTCCTGTTGGTCAGACGCTAGCACTAATGCAGCCTGACACCCCAGCTGCAAGAAGCTTTGTGTGGCTCTACTGATCCTGGGGACAACAAACCAATTAGGGGGCACCGCGGGCAAGAGTATACCCCCGGCATGGGCGAAGGAGGCCCGGGACTGTGTCGACGGGTAATTTAGCGGAACAGGGAGCGTTGAGGCCCAATTACGGCGGCTCTTGATGTAAGACATGAGCTCCTGTTTGCTTTCACACATTTCGTGTCTGAGAGGTCGGCGGAGGTCACAGCCGCATGCCACATGAGAGGCAGGGCCAGGGGCGGATCTAGGCATGGGCATAGAGGGGGGGCAATGCCCCCCTAAATGCCCAGTTTGCCCCACCAAACATGATGCCATGCAAAACAACCCAAGATATTTCAAATTAAAGTGCTTGTATTTAAAATGATTTGAAACACTATACTACTGCTACAAACTAACTATTGTTGTGGCACCACTAAACCAACAGCATTTCTTCATTGAAAACATAAAACTCTCTGAGTCAGACCCTGAGCTTTGTGCATGCTGCGTGTCTGTTGCAACTTCAACAACAACTGGTGTTACTATTGATGCTTATACTTGCCTAATAAAAGTCCTGTATCCGAAAATGGTAATGAAACGGCTTCATCGCCCGTGGGGCGAAGTGTCACAGGCGATGAAGCCATACCATTTTCTCCTGCCCCTCCAATTAGGAAATTTTACATCCGCCGCTGGGCAGGACATCATGGGCCAAAGAGAGAGGGAAACGGGCAGACAGTCACGTTCGGCTCATTGTGTACCCCCCCCCCCTCTTTGCTTCCTTGTTCGTTATTTTTCATACGGTTCAGCAAAAATGTCCCCATTTACTGTTTCCCCCATTCAGCGTCGGTCTGGGTGTATTATTTGTGCCAGGCGAAGTCGTACCCTTCTCTCTCTCTCTCTCAGATGGATGCAGTGGGAGTAAGGGCTGGGAAGCTTTGGCTCCAGCCAGGTACGGTCGGGCATATCTTGAGCTAATGCTTCATTTGCACGCAACGCTCCCTCACCCACTGTCATCCTGGCACACGGAGGCCTTTCTCAGCGATTGTTTTTGGGCCTCATATTCCTTCTCCCCCTCCATTAGGGCCCCCATCACTCGAAGAAGTTGTATATTGTAGCAATTTCAGATTTAATGTCCTGGAAAAGTGCACATGTTTGGAGCCGAGTCAGATCAGTTATACCTGGCCCACGGAATTAACTCTAAAGCTGCAAAGGTCTCCCCATGCCAGCTTCTTAAAAAACAGCCCTTCCTGCTTCATAAGGGATTTCTGGCCTGGATTTGATTTAGTGCTTACAGTTGAGTTTGCCCTGGCATAACAATGGGGAGTACGAGATTTCGGAACCGCCGGCGGTTGTCAAATACGCTCAGCGCTATCAGTTCAAACACTGCGCAGATGACACTGGAAGTTAATATGTCTGACAGAGTTTCACTCTGCTCTCCAGTTTTTAATGAGGCATTCCTCCGCTGCCAGTGGTTACGTAGCTGTACTAGCTGGTACCATGCTCTGTACTTCCCTCCAGGAAAAAATGGTTTAGAAAAGGAGATTAAATCATCCTCGTTTCAGACCCACTCTGACCAATGCTAACATACCAGCCGCCACAATCTGTAACTGTTCGTTTGTATCATGAAATATAGACTGATTTACAAATGTGCAGCAGATTTGTATTGTATTTGTATTCCCTCCTCTCTCTCTGTCTCTCTCTCTCTCCACATGACACATCATAACACGTCTGAACATAGTAATAGAAATAGCAGTGCTGCAACAAAAGGCCTGCTGGTTGTTTGTAGACCTCCTAGGGGGAGAGTGATTGGTCAGTTCCCTAGGATTGGTGTCACACGGCACACCTGCTGATTGGCCCCATGCTGTGCTCAGGGTAAACTCCAAAGTCGGCAGGCAAGGCCAAATGAGAAATGGATCTCCACGTTAGAAAACCGCAACCCCTCCATCTTCTCCCTATAGTGTTGCGATTCTCACCACCACCTCACTAAAACCCTCTCATTGGATCAGCCAGTGCAACCACTTAGGCTTTCACGTGGCGCTACGACAAACCACTTTCATCTCCTTTTCTTGTCATATTCGGTGAATGGATTGTTCTATTGACCGCCTCCCTGGGCAGGACACAGGGCCGTGTGGGTAGATAGACATGGGGCTGAATTGCATTGTGGCAAAGCGTTGAGTGAACGGAAGCCTACGTTTGGTGCTGTCAACAAGTCTTTAGACTCAGGCTCAACATCGGGTACCAGATCTGTGTGGGAAAAAAAGCGAGCACTCTCCCCACAGCAGAGAACGCACACGCACACATTTGTCAGTGTATGATCGCGACAATTCCCACCTACTATAAAGATCATCATATGACTACTATAAGTGACAATAAATTTCATCCATACTTCCAAACTATAGCTCCAGTGGCTATAGATTCCCAAAGACTGTTATGAATTCTCATGCAAGGGCCCCTCTCTCTCTCTCTCCCTCTCTCTCTCTGCATCACCATGGAGAAAGAGACAGAAATGGCAAAAGGGACGGAGAGAGAGAGAGGATCAAAGGGCTTTGGCACAAGACGAGCTGTACCAGTCAACTAACCTTCCTCTTTTCCCCCCTCTCCGCCTCTCTCTCTGTTTCTTCTGTCCTTCTCCCAGACCACCAAGGCTTTTCTCCCCAAGATGCTGGAGCAGAACCATGGTCACATTGTGACGGTTGCCAGCTCTCTGGGCTTATTCAGCACAGCTGGAGTGGAGGTTAGTACCATGCACAACCACACATACATACATACATACACACATCCATCCTTCTGTCTGTCCCAGCCAGTGGCTTTCTAAAAAAGACCAGCAGAATGCCAGCTAGCACACTGCGCCGGGGAGGTTAGACCCGCTCTCTTGCTGTCCCTCCACCCATCAAATTAAGGGCCAGAGATGAGCGTATAGAGTCCTCTATCCGTAGCAGCAGGGGTGTGAGGCCCCTATTGGGCTCTGGCCCCGGGGCCAGAATAAGCTGACAGCTCCCAGAGGGGCTGAGACATCTTCATCAGTGCTTTGTGAACAATCCAGACTCACTCAGTATTCAGGCCACTGCAACATCCAATAGACTAGGTTTTGGTTGCCTTCTCTATAGTTTTTTTTTTTTGTCTTTAAATTAAACTACTCGACTCGTCCGAGAGTTCACTTTCTTTTTGTCATTTAAGTGCAATCATTTATCCCTGTAACTATTGAAAGAACTAAATGGCCGGACCGCCTTGAAGGCCCTATTTTGATAATTTAGAGAATTAGAGTTCTGCTCATTTGTCCGCGGCTGACTGGTGTCATTTTCAGATGGGCTATAGGGACTACTGGGCCATTTGCCTGTGTTTTTATAGCTGCACGTTTTGCTTTTGTTGCACAAGCAATTCATCCATAACGATAGGTCTCCCTTCAAAGGGACTGAAGCGTAGTCAATTTATGTTGACCTATTATGCTTCCTGGAAATGCCTTGTATGTGATTTCAGGGCCTGCACATTAATTTCTGGGGTGGGGTGGGGTGGGAGGCGAAAGAAAGCTGGCATCGGGACTGTTATGTGGGCGCAGTCAAATCTCTTTATCCGTCCCATGTTTAGCAATGTGCATCTGTGTTTGCCCAAGCTGTTTTCAAGAAGATTATTTCCACGGTAAACCACATCAAAACGTGAGCGCCAGCCCGAGCGGTCTCCTGATGCACAGGAGAAGAATGCTAATGAAACCGTAGAACGGAGGACGGGCTTGCTGGGGGTTTTTGTGGCCGTGTCATTAACAGGAAGGAGAAACCTCCGTGCCTCCAGGGCGCGTTTGATAATGTTCACCTTGGTCCCAACGGTGCAGTGCAACGCAGCCACGGCAGGGTTTTACAGGGCTAACCTGTTCTCTCATTATTGTCCCTCCGCAGGATTATTGCGCCAGTAAGTTCGGTGCCATCGGCTTCCACGAGTCGCTGAGCCACGAGCTGAAGGCCTCGGAAAAGGACGGGATCAACATGACTCTCGTGTGCCCCTACCTGGTCGACACGGGCATGTTCAAGGGCTGCAGGATAAGGTGAGCTTTACTATGTGGATCTCCACATTTTTGTCTTTCTATAAGACACTCCGGCGTCCCTAATTTGGACGAGTAATTTTCTTCGAAAATTGTCACAAATGTTCTTAAATAGCGACAAATAGCGGACGTACAATTGGCTAATGTTTGGTATTTGTGAAAGTTTTCAAACTATAAAATAGCACATAAGCGGTTAAAGATGTCCTTGCACATGAGAAGGGCATGCTATCATCTCCATTCCAATTTTCATTCATGTGAAATTGCCTTACACACACACACACACACACGTACGCACGCACACACACCATTTTAACTTCAAAAACAGCAATCAAGGTAATGATTGTGTTATAGGATATTAAAAAAGTCCCCTGACTGCCGTGGTGAGTGTTTCATCCAAACAATGGGGGCTAGTTTCCCAGCAGAGAGACAGGTGCACCTGGGCTTAACCCCCCCTCCCCTCTGTCACTGTAATAGCCCTTTGTGGCATGTTTAAAATCAACAGTTGGCAGACCCTTTTGTTTTTAGAATCCCCACTATGAAATACTCTCCCTTGTCTACGTAGCAGAAAAGCAGTTCCCAATTTTAAGTCTAATCTCCCATTTAATATATTTTTTAAATTACCCCAGCTTTGTCCCTCATTTGTGCGCAGACTGCCAATATAGTACACTGCCCTAAGTACCCCGCCCTCCTCCCCACTCCCCCGGCATTGTTATGGCTTTCACGTAGAAACGCGCTTTGAATTAAAAGATAATCGTAAAAGCCACGTGACTATACTGCTGAAGGGCCTTTGTGTTATGCACTATAAATACTGTTGGTTTCACAAGGTATGTGCGTTCGGTCAGCAGAGCTATGAGTCACCTATGAAAACGTGCTATGTTTGCAGGAAGGAGATCGAGCCGTTCCTGCCTCCCCTGAAGCCAGAGTTCTGTGTGAAACAGGCTATGAGGGCCATCCTCACTGACCAGCCTATGATCTGCACACCGCGCATCGTCTATATGGTCAACTTCATGAAAAGGTGAGCTGCAGGGGACCAGTCTAATCTCCATATTGTATGTAGGCTAGTTAAAGCTGCTGTAAGAGTGTAGAAGTTATATTTTCAGTTACTATTCCGATAGTAATGGAGTGTTGGACAGCTCTTTAGTAAACATCAGAGAATACATTGTCAGGCAGGTTTGCCAGATTTTATCCTACAAAATTATTATTGGATGAATGTCATAGGAATGGCAAGCAGTCACACACACACGCACGCACGCACACCCACACACCCACACACATTCTTTTGTTCATTATTTTGTTTAATCTCTGTAGAAAAAGTAGCGTATTTGAGTGTTTCTGAGCGATCGATCAAACGAGCAAACCAAAGTGTGCAAGCCAGGACCAAGGTGACAAAGGTCAAAGTCAGTAAGCAATCTTGCGGTCCTAATTAGCCTTTTCTCTTCTCGTCTCCGCAGCATTCTGCCCTTCGAGGCCATCGTGTGCATGTACCGGTTCCTGGGTGCCGATAAGTGTATGTATCCCTTCCTAGCTCAGCGGAAGGAGCTCATGAATAACAATGAAGCCAAGAACGGAATCTAGCCGAGGGATTGCTGCTTTCAACACACGAGGGGGGCACATCAAACTGCAAGCATGAGGATACGACCACTGAGGGTGTTTTGGGGGAAAGACGGAAGGGAAAAATGAGACTGTATCTAGACTGGTGCACTTGCGTTGAGCAAGTGCAATGGTTTACCATATTGTTCCTCTGGAACAAGGAAAGCTGTGTACTACACAAAGGATTTTATTTGACTTTGTTTTGTCTATGTTTTTATTTTCTAAAGGTTTGTTTAAATAAACCAACATCCTATATACTGTGTCACTAGTTTTGAAAATCATACGAGAAAAAAAAAGGTATTCAGTAATTAACTATTTACATAATGTAGTCACCAGCCTTATCTTAGTGTCTTCGTGGAAATATACAGTATGTTACTGTATGAACAGTAAGAAAAGAAATCTGTGTCACTTTTTGTTGTTTTTATTTGTAGACATGCACTGTAATTACTGACTCTCTCTCTCTACACTGCCACCCCTGAACATTTCACAACAGACCCAGTATCTCCAGAGGCTTGACCTTAATCACAAAGGAACCACACACACCGGCCGTTTGCAAATTACACGCTATGATTGTAGCTCGTACTCACTGATTGCAAAGGTCATCAAATTGTGATGCAGCGGTCATCAAATTGTGACGCAGCAAACGGTCATCAAATTGCGATGAAGAAACAATTTTGTAATTTACAACATTACGTTAATGTAATTTTATTTACTTTTTGTGTGTTTTTTGTTTTCTGTTTTTTTATACAAACATGTAGCCTAGATGTTGCTGAGAAAAAAATGTTTTTAACGGCGCTCCAGTTGAATTTAGCAGTCTATATTTGGCCGACTGTGAGTCTTTACAGGGCAGTCCATATAAAGATGTATTGAATGCTACAGTGTCCTTTTAAATTACATTAGGTCTCTATGGACTAACCTCTTTCCAAGTCTGTGTGAGAGGTATCAATGGCCAGAGCTCAATTAGGCTTGTACCGATATTGAGAGAAACCTTTGTTCTCACAATGTTTTGCATATAGCATTATTATTATTATTATTTTGTATTTCTTGTAAATTTCAGAATTTAACAACAGTACGTTATCGGCAGTAAACCAGTCATTATTAGGAGATGAAATGAAACTCCCATCGAACCGATGGTCCAGTCTGATGTATGGTTGAAGGAAAATGTATTAAGACACTATAGCTTACCATATTTGTTCCAAAGTGATGCTTTCACTTTTCCCCACCCATCATTCACCACCGTACGTGTCCAGTTACAGTGAAATGTAGACGTTAAACTGTTGTACCTGAGTAGCCCAAAATGACTGTCTCCATAATATTTGTTGTATTCATATTTTATATACCTTTTTGGGAAGACAGGAGTCTTTTGAATTTCAGCTACATTCCAGTAGGCATCATTCCTTCAGTCACGGCGATGAGCCTAAATTCTCTACCTCTTAATTTTTGCCATTTGTGGACAGTATATGACATAAGCCTCTTTTTGTAATTTTCTGAAGACTGCTCCATTGCGGGGCAAATGTGGTTCTGATGTTTAGTGTCTCTACCTAACTTAAATTAATAAAGTGATTTAGATTATTAAGTGGTGTGTCTTTCTTTATTATTGATTCATAATCCTAAATGTCACTGCGGTCGGTTGAAAGCCTGAAAACCTCATAATGTTCAAATCATTTACTGTCAGGATTCAATTTTGAAACAGTCAGAAAGACACTCTACAAGCTCAAATGTATCACATTGTTTTGTGTGACAGGATGGCAAAGCAGAGCATTAATTAGGAAATATAGAAAATATATAAAAAATTGAAATATGGAGATACAGTAAGATTGCAATGATATGTATACTGACCCTTTTTCAAACCAGCTCCCTGCCACTCGCCCTACACACTTTCACTCGGTTTGAGAATAGATATATACATGATAGAGATTTCACCAGAATATCATACTTCTCTTCCATATAAACAATGGACAGACAGATACAGTAATGCTGTTAGACAAGGAACCATATAATCTTGAGGGACATACACAATATGACATTAAGTATTAAAAACAATTTTAGGAATCCATGTTATCTGTACTTTAATACTGAATCCAGCGATTTACAGCTCTCAAATAATTGCAGTGGACTACAATATTCGCTTCTGAAGTGTGGTCGAGGAAAGTATTGGAAATTGGGAAAAACTAAAAAAAAAATGAAATAAATACTTGAGTACAACACTTGAGTAAAGTATTTTCCATCACTCTCGATCCAACGCAGTTGGGTGTCAGTAGCAATGTTGACAAACAGAAGACTCTCTCTTTCTCTCTCACTTGCTATCCATTGTTGGGATGACACCCACCCTGTCCTTTCTCCTCTCTAGGACAATTATTTGTGTGACTAGTAGCCGATCGGCATAGTATTGTCATAGTAAAACAAATTAAGCGTTATGAGAAGGAATTAATACGAAATGCAATGAAAAACGGCCAATGAACAGACAACCTTTTGTATGGATGACTTGAATGTGAATAAGTCCAGCTGGCAGCGGATACAATCAGATGTTCATGAATCGTAGAATATGTCGAGCATGTCTCTACAGAACGGTACAGGAAATGGAGAAACGAGGGAGTTGCTATGCAACGTATGTTGGGAGATAGATTCTCCTCATGTGTGTGTTGCATATCAACAACCCTCTCACAATGGCACGTCCAATGCCTCTGCTTCATGGTTTGCGATGATGTACCACAAGAAGCCACAGTCCATAAATCTGGATCAATTAGGGTTACTTACGACATTGTCTTTCAGATTTTTATTTTGTCATTTGAGGTCTGTTTTCAGTATGTGCTCCACAGTCTTGGTGACTAAATGAGACTAACATGGCCAGTGTTTGTAAAAATGGATTGTGTTGCAGGATAGAAACACACGTGTCTGGCCATGACTAGAGGCACCACCGAAGGATTGAACCCCATCTCCACCTATGATGGGCATGAGTAAAGTTCTTGCCCACCAATGTTGGAGATGGGGTTTGAAATTCTTTATTTAGGAATACCCTTTGAGACACAATATCTTGTTTTCGAGAGGTTCCTTGTTTTCCAGAGGTTTAACCCCTCCGCAGCATTCAGTGTTCAGAATTGTGCTAGTTAGGATAGTTAATAGCTCTGGTCCAGAGCTCCACTGCTTCTGAGTCTGACCTGCATTGGAGCTCTGTTGGTCTCCGTGCATTCGGCCATTACTCCGCCCGACCAGCCTCTCTTCTCTAGTGGATATATAAAGAACGTTTTACCTACTCACCAAAATAAACACGTCTTGTGTCATTAGAAAGCCTACTTACCTTAGTGGTCGCACTCTTAGCCCCCCACCACACGGATAAATTGGACTTTTTGGCCAGAACGCGATCGTTTTTCACTGAAGGAAAAATATTTCCTATGGAACTTTTCTATTGGCAATATCGGTAGAGGGCGCAAATCCTGGTTGTTTTTCCGGTGAAAAACGATCGCGTTCTGGCCAAAAAGTCCAATTTATCCGTGTGGTGGGGGGCTAAGAGTGTGACCACCAAGGTAAGTAGGCTTTCTAATGACACAAGACGTGTTTATTTTGGTGAGTAGGTAAAACGTTCTTTATATATCCACTAGAGAAGAGAGGCTGGTCGGGTGCAGTAATGGCCGAGTGCACGGAGACCAACAGAGCTCCAATGCAAGTCAGACTCAGAAGCAGTGGAGCTCTGGACCAGAGCTAGATAGTTAAGGTAATTGACACTGACTAGGGCCTTACCCGTTGTGAATATATGAACACCAAATGATGTACTCACTGTGTGGGAAATGTGAATCCTTCATCACATTATGTGATGAAGGATTTGATGAAGGATTGCTTTAATGCACACGCACAGACACTGCAATGGCCAGTCATAAAGTGTGTGTGTGTGTGTGTGTGTGTGTGTGTGTGTGTGTGTGTGTGTGTGTGTGTGTGTGTGTGTGTGTGTGTGTGTGTGTGTGTGTGTGTGTGTGTGTGTGTTTTGGTATTTGCATTGCCCCCTGTGGCCGAAAAGGGAATTGCCAATGTTAAGCGAATGGGGAAATTTAATTCACCAATAAATTCATTATTAATCAACAATTTGTT
The DNA here is from genome assembly GCA_039105355.1 of Benthosema pterotum. Classification (NCBI taxonomy): domain Eukaryota; kingdom Metazoa; phylum Chordata; class Actinopteri; order Myctophiformes; family Myctophidae; genus Benthosema; species Benthosema pterotum. Next base: position 19,328,660 of record CM076982.1, read on the forward strand.
AATTTGAAAAAAGGGCTTCCTCAGTCTCTTCCTAATGTTATGGTCAATGACTGTGTGAAAAATCATAGCGATCGGTGCAGCCAGTGATGAGTTATGCTCGCTTCAGACATTCAGACATTCAGACAGACATTCAGACAGACATTCAGACAGACAACTCCTTAATTATAGTATTGACATTCAGACATTCAGACATTCAGACAGACATTCAGACAGACAACTCCTTAATTATAGTATTGATTAAAGAATCGAATGGCTCACTTGACAATGGCTAAGTGATTAAGTGTCCAATAACACTCTGAAATAGATTGTGTGGCTACTCGGTCTGCACAATGGATATACTGTAGAACATTTCCTTTGCATTGTTTCGTCCGGAGTGGTCGTTGTGGAGAGACAAAGACAAACTGAGGACGAGACAAAAACAAGACTGAGACAACGAAAATCTGTCTTGACACTGGTTTTGAGACAAGAGACAATGCCTCGAGAACTACAACACTACACAACACTTTGAAAAAAATATCCTAATTTAAAAGACTACAGTGCCACAGTACAGAATGTTCCTCTGAACAACATCAATCAATGCAATATCCACAGAGCTAATTGATTTCTCAGTAGACAGTGGCAGTGCTGGCTGTGTGTGTGTGGGTGTTATGGAGAAGTGTTGAGATGTCAGCGCCTAAGCCTGCTGCATGTACGGTAGTAGACTTCCCTTGCTGTGACTAATCGTGGCTGGATAAAGTTGCTCGGCGGCAGATTATTTCTAATCTGGCGGGAGAGTCGTACTGACAGATTCAATCCCTGAGTGTGCAGACAACGCGTTCAGCACCGCAGCACCAAACATTCCAGCTACCGTTCTGGCAGTGGCCAAATGAGGTCCCTGACTGTGTGTGTGTGTGTGTGTGTGTGTGTGTGTGTGTGTGGGTCCAGACTGAGAGGCCCATTCCTGATTGGACCACTAAAACCAAGTAAAATAATGATGGGACAATATTGGGATGTTGGCTTGAGCCTTTGGCGGTGGGTCATTCATCTAAGTCTATAGGATTTCCTTCACTCTTTCTTTCTTCTGTTAATACGGCTCTAATTTAGAGGACTTTAAACCGGGTCGATAGCACATAATTCAGGCAGAAAAATCAATGGCTCTGGCATTTGTTCTTAACATGGCCACCGACAGGCTCCACAGCCACATTGATTTTGTTCTATTTTGGGCAGTAAGGTTCACTTCACATATTAGCCAGACTAGAGCCGGGCAATTCATCCCGGGTTCGGCCAATGCATGGCCTCATGCCGGATTGTCACTACCTGAACAAGTGTCTGGAACGGAGAGCCAGTCGCTAATGTGTGTGAACAGCCTTGGCACTCTCCAATGGCTAGCAGATGTAGCTGCCAGCTGAGTCCATTAGTCACCGAAGTGGAATTAGACAGGTCCTGTCACATACTCTCATTCATCTCACTAATGGGGGGAGCGGAGTGGGTTTGATGCTGCTGAGGGTCTCTGTGCCCTCTGGACAGCACGGGATGGGGGCAAGGAGGAGGGCAGCGCAGGTGTGCAGCGTTCTCAAGGTAGGACGCAACCATACGATAAACCATTACGAGGAAGAAAACATGTTAGTGCTCCCTGTACTGCTTTTCCCTTTTCCCAAAAGGATAGCAAGAAGCCACTTATCCATTTGACTTATTTTTTACTTCATGGGTTCAATCAATCAATTAATCAATCAATCAATCCACAAAGTCTTCCTTCTAAAACAGGTGATGTGAAACTGTGCAAGTAGGATATCCACTTCCATGCAGGGCTGGATGTATCCCAATTGGGGGGCAGGCGAAAATGGTATGGGGGCGGCTCCATACCATTTTCACTTAAATTCTTTAGTTCCTTGACCCACAAGATTTATATCTTGTACAGGACGTACAGTATATTAGGCAAGTAAGCATCAATAATAACATCAGTTGTTGAAGTTGCAACAGACACACAGCATGCATAAAGCTAAACATCTGACAGTAGTAGTGTTTCAGATCATTTTAAATATACTGTAAGCACTTTCATTTGAAATATCTTTGAAATTGGGGTTGTTTGCATGCCATCATGATTGTTGGGGCAGTCAGGGTCCCCGTGCCCATGCCTAGATGCATGCCCTGCTTCCATGCACTGACTGCAACGAGTTAAAGCTTAAGTGTGTCCCATGCATGGGAATGGGAACAGCAGATCTCTTTTACGTAGCCAGGCAGCCACGGCTAGTCTGAGCATGAGAACCCACTGAGTTTGTCTCCGGTGTCAATTAACAGAATCTAATAAAGTCTGACAAAGTTACTCATTGAGATCAGGTTTTTTTTTTTTCACAAGCCGCTGGCTGCAGATCCGCAGCCTGCATGAGCGAAAGGCATCACTAAAACACCTGCTTCTTTCTCATACCAGTCGAGATGAGGTGATGTGTTATGCGTGCGTTGCATGGCTACGCATCGGTGTATTCAACAATGAAACAGCCTCTATCAAATCAAGCTTGTTCCAGAAAATTCCAAAGGAGGGTTCATATTTATCTTGGGCAGAAACAGATTTGTCTGAAGGGATTAAATTTCATAGAAATATGACTGCACTTGTTAATTCGGCTTCACAAAACCTGTGGCATTTAAGATGATCACAAAAAGATCTTTCAGAACAACCATGCCATTGGCCTACTTTTCCTAAGTTGTTGTTTGCCTTTTTTCTGTTGCTCAGGGAGTGTTCACATGTTCTAATAGATGGAGTGTGGCAGAATGGTGCTATGAATACAAAAATGATCAAACGAAGAATAACACACCTAATTAGAGTTTACATCGCTTTTCTGTTCAGACTCATGGTATAGTGGAGAAGGAATTGAACCACAGCGAGTCATATGAAGGTACTTAACTCAAGTACCGTACTTACGTACAATTTTGAGGTGTTTTACTTGAATAAAGTATTTCCAATCTTCAGTAGACTACTTTTACTTTACTCCACCAGTGTTACTTGCCATACAGATCAAAATGACCATTAATATTCTACATCCTCTAGTTGTGTACACTTGGGCTAATTCACATGAATATTTTAACTCTTGAGGGCGTTAACCAACTGTGCATCATTTAGCCTGGGGACACTGGTTGAAAAACCACTGTCATAGGAGGAAAATGGTGAAAAATGAGGGTTTTATCTATGGCGCTTGTCAACCGCCAGGAGCTTTTCACTAAGTTTGGAGCTAGGGGGGTCTGAAAAAAAAGCTAAATATAGCAACATATGCGCCAAGTTTGCAACACTGTACTCCACTCAAAGGCAAAGGCATTGCATTCTTTACCTCTTTACCTCCATGACCTGACGAAGATGTGACTGATACATCGAAACGTTGTCACTTTTGTACCTGCACCCTGTATTTAAAATAAAAGGCTTGAACTGTCTGTGCTGCTCCAGTGCCACCCTTCTCTACGCATTGCATTCTTTAGACAGAAAGGCAGACGCCTCCTTTGGCTCTGGGGCTACGCGCAAAGGTTTTGGACATGATAAAATGTCATGTTATGCAGTCTTTTTTTACTATCATATATAAATATTTGTGTTGGTGCCATTTTGTTTTAGGCTAAAATGACTTTGTGGCTGTCAGGCAGAAAACTGTAAATATTATGATTCAGCATATGACAGCCTCATGATAGCAGCATATAAAAATAAATCTAGTAATCCGTTTTTGGACACAGACATCTACCCAAGACTCCCACAGACAAGACTTTCATCATTTGTGATTCATGTATCTGGGCTATTTATAGATATGGAAATGTACTTGTTATTTCTGCGGAAATACCACTTTAATGCTGTCATTGTGACATCACAAGGGTTCGGCTCAACTGTCTCATTGTCATATATGGATTTTATACAACAACATGGTTGGCTCAATGATCCTGCATAGTTCAAAATTATGGTCAAATAAATATTGGCGTATGACATCAGGGGTCTCCATATATGGACATAAAAGGGGTGAGGGCCGACAGATACACATATACATGGGTATATCAGTCAGAGCCCAAACCTACTGTATATGGAGCTGCGCAGTGACGTCACCACCCCTGTTCCGGAAACCGATTCCCCATTCATTTTTCCTCATAGACTTTTCGAAGATGATTCATATAAAGACGATAACGCCATGGACAAAGCCAACTCAGGTCATGACAAATTATGACACAAACACAATACTACCATATAATAATCAGCAAGAGGTAGTAGCAGCTTCCGTAAGAGAATGCGTGGGAAAGTGTGATGCAACAATTAACTGGGAGACAATCACATACTGTAATGCTAACCAAGTATTTTCCGTCTTCATGACTAAATGAAACGACAAGTGGAGGGATGATGACATCTGTGAGTTGTCATGTTTTTGTAGTTCCTTAAAAAATTGAAAATTTGAGTGTAGAAACTGGACACGCACACGCACACACACACACACACACACACACACACACACACACACACACACACACACACACACACACACACACACACACACACACAAAATCAGGGGTGGGCAAATGAGATACATAAAATATTGTGGAGGGCCAAGATAAAGTCTGTGTAATATTAATTTAATTTCAAAATAAAAGTAAGAGTAAGACCAACCAATTTGACACCAGGGCCCACTATTTATTCAGTATTTGAGCCACGGACCAACATTTGATGACATTTTAGCCCCATAGATCCCAAAACTTTCTTCAAGATTTCTTTTGTTTTTGTCCACAATTCCAGGCTGGATTTGGGAAACAAAACAGGATAACAAAAATTACCATTCTCTTACATTCTCTGATTGAATGTGTAGACTTTGGGCTAATTCAGATGAATATTTTAACTCTTCAGAGTATAAAAATGAAACCAAATGGACCAGCAAGGGTCCCCGATCCGGTCAGAGTCATCCAAAGCGCCGCATTTGGCCCCCGGGGCGCATAGTGCCCAGGTATGCAGTTATGCACTAGATAAAAGACAAGACCACACCGCTTTTTCCCACATGAACTGAGGTGATTTTACTGCATTTCAGTAACAGAAACAGCCTTGCTTGTTATTTATTACACATTGCACTCACAGCGAAGACAACAGCTCCTCCATGTCAGTGAACAAAGTGATTCAAAGCGAACCTTTGGGGAGAGGGAGTAGTCCGCTAAAAAATACTAATTTATGCTTTCGTCACACGCCGGAAATCGCAGAGCTACAAGCTCGTAATGCGTCGCGTCCGTGACGCACTGTGAGCTTGTAGGTTCGGGCCCATTTCCGACCACATCTGAAGCAGCATAAATTGGGGTTTAATCAATGGCAGACTCTACCACCGCTCAAAGATTCGCTCTACAATGCAGACATTAAAAGCACCTAGTTGATGCCTCGACAGGGTCAATACAACACACACAATGGGTGTAGATGTGATCGACAAAACGGTGTGTGTGTGTGTTGGGGGGGGGGGGGGACCACTGACTTAGAGCCACCGTTTCCTTGATTATATGGAGAAAAAAACATGCAGATAAATGTTTTTTTTGCTCATACTGAAATTCCCCTCAGGAAATTTCAGTCTGTCCCAAGGGCCGGATGTAACATTTCCCAATTGGTATGGGTGCGGCTTCATCGATGAAGCCGCACCCATTCCATTTTCACCTGGAGGGGCAGTCATGGCATTTAAGGGGCACTGCCCCCCCCCCCCCATGCCCATGCCTAGATCCGCCCTGCTTTGGGGCAGGGGCAGATACCATTTTCACCTTGGTGCGGCAGTCAGGGCATTTAGGGGGCATTGCCCCATCCCCCCCATGCCCATGCCTAGATCCGCCACTGCTTTGGGCCGGACTGAAACTTCCTGAGACATGAGAAACGGTGACGAAGAAGTGTCTCGCGGCTCACTCTTGAATGCTCTTGAGTGGGTTGTATTTACTGGATTTTACAAAAAAAAAGGACAATAATACTGACCGTTTGTCTGTTGCCATGTTGGGTTGGTGAGGTGGTTCTAAGCCAGTGGCGGGTTCTTGTTGTTAAAACGGGGACAGGAAATAAGAGCACACGGGAATAGAAAGGTTGGCCCAACCTTCGTTCCTGTGAGCGCCGCAACGTCTAACTGTTTTTTTTTTTACTTTTTACTGCTAAACACCAGTTTTGTCCATTTTGTCCACATGAAAAAACTTTTACTTTGTGTTATTTTTCGGAATATGATATTCTTGCAAGTCATACACATCCATATAGATAGATGAACTCTTCTTTTTTTTTTCTTTTACTTGTTTTTTTTACTCTTAAGTCAGCATACAAGGTAAGCTGGGTGACTATATATGAAGACAACAACTACAACTTTCACAGCACTGGCATTGGTTAATTTTTAAATACAGTACTCAAGCATTGTTAGATTATTTAAAACAAAAATAAAAGAGGAACAAAAATAGGAAAATAAAATAAAAACAAAAAAACAAACAGAAACATAATACCCCCGAAAGAAATAAGCTACGGTAAGTTGGTTTCTCCCCTAAAATGTTTCCTTTGTATTTCAATGGCATGATGTACATATTTGTCTTTAACCATACCAACCAAATAAAAAAAAGAAAAAGAAAAAAAGACGTCTATCCATAGGGGAAATTCTCTACGAAGTGTTGTGTTCACTTTGGATTTCCCTTGATTTGATACAGTACCATGCATTTTTATCGCTCACGTTACGGATTCAATACTTGATAAATTGATTATTTGTTGTATTATCATTATTATTTTTGCGTTATTATTATTATTCCTCTAAATTCCACTGAAATAATTGATAAATGTTTGAACGTGTTAGGATAGTGTTGTCTTCACATAGACTCAGGTAATGGTGTAATTTTTTTTAGGTCCACATCCACCCTATTGCATGTTGACAGGTTATGCAGGATACAGTGGCAATCGTGGGGGGTTTTTGGGTTGGGGGTAAAGGGATTAAAGCAGGGGTTAGAGGGGGTTGTGGGGGTTTGTGGGTACGGAGGTGTTAGGTAGGGGGGAGGGTGCTCCTAGACGACAGCCTTTGAATCCTTGCAGACCTGAGTGGTGGTGCCTGAGTTAGTCTGTTCAGTGTCCATCCTCTCTTCCTTCACTCTGCAAAACAGAAAAATAAAAAACACAAACGCAAGTGTTAGGTTTAGTAGGCACACGAAAAACCATGACTGAAAAACTGCTATGATTACTACACCCCACAGTCCCCTCCTAATTGCTAGTCTCTGAGTTGGCTCACGACAGAGTGCAGCATCTATCTTTCAATGGATCTGGTCTATTTAGGCCTGATATATATATATATATATATATATATATATATATATATATATATATATATATATATATATATATATATATATATATATATATATATATATATATATATATATTCAGTACAGAATCCAAAAATGGATTCAGGGCCTGAAAGGGTTACAGGTAATAGAGGCAACTTTTTAGCCACAAATCGAACTAGATATATAGCTATATTTGTTGCATTTTTCCCCTCTACGTTGCTTCGACTTTGATGCTGCAGCTGTTTCCCTGCAGACAGACACTTGCTTTGTCCTGCAGACGGTCCAGAACTGTGTTGTTGTCAAAAAATCATGAAAACAAAACATTCGTCGGGCTCCTGATAGGCAGAGCTAATCTGTGAGGATAATGAGGGTAGTGTGGGGTGTTTACCCAATCCCAGCACAGCAGTCTCCAGCAGTTTCATAATGTGCCAATAGAGTGGAAGTGAGGAGAAGTTAGATTATGTTTTTAAACAAATCTGTTTACAAAAACAGTATTTGTACACACCAAAGTTGCCTCTATTACATTACTATACTCATAACATCAGGGCCCTGATGTAGAACTACCTGTCAATCTACTTCAGACGAGTGAGTGATCCCCAATTCCCCATGGGTATGACACCAGAGGAAGCTCATCTGACCTTGTACCCCCAAGTTCGGGTTAAAAAACTGTTTCTGGGAGGTATAGTATACATATGATGGTCCCACCAAATGTTTCCCTGTATAGATTCTCTGCATTCAACCCATAGTATAAATGAAAGGATTTTACGTTCTGTAGATAAACTACTAATAGAGCCAAAGGTCTGTTCATATGACAATTAAATACTTCACCGCATTGACAATGATGGAAGGGCGCAGTCTCTACCGAACTTGAGCCTCATGAAGCACCTCCAAGAGAGGCGCTAGCGGAACGAGTTTCCAAGTTCGGTACGAACCGAGTTGCGACGCGATAGGCACACAATAGTAAATATTAAAAAATCTGACCAAGGATTACATTGAGACAGTTTACAGAACTGGAAGTAGAAGTTAGGGTTAATTCACCATTTAAAGTGAAAGCCAGTGGATAGTATTGGCTCAACCCCTTCTTTCAAAATGGGATGTACCCCCTCCAATTATCACACACACACATGAACACACACACACACACACACACACACACACACACACACACACACACACACACACACACACACACACACACACACACACACACACACACACACACACACACACACACACACACACACACACACACACACACACACACACACACACACACACACACACAATTGGCAGGCCAATTTAACAGTAACTGTGATCAGCTGTTGCATGGTCCATTTCATCCAGACAGGAATTTCAACGGACTGACATGTGAGAGCGGCGTGTTCCAGGGGCAGTGAAAGGCGAATGACAGGTTTATACACAAACACCGTCTCGTAGGTCAACAGGCCAGCTAAAAAGAGGAGTTGGGAAAGAGGAGGCAAAACTATTATTTATTTATTCTGATAGTGATAACGGCAAATATCTGGACCAACGTAGTACGTGGAGGGAAACTACTGCATGGGGCCAAAATCCGCCGTGAGAGAATGTTGAAAACGCCAGACCATGAATGCATTTTTTTTGGAGAGAGAAAGACAGCGAGAGGGCGAGAGAGGCGCTAAAGACAGGGAGATAGAGGGAGACACAGAGAGAGAGAGAGAGGAAGGAAGGGAGACCAAGAAATAACTGTTGAGTGATTAACTACTCAGGTCAAAGTATATGGTCCAAGTGTTTCCATATTCACCCCTCATCTCCGATGGTGACGTAAATGAAAACTGTTACGGTGCCGGGGCTGGGTTCCTTTTCTCTTGTTCCTTTTTCCTCTTTTGCTCCGATAGAAAGACAAGGGGGGGTTGGTGGGTGGCTGCAAGAAAACACGGCCCTCGCTAACCTTTTTTTCCCTGCGGCACACCTACTATGAAAATATACTGCTCCTAACGCTTGGTTGTGATCTCCATCTCTCTCTCTCTGTCTGTCACTGAAACAACCCAATGGCAGCCACTGCCCATGCACAGTTTCGCTCTCCTCTGCTGTGCCATCCTTCCTCATGATTTATTGATAACAACAAAGTTCTGGACAGGCTGCAGGATGAAGCAAGTGTCTGTCTGCAGGGAAACAGCTGCAGCATCAAAGAAGAAGCAACACAGAGGGGAAAAAGGCAAAAAAAATATAGCTATCTATCTATTGGCTAAAAAGTTGCTTCTATAGAGCTGCGCACTACCGTCCCTTTCATGACGTTGCCCGTGTTCCAGAAACGCAATCCTCATTCATTTTCTTCATAGGCTTTTCGAAAATGGTTAATAAAAACATGATTGCGCCGCGGTCAAAGCCAACTCGGGGCGTGACAAATAATGACAACAAACACAATATTATTATGCAATATCTAAGAAGAAGTAGAAAACGGCAGGATACAACACTTTTTGTTTCATTTTTCATCATAGAAAAATCATGTGTCATCATGATTTGTCACAACCTGAGTTGGCTTTGTCTGCATCGTAATCTTATTTATATGAATCATTTTCGAAAAAGTCTATGAGAAATCAAATGGGGAATCTGTTTCTGGAACAGGGGCGACGTCACGAGGGGGCAGGACTGCGCAGCTCAATTACCTTTAACCATAGTTTTTCCAGCGTTATGAGTAACTAAACTAAAGAGGAGTGAGCCATCTCCAACCTTCGCCCTAAATATGATACATAACAATGATTATGTAGCTCTATATTGGATCACACCTTGAATATTCACTCTTTGAATATTTACATTTAAATTAGCTATGTAAGTTCAGAGGAGTACTGTTCCCTTTAGACTGACATGTGTAGCTATTCCTTAATCAGATGTATGGAGTCCAAATAAGCCAGCATGAGTTGCTTCGATTAATTTAAAATGTGTTTGTTAAATAACAGCCTAACCTTTAGACAGATACAAGCAAGCTGCACAACAGAGGAAGAAAAACAAAACAAAACCTTCAACTGAGGTTTGCATGTGGTGTGGAGAAAAATGGTTCTTTAATACACATAAATATACATATACACTGTAAATGTATACCTAGGTTTATTAAATGTGTATGTGAATAAATATACTCACAAATATACTGTGTATGTTAACACATCGACTTTGCCACGGCTCAAACCAGTGAAATCGGTAAAAAACCCTTATTTTGAAGCACCAGATCGCCTAAACAGGAGGGGGGTGCCGTCATGCTTATTTCTGGTGTCTTGACTAACCTGTCCTCTGACGATCTGAGCAAAAAGTTCCGGGTCAAAAGTCAGGAAGTGACGTCTAGCCCTAGTTGATTTACCTGTGCACAAACGACACTCAGCCCCGGAATCCGAGGAGAGGCTTTTGAATGCATTGGATTGAATGCGTGCGAATGGGACAAACAAAACAAGTTGTTGCCGCAATTCTGTTCCAAATGAAAGTCAGCAACAGGATCATTATCAGACGATGCGCTCAGACTAATAGTTGGATTAAAGAATGAAATCTACATTTCGTCGTGTTACGAGCCGTTGTCGTGACCGGCGTGCGTAATTTAACGGGAAAACAACGACGACCGCAGGAACGGCAGTCCGTCAGTTAATTACAGTAAATGTGTAAATGTGTATTTGAAGTCACGTGATTCCCAAAACTTCCTTATGGTATGAGCATCATCACTTGGTACATGCAACTTGTGTACACACACGCACAGCATGTCTCAGTGTTTATAGACAAACAGTTGGTCTATTGAGGTGACCAGCATCTGTCTTGGCTCCACTTCAATGGTTTGTGGAGGAGAGAGAGGTATACCAGGAATGAGGTTCAAATCCTCCTCTCACGACTTCTGCAAATCAATCAGAAGAACAGAGCAAACAGGAAGTAGAAGGAAGATGTTCCCTTGCTGCTTTGTGAAATGAGGAGCCATAATGTGACCTGACCAGCTTTCATGACGTCACCTTCGTTCCAGAAATGGAATTGTCACTCATTTTCCTCATAGACTTTTCGAAAATGGTTCATGAAAACACAATTGCGCCGCGGACAAAGCCAGCTCGGGTTGTGACAAATCATGACAACAAACACAATATTACCATGCAACATCTAATTAGCAAGAAGTAAAAAACAGCAGGATACAACACTGTCATAATGATTTGTCATGCAGCGTAATCGTCTTTATATGACTCTTTTTTGAAAAGGCCGTTTCTGGAACTAGGGCGATATCACGAGGGGGCGGGGCTGTGCAGCTCTATTGGGGGGGGGTCAATATTTGGACTTGGCTGTGATTGGCTGAAGCTATTGAGGTATTTATCAGGAAAAACAAACTCTCCCACGTGCGTTTCCAATCTGTATACCGCACCGTCATTAAGTGTGCTGCATAGTGTTGTGTCATCACGAGGTTTGGTCACTTCCTCAAACGCAATCGTTGTTCATTTGTCTTGTTGTTGTTGAGTTGTTCATATCGGAAAGCCCGGGTGACGCAGCGGTCAGTCGGTCAGCTGCAAAACGCATCATTTTGAACGACCGGAGAGACCGTTTCTCTCTCGCCTCGTCATCGTCGGGAATGAAACCACCACACGAGGAGACACGCTGAAACCGGAAGCACTGAACGGCCGATAAATAAATGAGTGAAACTAATGGCTTTTTTTAGCAAACAGGAAGGAAGTGATTGGAGTCACTGAGATGGACGACAGTTCCCATCACCACTGCTTTATTTTGTGACTACTGGCTGTGTGGCGTGATCTGTGGCCTACGTACCTTGATGGGGCCGTCCACCGGGTCCAGTCCCTGCTCCGACAGCTGTTTCAAGGCACTTAGAGCAGCCTGAGAAGAGAGAGACAGAGAGAGAGAGAGGGAGGGAGAGAGAGAGAGAGAGAGAGAGAGAGAGAGAGAGGGAGAGAGAGAACAGATGGTGGAGTTAGTGAGGGAGGGAGCGAGGGAAGGAGATTGGGTGGGAGGGGAGTGAGTGTCACCCTTCAGCTGCTTTTCAAATAACACTTACTCTGGGAAACCCCATGCCAACAGGACACTTTCCCTTCTCCTGCTGTTGTGTTTGGCTCCTCTTCCCTAACTGTTTATCTAGCGTTATAAGTGTGTGTGTGTGTGTGTGTGAGTGTGTGTGTGTGTGTGTGTGTGTGTGTGTGTGTGTGTGTGTGTGTGCGCGCACGCGTGCGTGCATGCATGAGAGAGAGAGAGAGGAGAGAGCGATATGGAAAGAGAGCAAGAGATAGGGAGTGTGTGTACATGCGTGAGAGTGCAATGCAAGAGTGTGTGTGTGTGTGTGTGTCAGTCAGTGAGCGAGTGAATAGAGAGAGACAGATAGCAAGAGAGAGAAAGGAGAGAGAGAGAGAGGAGAGAGAGCGATAGGAAAAGAGAGCAAAAGATAGGGAGTGTGTGTGCACGTGCTTGTGTGTGCGTGAGCGCTCCCCTCCCACTGTTTATCTTGTGTTACTGGGTGAACATTTCCATTTTATGCTTTGGCTGCTCCACATTTTCCAAGTCAATCAAAGTGACATCTGTATTCCTGATGACTGGCTTAAGTAAATAGCTTAGGGGTCTCAAATACCTATAAATCAAACAAGCTTAGAAAACACAAGAGAGATACAATTAAGATTTTTTTGTCTGGAGTGAGACGTTTTGGGCCGGTGGGTCAAGGCAAGCGTCCCTAAGTACACAGGAAACACTACGTCGCACATAAACGCCCCGTTGAGTTGAACACGCCGTAAATTACTTCATTTTAACAAAGGCACAAAAAAGCACAATGGCCATCTTTTATCTAGGGCTGTTGAATGATTAAACATTTTAATCAGATTAAACACAGCTTCAAATTTAATTTAATCATGATTAATCACCATTCGAACTATATCCAAAATATGCCATGTTTTCCTGTACAGGATTTGAACATTTAAAAAAGAAACAACGTGCCAAAAAGATCTCTTTATATTTAAATATTTATCAAAATAGGTAACCTACAAGCCCCCAGTGCTTGTGGATCCTTCCAGCTATACTCTATGGCTCTGATTACAGGGAGACAACTACATGTCTCCGTAAAACCGTGCTCTACCCAATTTTTTCAGTGAGAAAATGCTCAGTGGGTTGAGTCAATGTGCACATGAGTCAATTGGGTTAAAAAAAATAATCAGATTAATCAATATAATTAGTTTAATCCCAATGACTTGTTATTTTCAACAGCCTTATTTGTATCATTTTCTTTTATGTACAGAATTAATCATGCTGAATGGCTAGCGGTACTTATAGCGGTATGGGGCTTGTGTCGGATGAAACGCAAGTTCTCGACGTGTAAAAGAAATCACACCACGTGTGAAGCGAGCAGCGCTTTACACAATCAAGTAGAGACTGTAACCACAGTGACTGTGCTGAAATAAGACACACACACACACACACACACACACACACACACACACACACACACACACACACACACACACACACACACACACACACACACACACACACACACACACACACACACACACACACAGGCGGTAAAATGTCGCTCAAAAACAAGGTTGAGAATCAACTGGTCTAAGCTGCTTTGATTTGATTCATAATCACAACCAGCCACACGTAATGAAATGATGCCTGAAAAAAAAGGAACAGCCCCATCATCATAATCATCATCATCCTTCTCTCGTCTAACTCGCAATGTGTGAGTTGGATTGTCCTCAAGCGTCTCACGCCATGATGCCATGATGTCATTTCCTTCTTCCAGCGCAGCCCCCCCACCCCCCTACCCCCACTCTGCCCCAGGGGCAGATCTAGGTATGGGCATGGGGGGCAATGCCCCCCTAAATGCCCAGTCTGCCCCACCAAACACGATGGCAAGCAAAACAACCTAAGATAATTCAAATTAAAGTGCTTATATTTAAAATGATTTGAAACACTACTACTTCTACTAACTAACTACAGTTGTGGCACCGCTAAACCAACAGCATTTCATCATTGACCTTTAGCTTTATGCATGCTGCGTGTCTGTTGCAACTTCAACAACAACTGATGTTATTATTGATGTTTTACTTGCCTAATAAAAGTCCTGTAATGGAAAATGGTATGGGGCCGGCTTCATCGAAGCCGCACCCATACCATTTTCTCCTGTACCCTCCAATTGGGAAATGTTACATCCGGCCCTGCTCCGCCCGTGTGCCATGTGGAAGAGCTGCCAGTGATGTGTGGTCTGGTGTACTTGATGCCTCCGACAAGCTGTTGTCAGCACCAGTGGTATTTCATTCCACTTATCAGACACTGGAGCCAGCCATTGAGAAACTGCTCTAATGTATGCAATGTGTGTGGAAGTTGAGGGCGTTCTTGTGGGGGTAAGGGGGGGGGGGGGTAGGTGGGTGACTGGGTGGGTGGGTGGAATGGGGGGGAATGGGGGGAGAGCACATCTGAAAGACAAACAACAAACGAGATGTGGAACAAGCTTGCCAGGTGGTTTAGCTAAATTCTATTGGCTCTTGTCTTGGCAGACGTCAACAATGTCGATGGCACCGTTGCTAGTCAGCAGTGCAGGTATTGGGGACCTCAAACTTAGCACTTTATAGCGGCCGGGAAAAGCGGGTGCGATCGGGGCCCGCGCTGATCTGATCTGATCTTAGCCAGGCTGCTGGTCCAATCCCCGACACGGATCTTCTCCTCCATCTTGAAGATTGACTCCAGATGTGATCTCTCTCTCTCTCTCTCTCTCTCTTTCTGTCTCTCTCCCTCGCCGTCTCGCTGCAGACCAAGGGGGTAGCTGGCTGAGGGGTATAAATCTCAAACTTGAGCTGACAAGTTGGTCTGGCCATGCATAGCCCCAAACACATCTCACATCTCAGGCCATTCCTCTGCTCTGTGCGTACCTACACAGCCAAACCTGAGTGTTTACCACGTTAAAAATGTATCCATCTGCTCCATCCATCTCTCTCTCTCTCACTCATGGCTGTGAGGGAGAACTATATTAAAGCGCAAAAATAACATGGATTCCTAAAATTGTTTTAGACACATAAGGCCCTATTTTGATTGTCTTAAGTATCACGTCTTATGACTAGGGTCAAAACTTTGAGGTGTCAGGTGTGGCAAAGCTGTTTGGCCACTCAAAAACAGCCAAACAGCTCAAAACTGCTCTGATCAGTTCTGATATAACCAGTCCTTGTCCTTTTTTTCCTGAATAGTTTAGCTGCAGTACCACAATGTCCAGAGCTGGTGGGGGTGCCGATATGCAGGATATTTTATAGTAGAGTCGTTATAATACTGATGCTAGGTAAAACCAGGCTTGTTTACAGTGAATACCATGTCAACTTGGAAAATCAACAATGGTGGACATTGCAAACAAAATTTGGAACTGGAGACTATAGGACTGTACAAAGTACAGTGCATTGATGACATCATTATGAGGCCAAAATCAAACAAGCTGTTCCTGAGAGCAATTTACATTAAAGCTCCTATATGGTATGAAAGACTGATTGCTCAAAGTAGATAATTTGCGTCAATAGAAAACACACATGGGAGCACCAAAACACACAAAAATTTGAATCATTATGTTTCATGGTATTTCCCCTTTAAATTTTACAAAGGAAAGGAAAGGCACTGGGATACTGGGTGAGAATTATGCTAAGACGTTAACAAGATGGACATAGCAAAAAGAAAAGAGCTGTCAGATCCTGCAACCCGAACTGTGCTTCTGGAAGCATGTGAAGAATATGCGTCTAAATAAAAAAAATAACTCACATGCTGAGAAACAGTGACTAGAAAACAACAGCCGTGAATGCACCATGCTAGTGTACAGCACAACTTAATCAGAGCGGTGCGATGAGGCTTGGGGTTGGACCTAACAAGAACTAACAAGAGATAATAATGCCAGGGACTCTGCCCGGCTCATTACAGGGCCCACCGACATGCCTCCGTGCCTCACAATAGTCTCATTAGTCACATCGGTTCCACAGCGCTGACAAATTAACACTTTTTTACACTTACAATGTGCTCTGGCGACGAGCCACCTAATTCCTCCACTCACTCCTGTGGTTGTTAAAGCCGTGGAGACACAGGATGTAGGAGGAATGAGCCGCGTGTTCCCCGCTCCCCAAGCGGGGAACACTTATCATGTACTTAGGATCTTGGGAAAATATGAAGCGTCGCTGCATCACAATCACATACCCATGTGTCTCTGTGGAATGCCATGCGCAGGGGAGGATATTACTAACTGCTATCAGTGTACTTAAGTCCAGAATCATTTCCAAAGCGGGCTTAACTTTCACCTGGGATAAATGCAAACCAGGAATGGTAATTTATGGCAGACAGGTGCAAGGGGCAAACCTGGTTTCTATCCATCACAAGGGGAGAAAAATCTATAATGTGAAATCTGATGCAGACAGGTACGGAGAGTCCTACAATAACAAAGTAGGCCTATATTACAGAAACGTATACAGTGCTGTGGGGCCATAACTTAGAGACTATCTCCGACATGCCATAGATAGATCAATTGAAATCGGCCCTTCTTAGCCGACGCAATGTCCCTCAGGATTCCCAGTTGAAGATATACTCTAGCCGAGGATTTCAAGTTTTATTAAGTTGACAATCATAGGATGAAGTTATTTGTGTATTTTATATATTAAATTATAACATTTAATAGCACATGATCTAGCTAGCCAGTCCAATTACAGTCAGAACTGCGTCTGCATGCACCGCCACGGAAAAGGGTAGTTAAGATAAGAAAAACACCCGAGACAGACGGATGATTCTGGAGTCCTGATCACTTTGACACCTGATGAATGACAAGAACTGGAAACAATCTCAATTTTGGCCTCTCTCTTTCTCTTGTGACCCATAAATTGCAATTAAAATCCACTCCCCCAAATGATGATCCCTACTTGGTTGGTTGTTGTATTTATTCAATTGGTTTTTGGGGGGGGACCCCCGTCCCCCCGTCCCTGAGTAAATAGCCAAGACCCATCTGTTGCTGAGGGGCTGACTGGGGATAAACAGCCGTAAATCAGGGGGTGACGGTGCTGCTGCTGCTGATATACGACAGGCAGACAGGCAGGGGGATGCA
Organism: Benthosema pterotum; assembly: GCA_039105355.1. Lineage (NCBI taxonomy): Eukaryota > Metazoa > Chordata > Actinopteri > Myctophiformes > Myctophidae > Benthosema > Benthosema pterotum. Next base: position 19,345,962 of record CM076982.1, read on the forward strand.
GCCAAAGCCCCTCGTGCGGCCTGTAAGCCGCAGGGCCAAAGACAAACACTGGGCCCCTATCTGTGGGAACGGCAGCCAGTGAAATCATTATTGTTTTAATGAGATAAGAGGGCCATCGCTGGAGGTGGCCGCTGCGCCGAGGCGTCAACACCGGAGAGGAGTGTTTAGTCTGAGACCACGCCACGAGGTGGAAGTGGTCCATCTCTGTCGTAGCAACGGGGGTTTGGGTTTGGGTGTGGGGCAGAAGGGTGAGAAAAAATATGGAGATGGAGGGGGAATGGGGGAGATTGAGAAACCTCTTCACCTCCTCTTCCCCCCCTTCGCCCCTCCAATGCTCAGATAACAAAACCGAGCTCTCAGCACACGGGCGGATGTAACATGTCCCATTTGGGGGGGCAAGAGAACACGTTGGAGGGGCGAGAGAAAATGGTAGGGGGGCGGTTTCATCGCCCGTGTCGCGAAGCCGCACCCATACCATTTTCGGTTACAGGACTTTTATTAGTCAAGTAAAGCATCAATAATAACATCAGTTGTTGTTGAAGTTGCAACAGGCACGCAGCATGCATAAAGCTAAAGGTCTGACTCAGAGAGTTTTCTGTTTTCAATGATGAAATGCTGTTGGTTTAGTGGTGCCCAAAATTGTAGTTAGTAGCAGTAGTAGTTTCAAATCATTTTAAATATAAGCACTTTAAAATTGAAATATCTTGAAAAAAAAATTGAAATATCTTGGGTTGTTTTGCAAGGCATCGTGTTTGGGGGGCAGACTGGGTATTTAGGGGGGCATTGCCCCCCCATACCCATGCCTAGATCCGCCCCTGTCTCAGCACCAGCGCGGGCCTGGAGGCCAGGCTGCATTCATCCCCCCCGTGCCGTACGCTATAGCCCCTAAAACGTTGCCAACATCACACGTTGGCTCATTCATCTATCTCTCCGCTCCGTCCGGTCGTTGCCCCCCAGATCAAAAGGCTTGGACAAACAGAGGTGGAATGTGAGTGAAGGGGGCCGGGCAGGAGCCGCGACCGCTGCCCAAGCTTCCCCGACGCGTGAGTGACAGGATCGGCCTCATTTTTCTGGGCCCGCTGTGATCTTAATGGCTTCCCTGATGGAGTCTTCACTTCCCTTCAGCGAGCGCGGGCCAAACACAGGGCGGGTCCCCCGGGACAGCCCTGGCATCGGCCCTGAAGGACCCTGATGGATCGAGCGATCGCACCGGCCCCAACAAATCAGAGGCGGCTGTCAGCCCCCGCGGGCTGGACCGCTGCGATGCGGCGATACCAGCAGGCTCCCCGCGAGGACTGACTGATGGAAGGGCGCGGTGGGACGAAGGAGAGGAGAGGAGAGGAGTGGGAAGAGAAACAAGGGGATGGGAGGAAGAGGAGAATGGAGAGGGAATTGGGACAGGAGTGAATAGTATAAGGGTAGGGCAGGATAAATGCCATAAAGGCCCTCAAGGGCAATCCGAGACACCGTCTCGGACCATCCAGAGTTTCATTCAGTTTCTTTTTTTTCCCTCCGCACAATCTTTTTATTGAAGTTTTCATCAAGACAAAACAAAAAGCAAAACAGTGAAATTGAATAGGAAACTGCATAATCAAACATTAGATACGCTTCCACATTAAGAAAAACAAAAGGGGGGAAAGAAAGAAAGAAAGAAAGAAAGAAAGAAAGAAAGAAAGAAAGAAAGAAAGAAAGAAAGAAAGAAAGAAAGAAAGAAAGAAAGAAAGAAAGAAAGAAAGAAAGAAAGAAAGAAAGAAAGAAAGAAAGAAAGAAAGAAAGAAAGAAAGAGGGGAAAGGTATAGATACATACACACATACATACACGCACATGTACATTTATAAAACTATCAATGGATTATAAGACCAGTCGATCCGCCATCCGATCTGCCACTGAGCTGAGAGACTGTACAATCAGTCAGAACTATTAGGAAGTCCGTGCTTATTATGTGTATGTGATGTGTAAATAAATAAAGGGTATTTCATTCAGTTTCACATTGAAGAAGATTTGCAGTAGTCTAGTCAGGTGGGGAGAGAGAGAGAGTCACGGTACTACAGTATGTCAATAAGTCTGGCCCTATAGTCCAGGTATTGGAGTTCTGCACCACTGGGCGCCAAACGAAAGCACGAACACCCGCTCAAGATCTAATCCGCAGACCCAGTCCGTAAGTGGGGTGTACACTAACACACACTCACACACCCCACATGCCCCTTCCTATGTCTCCTGACCAGTCGATTTGGACAAAACTGTTTCCACTCCTTTAATCTCTGAGCCTGGCAGAGACCATCGGGAGCAGCAGGCTACCCATCTCTCCTTTGATCTCCAACTTTGTCTTCGTCATGTGTTTGGACATCCAGTCTATAGCCCAGTGAGAGGGGTGGGGGTGTGTGGCAGTGAGAAGGCTCTGTTTCCACCTCTCATTATGGACAGAGTGTGGGGAGATTCCTGCTGTGGTTTTTGGCAGTACAAGAAACCAAACCATGAACAGGGAAGGACTGTCCACCGCTCTGCAGGTGCATGTTAGTCATACCAGCTCACATGCACACATGCGCGCACATACCGGTACACACACAAACACACACACACGAGCACAAAAGTGCAACACACACATGCATGCATGTATACATCAAACAGGTGTGCTGTGTTGCAATGCAATGTGCAATGTTTCAATGCATCCATGCAATGCATGCATGCACGCACTTTCACTTTGACAGGCTATTGCTTCAGAACCTAAAACGACACTGGTGCCGGCTGTGGCCCGTTGGCAATGCCACTAGTTGTTGCTCGCTCAGCGGGAAACAGGCAGTATTCAAACGTGCTCCGATCGGGGCAACCGTGCACCCGCCGTCACGCTTTAACAATGCCATGAAGAGCCAAATTATAAGCGGGTTGTGGGCCGCTATATGCCAACAAGCTGTCCAGGCAGCCGCTAGGCAGGAGAGAGGGAACAGAGAGGAAAAACACGACTAGGACGCGGCCGGCGGGGATGTGTTGTTGCCCCACTGATGGCAGTGGACGTTCCAATGGGGTAAATGTCTGTTTAGACTAAACAATGGTCTTGAGTGGATTTCAAAACGGGGCATTTTAACAGACAGGACGGGGAGGGAAGGAAAGGAAAGGGCCTGGGAGGTGGGGGATAGAAGAGAGGGCCTTGTTGTCAGAGGAGGTCCGAGGCGGGGACGTTATTGTCTGGCTTAAGGGGGCTTGTTCTGTGCCTCAAAAAGGCCATATAAAACCCTAACGCTTCTCCATCTTTCTCTCTCTCTCTCTCAGCGCTACACTGAGTAATGTGAGAGGCCAGAGGGAGAGTCCCTGGTGCTCTCTTTCTCCCTACTGTCCATCTCATCCTGCGTTAACTCCCTCGTCCCTCCTGTGTCGCCGTCATCATCACCTGCCTTTGTCTCGTGCTCATTTAAACTCATTTAAGGTAATGTTGGTCCAACTGTCACCCGGGCTGACTAACCTAAGCCAAACTCCTAACCGTGAGCACACAGCAGCGGGTGTCGGACCAACGCATGTTGCAGGAGCGGTGGGTGATGTCCCCACACATCAGACCTTTAAGCCGGTGTGGTTCACAGAGCTTTTTTTGCACACCACCAATAGACAAGTCGAGATCTCCAGGCACACCTAGCTGGAGCTCTTGGCGTCATGTTTTAAGTGTTGTGGGATTGCTAGACCAGCTATTATAATAATAATAACAATAAGAAGGAGAAGCAGAAGAAGAAAAGAAGAAGAAAACATTGTCTAAAATATCTTGAAAGTAGTCAAAATAAAGTATAGAGGCTATGCACATGATATCATCATCATAACTGGAAGTTATGTGGGAGCGTCTTTTACGTGGCAAAAACTACTGATCTGATGTGACGACTGAAACGAGTTTAAGGTCTTGTAGGTGTGGTGGTTGTGGTCAAAATCCCAAAAGGCATGTGGACATGTGTCATGATGGCGGCACACCATTTACCACTTCTTTAAGCCACTATATACAGTATATATATGTGTGTATACAGTATATATCCCTTGCTATTTTTTGTATCATGTCATGCCATTCATCCTGTAGCTTCCTCTTTCCCCTCGGCCATCTCTTCTTCCTCTGCATTCTTCCCTTTCTACTCACATCAAAGCCCTGGAGAGGGATCACTGGCACATTCCTGGATAACTCATGAAGATGTGTGTGTGTGTGTGTGTGACACACAGAGAGAATGCATGGCTATGTGTGTAATGCGTACAATTGTGCGTGTGTGTGTGTGTGCGCGTATTTGCTGTGGTGTGCCTGTTTGTTATCACGGTGTGATGTGTACATGGATTCTTGAGTAGCTGCGGAGGAACTGCTGCTCAGATCCTTTCACCAAATCTCTTCCTCACTGGCGCTCCATATTTCACACGTCCATCCACATCTGAGGCATTGATAAAAAAAGAGGGCAGTGTGTATGTACCCTGGGCAGCTGAAAAGGGGCCGCCGCGGCCCCGGCCGTAACACAAGGCTAATTCCGCCGAAGTAGCACTTCGTAAGTCCCCGCGACAGTTCTCGTGCCAGGGCATAGCAACGGCCAGTGCAAACCACACACGGACCAATATTTTGTGCGAATACGCGGCGGCTTTTCTTTCCATACGTGATCGGAGTATAATGTACTTTCAGCTCCAGTGTGTGGTGATCAGCATTCCAGAAATGTGAGGTGTGTGTGTGTGTGGCGGGGTGGGGGGGCTTAAAGATGAGTGCTCAGCGCTGACTGGGCTAGCCAGAAAAGCGGGGTAACGCTGGGGGCTCTCCCCAGGGGAGCAGGCCCTCGCTGACATGGGAAGCCATAAATAAGGCCCTGGAGCGCAGCGCCATGTCATGCGTCATTTAGGCCGGAGAGGCCTGCTTTATCCCCACCAAACCGACCCCCCTCCCGCACCCCACCCCTCCCCGCCACCGAGTGTGGCACCTCCTAGGGCGTAACACAAAACATATGGACAGAGGGCGAGGGGCAGGAGCACCTCGGCATACCATACCCCATCGCCCTGTCAGCGGAGCACCTTGGAGGAAAAGCAGACGCAGCCCTGCCGAGCGAGCCCACGTTGGAGAGGGATCACGGGGGTCAATGTATCAGAGATTAGCCTGGAGCGCTTGGTTTTCAATCTTGACTGGATCAGAGCCCACTTGAAAGTATCACAAGTGATCGCTGAACCACTTAAGTGTTCAGGCTGGTGGGCCGTGTGGATGTTTTTCTTTCTTTTTAGTGTGTTCATTTTACTGGTGAATCGATCGATTATTTTCCCGGCTTGGATCGATTGGTCTACAGGTTGATAAACAACAGGCCAAAGAGAACACATCCATGTGGAACCTGCGTGTATTCCTGCTCGATAATTCCGACGTGAACGAAACGGAACTCTGGCTGACTTCGTTCACCTCCTCTGTTAATCGAGCAAGGTGAGAAATGTGTCACTTAAAATTGTCCATACAACACAATCTAGGACAAGGATCCTTGATCCAGTGAAAAGGATGATATCCTTGCGCAACGAAAAAAAAAAAAAAAAAAAGAAAAGGACGAGGATGACACTTTCTCTCTTTCACCCAGAAAGGAAACAATGACACCCTGCACAATGACACCCACCCACCCATGAAAAGGAAACCGCCACCCACAGAAGGCCGTCTGGGATGTTCATCTGAGGCTGAATGATATGCTAACTTATTCCAAGGTCCGCTTATGAATCAGAGCCTGAATAATGCATCGGAGATAGCAGAGAAAAAGGAAAAAAAAAACACGCATTGCTGAAGTGAGAGTCGTTCGAACGAAAAGATGTTGGGTAAGAATGCAAGCAGCCTCAAGGTCAGTGACTCACAAACATAAGCCATGACAGCGCTCAAATAAAAAAAGTTGAGGCGGTATGACACTGAAACACATCACATGCACATGCAGACAAACAGAGACACACACACACACACACACACACACACACACACACACACACACACACACACACACACACACACACACACACACACACACACACACACACACACACACACACACACACACACACACACACATTCCACAGTGGTATATGCCTCTAATGACTTGACTGTAAATTATTATCCATTACGCACCTATACAAACAAAACCAAAAAAACGCATTGGCCTTCCACCATCACCACAGCACAAACAAGGAACAGATGCTTTAACTGTGTGCACCTCACAGGCATATCAATTCATTTCCTGGTAACGGTATAAAGTCGCAGCGGGAGAGAGATTCGGGGGAAACACCCCTTCTCTCTCTCTCTCTCTTGATTGAGCTTCGGCGCGGCGATTAACCCTCTATCTATCCACAAAATCAGGTTTCCCATGCAGGCGTTGCATCACCTTGGGCCCCACCTGCAGGGATCCACGTTTCCATTAGCCGGACGGACCGAGAAGAAGGGGGAAGCTTCCCTAATCCCAGACCATTCCGCCCACATCGCTCGCCCCTGGCTGGAGGGGATAAAGGTATGGAAAGCCGTGGGAGGAAAAGCCAGGCTTCAGGCACTTCACTGTGACACGCCGGGGCGTGGAGGAGATAGCCATCGCTCTCCCGGAGGGGCGTCCCCTTTCTCTTAATTCGCTCTCCTGTCTCCTGCGTTTCCTCGTTGGTATATCAATGGACAACCACCAGGATTCCCTAACCACTTCATCATACCTTCCGGTGTTTTGCGCCGCACTGTTTTCCACTCGGGAGCCCTCCGAATATGCAAACTTACCGCATAGCGGTACAGAGTATGGCCTGAGCGATGTGGGGAGAGTGTGGTACAAGCGGCGGTTAGGTGGGATGCAAATCGGGGGTTAAGGTTATCACCTTGTGGCTGTCATGCTCTGCTGTGCAGTGAGGAGTAAAAAAGGGGGCTGTTCTATCTTGCAGGCCCACAATAAGCACAGCCATGGTTTCCGATGGTCTTTTTCTAATCGTTTCCTCTCATTTGCATGGATAATGCAACCGGAGTGAGGGGGAGATTGCACCGGACTGTATCGATCTCCTGCAAGGATATCTTTCTGGATGTCCATACATAGCCGTCAGATGCTATCAGGCCCCTGACATTACATTTAAGAGGATCCCTGGCTATAAGACAGATACGCCTTAAAGGTTAAATACAATTTTTGAATAGCTTTATTACACGACAGGACCTTAACCGCTGTGAATATATGAACACAAAATGATGTAGAGAGTGGGTAATGTGATTTAATAGATTGTACCAGTGATGTAAGTATTTTGAGAAGGATTGCCTTGGTTGGGAGTATACCTTAACATGGGAAATGGGAAAACAGTTGGGCAGAGCAAGGGCGCACAGGAAAGTGGTAATAATGAATTTTGTTGGATTAAAATAGCTGTTTCTGACATTATGAAGCCTTGTTCCAAAATGACCCTAACACAATGGAAGGGTTAATGTAGTGGCGAATATACTTGATTACTAGAAATGGAAAAAAAGGCAGTAAATCATCCATAGAAATAATCCAACATTGTTCAGTTGGGTGTGTTCATCTTCTATGCTCCCTGCTGTTGTGTGTGCATGTGCTTGCGTGCATGATTTGCTATTTGCAATGCCCCCTATGGCTGAAAAAGGAATTGCTTTGGATTTGCTTTTCATAATCATTATGAAATCTCCCTTCCAGCTGTTGCTACTGTAGCCCTGATGGTGCATTTTAATGCACCAATAATCAATAATTTGTTAATTTGGGAAAAAAAGGCTTGTTATATCTCTTTGTATTATTATTATCAATGCCCTTGAATGTCTGTTTCAGACATTCATTCATTCAAACAGGCAGACATTTCCTTATGTACAGTAAGGATAGTATGGATGGATGGATGGATGGATATGAATGGAGGATGGATTGAGAGGGGTTTCCATTTGCACGCAATGGATATAACTGTATAAGAACAAACAGCGGATGGCCTTCAAACAAGTCTCAGGGCAGAGAAAACGGGACGGCGGGCGGAACGGGAAGGGACACACGAGCGTATAGGAAAACAGTGGAAGTGGAAAAGAGAGGATGGAGAAGAAGAAGAGTAGGATAGGAGCCCTAAGTGTCTTTATTGTGACACCCGCCAGCTGCATACATACTGCAATAATCCCCTATGCTCCATCACTGCCCCCCCCACCCCTATATTTTCCTGTCAGATTCGGTAGTGTGTGTGTGTGTGTATGTGTGTGTGTGTGTGTGTGTGTGTGTGTGTGTGTGTGTGTGTGTGTGTGTGTCTGGTGGGTAAGGACGTCCGGTAACAGGAGAGGGCCTGCAGTCAGACAGCGTTTTACACCTTCTTTTCTCCCTGTCTCTTCCTCCCCATAGTCCCTCCTCGCTGGCCCCCTTCCGCATTCGCTTTAAAAACCACACCACACACACACGCACACGCACACACACAGGACACGCCTGTAAAACACTCCTCCGGTGTTCTGTAACATGCTCCCCCCCCCGGCCCACTAACGCACCACCATCACTGGGTTGGATGTAGGCATGTCACGGTGTAAGAATCTCAATACCGGTTTTATAGTTTGCTTTGATACCGGTATTATCGGTTTTATAGTTTGGCCATTACATGTCCTCGGAGTCCTGGCACATGCAGGCCAAATACTCAATCAACATGAGTAATAAATAACATATATGATGACATTTTAGCCCCACAGACCAAAAACTAAAGATTTCTTTTGCTTTTGTCCTCAATTCCAGGCTGGATTTGGGAAACGAAACAGTCAAACATACAGATCAAAATGACCATTAATCTTCTACATTCTCTAGTTGTGTAGACTTCATGATGAATACTTTAACTCTTGAGAGCGTAAACATGAAACCAAATGGACCCGCAAGGGTCCATTTGGTTTCATGTTTACGCTCTCAAAGAGTTACATCTAGTTAGAACGTGCAATATTGTTTTATTTTTTTTTTTCCCCATGACATCCCTAGTTGGATGTTCAATCCTGTACGCAGTTTTAACCGGTAATATCTCATAATAATCCTATTAGAAACCAACATGCGGACTCACAGGGAAAAAACAAGTGTTATGGAAACCTGTCTGTGTTGCCATGGCAACAAACGCACTGTAATGCAGAGCATCAAAGACACCTTTACATTACAAACACATCTTTATTCTTTACACTTCTTCATCTCAGAGGTGAGACAAATACTCTAGGCCTTTTTATTTGACAGCTTTAGCAAATATACCTTTTTTTTTTTTTTTTTACCATTAAGACCATCAAGATGTTCTGACATTTTGGAAAATACTTCAGTCAATTCATTATGGATGAGTACATTTTCTTTTGGAACTTTTAAGTGCAATTTGAGGAGTATTGCCACGCCACTGCTACATTTTACTTAAGCAAAACATCCGAGTACTTCTGGCACCACCGGTGCGGACACAGAATCGTTCTGCGGGGCATGTTTACCTAACACAATACATTCCAGTATGCTTATATCAGGGGGCAAGACTCCCAGGGCTGGTTCAGTGATGAGCCGCTCCGGGGAGCCACGCTAACCAGGCAAAGATGGCCTACAGGCGCCGCCTGGGCAAAGTGCAATGCAACGCACACTGAAAACACATGTCTTTTTTATTTTTTTTATAATGTTAGCATAATGCTATTACCCTGTTAGTTTAAAGCCGATGCGGTGTGCCTGTCACAAAGTGTTCATAAACAGTCCTAACAGGAACAAAGCCATGTTATGGGTTCCGTCTGCAGCGCGCGGTGACGTGAGACCGCCGGGTCCCGACATACCGGGTCCCGACATACTGTAGATAGGATGGCCGGGCTTCGGTGTTGCCATATTTTGCAAGGAGAAACAAGCGGCCAGATCTGTGCAAGCAGTGTATATGATTCGGTACATTGACTATTTGCAAAACAGCCTGTCTGCGGGCTCACAATGTTGGAGGTTTTAAAGATTTAAGTACCTGGTCGCCTGGTCTCTAAACTGTCTCCCACAGGGCAGCTGGGGGAAAGGAACTGGTAGGGGAAAGAAACTGGTCCGAATGTTGTGTTGCAAAAAAAAAAAATACCTGTACAGACAGTGATCCGCTATGTGGTCTATCGTTGTTTTTGGCATGAAACTATTGGTGAAAGGATGCCCAAATAAGTAGCTACGCTTTAACAAGCCTACCAATATTTACAGGTGACTTTGCAGAAATACAAAGCCTAAAGTCACTGGACCGGAACCAGACATGGCAACACCTCTTAGCCTGGTGAGCGAAACACGATTTGGCTCAGTTGGAAGTAACGGTATAAAGGCTCACAAACCCTGCATGAGAACAGCAGGATGTGATCTACAAAGCAACGAAGCAAGCCAACGAATGACACGACAAGATAAGGCTTAATCCCAGGACTTTCTCTGACAACTGTCTTGCAGGGGTGCCAAAAATCTAGCTTTGTACACTGGATTTTCTTCCCCCCCCCCCACACAGTACCAAGTCATTACATGGGAAGGTTTAACATGTGTTACACTATCTCGTGGGCAGATTCTCATCAAAGGAAAATATTCAAAGCAGTAAAACCCCTGAGTGACAGTTTTTATGCAGTACCTCCGGAGCACGTGTTTGTTTAGTTTCTGTCGTGGATGACGACGGTGTCGTTTTGATGGTGATGGTGGTGTTATTTCATCCACAAAGAGAGAGGGGGAGTTTAAGTAAGTAGGTGCTTTACTTTCTCTGCGGTCAGGCTTTTTTTTTTTTTTTTTTTTACAAGCCACCTCACACATTTTTACAACATGGCAAACAGACAGTAAACACCAGGCAGGCTGTGGTGTTCATGTGTTAAAACACACTTTAACACGTGATTAGGACACAGCTAATTAGATCTGTGCTTGTCAAAGTTGGATATACGGAGAGTCCCCTGGGGGGGTTCTAGAGGCAGGGCGGTTCAAGGGGTCCCCAGCTAAAAGCAAGTACTTTAACCCCATTTTATTCTCATAATATATATTTCTTAAATATATATTATGCACTGTATATAGCCTTGAACACTAAACTTATTTTTTGTTACTCCATCACTAAATGCGGGTATATTTTACCGGGTGTAAACTATGGGAATGGCAAACGATGGTAACTAATAAGATTTTTTTTTCCTATGACTCTATCACTAAACACAGGTAAAATTCACCCAAAACGCTGGAGAAAAAACTAGGGGTGTGTGCAGGTAAAGAAACCCACATTCTATGATGTTACTGAAAGACCCACACACCTCAGACATCAGCAACATTATGAAAACTGCAAGAATGTAATGGTCTGGGTGAAAATCACCCATGTTTAGTGTTCTAGGGATATATATCATAGATTTGGGGTTTGCAATACTTGAATACTTCTCATGACAGTTCCTGCCCGGTAGCAAATATTTTTAGATGGGTGGCCTCTAAAATAATCAATTGACACGAAAAAGGTTTGAGAAGCAACGAATTAGGTTGCGGACAGTAAAACCTTGAGGATAATTGTAAAAAGAAAAAAGAAAAGGTAGTCACAGCCAGGTGCAGTGCTAAAGAAAACACCAGGTACCAACCATGGGACCATTAACGTCGGTAGACCACAGGCTGCTGACAAATGACTGGGGCGAGGGTATCTCATTTCTGCTGCGCTCTCTCTCTCTCTCTGCGCTGGAAATGTAAATAGCAGACTTTTGGGAAGTAAAAAAGAAAAAGAAAGACCCCCTTCTAGTGTCCACACACACACACACACAGACACACACACACACACACACACACACACACAACCCCCCAATGTCCGCCATCCATCCATCCATCCATCCATCCCTCTATTCTTCTCCTCCCTCTCTGCCCATTGCAGTGGTCGGTCCCATGAATCAGGGGTCGGAGTACTAATGGAGGACCTTTGTGGCCTTGTGCGCCTCTGGAAACATTCCCCCTCTCTCTCTCTCTCTCTCTTCCTTGCTCTCTTATAAATCAAGCCGGGAGCTTCTTTTCGCCCGAGAGCAGGGGCGGATCTAGGCATGGGCATGGGGGGGGGGGGGGGGGGGGGGGGGGGGGGCAATGCCCCCCTAAATACCCAGTCTGCCCCCCCAAACACGATCCCATGCAAAACAACCAAAGATATTTCAAATTAAAGTGCTTATATTTAAAATGATTTGAAACACTACTACTGCTATTAACTACAATTTTGGCACCACTAAACCAACAGCATTTCATTATTGAAAACAGAAAACTCTCTGAGTCAGACCTTTAGCTTTATGCATGCTGCGTGCCTGTTGCAACTTCAACAACAACTGATGTTATTTTTGATGCTTTACTTGACTAATAAAAGTCCTGTAACCGAAAATGGTATGGGTGCGACGGTATGGGGGCGGCTTGGGGGGGAAATGGTATGGGGGAAGCCGCCCCCATACCATTTTCTCTTGCCTCTCCAACATGTTCTCTTGCCCTCCCCCAAATACATCCGCCCCTGCCCGAGAGTGCCTTAGCATCTTCTGTGATGTCCCACCCAGGCCCCATGTCTCATTTCAAAGTCCTCCTTCGTAAAGGCTCACACGGTTCCACGTTTACTCACTGGACACCAGGGACGAGGACGGGGAGAAGGGGGGGTATCGGGGCTTAGGGATACGACACAAAGAAGACTTAAGGAGAGAGACAGAGAGACAGACAAAGAGCAGTGATGGAAGAAGTACACAGAATAGTAGCGACGTAGATGGATGAGTATGTGAGACGAGGAAAATGGAAATGGACAGAGAGGGAAAGCAGGGAAGCATAAAACACATGTGCCATAGGATAAAAAAAAGCCTCCCTCCTCCCGGCTCCCGCCCTCAACAAAATGTTGATCAAATAAGTATGCTAAATTAAGACCTCTCACGTAAAAGCATTTACACAAGAATCACAACATGCTGGGAAAACAATGTTCCTCAAAGTCATTACAGCATCACTCTGAGACAGTGTGTGCGTGTGCGTGTGTGTGCGCGCGTGCGTGCGTGTGTTTAAGAATAGAAAAAAGAAACGCTGCTCTCAACTCAAGCACATGTACACATGCATCTATGGAACTGCAATCAAAACATAATTTCCCCTGGCCTGCATGGTAAATTGAAGCATGTACACTACAGATGTATATGTGATTGTTGAGATAATGACATTCTGCGGTTCTCAGTTTGTCTGCCCATTCATAACAAAGCCAGATGAATAACATATGGGAATTTAAGAAAAGGAATGTTTTTTTCCTGACTAAAGTTTTTTTTTGCTATATTATATGATGTCAAACTAAACAGCATCACATTTTAGCAGCTATATATCAAATCCCATATTTAGAACTGGCCGGGGGAGGTGTGGGGGCTCCTTTCTTTTATATGCGCACTCACTATATACACACAATCAAAAAGTTGTAATAGATTTCTTTTTAATCAACTAAATTGATTAGTCTGCTGATAACCAAATCTGTAGGTCATACTGAATGAAACGGTAGTGCATGTGTTCTTGAGTTGAAGTACCACTGTAGCTAAAACCGCTGGCGTCTTCTCTGTGTCCAAAAACTGCAGACTGGCCAGGGAGAACGTCACTAAGGGAGCTGTGTAATGTCGGACTTGGATATATACAGTATATATATTTTTTAGGGATAGAAATTCTTGTCTGATATCGATACCAATCTTTAAAATAACAATTTAGCCACTACAATGCGAGAGCGGCCCTGCCCGTTTATCCGTTCGCCTTTGTGGTGCTTCTCCTACCAAACCACAACGTTTGCACACATCTTACTATGCACAACACCTCCAGCACTGTTGTCTTCACAGCATAGGCTATATTTCATCCATGCAACTGCCATATTTACTGTACACTGTCCATTTATATGAAAATAATTTTGGTGCAGTGTCACACTCCCGGACTAGAAGAATTGCCTCCATTCCTCTCGGACTAAGCCACTGTGACGTCAAAATCAGTGTTGCCAACCGCCAAAATCCAAAATGCACTAGAATGCGGTAGAGCAGGGTGGTCCTTGAGAGGGTTCCAGGTGGTCCCCAGCTAAGTTGTTTAACCAGATGTAGCTCTTGAGAACGTAAAATTGAAACCAAATGGACCCTAGCGGGTCCATTTGGTTTCATTTTTACACTCTCAAGAGTTAAAATATTCATCATGTGAATTAGTCCAAATCTACACCACAATTAGAAGATTAATGGTCATGGAGAGAAGCAAAAGAAATCTTTACGTATGGGGTCTGTGGGGCCCCGTAGTGTTCTCAAATGGTGGTCCGTGGTTCAAATTCTGAATAAATGGTGGGCCCTGGGACCACTGTAGTAGAGCATTGGGTTTTGAACCATTTTCATACCAGGGCCCACTGTTTCTTCTGCATTTTAGGCACGGAGGACCACCCCTTGATGAGATTAGTCTCTCAGCCTAATTTAGGAGAAATAACTGACAAAATGTTCATCAAAATAGCAATTCTTCTACGTTTTCTAAATCTGTAGATTATTGAAAATTAGGTAATTCAGATGGTTATATGATTTCACTCTTGAGAGTGTAAAATGAAACCAAACGGACCCCAAAGGGTCCATTTGGTTACCAATGGTCCTTTCTAGGAACGAAGCTAAATATAGCGACAAATGCGCCAAGTTGGCAACACTGCACACTGTGCTTATGATTCTGCCTCCGCACGCTGACCCAACCCCCTTCTGGCTTTGCTAGCCAGTCCATACAACTTTACGTAGTGCTGCTCGATCATGTGCTCGATGCGATGAAACTCCTCGCCATTTCTCTTATAATCAACAACACGCCCTGCAGAAGATGGATGTTACTTAGTCTTTCTGGTAGCCGCAAAAACCAAGCGGATGCATCTTACGGCCGCTGCTCTTACTGTTGGATATATACGACTAACGCAGCGCTACCGACACGGCTGCCTGTCCTACAACCAGCAACACGCCGGCGACACACGGATCACAACACCACACCACACCGAAAACCATACAGCGTCTCGCTCAGCTTTAGCGTCTCAGTCGCTACAGACACAGAAACCAACAAGCCGTTGTAAATTGCTTGCCAAAACACAAACACCTCACGATTCTTTTCATATTGTTTCACATGCAACATACATGCTGCACATGCACGCACGTACGCGCTGCCCGCGTATATTAACATTTACACTGTCCATCTGCACAACAACAATGTTTCTTTTTAATTGCATGCATAATATTAACCACACGCGCGGTGTGTGACTGTGTATTAATATCTTTGCATAGCAATAGTAATCATAACAATATAGAAGTTTAGTTGGATAGTAGCTCCATTTCATGACAACATACAAACTTTTACATTTCAAGGACCCCCCCAATGGACCCTATAAGAGAGCATTTTAAAACTCTCCCAGTCTTCATTTTAATCGCAAGGACCCCCAGTTTAACATGAATTAGGCTACACAGACCCCCACAATGGACCCTATAAGAGAACATTTTAAAGCTCTTGCAGTGTTCATTTTAATTGCAAGGACCCCCAGTTGACATGCATTTGCCTACACACACACCCAATTTAATGCCAATTCTCTTTCTGTGACCCTCAATTTATATTGTGCAACCACTGTTAATGTAACTCTGATTGTGTACAACACCTCTAGCGGGTCCATTTGGTTCCATTTGTACACTGAGTTACAGACCCAAGGGCCCATTTGGTTCCTATCACTATCTCAACTTTAGGTATCCCCAGGGGTGTAATGGAGGGGGGATGCGGGGGACGGCGCCCCCCCCCCCCCCCCCCCCCCCCCCCCCCTTCTCTCACATCTAGAATATCTTTTGGGGAAAAATGTTTTTTCGACATTTACTTTTATTGATACAATTAGCATTGTAAACCATATTTCTCAATATGTTATACTGTGTGCATACTGTGTGTATTGTGTATCTGTGTCTTTTTAATAGTGTGTATGTTTGCATTGCGCAGGTACACACAAATGCACATGCATGTGCGCGTGGCACGTGTCTTAAAAGGATCCCTGTCTAAGAAGATAAACATTGCTTAAAACATTATACTTCCCCTATATAACTAAAATAAACAAATAAAAACACCAATGGCATCTTATTTCTTTCATAAATAGAGACTATTTCACTCAACAGGAACTGCTCCTGGCGCAGGATGATGATATCACGTGTGATCTAGCACTATGTAATATATGGATGAACATGCTCTGTGACATCATCATCCTGTGACCGGAGCACCTCCTATTGAGTGAAAGATTCTCTATTTATGAAATAAATAAACTATTGAAGGTGTTTTTATCTGCATGTTTTAGTTACAGAAGGCAAGTATAGTGTTTTAAGGCATATTTGTCTTATTAGGCAGGGATCCTTTTAAGAGGCTTCCCCCCACTTCTAAAAGTCCCACTACGACACTGGGTATCCCTCAACTACGGGGCCATACTATAGGATGCCACCATTGATGTGTGTGACTGTGTATGTCATATGGTGCATGTCCAACTATCACCACATTGTAAAGGCACAAACACACTGCCCTCTGCCTTATACCTGTATATTGGCGTTTCCAATTTTCACTTGAGTCCACTGCTATACAAACAGTTCCAACTATGTCTTATTCTTTGTTAGGGTTTATGTTGCACAGACCTTTGCCTATACATGTATTACCACTGTCCCCATCCATATTCCATGTATCCTCATTACTGCTGCATTATATACCTCCCTGTTCATGATCGTAATCTTTTGTAAGATTTTCATGTTACTCACAACTATTAGAATTCCTCTTAGTATGACCAAAATTACATTGCCTAGGACGAAAGATGCAGTGTTGCAAAGTGTCCAAAAAATGAACATTTTCAAAATTGGGGTGAACGCAAGTCGCCTGTCGCCACAATGGCGCGGACCCTAGGCGTGAGGCCCGCGCAGCGGGCCTCATGTCTAGTTTAACCAATAGCCGATATCAATACCGATACATGATACATGTCATTTAGTTTTTTGTTGTTTTACAACAAAAAACCAAAAGATGATAGCCAAAAAGATGATAGCAACAAATATCATATTAACAAATAATAATCATGTAACACCAATATAGCGAGTATTTTTTAAGACACGCAGAATAACAACGCACATCTGAGCGGCATAATGTGACACACTCTTCCGTATCGCTAGATCAAATTCGGTGTTAATTCCTTCCTAAATCATTCCTAATCTCTAAACCTGAGATAGCTGTCACATAAAACAGGACTGTGTGGGCCTGTCTTTTCCTCAACCGGCCGCGACATGCAAAAGGGAAGTTAATCTAACTCTGTGAAAAAAAAAATGTGCCAAACATCTCTTGTTTCACACTCGGCTCTAATTTCTTTCCTCTCACATTTAGATTGTGACAGCGTGGTTTGCTTAATCTTTTGCCTATCTCCTTGAAATGCAAAAGATGGAACTGCATTTGCATGCAAAGCAGAACGCAGAAAGGTATCACTTCTGACTTTATTTACGGAGATCTGGAGGGATTGTATATTGACACCTTTAGTGGTGAGACACACACACACACACACACACACACACACACACACACACACACACACACACACACACACACACAAAGTGGGGAAAAAAAGCTAAGACGCCTGTGTTTACTTAAACCGCAGGAGTGTGTGACACTTCGGTCGTAATCGGTGTTAACCCCCGAAGAGGCCGCTGTCGCGGGTGTTTCACGATGTCTGGCCTCTGAGGCCTGAGAACACATTAACCACATGAACCCTAAGCGCAAGTGGTTCCCAATCAGTGGGCCCCGGGACGCATTTCTGGTCCGCTGAACCACTTCATCACTTTATTTGTTTGAATTTCCTACCTTTTCCTTCAAGTTCACAACCATGCATTGTGTCGCGTCGTATTGTGAGCTATACCAAATTGGCTATTTTCAGTGAAGTGTTTTATTGTAAAAGGGGGAAAAAAAGAGCGGTGCAAGTACAGACGCCCGGTGGTGGTGGTGGTGGTGGGGAAGGGGGGTGTCGTCAACAAAGTGGGTTTAAGTGGTTAATGTCCAGATGAGAGGAAAGAAAAGGTGGGGGTAAGTCCAGACAGACAGAAAAACATTCCCCGGTCGCTACGCTCATCTCCATAACTCTTTCCTCTGCTACACGGCAGCACTGTGTTCATGACATGGGACATTAACGACCCCCCACCCCTTCCCCAGGGTCTTTACATGGTGCTATATACAGTATAAGACTACAGCTGGCTTTGGAGAAGGAAAGGTATACAGCCGTTTGAGATTTGATTCATGACTGAGGGCAGGGGAAAACAAGGGAGAAGGTTTTTTCTTTTTTTTTTTAAGTTTTTTTTGTGTGTGGCATTTTTATGTTTTATTCAGACAGACACAGTGAGGAGAGAGAGACAGGAAATGCAGACGGGGGTATGGAGGGGGAAAAAAAGACACAAAAGGTCCAGACTGGCCATGAGTGGCAGCAGGAACACGCTGTCCAGCGAGTGGACAGACGTCCGTCCCGGTTTGGCCGGGATTGTCCCGGTTTCAAGCTGGGACACTTGAGTGCCGACAGATATCTCTAAGACACTAAAATGTCCTGTTTTTCAAGACATGACCAAATGTTCCTTTTTTTTACCACAAGTACATAACAACACAATAATACGAAAAACATATTTGAGGACAGTGGAGTCACCATGTCTGCTCAGACTGCTCATAAAATCATCCCCATTCTGATCCAAATTGGCAAATCCAAATCCAAAATTATGTTCCAAATTGGCAAAAAGCAGCTGAAACGCTATTTTCACTACTTTTGGAAGACAGGTACGTGATTAGGGGTGTTCTTGGCTCTATGTATGAAAGGTATTATGCGAATACTGCACCCACATGCTACATTATGAGCTGCCCTATACCCATGCGGTCTATCAGGTCGTCGTCACAACACCAGACGAGTTTTACGGTTGGCGACACACGATGAGGCTGACCTCTTTCTCGTCTTACATGAAGACCCCCTCCGGAGGTAGTTGAGGAGAAAAATAATAAGTCTGCGATGCAAATGTTGTTTCCCAAGGTCACAAGACTAAGCAGAGAGAGGGAGAGAGAGAGAGAGCGTCATCTTGTGTAGTTATAGCCCTGTCAGAGAGACGTGAATGATAGCATGTAATTTGGGCAAGACATCCTCTAATCATATTGTGTACGAGGGAAATCAAAAACAACTTTTACAAATGAATAAATCTAAGCATCAGAAAGATCCAGTTTCATTAGGGCTGGAACGCAACAAGAGAGGATAATTATCACAAACAATACCGTTCATTGTGTGGCGTCTATTTTGCGACTTGTACGCGTACGTGCACGTGCGTGCGAGAGTACAAACGTGCACACGCGCACGCATCGAAAGAGAGGGGAGAGTGTACGTCTACAATTACTGTCAAAGTGTGATTTGCAGTTGGAGCACTCCATGATGATTAATATTTAGAAGCTCTTAACCGCAAGACGTGTGTCACATATCATGTTAAAGGGCCATTTCAACTTCTGAGCGTTTCCCCACTCTAAAAGAGTTGGACTTGCAGCGCTTTGCACAAAAGATATTTAGTGCACTGTTTCCGTCCCCCAGGCTGGACGAGACCGACAATGTTCGATGTGGTGTTTGTGGTTCTGTGTTATATCGGTGCGATGTCTGCAGGTCTGGAACAGGGAGCTGTGGAACAGGAGACTGCCATTTCACACACCTCTCCTTCAACGGCATGAATGTTATGCTAGAGCCCTGGCTTACGACTTACAGTTTTTTAGCCTGACACCAACCGTGGTGTTGGAGAGTCCTTGAGAGACGACTTGAGAGAATTCTGATGTTTTGACTGATATTTAAAAAAAAAAAAGTGCAAAGCCTTAAAAGACTTTGATGAAGAATCTATTGATACATTGAGATTAAAAGAGCATATGTTTACTGAAAGTGGGAGAAATGGACTAGATGTGGTAATCCACAGGACAACAGAGATAACAATGGAATAAGTCACATGTCAGTAGCCTCTTGGGCTACTGAGTTTCAATTGCAAATAAAATGTGTTTGTGTTTTCTTTTCTTTTTTAAGAAAAGGGCAAACCATATTCCAATTAATTTTAAAGCATAAGGCCTTCTGAGACATGCCTTGTTAATACTGTAGATCCGATATTTTTGATGAATAAAGGTAAATATAAATGCTAAAATTGGGACACAACCGTGTTGACAAAAACATCAGTATACCGATATACGGGATCGGTCATACATCTGTCAGTCTAGCATGAATGTATCACAATTATCCAATGCGGAATTCTCTCTTTTTACCTCGCAAAACAAATGGTAGACGTTATCATGTTTTTGTTCCCCCTCGCACTTAAACTGCAACTGAATGCAAAGGTGTGCACATACTACCATATGTGAAATGTGTGAGCTTAGCGTTTTTCCCCCCACCCAGAACATCAAGAGGTGACATTCAGATCTCTGCAGAGAGAGAAAATCATAATTACGACTATTATGGAAGGTGTCATCTCTAATGGCGACACATCTCACACACAAAGGCGTCATCATCAGGGCATGATAAAGCAAAGAGGGAAAGAAAAATAGAATACCATCTCTTATCTCGGGACCTTTTCAGCGAGGCAGACTATCACTCAGTATCAAATGACATTAGGCTAATGGGCCGCAGACATTACAAAGGTCCAGGTAGCGAATTGGCCCGCCTGGCGAGCCAACACCTCCCGTGGGGGGTGATGAGTGAAGGTGTGATTGAGTTGGAGTTCTTTATCAGTGCCAAACTCTTGGCCATCGGGGCTAAACGTGTGAAATCACACACGGCGCCTAGCGACGCGCAGGACTGTGGCCACTGCCAAAACATCTCACTACCCGCTTAGCACGAAGGTGTTAATGAATGTAACACCGCTGCTTGCATTAAAACAATTACAGTGGGGCTGGGCAGTTTGTGTTGAGAGAAAACAACATGAAACACTGTTTATGCACACATCATTTGTCCTGAATCCTAATGACTAGTCACCCCCAGCCTCTCCCATTATGAGTAATGCTGCATCCATGCAAACAGTTGACACTTGTCAAGGAAATGCATTTATCTGAAAGACTATCCTGCTCATTACGCCACTATTTTGGCAGAAGGATATCACTAACTAAATGGAAGAGACCATGCACCACGGACACTAACATCAGTAGGTCTTATCCTGCAATCCACTTATGCTAATGAGATATCCTGTGTGCAAAGATGAGAATTAGAGGCAAGGACAAGGATTACAAAAATCATTAGGGGTTATTATATGGGGAACATAAATTCATTGTGCAACCTTCCTGGCAATCCAGCCTATCGTTGTCAAGGTGTCTTGATTGGAAACAAAGTGTTCTGACATTAAACAGTGATCGGTATCCAACAACGCTATAGCGGACCTAAAATAATAATATATATTATGGATAAAATAAAACAACAAAAAATGAATTTCTGACACTAGATTCTAGTTGCAGGCGCTAGATTCTAGTTTCTGACACTTGATTCTAGTTTCCAGTGCTAGATTCTACTGTAGGTTTTGGCGGTATATTTTACTTTCTGACGCTAGATTCGAGTTTCCAATTACAATACATAGCGCGCCACTTGGTGGCGCGCTATGAGCTTGTAGATCTCATATTTTCAATTGCTAAAGTATAAGACAATGCTTAGAACACCAAAATGCGATAACAGCACAGAAACGGTTAAACTGTTAATCCTGCAGTTCTGCATGTTGTTGGTTTGGCGCCACCATGTGGTGACTGGTTTGTCACACAGCGTCACACGGTTACATCCCAGCAAACGGGCTAACATGCTATTAGCAGTAGCATGCGTTTGCAGCCCATCTTCTTTGTTCCAACCACTAGATTATGTTTGTAATAAATCTCCCAGTGTGGTTTTAGTTAGATAAGACAGCTAGCTCCTCTAGATGAAATTCAAACCACATTGGCTTGGCTAAGATTTGGCGTCACTGCAGTTTAGCCTATCTGCTAGCCTATTTGTTCGGTTGGGTTTTCTCTTAGTTATTTGACGTGGTTTATTTATTTCCTGTGCAGGCACGTATCGTTTCAAAGCATTACATATACAGTACATCTGGTGGGACTGCAGACAGTTTCACATTTCGGTTATAGAGCTGTTCAAAGTGGGGTTCAGGGACCCTTGATGGGGTTGCAAAAGACAGGTTGAGAAAATGAGATCAGTGGCTTTACAGCAGGGACGGATCTAGAGGTGGGCAGGGGTGGGCAGAGCCCACCCAAAGGTGGGCATCCTGCCACCCAATGAAAGGTAATATCAGTGGTTTTCAACCAGTGGTCCTTGAGAGAGTTCCAGATGGTCCCCAGGCTAAATGATGGAAAGTTGGTTAACCAGATGTCCAAGTCTACACAACTAGAGAATGTAGAAGATGTAATTTTGATCTGTATGTTTTGTTTCCCAAATCCAGCCTGGAATTCTGGACAAAAGCAAAAGAAATCTTTAGTTTGGGGGGTCTGCAGGGCTAAAATGTCCTCAAATGGTGGTCTGTGGCTCAAATACTGAATGAATTGTGGGCCCTGGGATGAAAAGGGTTGAAAACCACTGTCTTAGACGACAAAAACAACACTGATACGGAACAACAACGTATCGGCTGTAGGGTTGCAGTGAAACACAGCAGCAGCCGCAGAGTAAACACACAGTGACGTTACGCTTCCTTGTTTATCTGAGGTCGGGACAAACTGCACTAAATCCTAATTCCCGGATTGACTTTTTGAAATGTGCTTTTTTTTTCTTTCTCCTTCCAAGATGGGACCCACACACACACACAAACACAACCACACGCGAATGTGACATGAATCACACAGGCAATTTGGGGCCAATTGTGACAACCAATTGGAACGGTGAGCCGCCCCTGCCTGATTCCAGAAAAGATGGGAGGTCTGTATTAATGGTAATTCACACTGCTAGTGAAACATGACACGGATCCAAAGCACTCTGTCATGCTGCATTGAGGCAAGACTTGAGGCAGCGCGCGCACGCACGCACGCACGCACGCACGCACGCACGCACGCACGCACGCACGCACGCACGCACGCACGCACGCACGCACGCACGCACGCACGCACGCACGCACACACACACACACACACACACACACACACACACACACACACACACACACACACACACACACACACACACACACACACACACACACACACACACACACACACACACACACACACACACACACACACACACACACACACACACGCGCGCGCACACGGCATTACACAACAAGCTGGTGGTCACACACCAAGAGGGACTCGTCTGAGTTTTCACAACTTCTTCTTCTTGGCTTCAGATGACTTGCAGTGAGAAACCCATCGCCTCACAAGATTAAATTCCCGCCAGAAAAGATGTTGGCAGATGAGATAATAATCGTGGTATGCTAGCTAGTATCCTGCTGCTTTGTTTTCTTTTTTTTGCATTATAAAAGATAATTGAAAGCCCATTGTGGATTCGTGTCACATACGCACACAATTCCTTAATTCGCTGATTTATACTGTACTCAGTGTGTGTGTGTTGGGGGAAGGGGGATAAATGGTGTATAAATGGACTCATAAGTTTGGCTCCATTTGTACATTCTGTTATTGGTGTCTATGTGGTCTGAATACCAAACTGGGGGGGTTGTAAATTGTAATTAAAAGGGTGGAGGACCACAGCAACACAGGGACACAGGGCAGCTACTGCGACCATGCCTATGGACCCATTCATCTTGTCTACTGTCAATCTCCCTCACATGCACGCTATTTTCTTTGACAGGGCCTTCGTCCCTCTCTCTCTCTCAGTTTTGCCAACCTGACGCATTTAGCTTCGTCTCAGACCCCGCTAGCACCAAAATTAGTGAAAAACTCCTGGCGGAAAATCTAGTGCTTTTTTTGCTGGTGGTGAGTTGGGGCGAAATTGGTTGACAGGCGCCAGAGATAAAACCCTCGTTTTTCACCAGGAGGACAGAGTCCTCCTTCCTTCCTAGAAAGGACCAGTCGTAACTAAGTGTACCCTAATAGATCTGTAATTCTTGAGATTGTAAAATGATGGACCCATCTGATTTCATTTTACGCTCTCAAGAGTTAAAATATCTGAAAGACCTAATTTTCAAGAATCTACACATTAAGAAAATGTAGAAGAATTGCTATTTTGATCAACATTTTGATATTTCTCCTAAATTAGTCCAAGGGACTAAACTCAACATCAAATGGTAGTGCATTCAAGTGCATTTTGGAAGTGCCACTAGTGGATGTTGGATTTTGGCAGTTGGCATCACTGGCTGTCATTTGCCTTCCCTCTCCCTCTCTCTCCCTCTCCCTCCTCCATCATTCTTTCAGTGCTCCTCCACTCTCGCGTCACCTCCCTAATCTGCTCCTCTGAAAGGTGTTTCCTGGGGAGGACAGGCCAGAATGACGGATCACCCCGCGGCCCGGTCCGCCACAGACACACCGCTGCTCTCTCTCTCTCTAGGGCCACTATAGGGAGGGTGCTCGTAAGCAGTGTGAGTGGGTGAGGATCAGTGTTGCCAACTGCCAAAATGCCAAAAATGCACTAGAATGCACTAGAGCAGTGGGTTTTCAACCATTTTCATACCAGGGCCCACTATTTATTCTGCATTTTAGCCACGGAGGACCATTAGATGTTGAGTTTAGTCTTGGGCTAATTTTCACCAATCTTGGCGCTATAGAGGAGTCTGGAAAAAAGCTGAATATAGCGACAAATGCGCCAAGTTGGCAACACTGGCGAGGATGTAGTGGTGGTAGTGTGTGGGAGGTATTTTTTCTTTGTTTGTCCTGAAAAGAGTGCCATTTGTTTAAATGATGATGTTTAAAATGATCGTTCCCAGAACGTTGCCGTATCCAGGCGCCGATAGGCAGCAATGCAACGCCCCTGACAGCATTTGCTGTGTCACCCCCCACTTTTCCTGTCAGCCTACTGTCCTATCAACAAAGGCAGATAGAAGTCATTATCAAATAGAAATTAATAATTGAATTACTAAAAGCTACAGTGAGTAAAAAGCCATTTTGAAAAATGTCAGCCACATTACCCCCCCAATGCCATTCTGCTGAAAATGTTCATCCAAGTGGCTTAAGACAACAAAGACACCACTTAGGTAAGCCAAATCAAAACACCCGGGTGCGAGACAAGTGCTGAGACAAGGCTTTTTTTTTTTCTTCAATCCATGTATTTTTAGAGGGGCATTCAAGGCCCCCCTATTCTGGTTAAATGGGCAATCTAACATGTACTCCCCATCTGTCACTTCAAAATATTATTCTTAGGGGTGATTTATACATAGTTGAGTGTCAGTGTCACGCACCTAAAATAACTAACTACAAGGTCGCAAATCTTTCTATTTTCAGGTTGTGAAACCATGCAAAAAAAAGAGGGGGAAAAATCAAGTGTGTTAGGCTTGCCACCATGCTCACAATCAAGATGTAGGTCAATACTGGCATCTACAGACACAGACGGAGGAGGACTGTTGGACAGCCTGGTTTGGACAACGACATAGATCAGCGATGGGCGATAACTTGTTACAAGTAGCTAAACTACACAGCTTAACTACATTTTCCTGTAGCTTGTAGTGTAGGTTACTACATTTGTTCTGGGAATAGCTTGTAGGGAAGCTAAACTACTTTTGAGTTTCGAGTAACAAGGAGTGTAGTTTAATACATTTTCCCACACACATTTTAGAATTCCGCCCATTTTTAATGGGTAGAAAACCTCTAATATACTGTACATCCCAAAACTTAGACATGCCACCATCCTAGGTTCAAACCCCCCAATAGATTTTTGATTTATATTATTTTATTATGATTATTATTTAGAAAGTTTCACATTAAGTTGAGATATATATTTATATATAAGTAAGTGTTGATGTAGCAAGCTACTTTTGTCATGTAGCTTGTAGTGTAGCTTGCTACAATTTTTCTGGGGATTTTTCTGGGTGTAGCTACTCTATTTGTTTTGAGAGTAACAAGTAGTGTAGCTTACTACATTTTCCCAGTAACTTGCCCATCACTGCATATGATCTGATGCAGGACAATGGCACTTTGACAGAAAGAGACAAGGCCAAAGCAAGCACAAATGTTGCCATGTATTTTAGGAGAACGTGAGAGATCTTTTTGGAAAAATAGACAAAAGGGGGCATACGAGGCATTTAGCAGATGCTTACGTTGGTCTACAGCAGGGTTTTTCAACAGGTGGTCCGGGGACCACCAGTGGTCCCTGAGAGGATTCCAGGTGGTCCCCAGGCTAAATGATGGAAAGTTGGTTAACCAGATGTAACTCTTTGACAGCGTAAAAATGAAGCCAAATCGACCCGCAACAAGAGTTAAAATATTCATCATTTGAATTACCCCACAACCAGTCTACACAACATACAGATACAAAATAACTTGAGCTGTATGTTTGACTGTTGTGTTTCCCAAATCCAGCCTGGAATTGTGGACAAAAACAAAAGATATCTTTAGTTTTGGGGTCTGTGAGTCTAAAATGTCATCAAATGGTCGTCCGTGGCTCAAGTTCTGAATAAATAGAGGGTCCTGGTATGAAAAAGGCTTGAAACCACTGATTTAGCAGATGCTTACGCTGGTCTACAGTCGCCTCTTTTGGCCTTGTTGCGGCTGCACTGCTGCAGGCTGCTCGTTTCTCTCGCGATTCCCATGTTTTCTCTCCATCAGATACAGTGATTTAGTACGTGTCCAGGTGCTGCGTTAGGTTACACAACGTCTGACATGGAAAGACAGACAGACAGACAGGACACTGAAGGAGCATAAGAAGACGCTGTCCGACAGCTGCCTGCCCCGGTTTGGGGTAACGCTGCAATGTGGGACCCCCCTGAGAGTAGCCGTGTCTGGGGGGGAGGAGGAGGGGGTGGGGGGGTATTAGGGGGGGCGTCTGTCCTCCCCGGGCCGCGATGAGGACTTCAAAAGCCCACCCTTTTTAGAATTTTAGAAGCACCCACCCCATGGCTGGATTTAGCCAGCCCTACTAGGGTGGACTGGAAGAATGGCAGGGTGGGCAACTCCACAAAGTTTTTCATACGAAGCAGTGTTTTTCAATCTTCTTGACACCAGGGCCCACAATTTATTCGGCATTTGAGCCACAGACCACCATTTGAGAAGATTTTTGTCCACAATACCAGGCTAGATTTGGGAAACAAACCAGTCAAACATACAGATCAAAATGACCATTACTCTTCTACATTGTTTAGTTTTGTAGACTTGGGCTAATTCACATGATGAATATTTTAACTCTTGAGAGTGTAAAAATGAAACCAAATGGACCCGCAAATGAAACCAAATGGACCCGCAACAGTCCATTCGGTTTCATTTTTCATTCAAGCGGTACATCTGGTTAACCAACTTTCCACCATTTAATCTGGGGACCACCTGGAACTCTCTCAAGGACCACTGGTGGTCCCCGGACCACTGGTTGAAAACCACTGATATTACCTTTCATTGGGTGGGCAGTGTACACGTTTGCCGCCTCTCTAGATCCGGCCCTGACCCATCCCCACCCCCTGTTCCCTCTCCCCCTGCTCCACAGGGCATCACTGAAGATCATCCCAGAAGTCACCAGACCATGATGAATGAATCAGTCCTGTCTATCCTACCTCTGCTAACCCCCACCACCACCACCACCAACCCCTCAACGCATCACACACACACTCAACAGGTGTGGCGTCCTAATCTTCCCTCTCTCGCTTTATTGGCACGAAGAAGTACACGCTTGCATTGCCAAAGTGCAAGTGTCGAATAAAACAGTGCAGTTGCAGATGTACTGTACATGTAGAAAAGAATTGTATGAATAGAGCTGTGGTACAATTCAAACGTTCCAGTCAAGTAACTCTTCCCGTCAATTCTTAAAATGGTTTAAGTGTGTGTGTGTGTGTGTGTGTGTGTGTGTGTGTGTGTGTGTGTGTGTGTGTGTGTGTGTGTGTGTGTGTGTGTGTGTGTGTGTGTGTGTGTGTGTGTGCATGCATGTGTCATAAAACTTTTTTTTTTTTCAGAATTAACCCATTTTGTACTGACACCAGATTCTAGTTTTCAACGATAGATTCTAGTTTCTGACGCTATAAAGGGGGGCATCCGCTGGCCTAGTGGTCCAGGCGCATGCTGCATACAGACTTTGCAGCATGTCACATGTTCGAGTCCTGGCTCACTTAATTAATTACTATCAATAGAGCCTAACTAGCAGCATTTTGGAAAAAAGTATGGTTATGTTTTCATCTATTAGACAATAAAAACAGCACATGGTACAGCCAAGCACACTGATCCAAAAACTCAGCAACAAAGACAGATCTTGCAGTCTTGTTTTCTGTTCAGGTCACATGTGTTCACATGACAACAATTGACATATCTTAAAAACGATGTACTGGTTTGAATAGAAATAAATTGAATAAAAATACACTGAAAGGAGGAGGAGATACATTGGTGGTGTGGCAATCGGATTCTCTCCCTTTCACCCGATGACAGTGTCAGGTGAACTTGCAGACGTTTTCTTTTATAGGAAAGCAGTGATTTGCTTGTTTTGAAGGAAGGGGGGTGCAAGGCATTGAGTGAAAGGTGGATTAAATGACCTTATATTTGTATATTGGACTCAGAGTGGTGCAGTTAATAGTGCAGGAATTCTCACTCTCTCTCTCGTCCACCTCCTCCCATCTTCAATGCCTTTCTCCTGTCGGGGCAGTCAGTCGTCACTCTGAAATGTCGACGCATCAAATGCCAAACAAAACAGCTTAAGGCCTGATAATGCGTGTCGCGTCCGCATATCCGCCTGTGTCCACGGGGTAATTACATTACAGTTTAGTGGCTGCAGACACGCAAGTGCAAGAGCCAACACGGGGCTGAATACACTGAACACAAGGCATTGTAACAATAATGATCTAATGCAGTGGCTCTCAAAGTGGGGTCCGGGGACCCCTGCTGCTGCCAGCTTCAAAAAATCTGCTATTTTTTAACATTTTTGAACAGAAATTGAAAATATTAAGATGTACATGCTTGCTGGTGGCCACCATGGCACAAAAACTGTTCAAATGAGGGTAATTAGCTGAATACACATGAAGATCTTTAAGTTTAATGACCAATAAACGTGATTCCATGTCTGACAAAAAATCCACAGAAAGTTTCACATTGTTACATAATTCCAATGATGAAAGCTTATAATCCGTACATTTCGGCCATAATACAGCTGCTTTGTTTTGGTATTTGATGTATTAAACTCATTTTGAGCAGGAACGCCTTTTGTTGTTCAAATTTTAGCCATTGAAAAATAGTACATCTACAAGCTCTACTATGTAGAGCTGGTAGATAGTTCTAGATAGCAGTAGATAGTAGATCTACAAGAGTGCCACTGAGTGGCACGCTATGAGCTTTTAAGGTCTGCTACTGTATTCTACGCTCTCACGTAAGTTAAATTATTTGAATTTACATTTAAATTACTTCACAAGTAATTTACATTTAAATTACTTTACAAGACACCTAGCCTACAATTAGGGAGAGAATTACTGTTATCTCTACTAAAAAATACAGCATGGAATTGTGAGTAATGTGTGTTCATTTTCCTGAGAAGCTGAAATGTCTCAAATGTCGAACAAATAATGGGCCCTGGTATCAAAACGGTTGAAGTAAAAGCCGTGGGTATATATCTATCTCTTAAGTAAAATGAGTTCTTCCCACCTGTAAACTTTGCAACGTGACAAAGTGCTGACAAAGTGGAAAGGATGGTGCGGAGCGGAGCAGGAATGTGCACAATGTGTAAATGGGTCCCTGGGCTGCGACCTCTCTCTCTCTCTTCCATCACCAGAACCCCAAATAGCCCCCCAGTCCTTCCCTTCCCTCATCTGAACTCTGCTGGCAGCGGAGAAGCATGCACCCCGGAGGCAAGGCCTGAATTAATTGCAGAGGCACCGTCCGGTTTTAATTCTGCAAAAAAAAACTTTTGTTTTTGACCAAACAATGTAGTCGTCCTCACTGTACAGCATGTTTCACCATCCAACAATGCTGCAAAGCCACGGAAAAAAAAAAAAGATCATCCCTCGTTATACCACGACATTGTGAACGCCGACCACATCTAAGAACAACATCTTAATCCCGCAATACTGATTGTTTTCAAGATGCCATATCTGATCAGTTACTCGCTGAAGGCGAGACATGGCCTCTGGGACTGCTGCGGCTCAGCTGAGGACAGCGCTGCACGCAAAGTAACCGTGCACCCTGCATACACACACACACACACACACACACACACACACACAAACACACGTGCGCACGCACACACAACACACAACAGTCGCCCCTGTCATTTTCGATTGCGGGCCGTCCATGTTGCTGCCAGCGACACCTCGCGGGGCCCCGACCCCCGGAGCGCCACCATTGCCGCCACTAAAGACCTGCCAAGGCACTTACTTCAGCTCTGCAGAACAAACACAGAAATCACACCAATCTAAGAGGAAAAAAACGGCACCACAAGGGCCTACACCAGGCCAGGGGTGGATCTAGGCATGGGCATGGGGGGGCACTGCCCCCCTAAATGCCCTGACTGCCCCACCAAACATGATGGCATGCAAACAAACCCAAATTTCAAAGATATTTCAAATTAAAGTGCTTATAATTAAAATGATGTGTGAAACACTACTACTGCTACTGACTAACTAACTACAGTTGTGGCACCACTAAACCAACAGCATTTCATCATTGAAATCAGAAAACTCTCTGAGTCAGACCTTTGTCTGTTGCAACTTCAACAACTGATGTTATTTTTGATGCTTTACTTGCCTAATAAAAGTCCTGTAACTGAAAATGGTATGGGTGACCCTTCCCATTTTCTCCTGCCCCCCCCCCCCAATTGGGAAATGTTACATCCGCACCTGGCCTACACACGAAAAAAAAGAAAGAAAAAAGGCTAAATATATCCCTGTGTTTCTCTTCTGACAGAGAAACATCACTAAAAACAGCGGTGTGGCCGCAAACCGGAGCAGATTCCACAACAGACAACATTAAAGCAAACATTAAAATAAACAGGCTCTGTCAATGAAATTGGCCCACCCATCTGAGTGACCTGAACACTTGACATGGCAGCTGAAGATGGTTAGATGAGTGGGCCGTAAGCGCTTTCAATGTTTTCCAAGAGGGTGGTGGTCCAGAAAAGGAACACTGCCAATGTCATATATTATAAAAAATATCTTTAGATCAGTGGTTTTCAACCATTTTCATACTAAAAGATTTTCAACTTTTTATCCACAAAAACCGGCAAAACATTGGTCAAAATAACAGTTTTACATGTTCTTATTGTGTATGTACATTCTTGAAGTGTGGCATTGCCACAGTTGACAGTCTCAACAGTTGACAGTCTCACATATGCTGGGCAGATGGCACAGAGTGGATGGCACGTACACTAAGGTCACAGAGAGCACCCAGCTGTACCTCTCCCCAGGGGCAGATCTAGGCATGGACATGGGGGGGGCAATGCCCCCCTAAATGCCCTGACTGCCCCACCAAACATGATGGCACGCAAAACAACCCAAGATAGCCAAGAAACTAAAGTGCTTGAATTTAAAATGATTTGAAACACTACTACTGCTACTAACTACAGCTGCGTCACCACTAAACCAACAGCATTTCATCATTGGAAACAGAAAACTCTCCGAGTCAGACCTTTAGCTTTATGCATGCTGCGTGCCTGTTGCAACTTCAACAAGAACTGATGTTATTATTGATGCTTATACTTTCCTGTACCCGAAAATGGAGAGCCAGCGAAATCCATTTGAGCCCTCGCCCGCGGGCGCCCGTTTTCAAAACCGGGCGCCCGTTTTCACAAAAACGGGCGCCCGGTTTCACAAAAACGGGCGCCCGTTTCACAAAAACGGGCGCCCGTTTTCAAAAGCGGGCGCCCGTTTTCAAAAGCGGGCGCCCGTTTTCACAAACTAGGCTATGCCTAAACCTAACTCTAACCCTAAACTTAACCTCAGTAAACCTATGCCTAAACCTAACCTAACCCTAACCATAACCTTTTGAAAAGGGCGCCCGTTTGTGAAAACGGGCGCCCGCTTTTGAAAACGGGCGCCCGTTTTTGTGAAAGCGGGCGCCCGCTTTTGAAAACGGGCGCCCGCGGGCGAGGTCGCTTTTGGATTTCGCCCCTGCTGCGAAAATGGTATGGGTGCGGCTTCATGAAGTCGCCCTCATACGACTTTCACCTGCCACCCCAATTGTGAAATGTTACATCCTCCCCTGCCTCTCCCTCAGCGCACACATGTGCACACGCAGTAACACACACACACACACACACACACACACACACACACACACACACACACAACACACACACACACACACACACACACACACACACACACACACACACACACACACACAGAGATATACCCCTCCAGGAATTTCTGCACAAGGCCAATAAATAAATGATCAGGGCAGGTAAGAATTCTAGAGAACACTGACATGACATGTGCATGCTGTGTGTGTTAGAGAGTGTGTGTGTGTGTGTGTGTGTGTGTGTGTGTGTGTGTGTGTGTGTGTGTGTGTGAGAGTGTGTGTCTGTGTGTGTGTGCGCGCGCGCGTGTGTGTGCACGTGTGTGATTTGATAAAGAGCAGAGCACAATTAACGCTGTGCTGACAGCAGCTCCACTCCATGCAGGAGGCACTTAGTGTTTTAAAGTCTTGACAACTAAAACACTAGCATTAGGTTTTCACTGTCACCACCAGCACCAGCACAGCTTCTTTGTTATGCCACTCAGTTTCAATTTGCAATTCAAATGCGCTGGAATTCATGTTTTGAATTTTTATTTTGCCACTGTTTGAACTGCCCAGGACAATATTATGACAGATAAAACCGATGGAAATCAAAACATTTATCTGCATATTTCTTCAAACACGTTAGATGATGCCAGTTAAAGTCACTGGTGGAACTGCATTGTACTGTATAATCACTCCACTGTATATACCAGTGCACGGCACTTTCAAATATTTTCATCATTTGTTGTGCCAAGGACCCCCATGAGAGATGTGATTGACATTTTGTTCAGAAGCTTGGCACATATTGTGAGCTTGTAGATCTCAAATCGGAGATCCAAATCCACACACACTGAGAAAGGTCAAAGATCAAAGCACTAAAATGCATTCTTGTTGTGTGCGGCCCTGTCTTTCTTTTATAATTTGATTTCAACTGATAACACAAGTCTGAGTGCGGTGTTCTAAAGAAAACAGCTTGTAGGTCTTTTAATAGCCAATAATAATAATAATAATAATAATAATAATATTTTAATAGTTTGGTGGCAGCCATTGGTGGTTTTGTAGAAACTGTAGTACTGTGTGATCAGGTGGGTGTCAGTGGAAAAGCCCTAGAATGGTTCTCTTCTTATCTCTCGGGCAGAAAATTTTCTGTTACCATGGGCCCCCATGAGTCTGATTATACTTCCCTTGAGTCGGGGGTCCCCCAGGGCTCGGTACTTGGCCCCAGCCTCTTTGCACTTTACATGTTGCCACTAGGACACCTTATCAGCACTTTTAAAAATGTATCCTACCACTTTTACGCAGATGACATTCAACTCTATTACTCTTTTAACACCAGATCTCCTGATGATTTTAATTTTGGTATTTTACTTGACTGCATTGCTGCTATTAAGTCCTGGATGTCAGACAATTTCCTCCAGCTAAATGAGGACAAAACTGAGGTACTCATTATTGCACCTGATGTCATCGTTCCAAAAGTGGTTAACGGCATTGGGCCCCTTAGACCCAACATACGCTCCAATATCAGAAACCTTGGCGTTCAGTTTAACCAGTCTATGCATCTTGATTCTCACGTCACAGCTATAACCCGTACCTGCTTTTTCCATCTAAGAAATATTGCAAAACTCAGCTCAATTGTATCCTACTCTGAATTGGAAATGATTATTCATGCTTTTATATCATCAAGGCTTGATTACTGCAACTCACTCTTCACCTGTTTAAATAAATCCAGTATTGACCATCTCCAACTAGTCCAAAACGCAGCAGCCAGACTACTTTCCAGGTCCAGCAGACGGTGCCACATCACCCCAGTGCTGGCCTCCCTGCACTGGCTCCCTGTAAATTTTAGGGTCCAGTTTAAGGTCCTAGTCCTCACTTATAGAGCGCTGCATGGTCAGGCACCGGGATACCTCTCCGACCTGGTCCCGCGGTATGCGCCTAGTAGAGCCCTTCGATCTGCCGACCAATGTCTCTTAGCTCCACCTTCTACCAAATTAAGAACCAAAGGCGACAGATCATATCAGGCAGTTGCTGCTAATCTCTGGAATGCACTGCCACTTTCTCTAAGGCTATCACCATCCGCTGATATTTTTAAGAAAAGTCTTAAAACACTTCTATTTGCACAAGCCTTTGCTGCAATCTGATGGTTAGATTTTATTATTTTTATTATTATTACTTTTTAATTCATGTGTATGTTTCTGTAAATATATTTATATATGCATGTATGTACTTGTATATATATTTATATTTATATTATTAATTTTCTCCCTGATGTTTGTATTTTGTTTTTGTATAATTGTTTGTTTACTTCTATTTTATCTTCTGTTTTATTTCCATGCATGTAAAGCACTTTGTGAGATTCCTCTGTGAAAGGTGCTATATAAATAAAATTTACTTACTTACTTACTTACTTACTTACTTACTTACTTACTTACTTACTTACTTACTTACTGTATATGCTTAGGAACGCATTGCTGAGGCCTGGAAACCTTTGGCCTTTCCAGATGGGTTCTCTATGCATTTACTAATGGCTTTTTCTTGCAATGAACAGTATATTTGTGTCTTTAGATGATCTGACGAATTGAAACATTTCTGTTTTTAAATCAGCAGGTTTTGTATTGACCTGTACTTCTCCTAAACTTTACTGTACTGTACACTTTCGGCAAACTGTCAAAAACTTTTTGTCAATCAATCAATCAATCAATCAATCAATCAGACATGTGCACTTTAGCACATAAACAAACATACACTTATCTTTTCGGGTGATTCTGGCTTCAACCACCAGCCCATAAAATCAATGTCCTCTTTCCCCCAGCTTTCTAGCCACAACATCATACCACATGGTGTGTGGGTGTGCACGTGTGTGCGCGCGCACGTGTATGTGTGTGTGTGTGTGTGTGTGTGTGTGTGTGTGTGTATGTGTGTGTTTGTGGAGAGGAGAGGAGGACCTCCACCTGCTTCCCCAACCGACTGATCTGATATGAAACCTCCATTTGACTGTACACAATGCAGCAGGAAATCCCCACACAGATGACTACAGCAGTAGTGAGCATGACTGGATGCTGGACATTAATGGCGTGCGTGCGTGCGTGCATGCATGCGCGCGCGTGCGTGTGTGTGTGCGCGCGCGTGTGTGTGTGTGTGTGAATGAGAGAAAGAGAGAGAGAGGATCCAGGAAAGAGTTATCATTCCATACAGTCAGTGATCTCCCGTTCCCCACACACACTACATTTACAACGCCTAATTACACAGATAAGGTGTGTGTGTGTGTGTGAGTGTGTGTGTGTGTGTGTATACATGTATACTGTACATGTGGGCGTTGTTGCCTGCTGAAGGCAAGTCCACTGGAACTATTGAAATTAATTTGCAACTCAAGAGATATTCTGTAACGGATGTGAAGCTTGAGGGGTATTCCACCGTGTGATAAGTCAATAATGACTCTGACTTCATGGGGGCCGGGCCTCTGACATCAGAAATATATGATATATGGGCCATTCTACGGCAGTATTGCCAAATTGGTGCATTTGTCACTATAGTTAGCTTTTTTCAGACCCCCCTAACGCCAAAAAAAAAAAAAAAATCTGAAAATCTAGTGCTACCATTTGTCCTCCTATGACAGTGGTTTTCAACCAGTGGTCAGTTGGTTAACTAGCAGTAACTCTTTGAGAGCGTAAAAATGGTTTCATTTTTACGCTCTCAAGAGTTAAAAAATAATTGTGAATTATCCCAAGTCTACACACCTTCCAGGCAAGCATCTAGCGCTTTCTAGTGCATTTTGCCACTAGTGCATTTTGGATTTTTGGCAGTTGGCAACACTGTTCTACGGACTGGTTCAAATTGCAGTCCCATCTTATATGTCTGACTACTTATGTACATGTATAGGTGTCTTGTGTGTACAAATACTACATCTCATGTTCTATTTAACGACAATACCGGCACATTGGTTGATGGGACAAAATGTTACATAAAAATAATAAAATATACAGTATATTTTATGTCACTTTTAATTCAGAAGTGGCAGCCCCAACTAAATGCCAACTCCGAAATCAATTCATGAAAACAATATCTAATAGACTTTTGTCGTTGTGTAAATGTTGACTTTGAATAGATTACATTGATTTATCTTAAAGGGAAGTTGAAATACGCAGACTGATTTCACTGACTGTGCTGCGCCTCTAACAAGGCGCTTCTCAAAAGTTCTCAAGCCAAGGACCCCCAAATTAATAATGTGTTGGCCACGGAACCTAGTCTCGCTTAGCTAGACAATAATTCCACAACCTTCAAAATGCTACTGTATATAGAGTCTGGAACTACAGGTCTCATGAGCTGTTTAACAGAACAACCAACTGCTGCAAAGAAGAACGAAAGATATTCCACCAAATTACGACGCGGCCGGCGCTCACGGAACTGTTGTGCCGTTGGAATTTAACTGGGGGACCCCCTGGAACCCCTTCAAGGTCCTAGGGCCGCAGTTTGAGAAGCGCTGCTCTCCAACAGTCCCTCATGCCCCAGTAATCTTGGCAACAACAGCTTTATGAGGACAGAGGGCTGGCTGCCTTGGCCTATACTAGGCTTTGGCTCCTAGTTAACGGTGGCGGCGGCACTAGCCCCCCTATCAGACGTCCCTGTCTGGGGAGGGAGGGAGGGAGGGACCGGGGCCAGGGCATTTAAAAAATAAATTACGCTTTGAATGTCACTGGAACAAAGGGGCGTCCTATGTTTAGATGATATAATGTAAGCAAGCGCTTTTCTGCTTGGGCGACGCAAGACAAAGAGCCACCTTCTGAATACATCGTAGTGAGAGCGAGAGGCGAGTGTTTGTGTGTGTGTGTGTGTGTGTGTGTGTGTGTGTGTGTATGTGTGTGTGCGCGCGCGCGTGTGTGTGCGTGCGTGCATGTGTGTGTGAGGGTGAGGGTGAGAGAGAGAGAGAGAGAGAGAGAGAGAGAGAGAGAGAGAGAGAGAGAGAGAGAGAGAGAGAGAGAGAGAGAGAGAGAGAGACAACCATGTAAAAAAAAAAGAAAAAAACACTGGGAGATCCCCATCCAGGCGCAGATGTAACATTCCCCAATTGGAGGGCAGGAGAAAATGGTATGAGGGCGGCTTCATCGGCCGTGTCGCGATGAAGCCGCCCCCATACCATTTTCGGTTACAGGACTTTTATTGGGCAAGTAAAGCATCAATAATAACTAGGGCTGTTGAATGATTAAACATTTTAATCAAATTAATCACAGCTTCAGAATTAATTTAATCATGATTAATCACCACTCGAACTATGTCTAAAATATGCATGTTTTCCTCGACAGGATTTCAACATTTAAAAAAGAAAAAGAATCTGTGAAAAAAATAACTATTTATCTTTCAAATATTTATCAAAATAGGTGATCTACAAGCCCTCAATGCTTGTAGATCCTCCAGCTATACTCTATGGCTCTGGTTACAGGGAGACACACAGCTATACGTCTCGGTAAAACCGTGCTCTACCCATTTCTTTCAATGAGAAAATGCTCAGTGGGTGCTCAGTATGCACATGAGTTAATTGAGTTAAAAATTTTAATCAGATTAATCAACAAAATTAATTTAATCCCATTAATTAACTATTTTCAACAGCCTTAATAATAACATCAGTTGTTGTTGAAGTTGCAACAGACACACAGCATGCATAAAGCTAAAGGTCTGACTCAGAGAGTTTTCTGTTTTCAATTATGAAATGCTGTTGGTTTAGTGGTGTCACTAACTGTAGTTAGTTAGTAGCAGTAGTAGTGTTTCAAATCATTTTAAATATAGGCAGTTTAATTTGAAATATCTTGGCTTGT
Organism: Benthosema pterotum; assembly: GCA_039105355.1. Taxonomy (NCBI): domain Eukaryota; kingdom Metazoa; phylum Chordata; class Actinopteri; order Myctophiformes; family Myctophidae; genus Benthosema; species Benthosema pterotum. The sequence goes on from CM076982.1 coordinate 19,383,905, forward strand.
TTTGGCATGCCATCGTGTTTGGTGGGGCAGACTGGGCATTTAGGGGGCACTGTCCCCCCATGCCCATGCCTAGATCCGCCCCTGTCCCCATCAGATTCTGGGATCATAGTAGCCTAGTAATTACTGTGAAGGAGTGAGAGGCAATGGAGGACGGAGAGCGAACGAGGGAGGGGGGGGCTGGATGTAATGGAGTCCTGTCAGGGAGAAGTGCACGAAGGCTTGATTGTTATCAGGAGCCCCCAGACAAGCTCCGGCTTTTTGATGTCCTGAGAGGTCTTTCCACGGTGATTAATGACAAAGCCACGGAGCCAAGTCCACCGCGTTAATGAGAGGCCGAGACCCCGGCCAACAAGACCACCCCCACCACCGCAGCACGTACCCCCCACTCCCCGTAGTAGTACACGCACATAACACACAGCACATACAGTACACTACAGGTGGCTGAGCCTCCAGTTGACAGAGGAGGACCTAAACACAGATGTTGGTTTACTTCTGAGATCCGAACAGATCAATCTGACAGCGGTGATAGGGGTGTGTGTGTGTGTGTGTGTGTGTGTGTGTGTGTGTGTGTAGTCTGCCTACTTCAATACAAGTATAAGTTCTCTCGGTTCTCTCTCATCTAAGCCGAAGTGTCCCACTTGTGTGTATGTGCGCACGCACCCTCTCACTCTCACACCCGCACGTGCGCGCATGCACGCACGCACGCACACTCGCACGCGTGCGCATGCACGCACACACACACACACACATACACACACACACACACACACACACACACTGTAACAATAGTACTTTGAGGACCTGAAATTAACGGAAACCTACAGTGTAAAACTTACACCTCTAAATGCCGAATCCTAACCTGGACCTTTTTTTCCCCCTTTTCCACCACAATGTCTATTTGTCAAATGCTACTCCACTTATGGTTGCCATGAGGTGGTTCTCACCTGGTCGTGGCTGGCTTGGAGGGTACTCCCGGTGCCGTGGAACGTCATCTGCACAGGGGAGAGGGTCAGGTAGGTCACAAAGTCCTTGCCGCTCTGCCCGTCGGTGTACTGCACCTGGATGGAGACACGGAGGAAAGCACCGTACCTGGTGAGGACACTGCTCCATTGGGCACAAAACTCTTAAAACCATTGTGTCCTGTCTAGATTTCTAGTTTCTGAATAACATAATATTCAAAGATTTGCACCACGTTTTCACGATTTTTCAAAAATAGCAGAGATACAAGCTCATAGCGCGCCACCAAGTGGCGCGCTATGAGCTTGTAGATCTGCTATTTTTCAATAGTTAAAACATAATGCTTAGAACACCAAAACGTGTTCAGTACACAATTAAATAATTCTGTGTGCCTGCCAGTATGGCAGAAGCACACAGGTTGTGATTCGTCAACTTAATCCATAATCATCACACACACACTCATCTATCTATCCGAAATTTTGACCGCTATGGCCGGCGCACGGTTTGCACAATCCCCGCAATATATACATCGAAACGTGCGGCTCGGCCAGGAAAGATGTGCTTGTGCTTTTCTTTTCGATACGCGTTACCGTGCCAACGTAATTCGCAATAAACGACGCAAAAAATCCCCATTCGAAATGAATGGGGGCACACCGAAAAGATCAGAAAAAGAAGCGCTTATTTGGAGCCACATTACTCTGGCACACTGTGGCGTAGAAAACACGATTTTAACTTTAAACAGCAGACACGGCTCTCGACTTCGTCACGGTTCAGACGGTATTCGAATATGTTGCACGGTTTGTCCGCTATCGCAGTTCAAAGTGTGCATGGTTCAAGAATTTAGCGGAGCTTAGAGGCTCGCACGACCAGTGAGCGAGTGAAACAGAGTGCGAGATGCAGTGTGTCGAGGTTCGGGTCATGACCGAACAAATCATCCTCACGGCCACAATATTCGCTTTACACGCGTGGTTTTCGGACATTTTGTAGACAAACTTCTCGCCTTTCACCCAATGTGACCACCAAAGCCCAGTCAGGTACAGAACCGGTGCTACGGGCCTCAGAGCGAGATGACGTAACCTCCCGTCTCCATATTAATTACATTGTAATGTGCTGCATTTTGGCGGTTGACGTTTCTTTTCAAACGCGAATTCTTAAATCGCTCTCACGACCACGTCTTTTATCGTACCAATACCACGATCGCACACAACATAGCTTGCGAAGTCGTAACGCCCACATTGAAAAAAGTAAACGCTTACGAGTTTTAATTTTCGCGTGAGAGGCCTTCGTTCCAAGAGCATGCTAGCCATTGACTCCCTGTTTAAACTAATGGACAATAGTATCTGTACTCACAGGTGTAACAGATTAGGCCCTAATTAGATGGCTGCCACTAGCCACACGCGCGCAGAGACACGCACACACATGCTCTCCTCTCCAGTCTATGCTTTGCCCAAATATGGAGTGTGTGACGCACACACGCGCACACACACACACACACACACACACGCACACACACACACACACACACACACACACACACACACACACGCATGCGCGCGCGCACACACACGCGGGCGCGCGCGCACGCACGCACGCATACGCATGCACACACACAGTCCGGGTCCTCTCTGAGGTCACCTGATGGGCCACGACTGGTTATCCATGCATGCAGCAACACACGCACACACATATACACACACACACGCAAGCAAGCACACATGCACACACAAACATAATGAGTCCCTGACGTTGATTGGTGTAACTTGGCCCCGCCCCCTATTCTGATTGGTCGATACTATTTCCTGCCATAACTCCTCAATGCTATGTCATAGAGACATATGGGTGGCATCATTGGACTGGGTAAGGAGTCCCTGACGTTGATTGGTGTAACTTAGCCCCGCCCCCTATTCTGATTGGCCGATACTATTTCCTGCCATAACTCCTCAATGCTATGTCATAGAGACATATGGGTGGCATCATTGGACTCGGTAAGGAGTCCCTGACGTTGATTGGTGTAACTTAGCCCCGCCCCCTATTCTGATTGGTCGATACTATTTAGGTTTTGCTACTACGTTAGCATAGCATGTTAGCATGCCAACTCCCACGAAAGTTTGCACACACTTGGCGAGTGGCAGGCACACAGTAAAATTTCTTAGAAATTTTGTTTCTAGTTGAATACTGTATGCGCACGCTAACGGGGAATTCCACCCATTCCGACATTTTACTATGACATAGTAAAATGTTGGGACTATGTCATTAAAGGGGAATTCCACCCATTTTCATCATTTTACTATGTCATTAATACTGTATATCTTAGAGATGTTGTGTGGATATGATACAAATTTCCCCCCATTCTGCATTTCCTGAAAATGGAGGTCTGAAAAAATCCTTAACGTGGTGGAATACGTCTTGATGACATCATCAAGATGTATTTCACCATGTTAATGATTTTTCTTTCAGAACCCTTTTTTCTGAGAGTGTACAAATGTTTGTACACTCTCAGGAAAAAATGAACATGGGTGGAATTCCCCTTTAATATACAGTACATTAGAGGTGTTGTGTGGAAATAATAAAAAAAAAAAAATGTCGCCCCATTCTGTGAAATGAATGTCTGAAAAAATCATTAACATTTTGAATAACATCTTTATGACGTGATGACAACGATCAAGATGTGATTCACAATGTTAATGATTTTTTTTTCCAGTTTGTGCTTTTTTTTTTTCTGGGAGTGTACAAATAGAACCCAATGGACATTTGTCCATCCAAAAAATGTTGAAAATGGGCGGAATTCCCTTTTAACTTCTGCAAAGAGCTGACTAGAGAGATTAGGAACATAATAAATATGCATGTATTATTGCCATCAAGGATCACAGAGAGCGTGCGTGCGTGCGTGCGTGCGTGTGTGTGTGTGTGTGTGTGTGTGTGTGTGTGTGTGTGTGTGTGTGTGTGTGTGTGTGTGTGTGTGTGTGTGTGTGTATGGACGGTGTATAGGGGAGTTACGGGGGGGGGGGGGGGGGGTTGGGGTGACATCATGGGTGACCTCTCATCACGGAGAGGTTAACTCAGCAGGCATTCCTAAATGCTGTGCAATCAGGACTGTTATGACATGATGGTCCTGGGGGACAATCTGCTCCTCACATCCAAGGGCTTGGGTAATACACTGCATGCGGCATGCCTTTCTGCCCTACTTCTCACTGCATGGGCTCTCTCTCACTGCGCGGGTGCATGTGTGTGCACCACGACCGAGAGTGTCACGTTCGTGCGCGTGTGTGCGTACGTACGTACAATCGCTGGGTGGTGTTCGCCCTGGCCTACTTCTTTTGCCCGGGACTGCAGCTGCAGGCACCTTCATAAATGGCACTTTCGCAGAACAAAAGAGTGATGCGGAGGAGAGCCTCCAGTGTCACCAGGATTGCACAATTGCTGGGCTTTAAGTGGAGCAACAAAGCATGAACGTAAACAAGTACATTATATCGCTTCCAGAACCACTCGACTATCTAACGCTGCTTCTTAGTTCTGGTTAAGACTGGGGTCAAAACAAAACACTTTTGGGTCTGCCTTATACTGCTCCGTTTGGTTCCAACTCAGGGGCGGATCTAGGCATAGGCATTGGGGGGGGGCAATGCCCCCCTAAATGCCCAGTCTGCCCCACCAAACATGATGGCATGCAAAACAACCCAAGATATTTCAGTGCTTATATTTGAAAATATTTGAAACACTACTGAAAATGGTATGGGGGCGGCTTCATCGCCCATGACGCGAAGCGACACGGGCGATGAAGCCGCCCCTCTTATCATTTTCCTCTGCCCCCCCCCCAATTGGGAAAGGTTATATCCGCCTCTATTCCAACTGCACACTCTCAGGGACGGTTAAAGGACGCACTTAAGCCATTTCCAACCAACTCTCAGATCATTGTTCCTCAGTAATGCTCATTATAATTTGGCACCGTTTCTCAGTCTCACATCACTGTGTGTCAGAGGAGGGTGTGGACAGTTCAGAAACCTGCCTACCAGTGACACCATCAGTAGGCAGGTGATTATTTCAAACACATTTTGTATTTGCGAATGTGCGCGCAAAGTTTCACTGCAAATGTTCAAAATTGGCCACTCATGAAAATTTAATCTGAAGGCGTGATATCGAAAAAGGTTTTATTTGTTGTTTTTGGCCTCCTGGTGGCACTATGAAGGCAGATGTGTGTTCCTTGGCCTCTGTTGCAATTACAGGTAAAAAAACAAATCAGATTGTTATAGCGCCACAATGAGGATGATTTGAAAATGTTTAAGTGGCATTTCTTCCTTGGTCTAGTGTGATTGCCTGTCACCAAAAATCACACACTGTGTTCATTATTTGAGGCATATTGCTCAAAACGGACAGGCGTGGCACGCAAACGTTGGAAGCCAATCAGGATGGAATATGAAAAAATCTGAAAGACCCGTTTGAATTAACAACTACAGTGATATGGTGTTCCAATTTGCATGATGTTTGGAAAAATTGTGTGTGTAGCGGTTTTCATGAATCAAACTCGTGGTGGCGCTATACGAGCGGATCAGGGGAGAAAATGGGTCAGAGTTTCTGCAGTTTCGCTGCGTCCGAAGTTGTTCACAGACGGACGGACACGAGGATGGACAGACAGGGTGCAAAACACAACCTCTCTGCCATACCTTGAGCCTGGTGTGACTTACAACCAATAGACCTTGACAGTCATTTTGTGCTTCTTTAGCTATGAGCATTATAACAAGGCACACAACGGCTGCTAATCTCTCACAGCGTACTGATTGCTGGGAAACAAGCTCTTTATTTTACTGCATGCTCCTGTGTATTCTCTTGTACTGTTATAGACTATTCCAGGGTGGATACTGCATTGTGCAATGTATGTTACATTTATACCGTATATGTGTTAGGGTTGCAATTAATGATTATTTTCATGATCGATTCATCTGCTGATTATTTAACTGATTCATCGGATTACGACTCTTATTAAACTATCAACTTAACTCATGACCACGATCGCGTGTTCGTTGTTTTCTGCTATATGCCACGGCTCAAGCCAGTGCATTCGGTAAAAAAAACCCTTATTTTGAAGCACCAGATCTCCTAAATAAGATGTGCGATGACGTCATGTCGTTTCTGGTGTCTTGACTAACCTGTCCTCTCACGATCTGAGCAAAAAGTTCCGGCCCGAGTGGATTTACCCGTGCGCTAACAACAACTAGAAGGAAATTCTCAGGAAGGGCTTTTGAATGCATTGAATTGAATGGGTGCTAATGGGACAAAAAAATTAAAATGGCAGGGGCCATTTGGTTCCATTTGTCCCCTCTCAGAAAAAAGGTCCTAAAAGAAAAATCATTAACATCGTGAAGCACAACTTCATGATGTCATCAAGTTGTGTTTCACCAATGTCTCTGTCATGTCCACACAACATCTCTAAGATGTATTAATTAATGACAGTAAAATGTTGAAAATGGTGGAATCTGTTACACTTAACACTGGAAAGACTATGGTCATGTAGGAAAATGGGTATAAACTTCAGTGATTAGTTGACAAACCGATTAATCGATTACTAAAAAAGTTGACAACTAGTCGAATAATCGATTTGACTACGATTCATCAATTAATTCTTGCAGCCCTAGTATGTGTATTTTCTTTTTTTGGCCAACTAAGTGATGTTGTTGTTTTGACTGATGTCTTCCCAGCTCCCTGCAGTACTCTAATCTGTTCTCTCTTGCTGCACAGTCCTACAGCATAACTGACAGTCCCCAGCAGGATCATTAAAGGTGTTAACTTATCAAACTGGGGGTCGTTTAAATGAAAAAGTTTGAGAAGCACATGATCTTTCATGATGTCAAGCAGATGCCTTTGAAGGTGCTTCCCGAAAAAGCTATACATTGAAAGCGCAGGTTGACAGGTCATCTCCTTGTTTCCTGTCCAGGATAATGAGGCCTATTCGTCAAAGACGTGGCGAACATCAACGCGGTGAAATCCTCGGTGTACATTTAGCACAGAGAGTGTCAAGAACGGACCCAAAGGGACCCTTTTACGGGTCCATTACCGACACTCACTGGCGCTTGCATTGACACACAGGGGATTTTGACTGTGTGCCATCTGTTTTAGACAGCTATAATGAGAAAAGTCACCATGAAACATAAATGCATTATTCATGCTGTGTATGGCAATGTGGCACTTTAACGTAAATGAAAGGTGGATATAGAGAAGGGATGACAGAAATGCATGCTGATGATGTGACTTTTACACAGTGTGTGTGTGTGTGTGTGTGTGTGTGTGTGTGTGTGTGTGTGTGTGTGTGTGTGTGTGTGTGTGTGTGTGTGCGTGCGTGTGTGTGCGTGCGTGTGTGTTTGCTTGTGCACGCGTGTGTGTGCATGTATATAAGACTATACTTGTGTGAGCCAAGATAATCCCATGAGCCATGAGCATAGTATAATAATTTGGTAAAACAGTTTTTAGGCTTTCATTTAGGAAAAGATGCATGGAAGAGTATTAGGGATTTAGAGGTTAAGCTTAGGGGTCAGGATTAGGGTTTAATGCTGGGAGCCCGGGGTCCCAGGGCTTCCCAAATTTCCCGCGGGGTAAACGGCTACAGGACGAGTCGTCCCGAAGAGATTGTTTTTTCCGCTCCTAATGTCATCAACCTGTTGTTCATTTCTCACACTCTCTCTCTCTCTCTCTCTCTCTCTCTCTCTCTCTCTCTCTCTCACAATGGTTTTCAACCATTTTGATACCAGGGCCTTGTATTTATTCAGCATTTGCGCCACAGGCTACAATTTGAGGACATTTTAGCGCCACAGACCCCAAAACTAAAGATTTGTTTTGTTTTGTTTTGTCCACAATTCCAGGCTGGGGACCACCTGGGACTCTCTCAAGGACCACTGGTGGTCTCCGGACCACTGGCTGAAAACCACTGCTCTATAGCATATACGCACATAATGGAGATTGTACACTTGCTGCCCGCAATCAGGATTACGCATTTTGAATTCAACACTGTGTGAACAATGCATGCACGCATAGGTCTGTTTGTCTACTGTCCCATGCAGGTCTGTCTGTCTCCGGGTATAGTCACTTGTGCTATGGCAATCAATTTGCTGATTCATCTAAAAACTCATCTTCAATATAACTCACACTTCTGGGGTATAGCTTTTAGGTTAGGTTAGGTTGTGTTGTGTGTGTGGTTCCTGTCAGTGTGGGACTGCGTGTATGTGTGTGTGTGTGTGTGTGTGTGTGTGTGTGTGTGTGTGTGTGTGTGTGTGTGTGTGTGTGTGTGTGTGTGTGTGGACTGGCTGTATATATGAGCTGTGACTGAAAGCTTCCAGAGTGAGTGGTGTGTGTGTGTGTCTCTACTGAGTGACTTATGATCATATGGACTGCAGAGGCCTGTGAGACACATGGGACGTCTGCCCATAAAGACGCAGACGCATCAAAACACACGCACACACACACGTGCACGCACGCGCACACACGTTGTGCACGCCCAAGCAAAATCACACATACATGACAGGTCCCTCTAGCAAAAGATTATTTTTATACTTGGTTAAAAAAGGACATGTACCCCCCCCCCCCCCCCCCCCCCCCCCCCCCCCCCCCCCCCCCCCACACACACGTCACACACACACACACACACACACACACACACACACACACACACACACACACACACACACACACACACACACACACACACACACACACACACACACACACACACACACACACACACACACACACACACACACACACACACACACACACACACCTGTGATGAGGAGTTGGGCCCACCGTGGTAAAGCATGGAATGCTATCTGTTATGTGTATGAATGATGAACACAGTAAAGTGAGCCATGGAAAAAGCCTTCTCTGACAAGTTAATCTCCCATAAATTCACTGGGCTTCAAACCACAGGGAGGGGGGGGGGGGGGGGGGGGGGGGGGGGTGGTTGGGGTGTCGAGAGAGACCACTTTGCTTGACCAAATATAGGAGAGAAGTGTTGCCTGGTTTGTAAGGAGCGTGAATAGTGTAATTGTGCATCAAATCATGAAACCTGTGTGATCTACTGGTAGATCGGGATCTACCTTTTGGGCACCCCTGACCTAAAATGTCCTCTCAACTATACTGTGCAGTCAGAGCGGTAATACAGACATTTGTGTGGGTGTAAGTGCATGCACTTGCACGCGCAATACCTGCATGTATTAGGTCAAATGTGTGCGCATGCGTGAGTGTTATGTGCATCATGTGGTGTATCAGTACACAGGGCTTGACACTAACACTTGCCCGCTTGCCCGGGGCAAGTAAAAAAAAATGGTGGGGCAAGTGAAGACTGCTACCTGGTTGCCCGATCGGGCAAGTGTGCAACTTATTGCACTATAGCACAACACAAGATAAATTTGTCTTGAATAAGGCAGTCATTGCACTCTGCCTCTGTGTCTTTCACTGCTTTCTAGCTATCCACAATTCCAGGCTGGATTTGGGAAACAAAACAGGCAAATTAACATACACATCAAAATTACCTAATCTTCTACATTCTCTAGTTGTGTAGACCTGGGCTAATTAAGATGATTCATTTTAACTCTTGAGAGTGTAAAAATGAAACCAAATGGACCCGCAAGGGTCCATTTGGTTTCATTTTTACGTTCTCAAGAGTTACATCTGCTTAACCAACTTAACTGGGGACCACCTGGAACCTGGGGGGCAAGTGACCATGACCTGAGGGCAAGTAGAACCTGACTTGCACTTGCCCGATGGGCAAGTGCCTCGGAGACCTTAGTGTCAACCCCTGAGTCAGTACATATGTGTGAGCAGCGCTGAGGTCCAGTGGCTGTGCATGTGGTATTGTCCAGCAGTGTGCTGGTTCATTTAGGCTGGATAAAGGGGCCCATTTGGTCAGCCAGGGGCCGTCAGGGGCCTGGCTGATGTATGGTGTAATCAGGAGCGTACCGACCAGCGAGGCCTAGCGTGCTCCATCCATCGCAAAGCTGTCAGGTCCCCAGCTGAGGGGTGAGGCCCCTCCGACAGCACTGGAGGAAGAGACGTGTAAACAGACACTAACGCACGTTCGCACGCATCCACGCGTATGTATGTATTTATTATTTCATGTATGTATTAGTTTATGGTCCGATTAATCGATTTCTAAATTATCGATTTGATTATAATTCGTTGTTTAATCGTTGCAGCCTTAGTATGTATGTACTCTATGTATATATGTAGCCTACTGTATGTACAGTATGTATGTATGCACGTCACGCACGCACACAAATACAAGCACGGGCCACGTACACACAAAGGGAGACAATGATCAGGAGCCATGTTGTAGAATACATAATGGGAATATTGATATTCTATTTGTGACCTTCAGCTTGCAGCCTACTCGGGTCAACCTCCAAAGAGTTATGCGAGTGACTGTGTGCAGTGTGTGTGTGTGTGTGTGTGTGTGTGTGTGTGTGTGTGTGTGTGTGTGCGTGCGTGCGTGTGTCTGTTTGTGTGCACGCACGTTTGTGCCATCAATAACTAGATTGGCCATTGTCCTGGGTTTGCCAAAATTGGGATTCATTATTATGTAAGCATTCTGTGATTGCGCATTTGTACACACGTCGTGTGTGGTGGCGGCCAGTTGGGTGCGTCTTTTGAGTGATGTGGCTACAGTGCCATCGTGTGTGTTGCAGGGGACAGACAGAAAGAGACAGAGAGACAGAAAGAGACAGAGAGACAGAGACAGACAGACAGACATGAAAATAAGGTTACCCTACACTCACAATCTCACAGACATTGTTGATGGGTGTAACAAAGTAGCTTTCTCTTGCAGACAGTTTGTTGGCGTTTTGAGGAAGTGGGCTTTAGAAAAGAAACAATGACAGCCTGTCTGGAAACTCTCTATTTCACCTTCACAATTCAACAAAACAGTTACTGATAACATTTTAGATGAGAAATAGGCCATTCACTTTTTCTTTTTTTTCCCCTGCAGGCCATGATGAGACATTCTTTTCAAATGCAAAGTAGTTTTCAAATACATGCAATTTAATTTGGCATTTAAGTGTTTTGTCTAAAATTACAGACACTGTGCACTGAAACCTAACTGGAAATTGTTTTTTAAATGTCTGTAATAATGAATGAATACGACAATGTGTGCCTGTGACCACAGTACCACGTTGTATGGGGGCACTGTTGTGTTGGGTGGGGATATGGGCTAAAATTATAGTTCTGATGTAGCACTTGCTATGAATTCCAAGTACATACATCCCACTCGCCCACTGATGACTAGACAACTAGTAGTTTCCTAATAATGATGATTCAACCAGACAATCCAGTGCACTTTCCTCTTTATAGATGCCAACTTCTCTTTTCTATAGAATGTCTTGAATTTCTGTTGAATTTCTTGACCTCCAACGTAAATAATGGTCATCGTAGGTCACCAGGGGCATTCAGTGCACTGTTTCTCAGCTAGTGGACTGGAAAGACTTTTTTTTTTTTTTAAGAAATCAACAAATCCGGCACCCGTTGGTCGGGTATTCCGGGCACGTGTCGAAAGACATATGGGCTGTGGCTTGGTAGTATTGAGTGTTCGGGCTCCACTCATGAAGACCTTTGTTGCCTGCCTGTCTCCACTTGATACTATCAATAAAGGCAATAATTAAATAAAAATCAACATATCCTACATTACTTTAAGTGAATTATCAGGGACCGGCTGTTGAAAACCGCTGGTTTAGATTGATTCTCCTGATCTAGATTGACTGCCTAACCTTGGTCTAGGTTTGTGGTTTAACTGCAGTCCTATTTTCATGGCACTACACTGTCTGGCGACTGCAGTGTTCCTTGTAAGGGGCGCGAGGATTTACTATTCTCTGCCTTTTGGGTCGCAACGAGAACGGGGGTTGGGTCTGCTGAAGCGGACTTTGCGCCGTTCGTCACGACAACTTGCTCGCTTCAGCTTGCTCGGTAGTGGAGTCTTGTGTGGCTCAAGTTCGCTCGACACAGCACCCCTCCGTTGAGGTATAAAACTTAAAGTTTTATCAGACGATAGCTAAAATACCTCCCTTCATCGGAAAGTCCCTCCCTTTGTGGAGCAGAAAATGTGTGCCCGTCTGCATTCAACGCATTTACCTTGCTTATTGTAAGTCGCTCTGGATAAGGGTGTCTGCTAAATGTCTTTATACGATGGTAAACCACCAGAGAACAGGCTGGTCAATGTGACAGGTAACTGGCAAGCATCTAGATGGGGTCCTGCCCTGTTCTACCATTCCTGTTGGCTGCTAAAATAGGGCAAGCGGCTGAATATAAGTCTGGGATTTACCTGACCTGGAAGTAGCAGGGTTCATCCTCATGTGATTTACAAAAATGTATTTCCATGCATATTGTTGGATTGATCTCCATTTTTCTGTGATTTTTTAAAATTTATTATATAATTATTATTTGTAAACTAATGCACTGATGCCATGCAGTGTGTTAACATTCTTGGTTTATTAATATTGAACAAAGGATGAGTAAAAACAAGAGCTTGTGCCTAAATAATATCTATACTTTGGATCCATTAACGCTTTTGGGCGGTTTCTAGCATGGCGATGGTGATGATGTGCATGTGTATATGCTCGCTCTGTGCCATGCATTCTAAACAGGCCTAACTAATCATCCCAGGTCTAAAGCAGCCCCTAATCCACTTCCCTCATGAGACAAAGGAGAAAGAGAGAGTTACGCAAGGCCCTGCGATTGATTGGCGGCACTAATGCGGAACGCCCGCTGACCTCCCGGCTCTGTGGAGCTGGAGGGCTCTTCCTCAGATGCTCCTCTTCATCCTCCAGGAAAAAAAAAAACACGCACGCCGGAATGAAAAGCACGATCGCAACGCACTTCACTCAGACGTGCGACTTTTAAGCCTGATTTATATTTAGTTGGCGTGCCGGTGTGTGTTTCTCGCAGGAGGCGGAAACAGCAGATCCACAAGCTTGTAGATATCGTCTCTTTTTTTTCCGGTGCAGAGACACAATGCGCTGTGTTATCGCAATGATTCTGTACAGATATGTTTATGCCTTTGTTACGCGGTTAACTTATTGTGGACAGGTGCTGAAATAATCCTCAACCAACGCGTCTGGTTTGTCCAATGTAAATGTCCGATAAAATAAACACCCTTTAGATACATACTCTACCACACACGCACAACCTAAACATGGTGACAGCAGGGTTGCAGACATAAAAAAACGAGAGAAGAGAAGCATGTGCATCCAAGTCCTGACAGGAAACGTACTCTGCATGTATTAGATTAGATATAATAAATTATGGCTTTATGGCTTTCGAATACGGTAGGTTTAATTGAAAACAAAACAAACAAAAAAAAAAGTTTTGGGGTATGCTCAGGCTTATCCGCAAAGCACAATCTCTCTGGTTAATATTATAGGGGACCAGCCAGGGCCAAGTAAAGAGGGTGTGGAGAGCAAGATAGCATGTTACTAACACCAACCTGACCGTGTATAAACAAGCCCTCTGGGCTGGAGGACGGCTGCCATTGTTAGTGTGAAGCAATTAGAGGTTCCACGCTAGGCCACTTGAGTGGAGAGAGAGCAGGGGTCAAGAGTGTTTTAAGACCTTTGTTAATATACCTTTCACTCCCACAGATTGTGTGTTGAGTGTGTGCATGCGCGCGCGTGTGTGTGTGTGTGTAGTACTAGTATTATACTTGTGAGGACAAATTGCTCACATGCATATAGATATACTGTAGATATTAAGAGGATTATTTTGTTGGTCCTCACAAGATAAACGGTTGGAGTTACTGGAGGTTTTTGGGGTCTAGGATTAGGCACGGAAGTTAGGGTTTTCTGTATTTTAAAGTTAAGTTGTGCGGCACACCAAAACGTGTGAGTACGCGCGCTAGCGGGTGCAATATAATATATTGCACACGCTACCGCACGCACACACACGTTTTGGTGCATATTATGCACAATAAGGATATAAATATATCCTTCATTTGGCAGCAATTGGAGCATCTATCTATCTATCTATCTATCTATCTATCTATCTATCTATCTATCTATCTATCTATCTATCTATCTATCTATCTATCTATCTATCTATCGGTAGTGTTAACTGATGTTCTTATTTACCTGGATTGTCAACTGTTGTAAAGTACTTTGTAACATTGTAAAATAACAAATAAAGGTCCTAAATCAGGGGTGCCCAAAAGGTAGATCGTGATCTACCAGTAGATCACACAGGCCATGTAGGTAGATCACAGGACAGTACCCTAAAATGTATAGATCTGTAACTCTTGAGAGAGGTAAAATGAAACCACATGGACCCGTAAGGGTCCATTTGGTTTTCATTTTAAATTATATTTAAACCAGTTCTCTTTCCCAAATGTGGACAAAAACATGAAAGTTATTAGCTTTGGGTGCATGAGACTGTCACTGAACTCAACACCATGATGTGTCAACTCATACCCCAAATACTGTTTTCAAACGTCAGTATAGTAGCATATACAAGAAAACCTTCCAATTAAAAGTAACACCATGGCCACTATTTGTAAGTTTCTTGGGGGCCTTGAAATGGATTTTTTTATGTGTAGATCTTTTCTTGCCAGTCATTTTGAAAGTAGCTCTCAAGTCAAAAAATTGTGGGCACCCCTGTCCTAAATAAAGCATAATATACTGTATTACATATGTAGTGTATATGTTGGCGTGGCCAGGCTGTTAGTCCTTAGTCAGAACTGCACACAGTGAACAGCTCATCATTATGGGAGTAGAGACAATAGAGACAAAAGGGAGTTTCCAATTCAGAGGAACCTGGACAGGCAAAAACGCCCATGGAAGACGAATGAGCTGCTCAATGAGTTAAAGGGGGGAAACGGTCTATTTATGTGCATCCAAATATAACACAAACACTTCAACTTAATGAGAAATCTGGGCACTGAGGCTAAAGTAAGACACTCTACTCTCTCTCTCACACACACACACATCGCACGGCCTGGGAATGTTTGGCAGACATGACCAGTGTGTATCAACCTATGGCCCAGGACAGGGGCGGATCTAGGCATGGGCCGGGGGGGAGGGAGGGGCAATGCCCCCCTAAATGCCCAGACTACCCCACCAAACATATAATGGCATGATGCAAAACAATCCAAGATATTTGCTTATATTTAAAATGATTTGAAACACTACTATTGCTACAAACTTACTACAATTGTGGCACCACTAAACCAACAGCATTTCATCATTGAAAACAGAAAACTCTCAGACCTTTAGCTTTATGCATGCTGCGTGTCTGTTGCAACTTCAACAACAACTGATGTTATTATTGATGCTTAATTGCCTGATGAAAGTCCTCATTTTCTCCTGGTTGAAAACCGCTGCTATAAAGGAAACGTAGAAAATACGTATTTAGTTCCAAGCTGGAACACAATTGATCAATTCAAATAAACAGGCTCTGAGAATGCACACGCCCAACCACTGAAGTGGTCAGATGGGTGGGCACTGAAAGGCTGAGAAAATTAACATTAATGTTAACTTACAAATACAGCTGGTCTTTAAACCAGAATATAATATTCCAGAAAATATGGTATTAAAATGTTAACTCCAAGTGTTCTCTCCCTCAATGGTTTGGTCTATTTAACCGTTTCCTGCTATTGCCGTAGACCAGGGGTGGCCAACCGGTCACAGACGAAGAGCCAAGTTTTTCACTGTGTTATGGCAAAGAGCCACATCAAATGGTCACAACGGTTAGAAAACCGCCGCAACGGCCGTCACGGTCGCAAATAGATTCCCCCTCTCCTGCCATAAGACATGTGCATTTGTGTGCAGGTGTGCAATGCAAAGACACACTATTAAAACATATAGACATAGACATGTATTTTGAAACGGGGTTTACAATCCAAAAAAGTATATGACACTCTCAAGAGTTAAAATATGCATCATGTGAATTAGCCCAAGTCTACACTACTAGAGAATGTAGAAGATCAATGGTCATTTTGATCTGTATGTTTGATTGCTTTGTTTTCTCTAAAATTCAGCCTGGAATTGTTGACACAAGTAAACAAAATCTTTAGCTTTGGGGTCTATGGAGCTAAAATGGTGGTCTGTGGCTCAAATTCTGAATAAATGGTGGGCCCTGGTAGAAAAAAAAGGTTGAAAACCACTGGTATAGGGAATGAATGAAGCCAAGCGTTTTTGACGGCTTCATGTGGAAGCCCCTTAAGAGCCGCATTTAACCAGCTGAAGAGCCACATGCGGCTCGCGAGCCACAGGTTGGAAACCCCTGCCGTAGACCTACGCTTATCAAATAGTTATGGCCGCTGCCATTGCCAAAGATCTACAGCGATCTATGATTAGTAGGGTTATTGTTTGATACGATTAGTAAGTAGTAAAGAGACAGACCGGAAGTAGTAGCCTGTGCTCCAATCTAAAATGTCCGACCAGAAACATAGAGCGAAATATTAAATATGATTTTTACATGAAAATCACTTATGTTGCTTGTTGATATTGATCAAAACATTGCTAGGTGTATCAGGGCCTTTAGATTAGAGCTTGCACACAGGAATAAGACGCCACTTAACAAGTGTACGGACCCTAAACAAGTACCAGGTGAACACAGTCGATATCTGAAAAGCATGGGACTGGTCTGGCGGGGCCTGGATTACAGAACTTTAGATGAATTATGATCGACACTATAAAAATACAATGAACAAAAGGGAGTCATGTGACAGCAAAGTGGGCCCATGTAAAAAAAAAAAAAAAGAATAATAATAAAAAGATTTGTATTTTGCTGCATATTCATATTGCAGTAATCTGCTTCCTTGGCACTTGACGGAATTAGATTTAAGGGTTTGCAAATGGGCTTGATTGTGGTATAAAAACATCATCACTCTGTTTTGCCAAACACACACACACAAACACACACGCATGCAGAGAGAGAGAGAGAGAGAGAAGAGGGCCACCATGCGAGCGGGGAGACTGCGCGCCGAGCCAGCGCAGCATTAGCTGTCTGATTTATACCACCGACAAAACTTGTTTTCAAAGATCGCTCTTCACACAAATATGCCGCGCGGGCGCAGCTGGAAGCCATCACAGCGCCGCGGAAATCAAACGCAGCGGGATTAGCCATCCCGAAATGTATTTTCTAACGTAAATCCCAGAGTAAACAGAGGGCAGTGGAATGGGACGATGGCAAGGAGGCTGGAAACAAACCGTTAAGTGTCTTTGAACGCTTTGGACCGGATCAGCCCGTTTGATGTTGATACAGTGATGAAAGAGATGGAGGGAGAGAGAGAGAGAGAGAGAGAGAGAGAGAGAGAGAGAGAGAGAGAGAGAGAGAGAGAGAGAGACAGAGACAGAGAGAGGGGGACAGGGGTAGAAAGATAGAGATGGAGAGATGGGGAAGGGAGGAAAAGAAGAGTGGCGAGAGGGGGAGAGTTGGGGGGGAGTTGTGGAGCAGGGTACGAGGTGGAGCCACCCCCCCACCCCACCCTGTTTGAAGAAAACTTCCCTCCGCCAGCCAAAGATAGTGGGGAGCAGAAAGAAGAAATCCTGAGAACCGTCTTGCGGTGCAGATGTGCTGAACATATATATCAACATCAGACACCCGGCAGGGATAATATTTTCATTAACATGGGATTTCCAAACGCAGAAGGGTAACATTCTCACTCCAGTAAGCCCCGTTGCAATGAGATAGCAGAGCTCTAACTGATTGATATCTGGACGGTGTTATTGGCCATAGATTTAGCAGGTGGACATATCTGATGGACTGGACTGATAAAAGTCCACGTGTTTGCCTAAATATGGAGGCCCGCCACCACGTACTGTTGCTCGCGCACCGTGGGGAGTCCACACACACACACACACACACATGCATGCACGCACACACACATAACTGAGCGCCTTTTTACAGAGACACAGAGAAAGCTCCTACACAGACAAAGTCAAAAGAGGCATATTCTGTTTGCAATTTGAATGCAAGGCAAGCTGTCCACTGGCACTACAGGCAGGGATTGCAAGCAGCACAGAGTCACTGTAACGCCTAACACACAACACACTTTAGAAACACACTGCAAGGGGGCACAGTGGCACAGTGGTTAGTGCTGTCGCCTCACAGCTACAGGGTCCTGGGTTCGATTCCCGCTAGCGATGCTGCTGTTGGTGCTGGCGGCATGTCTCCTGCTCTGTGTCATCAATGCCCATACCCGAGCCGGGGTTGGTGAGAGGGCATTTCTGTGTGGAGTTTGCATTTTCTCCCCGTGTCCCCTAGGATAGATACCCTCACAAAAACATGCTGTACTCTAAATTGCGGTGCGGGGCGCCTGATGGAGGGGACAGTAATAACGTGTTCCTTTCACACGCTACGTCCAACCAGGGAAACTTCCCCCTGTTAGGTGAAAGGAAGGCAGCTTGGACTCCTCATGCATTGAAGGAAGCATTAGGCCAGTCTGCTGCCTCCCCAGGTTGGCTGAGGGTGTGTAGAGCCCAGGATCACATTAGGAACTGGCACTGGGCGAAAAATGGCTTACAGAATCGTGGGATAAAAATGTAAAAAGAAGAAGAAACACACCGTAAGTGTTAGGTTTGTTTCTCCCCCCACAAAACATGAACTGCACTGAACATGTGGTTCTGTCATATTTTCCAATGCACTGAAAATCCCAACCATCTCAGGGGATATACCACCCCTTAAACAAGCAATTATAAACATGTAATTTTTTATATGACAACGTGCAACATTTAACTTGCCAACTTTAACAACCTGCCAAATGTTTAGTACACACTTTGTGTAGTGGGAAGTGACTCCTTTCAAAAAGAAGTCTAATTTTCTGCCCACCTTCAATTTAAATCCCTCTATTGTTACTTTTGGTCAGCTAGTAGACAGAGATTTGGCTAAATTATGCCAAACCAACAAAACAAGAATGTCCAACCTGACTAAAAGTGAAATAGAGGCCCTTCAGGGACTAGAATCCAGGACTGACATAATCATACGCCCAGCAGATAAAGGGGGCGCAGTGGTAGTAATGAGCCTAGACAAATATGATATGGGCATTAAGTCCCAACTAAGCAATGTAGATCATTACACCCCCCTCCCTGCTAACCCCATCACTGACATCAAAACTACTATAGACACCTTCATTGATGCGTCCCACACAAGGGGTTTCATAACAGACAAAGAAAAATCTTTTCTCACTAAAGACCACCCTATCAGTCCTGTGTTCTATGGTGTGCCCAAAGTACACAAATCCACTATTGATCCACCACTTCGCCCCATTGTGTCTTCTATTGGCAGTATAACAGAACCTCTATCCCAATATGTAGACTTTTTTCTAAGAAACCATGTTCAAACTTTACAGTCATACTTGGGTGACACCACAGATGTTCTGAACATCATCGCCAATCTTAAATGTAATGAAGATGCCATACTGGCAACTTGGGATGTTCAGAGCCTCTACACCTGCATACCGCATGATGTTGGTCTCACAGCCATTTCACACTTCCTCAACAAACGTCCCACAAATGTTTCGCCCCCCTCTAAGTTCCTGGTGGACCTAGCAGAACTCATTCTCTCCAACAATTATTTTAAATATGCCGGTAAATTCTACCTCCAGTCCCAAGGCACTGCCATGGGCAGTGCGTTTGCTCCCTCCTATGCGTGCCTTACCATGGGTTTCTGGGAAGAGAAATACATTCATGATCCCCAGAATAACCCCTTTCACTCCAACATTGCATTATGGCATAGATTCATAGATGATATTCTGATAATATGGACAGGAAGTCTTAATGAGTTAAATCTGTTTTTCACTTATGCTAACTCCACCACAGATTATTTGTCATTCACCATGGAACATGACCCCCACAAAATTAATTTCTTAGATCTCACCATCTCCAAAGGGAACAATGGCAACCTGGAAACCACCATTTATAGAAAACCCCTCAGCAGAAACACCCTCCTTAAAGCTGATAGCAACCATTCAAAACGGCTGATAAGCAACATACCTGTGGGCCAATTCCTACGGCTAAGGAGAAACTGTAGTTCCACCTCTGATTTTAAAAACAAGGCCACAGAACTCACCAACCGTTTCTTGGAGAGGGGCTATGCCAAAAAGGACCTCGACTCTGCTTATGACAGAGCATTATGCAGTAGCCGTGAGACCCTTCTACAAAAGAAACCAAAAAGACCGTCTAACAGACTATGTTTCTCCACCCAGTACACGCCAGCAGCAGGTTCCATTAAAAATATAATTTTAAAACACTGGCATGTCCTACAAAATGATTCTCATATGTCCAAGATCTGTATTGACCCTCCCTTATTCTGTTTCAGACGCAGTCGTAGCCTGAGAGATCGTCTGGTGCACTCTGACTTGACCCCTGCCCCCCCCTCCTGGCTTCCAACCCCCCCCAGGGCTTCTACAAATGCGGGAACTGTGCTCATTGTTCCAACTCTTCTAACGTCAAATTTTTCACACATCCCCGCACTGGTAAAAGATTCAAAATTAAATCCTTTATAAACTGCAATTCTACACATGTGGTGTATCTACTGAAATGCCCATGTGGGCTGGCATATGTTGGCCAGACAAAACGACCTCTAAAGGTCAGAATTGGGGAACACAAAACCGCAATACGTACCGGCAACCTAGAATATGCCATGGCCAGGCATTACATACAAGCCAACCATGGCTCCCCCGCATCACTACGTTTCTGGGGCATAGAAAAAATCCCCACCCTGTCACGGGGTGGTGATATCTTAAACAAAGTGCTATGCCGAGAGGCCTATTGGATACATACCTTAAACACTTTGGAACCCATGGGCCTCAACGAGGAACTGAAATTGTCTTGTTTCCTCTAATCTTCAGACCACCTCAAGTGCCACCTCCAGACGACCACTCAGGTTACCTCTGCTTTGCTGCTGTCCTGCCATTGCTTTTCTCCCACTCCAGGGGGCCTCATTATTACTACTTGTTGTTGTTGTTTGTCTATCTTTGGCCACCCCTCAATACAAGGCCCTTAAGGCAGTCTATTCCCATACATGCTTGGTCTTCTGCCCTATACTTGTTTTTAATATATAATTTTTTTTTAAAAACCTAAATGTACTCGAATCAATGTTATATATTTAAATTTGACAGTTGTACTCCTTTAAAAATGCTTAAATGTTTTTAACCTTTGTATATAATATAAAATTACTATGCACACTTTAATTCTCAACTGCATTTCCTATGTAAATTCCAGTTGTCTGCCAATGATTGCTGCTTGTCCAACATTGGTTAATTGAGGAGCCCGCCCCTCACTGATGTGTGCATTAATACCTGCTGTGTTGCCCATTCGGGCCATGACCTGACGAAGATGTGACTGATACATCGAAACGTTGTCACTTTTGTACCTGCACCCTGTATTTAAAATAAAAGGCTTGAACTGTCTGTGCTGCTCCAGTGCCTCCCTTCTCTACACTTTGTGTAGTCTACAAGCATAAAGAATGATCGCAGCTAAAATTAATGTAGAACAGAGTTGGCATATGTCTTCGATAACTGTGGAGAAACACCACCTAAACCAGTGCTTTTCAACCTTTTTCATAACCACTATTTATTCTGCATTTTAGCCATGCACCATTGATGTTGAGTTTAGTCTCTTGGACCATAAACCAACAATGTTGAAGTTGTTGTCCACAATGTAGGAGATAATTGGCAAAACGTTGGTCAAAATAACAACTCTCCTACATTTTCTAATTGTAGACTCTTAATTTAACTCTTGAGAGCATACGAACCCAAGAGTTACAGATCTACAAGGGTCCATTTGGTTAGCAACGGTCCATGATTTAGCTGGGCACCACCTGGAGTCTCAGGGACCACTGGATGAAGACCACTGACCTAAATGGTTTTGTTACCCAAAGGCCTTCTTTCTTGGTCTATTAGTACTGTACAAGTTGTCATTTCTGGTACTTAACTATGAATAGTTACTGTATGCATCAACACATGCTACTGATACACCTAGTGACTGAATATATACACACACACACACACACACACACACAAACCTTGAACGCATGTACACGGAGACACACAAGTGCGCGTGCACGTCACAGTCTTGCTCCAATAACCTCCAAAGCACATTGATTAATTCCTCGACTCTCTCGCTCCAATTCAGCCGGACAGACTTACATCATTTTACATTTTCATTCCAATTACCACACAGTTCAACAATCAATTGCCAAAGTGAAGACATAGAAATAGTCATTGGGGGTCAGTGTGTGCACGGTAATGTGTTATCTATGTGTGTGTGTGTGTGTGAGAGAGAGTGACTGAGTGAGTGACATACAAGCAGATCAATGCAGTAGTGACTGTACATGATAGTAGTGCTGGTCCAGGCAGTACTTTGACCTAGCCCCGTTCGTGACACTCTCATCTCGCTGGCGATGCTGACTACAGCTACGAGGAGAGAGTCACGTGTAGCTCGGTTGCTGCTGTGGATGACCGGCTTGAATGGCTTGCGCTAGCAATTAGCTACATGCTAGCGCTTCCAAAACATGGTACTGCCGTCTTCTAAAATTAAATACGCGTTTTCTGTGTGCCGGCCCTCAAATGTTAAGGTCCGGCGTTGAGTTTTTTTTTGTTGCGACTCTATCGACACCATTCCCGTTTGCATTGATAACTGCTAAAGGGGTTTAATCCACCGTTTCTCGCCGGCTGCACCCGGCGGTCATCCAGAAAGGTAACCGAGCTACACGTGACTCTCTCCTCGTAGCTGTAGTCAGTATCGCCAGCGAGATGAGAGTGTCACGAACGGGGCTAACTTTGACCATGTGTTGAGTCGACTATTACCTTCCTCCTGTTGCTTTGTTTCTGCCCTACTTACAGCACATACACCCACCATGCCAGCAGCACAGCAGCCAAATTAATAGCAAATACACGCACGCGCATGCAAGCACACATGCACGCACACACAGACAAAAGCATCAGGTGTTGCCAGCATCCTTGCTCCAAGGCTGGCGTGCGTTACAGCGCACACCGATGCTTATCCACGATATCCCAGTCAGGCCTTCCACCAGCGGCCGCTTTCCAAACCCAATCAAGAGAGGCTTACTCTGCAGAATCCTGCCGTGTTATCTCAACTCTCAGGAGTCTACGAATGGACCACGGGATACACTACTACAGGGTTCAAATCACACAGGATTCCGGTGCGGTGTTGGCCCGGGCGGCTGCACGGCGTAGCCATCTAGGCACCTATGCCGGTAATCCAACCTGACAAGCGAGCGCGTTGCGGGTTCGAGCCCCGATCCTGACGACCTTTTTGCTGCACGTCTTCCTCCCTCCCCATCTCTCTAAACCATTTCCTGTCACACTACTGTGTATCTATCAATAAAGGCGAAAAAAAGGATCAACCGCAGTGCAGCAGGCAGCAGGGGCGTATATAGGCATGGGCATTTAGGGGAGCAATGCTCCCCTAAATGCCCAGTCTGCCCCACCAAACACGATTTCATGCAAAACAAGCCAAGATATTTCAAATTAAAGTGCCAATATTTAAAATGATGTCAAACACTACTACTGCTACTAGCTACAGTTGTGCCACCACTATACCAACTGCAACAGAAAACTCTCTGATTCAGACCTTTAGATTTATGCATGCTGCATGTCTGTTGCAACTTCAACAACAACGGATGTTATTATTGATGCTTAATAAAAGTCCTGTAACCAGAAATTGTATGGGGGCGACCGCACTGCGGGCGATGAAGCCGCAGCCCCGTACCCCCCCCCCCCCCCCCCCAATTGGGAAATGTTACATCCGCCCCTGGCAGGCAGGCTCAGATAGGATGGATTAAACACATAGCGATGGGAGTATCTTCTTCATGCACTTGGCATTGGCACATTTATGTAGCATTGGGTGGTCGCTGTATCCTGGTAACCGGCATTACAACATTGCAACACTAGATTAGGAAAGCAAATGAAGTTAATCAGCGCGGAGGATCTAGCAAATTAGCAAAACGAACAAATAGATGCAGTATAAATAGACTGAAATGCTTGCGGTGGCAGATTTTGAACATTTGTTGCTCAACGACGTCAGTGGTTCGAGAAAGAAAGAGAGAGTGAGAGTGAGAACCCGGAGTCGAACCCGCGAAGCGCCGCCTATACGCACGCCGCGCGTGTGGAAAAGCAGTCAAGTGCATACTTTGGTCTGAAAAGTATTGGGATCTGCGGTGGCTTTTTTAACCCACAAAAAACACATAAGCCTCCAGAATCCTCCCAACATGGCCGTGGAGCTGTGTGTAGGCAAACCGGCGGTTCTCATTACAAACCCACATGATATGAAACATCCCTCCATGGAACATATTGTCTGCATGTCTCAATTACAGTCTGAATTCCTGCCTCAACACACGCGCACACACACTCTCACACACATACATACAGTACATGCGCGTGCACACGCACACAGAGAGAGAGAAAAACAAATTCATGTGCACAAACAATCCCATCGATATGTGTGTGCCCGTTG
This sequence comes from Benthosema pterotum, assembly GCA_039105355.1. NCBI lineage: Eukaryota > Metazoa > Chordata > Actinopteri > Myctophiformes > Myctophidae > Benthosema > Benthosema pterotum. The sequence continues at coordinate 19,408,297 of CM076982.1, forward strand.
TTCGCCATGCTAACATGAAAACATGTTTGGACGCAAGGAAACACATGAGTGCATATTTGCGCATGTTGCACACACACCAAAAGGCTAATGAATTGGGTTATGATAATGTGTACAATATGAGAACACACACACTCACACACACACACACACACTCACACACACACACCGGGATAAGCCCAACTCTCCCATTTGCTTTAAGCAGACCCTGCTGTGTGTGTGTGTGTGTGTGTGCGTGCGTGCGTGCGTGCGTGCGTGTGTGTGTGTGTCTCTCTTTGGGCTTGGCCAGGGCTGCAGTGATCTCTCTCAGGTTACACACACACAGGAAGGCTCTGAGCAATAACAAAGGCCTTTCAAAGGAGCCCTCAGCAGGTTAAGATAAAATGTTTTCACTGGAGCTGATAAAAAGCATCTGCAAGCTTAAATGAACAGGCACTGGGTATTAATGCTGGTATGCGGAGTGCGCGCGCGCACACACACACACACACACACACACACACACACACACACACACACACACACACACACACACACACACACACACACACACACACACACACACACACACGTAGGTAAAAGAACAGGACCACTGGGAACATACGTACAGTACACAGTGTGTGTGTGTGCGCGCGCGTGTGTGTGTGTGTGTGTCCAGTCTAGTAATGACAGAAGCACCTGTGTGATTCAGTGACAGCGATACATCCCCAGCCTACCAATTGCGTCCATAGTGGGGAACAGAAAATGGACAGTAGTGTTTGTAACCAAACCACCAGACATACTTATTATGGCAGCAGTGGTTCACAAACCTTTTCATGTCAAGGATACCCCAAAATGACACCAGCTTGGCCGCAAAGCTCCATTGAAAAACATTGACCCCAGAGGTGGATCTAGGCATGGGCATGAAATGTCTAAATGTCCCGACTGCCCCACCAAACATGATGGCATGCAAACAACCCAAAGATATTTTTAAATAAAGCTTATAATTAAAATGAGTTGAAACACTATGCTACTAACTACACTTGTAGCACCTTTTGTGGCATATACTAAACTAACAGCATTTCATCATTGAAAACGGAAAACTCTCTGAGTCAGACCTTTAGCTTTAAGCATGCTGCGTTTCTGTTGCAACTTCAACAACTGATGTTATTATTGTTGCTTTACTTGCCTAATAAAAGTCCTGCAACCGAAAATGGTGTGGGTGCGGCTTCATCGCCCGTGCCACTTTGCGCCACGGGCGATGAAGCCCCCGTACCATTTTCAACTGCCCCTCAATTGAGAAATGTTACATCCGGGCCTGATTGACCCCAGTAATAGAGGACTTTCATCTATAGCACTGTTTCCGAAACGTTCATTTCATGTATCGCTGGACTCTAACAAATGGACCATGGACAAAATGACACTCACAGGTCCATTTGGTTCCATTGCTACACTCTCAGACACACAGTGACTTTATCATTTTAAATGGGCACGTGGAAGCATGTGGCACGCAGCGACCGGCAGCTCATCTTCAAGCTTACTGAACATCATACCATGAGATCGATTGACTTGATTTGTTCTATATGCACACCTTAAAATCGTCTTCTATGTACTTGCATTTTTTCCGTTGGCACTTTAACTGTACAATTTAAGGTTCATTGTGTATACTACTCTATTGTACTCTGCTTTTGTACTATGTCTTGTACGTTTTTTTTATCAGTTTTATTTGTATTGCTGTATTAAGTGTATATTAATTGTTTCCCTTGATGCTGCAAATGATTTGCCCTCTGGGGATTTTAAATACACTTGAACCTTGAATATAAATTGGTGGTCCCTAGGATAGGAATAGCGTAATGGAGGTCAAATTGCAGGACCTGGAAATGAAACGTCATTTTAGTAATCACTGCTAGAGCCATCAAAATCTTCTCTTAGGGTGGATCCATGGCATGTGTTTTCGAACAAGGGGTCCGCAGGGGCTAATTCGTGTCAATTGTGGGTAGTCTTTGACATGAAAAAATAAAAAAAAGGCAACCATAGTGCTACTCTATGGAGCTCCAAACCAGTGGTGTTTCTAAGCAATTTGGAACCCCAGGCAAGTGGACCCTTAAGGGGGGTCTCCAGGGAAAATATCCTGTGACCTCATACCTATGACAGGCAAAATAGTAAAATGGCACCCCCAAGGGATAAAATTATGGACTATTTTTAAACTAAAAAACATATGTGTTTTAAATGTTAAATTCTAGTTATAGCGGACAAGTATAATGTACGTAGTTATCTATATGAGGCTTATTAGCCAGGGATCCTTTCAAAGCGTGTCTGGTGGACGCCGCTAGTGCCCGCCTCAACCCCTCATCAGGGGCGGATGTAACATTTGCCAATTTGGGGAGCAGGAGAAAATGGTATGGGGGTGGCTTCATCGGCCATGGCGTGAAGCGACGCGGGCGATGAAGCCGCACCCATACCATTTTTGGTTACAGGACTTTGATTAGGCAATTAAGCATCAATAATAACATCAGTTGTTGAAGTTGCAACAGACACGCAGCATGCATAAAGCTAAAGGTCTGACTCAGATAGCTTTCTGTTAGTGTTTTCAATGATGAAATGCTGTTGGTTTGGTGGTGCCACAGCTGTAGTTAATTAGTAGCAGTAGTAGTGTTTCAAATCATCTTAAATATAAGCACTGAAATATCTTGGGTTGTTTTGCATGCCATCGTGTTTGATGGGGCAGACTGGATATTTACGGGGGCATTGCCCCACCCCCATGCCCATGCCTAGATCCGCCCCTGCGCCTCATGGCGCCACAGGCGACTGCCTAGTCTGCCTAAGGGCAAAAAACGCCCCTGCTCCACTCCCCATCCCCTCCTCACCTGGAAGCCCTGGATGCGTGCCAGGTAGTCCAGCTGTTGCGAGGGCTGCACCGAGACGCCGCAGGGCAGGGACCCGGAGCCCTTCCCCTTCAGCACCCCCAGAGCACCGTCGGCACCAGCCGCCGAGGCCTGGCCGTTCAGCAGCAGCTCGCGGGCCATGGCCGCCGTGGGGCTGGACGAGGCGGCGCCGCCGGGGGAGGCAGAGGAACCGCCGCCACCTCCGCCGCCAAAGTACGGGGTGTTGTGTCCCGGGGGCAGCGGGGCTCCCATGTTGCTGTCCTTGTTGTTGGGGTTCAGGTAGCTGGCAGGGCCTCCGGGGCCCGGGGGGGCCCCGCCGCCGACTCCACCTCCTCCGCCCTGCTTCCTGCTAGCCTCCATCTCCTGGTACACGTCTGGGCTGAGGTGGAGCAGACCCTTCTGGGCTGGAAGGAGAGAGAGAGGAGATGGATCATATTAGAGAACATGTTGATCATTACTAGAGACGTTCCAATGGTCCAATGATCAGTCAACCGTCCATTCACCATGCAAGGCAAGGTACTGACCAACACCGATTGATTGGTGATCTGATCCACTGCATCGGTCGGTAATCGTCAATTTACCCGATCCGAAGAAACCGACCTTTTTTACTTTTGTTCTGATTCAGATTCTACAAAGCATTCACTCTGAAAGAACATACTGAAAGATTTGTGCAGCATGAACGCCTGCAATTTTTCACTGAAAGTTAAAACACCACAAGTACAGTACAGAATCACTTAAGCCGTATAAGTGAGATTTATATTATAACGTGGGCTTTGGGTCTTTACTTGTCTAAGTTAAGAGATCGGTGCACAGTGTTCGGTGGTGCGAGGTCAGTCGTCCTTTGTGGTGCACCGATTGGCAGGTTTAGTCGATAGCGCAATGGTGATGTAAGTAAGAGACCTTTATAACTAATGTCCTAAGTATTAGCTCGCTCGCTATAAAAGACTAAAGTCATGAGTATTAGCTACTCTTCCCTCCGATTTTGCACTCTACCCAGTGCTGATCTAGTTTGGAAATATTAACTGACCTATCGGTATTGGCTGATCATGAGATAAAGTATCAGGGCCTGGGCTCAGTGGCTCAGCGGTGTCCATGGGTTTGACTCACGATCCGGACAGCCATCTCTCTGCCCATTTCTGCTCAGCCTACTGTCTTGCCATCGATAAAATTGAATAAAAGGCGCAGGCTACAAAAGAAGTACATTAAACAAAAAACAATCTGTGATCGGTATCGGTCACTATGCAAAATACATTCTGCCGTCGGTCAGTACTGACTTCCACGGGAAGTCCAAAGTGTGGGTATTTTTGTAGTGTGTGTGCGAGCGGGTCGAGCGCATGTGCACATTGGCTCCTAAAAAGCTGGCATTCCATCACCAAACCTAGATGACAGTTTCATGTGGTCTGGCAGTTCCAGGCACTATCAAAGTGTCTGCTGGGAAATGCACACACAGGCTTCTTTCTGTCTTACCCACACACACACACACACACACACACACACACACACACACACACACACACACACACACACACACACACATACACATACACATACACATACACATACACATACACACACACACACACACACACACACACACACACACACACACACACACACGCATGCATACGCACACAGGCGCACACACACAGACACACTAATAATATCAATATCAGAGAAGCAGTGACTTCATCTTCCTTGAACCAGGAGGAGTGGTGGTGTCAGCAAACTGGGGATCCCGATAGAGCCATAATGCTCCTTTCAACAGCAGAGTCTCGATTGCAAACAGGTTGCTTTCATCGCGTGTTTTTATCAGACCGACTCGCTCTGCTCTCAGGATGTTTTCGGTGGCGCGGGGCGTGTGCGCTCCAGGGACCGTTGGAGGAGGATATGGATGGGGGGGGGGGTCTGAGGAGCGAGCCCTCTGTGTGTGGCTAACTCAGGAGGTTTTCAACAGGTGGTCCGCGGACCACCAGTGGTCCCCGAGAGGATTCCAGGTGGTCCCCAGGCTAAATGGTGGAAAGTTGTTTAACCAGGTGTAACTCTTTGAGAGCGTCAACATGAAACCAAACGGACCCTGGCGGGTCCATTTGGTTTCATGTTTACACTCCAAGTCTACAAAACTAAAAAATGTAGAAGATTGATGGTCATTTTGGTCTGTATGTTTGCCTGTTTTGTTTCCCAAATCCAGCCTGGTATTGTGGATAAAAGAAATAGAAATCTTTAGTCTTGGGATCTGTGGCGCTAAAATGTCATCAAATGGTGGTCCGTGGCTCAAATGCTGAATAATTGGTGGGCCCTGGTATCAAAAAGGTTTAAAACCACTGGTCTAACTGACTGACTGTCTGGCTGTCTGTCTGTCTAGCCGGCCGGAGGCCTTGAGTTAGGACAGGATGGATGGATCCAAAGAGAGAAAGAGTAAGAAAGAGAGCTCCTCCTGGCGAACCGGACCAGACAACTCTCTCCAGAGCCCGTAGTTTTCAACGTCCAGACACACCGCCGGCTAAAATCTCATTAAGTTTACGTTTGGCTTCCTGCTGCCCCGAGAGCCGCTGATCTGAAACGGTCGTGACAGGTGGAAAGGAGAGGAAGCGCTGCGGTTGAGGTCCGGCGCTTTCATCACCCATGTGGTCTGGAGACGGACGGGAGAGGAGAGGAGAGGAGAGGAGAGGAGAGGAGAGGAGAGGAGAGGAGAGGAGAGGAGAGGAGAGGAGAGGAGAGGAGAGGAGAGGAGAGGAGAGGAGAGGAGAGGAGGGTGGAAAAGGACTGGGAGCCAGTTCTGATGGAGGAGGAAGAGGAGGAGGAGGTGGGGATGAGTGGATGTGAAAACCATGCAGAACCTCCAAGCCCTGCCAAGGTCACCAGAGACAGGAAGAGCAGCTGTGTGTGTGTGTGTGTGTGTGTGTGTGTGTGTGTGTGTGTGTGTGTGTGTGTGTGTGTGTGTGTGTGTGTGTGTGTGTGTGTGTGTGTGTGTGTGGACCAACAGCTGGAAGAAGAGAGCGCTGGAGTGAGCGCATGACTGACAGGCCACTTCCTGTTTGAATGAGAATCTTCTCTCACCACACACACACACACACACACACACACACACACACACACACACACACACACACACACACACACACACACACACACACACACACACACACACACACACACACACACACACACACACCGAGAACAAACACAACTTCAGCACAGTTCAGCCTGCATAGTGAAACACGGGGTGTGGGGAGGACAGTGTCTTTACACCGTCTAGTCTGGTATTATCTCACGATTTTCTGGGAACCTGCGGACAGTATTTCCTTAAACGAACATTAAAGGTTGCGAGGCGTTCCAGGGCAACAAATCGGGTGATATGTTGAAAGAAAAACAGTGCTCCTCCAACAACGTCCACGAGATTACTTCATAACAATACAACAAAGTCCCGTCGACACGCCAAGCAATGACACAATCGCTACAGAACTCTCCCTTTATCCTCTCTCCCCTCTTTTCTCTAAAATCACTTGACGACAACTTTCATTTGAATTTACAACGACTAAAGCTTGCAGGGCCTGCATGCATGCGCAGCTCTAAACGAACACACAGCGTCGTAAAAAAAAATTAAAGGTGTTAGCCAACATGACATCAGCCGTTTGTGTGTGTGTGTACGTGTGTGTGTGTGTGTGGGGGGGGGGGGGCAGTCAATGTAATCCATGTGAGTGTGTGTTTCTGTCTGCCTTAAGTGAGGGCGAGTGCATGTGTGTGAGAGAATGTTTGCATGTTTGCACGAGATCATGAGCATTGAGTTGGACCGAGCTAGAGAGAGAGAGAGGGAGAGGTAGAGTGAGTTTGAAAATCAGTGTGTGTGTGTGTGTGTGTGTGTGTGTGTGTGTGTGTGTGTGTGTGTGTGTGTGTGTGTGTGTGTGTGTGTATCCATAGTGCTGGATCCAGCCAGTTTCCAGGGGTCCCACCCAGGCTTGGGGTCCGGTGGGCCAGGGGAGGTGCTGGAGGGAGGCCAGAGAAACGAGCATGAGTCTGATCGAAAACAGATAGGGCTGGAGCCCAGCGCTATAAATCACCACTATGGAGCAAGACCTTCACATACTTCACACACACACACACACACACACACACACACACACACACACACTGCATGGACACACACACGCACGCACACACACAGATGCATACTGGTAAATGCAGTCACTCACTTTCACTCTCTTCTCTCACACACACACACGCTGGTTCTCACGTACGCGCGCACACACACGCACGCACGCACACACGCACACGCACACGCACACGCACACGCACACACACAAACACACGCAAAACAGACAGACATGCACAGCAGGAAATGAAATGTGGCAACTCAACTGAAAAGCCCTGCTGCAATACCCATGGGAACAGAGGAGAGAAAAATCACTCTCTTCTTATTCCCTTTTTTTCCCACCCTGGTTCTTTCTTGTTTCCACCCTCTCTCTCTCTCTCTCTCTCTTCCCGTCTCTCTCTCTCTCCGCTGCTCTATTTGCCGCAGCAGCAGCAGCGGTGCTGTGACCCTCTCCCTCCCACAGCTCCAGACAAGGTAGAGGACAGATTCACTCCCATGTTGTACAAAAGAGGCATCACCCCCCGCCCTCCAACACACACACACACACATGCACACACACGTTGGTGTCGGCGCACTGCATGCATGTACAGTATGTGCACAGATGGAGGCAAGGGCGAGAGGAGAAGATAGCACAAGAAACGCCTTACATAACATACATGCATACATGTCTTTATGTTGGGTACACTTGTTTTTGTCCTTCAGAACAACAGGCCCGAGGTCTGACGTGTAATTACAAATTCAGCAGACCTTAGAAATTAGTTTTCAAGAGGTTCTCTGATAACACCGTCCTCCTCCTCGTCCCCAGTCGACTGTCATGTTGGTGAATCGGAGATGCCAGTCTCTCTCCCCGCTGCTTTGTGTGACAAATTACCATAGGGGTTACGATAAACATTTGTTCCCGTGATGAGCGCCGTTTCTTCATGCTCGCATCACTGGGCTTAATGACTTGGCTTCTTGGCTTGTTTTGTTTTTTTGCCGCATCCGTTGTATATCTTTGGATTTTCATTCAAATTCTGTTCGCAGAACGTAATAATGGGGCCAAACAAAAGCGTCTTCCACTCACTCGTGTCGACGGAACCACATGTGCGTAAACACACCCACGTGAATATAAACACACACATGACACAACGCGGGCTGTATCTACTTGAATGGGCTGTAAATGGTGTTTACGCAAAAAGCATTATTTGGACATTAGCAGCTGTGTGAGCGTTGTGTGGTTTGTTTTAAAGAGGTAATTAGCAGATAGTTAGGCTCGGAGCGGGGAGGGAGATGCACTATGAGGGAGGATGGCTCAGTGGGGAATACGTGCACCAACCTAGAAGAACTTGTGTCACCAGGGACTTCGTTTCCTCCGCTCAAGAGACACGGGGCAACGACTATGAGCCTGGGCTACCATAGCAACCATGACCTCTAAAAACAGTTTATTCACAACCCTGATGGCGATATATCCGCCCACGTAAATTTAATGATCTATCTTCCAAAACTGTGTAAATTACTTTTATGAGCACAATATAATCTGAGTGGTTGTGGCAGTGTGCTCTTTCCCCTCGTCTGGATGCATGAACAACATTGCAACGGAGAAATCGTTCCCAGTCATTAGGGCTGACTGGTCTGCTTTGTACTTTTCAACATGGGAAAGCTGAAACATCCATTCCCCCATTCCATCCAGACTGTAAGCTGGATAGTGTGTGTAGGATTTATGTCCTTCTGCCAATAGATAGGAGTGACGACAGTACATTCAAATCTAATAAGGCTATTGGTTTTGTGTTTTTTTTCCCTCTGTGCCGCTCCACACCTATCAGGAGGACTATTTATCTGTCCACTAAAGATCTTTCCAAATGTGTTGTTCACGTCGCCTGTGTCGAATGAGAGACAGAAGGGCAAAGAGAGAGAGAGAGAGTTTGGCATCCCCTCACAGTGTGTCATTTCATCGAGTTGGGACGTGGCCACGAATTAAGCTTAGTCATGGCAAAGGATGATAACAGTCTGCTTAAGACTCACCTCCATGGTGGGATTAGTGCGTACTTTCAAAGTTCGTATAGGTGTAATACTCAGAAAGAATTAAGAACACAGAATTAACTTGGGCGAACAGACGGAAAAGCCTGTCGAGGCCAAATTCCCAAGATCTGCGAGATTGTGGCCGCTACAGTGGCCGAAATGATGAAAATAAAGAATGTCGTGTCTCAAATGGCTCTGTGGGGTTAAGAGCATAAGGGCATTTCATTTTGATTGCGGACCACACTTTACAATGGCAGCACTTCACAAAGAGAAGCTGATTCCTATACCAAACTGTGTTCATGTCTATTTTTTTATTTCTCACACAAAGTTCTACAATACAATATTGTCTTTGTCTGGAATAGGTATGAACTTAAAGGGGGTCTTGTTACCCAAATTAAACAACTGAAAGCTCATAAAATCTCTCTCATTTTTCCACTCGGGATCAAGAGTTCGGAATGGAGTAAGTCTCTGCGACATACTAGCTAGTTAGTTAGGGTCATGTCTAGGGGGTGTACCTTCACATCAAGCTGCCTCACGCTACTGAAACAGGAGATATATAGGATAGTTCCTGCCCTATGGGCCTGCTGGCTCAGCAAGGCATACTTACAGACATAAATGCACAATATGTCCATATCTGTATGTACTCTCTGTACAGCTACTGTACATGTGTACTGTATGTAAGTCTGTAATCCACATATCCTGTAATCCACATAACTGCTTGCCCCAAGCAACTTCATATTTGGCACACATGTTCCACACCACCACAGGGAGTGCATGCAGTCAGAAGATACCCGGTGGTCTCTGGAGTCTGGGTGGGGAGCCCTGCCCACTGTGCTCAGGCCCTGGACGTTGTATTTTGAAATAATGTGTTGTGTTTCTCCCATTGTCTAATCTCTCTGCTCCTAGTGTGGTATAGGCACACCCACACAGTTGCACAGAGACCTATAGTGATAATGCACACTCACTTGCACTTTTACCACTCACAAGCATCCACTGATTCACCACACACATTACAATGACATTGTTTACAGTAGACATTCAGTACAGCCTTAAGGACCAGAATGGAAATAAGCTTAATTGATTTCATTGTTTACCTGCTTGTACAGCAAGCAAGGTCTAGATTTACTGATTTAATCAATTTATTTAGCAATTTACTGATTTTAGATACTGTTTCTTAGATCTGTTTTTGTTATGTGGGGGTTTAACAGTAATTATAATATCATTATTATAATTTCTAATTTAAATATCTGTCAAATTGATTACAAAAAAGAAAGTTTGCATGCATCATTTCAGATCATACCCGCATACTTCAGTCACTGCCATGCGGGTGTGGGTGCGTGCGTACTGTATGAGCATGTATGTTTATGCATCTAAGTGTGCAAATCAATGTGCGTTGTCTGCAAGCACACTGCGTGTTGTGTTTGTGTGTGACTGTGTGAGTGTGTGAGTGTGTGTGTGTGTGTGTGTGTGTGTGTGTGTGTGTGTGTGTGTGTGTGTGTGCGCGCACGCATGTACGTGAGCGAGAGCGTGTGTCTATGGCCGTGTATACAAGTGCCCGAGTGTGTTGCGCGCGTGCGGCTTTGCGTGCGCGTTAATCCCGAGTGAAAGACTAGGTCTATGGAACAGGAAGGCAGCAGGGGGGCCTCCCCGGGGGTCCCTCCCCCCTGGCCGGCCTGTAAGCCTGGGTGAAAAGGAGCCACACATTCGCAGGCTCCCCACGCGGACCGCATGGCCGATTAAGCTGACAGTCAGTCGCCCATTGACCAGTCACTGAGATTAAACGGCGGGCCATCTCCGCCACTTGAATCACCTGCGGGACAGAGGGAGGGGGTGGACGGGACGCAGAATGGGACAGGCTGAGGACAACGGCAGAGACGTGCGGGATACTCACTGTTGCTTGTCGCTTCGGTAAAAGGCGCCTTTTGTCCGTTCCAGCCTTTGTTGTTGTCCATCTGTAGCCATGTGAGGAGAAGAAAAAGAAGAAGAAGAAGAAGGGATGGGAGGGGAAAGGAGGAGGAGGTGGGAGGTTAAGAGAGATGTTGAGTCTTGAACAAACAGCTTTCTTCACGCACGTCAGGCGAGTTCCTTCCTACTGTTCGGACCACAAAGGGACGAGCCGCTCGCAGGAGATGCTTGAGCAACGGCTAGTGTCTGTCTAGGACAGCTACCTAATTAGAGAGGAGGGCCTGTCAATGGCAAATGAAAACACCCTATTCACTCTGGTGCTTTCACGGTGTGCGACAGACACACACACACACACACACGCACGCACGCACGCACACTCATACATACATGCGGCCATGTGGGAGATAGGAAGGCAAAATAATCTCTGATGTGTGTGACGGCTGATGAGAAGACATGGCGGTAAACAAGTGACACCCCCACCCACTTCCCTCGCCCGCCTCCCCCACGACGAAACGTGTCTCTGGCCCAGATCTCCAACAATCCCACGGTGGGAATGCAGATCAAGACAGAGCTCACAATGAGCCAGGAAAGACAGAGAGAGAGAGAGAGAGAGAGAGAGAGAGAGAGAGAGAGAGAGAGAGAGAGAGAGAGAGGAGAGAGAGGGAGACATGGGAGAGAGCTAAAGAAAGACGTATCTGAAGAAACAGGAGCTTAGCTAATGCCAGTTGATCGCTCCATAGAGCACCAGGGTTGCCTGAGGATCTTTGGCTGCGGAGAGAGCTGGGCCGTCCCACTAGGACTAGGCCTTATAGAGACATCCCCATAGCTGTCAAGCCGATACCCAGGCATACATCAGCCACTGACACCATTCTTCTGCTATTGTTCTGCCCAGGGCCGCCCTGAATAAAAAGAGATGTTAGCCTACTGCCAATAACTTCTTGTGCAAGTGGCACACTGAATAGTGGTGTTCATTGGTGGCCACAGCCAGTCAAATCTATCCCCAAACCATCGGATTACTGGCATTACAAGCAAATGGTGATGCAAAAAAAAAATAAACTTAATGTTATCATAATTATTGCATTTGCATTTTTTATTTATGTACCCAGGGTAGGTTTGCTGAGCGACAGTGGTTTTCAACCTGTGGTCGAGGGACCACCAGTGGTCCTTGAGAGGATTCCAGGTGGTCCCCATCTAAATGATGGGACAGTTGGTAACCAAATGGACCCTTAGAGATCTGTAACTCTTGAGATCGTGAAATGAAACCAAACTGACCCTCCCGGATCTGTTTGGTTTCATTTTATGCTCTCAGGAGTTAAATTATATTTAAACATCTGAACTACTTCACTACTGAATCTACACATTTAGAAAATGTAGACGAATTGTTATTTTGAACAATGTTTTGCCATCTATGTTTTGCTATCTCTCCATAGTTTTGGGTCCGAGAGACTAAACTCAACATCAAATGCTGGTCCGTGGCTAAACTACAGAATAAATAGTGGGCCCTGGTATGAAAATGGCTGCTATACTGTATCTTACCAAAGCCCTGCTTCGTAATCATATACTGTTAACACCCTTCAAACACAGCCTAAACCTAAACCAAAGGTTGTCAACATTTTAACCACTGGTCCTGCCCCTAGTCGTGTTAGAATGCAATTAAAAAGCTTTCAATACTGTGCAGGAGATTTACGACGGAAGTGATGATGGCGAATCCCCAGGACACTGACTTATACGATTAATTTCCTAAATGCTTCAAAGCAATTACGCAGTCTGGAATATGCACCTCGTGTCATCTCTGCAATGGCTTAATTCAAAGCTAGCTTGTTCATATAACAGGCGGAGGGGGGAGGCATGCTTAGAAAATGAGAGAGACACACAATTCTATTAAAGTGAAATATGGCTTCAAAGTTATTACTAAAAAGGGGAGGTGTGGTCTCTTGTGAGTATAAGCTTGTGTGAGCCTATAATTCATGCCGCCGTTTGGCTTGGCCGTTCACTGCATGATAAGATATAGCATACTTCTATCTGTATAGGTTGGAAATGCATCAGACAGTGGATAATCTAATCTAATGATCCGTCTGGGGATGGTCAAATATATTCTGCACAAGTTCCTTGTTATGCAACAGAATCTTCTATTCATGTGCTGCTCATGAGGTGAGCGCCAACGTGCTAATGTGCAGAAATGATGGATGGTAGTGATCAATGATTCAATGGAGAATGTACAGACAGCTCAGAGGGGCTGATTAAGTTACATAAGGATGGGCATGTCCACGGGGCTGCAGCTCGTTAAGACTAATAAGAAGATGTTCATGCGGTTGAAGTGGACTCTGTGGCAGACTATAGAACAAGGCACTGTGCTGTGGGAGTAAACAGACGAGTAGTTGGTAGGGAGAGAGAGAGATTCGCCAGTTTTTAGAGACTGAACAGCCTGAGGATAGAGAGAATGGTCACTACGGTATTTATATTGTGGACTTAAATGAGTGAATAGATAATAGTAGGGAGTCTACCCAGTGCGCCTCAGCCAAATACGGCCGGTCAGTCACAGGAGCACAGGCGCAGGGACAGCAGTTGCAGAAGAAGGTATAGACACTGGTGTCACTCAAGAGAGTTAAACGGGAACTCCACCCATTTTCAATATTTTATTATGTCATTGATGTACCTTCAAGGTGTTGTGTGGACTTGATAAAGAAGTTCCCCCATTCTGTGTTCCCAAGAAATGGAGCTCTGAAGAAAGCCACTAACATGGTTAATAGATTTCTTTAGACGCTTCTTTTTTTATGAGAGCGTACAAATGGAACCAAATGAACCCGTTAGGGTTCAACCCGTTAGGGTTCATTTGGTTGCATTTGTACGCTCTCAGAAAAAAAAATGAAAATGGGTGGAATTCCCCTTTAAAGCCCTTTCTTATTCAGGTGCTAGTACAAACTAAGAATGACTGATGTTTTTCCCTGTTTTGATCTTGCGTTCATCGACTTTACCGCTGTCGCAAAATTGCTCACTCAGAGTGGGATCTAACTCTAACCCTCAGGTCTCAGTGTGACTTGTGTCTTGACTCTTGAGACAACTTGTGATTTGAGACTGCATTAAAATTGTACTGAATTTGCAATTTTATTAACATGTAAGAGAACGCTGTAGTCATTGTAAGAGTGGGAAAATGTAACAGTAGTTTTGCTAATGTGAGACACATGTGTGATATCTTTACAGATCAGTTAATAATCTCTCGCTCGTTCAAAGTTATGCATCCATGTATCAGAGCACTATGGTTATTGAAGACTGTTATCTGCCGTCCAGTGAACAGAGGCATAAAGAAAGACAGGGGGGAAGACAGCAGACAATGGTTTTACAACATTCTTACAATGTCAGTAGTATTTCTAAGATGCTCTGGAATAAATCATACGCTGCATATGCATTTAATTGAAATAAATGCTTACATTTTAACGTCTGCTTCTTCCTCTTCCACCCCCCTTATACTATTGGACCTCATAGCCATCAAAAATGTAATCTAAACAATGTTCACATGAGTGTTATTGCAACGACGTTCAATGGTTTGTGATTACGGTAAGTGTGTGCACATTGTGTAACTACCTAGTAGGTTAATCACAATAATGTGATGTCTAAATAGTAAGGAAACATGTATGCCGTCACTAGCGCCAGAGTTAAAACCAACTAAAAGCTGTACTGGGCGCAAAGCACTAAGCCTGATACGTAATGTGCAGTATGTTGCCGTCAAACCACACCTCAATTACCTCATATTAAGACCAGCACCACCAAGGGAACTAAAGAGGCAACATATTTGGTATTTAGACAACATGGGTGCTCGATGTAAAACATGACAAATAGCAATACGCTTTGCACTGGGCAGAAGAATGGGAACATAATGTGTATTACTGTGGCTAAATAATTAATATTAGAAGCCTAGCTGAGTGGTCTTGCTTTACAGCATTCAAACCTCCTGTATATACGCCCTCATTTGGCATAACAAATTGCTGTTAGAAGCATGCCTAAAGAGCAATAATATAAACACAGAGGCCAGGCATTAAAACAAAGTAGAGTGAAATAGAAGGCTATTCCTCAGCGGGTGCTCTGAGAGGAATACGCACACAGGCTCGGCAAGACATGTGCCAACACTTCCCCGCACATACAAAAAAGGTGCTAAAAATAAATTGGCGAAATAAATCCAGGTCCTAATAGACCTGAAGACAGGTATATAAGCCGGTCGTAAAGGAGCGAGCGAGTGGTACTGTACGGTGTAGTGGAGGCCGTAAAAGTGGATGATCCTAATAGATCCATACCTCGGTGGGGGTCTGGGGGAGAGTGGAGGCCTTGTACCCCAGCTGCAGAAGCATGGCCTCGGCCGCGTTGCGCTTGGCCACCTTCTTGTTGGGTCCCGTTCCTGTGGCAACTTCGCCACTCACCTTCACCTGCACGCCGGAGCGACCACACACACGCACACGCGCGCACACGCACACGCACACGCACACACACACACACACACACACACACACACACACACACACACACACACACACACACAAGCACAGAAAGTGAGAGAGAGGTAGAGTAGGGCATTAAAACCTTTCTGGAATTCTAACTTTGAAGTCTAACAAAGTGTCTTATGATCTCATTCCAAACATGGCGAGGTGTCGATGGATCAAACAACGTCGGATTGACACTCCGGTTACATGGTTTCGTTTTGCAGCAGGGGACCATTCCCAAGCCTCGCAAACTAGAAATATTCCTTTCGGTAAAAAGCAGGACCACTTCGGATCTGGCGTGCTCCAGGCCTCCAGGAAGAATGCGGCCGGCAATTTACATTACGAGAAGTGGGGCTTGGAAGACTTGAAGAGTAGTTTGTTTTTCGTCAGCCCGAGACATTAAATCTGTCCACGCATAATGTAAGCAGATATTTGCGAGAGAATATCAAACGTCATTATGTTATGTAAACAGACAATTACACTGTACAAATACCGGCGTTCTCCGGGAGCCGGGCCCTGAGCAGCGCAGGCCTCCATGCGTTCACTCAAGTGGCCTTGACAGGGTCCCTAAGTGCTCTTCTGACAAACCCAAGTAGACCAACTCAAGATTTATTATGGAGGAAAGATTCAATAAATTAGTTAAATAAACAAAAGCTCCATTTCAGTAAATAAAAAAGTCATCAGCCCCGTAAAAAGCCATTTGACACAAGGTAGGGAGAGAGAGAGGGAAAGAGAGAGTTTGCCGTAACTACTGCTGGTAGTGTCAAACAAAAGCCTCGCGAACAGAGACTCATTTGAGCCCGACTGCCTACCAAGGGGAACAATGTGGAAATTTTAGAAGTGAGTGGGCCGCACAAAAGGAACACACACAAGCAGGGCCTAATGCCTGCATGAAAGAGCCATGGAGAATAGGTTTGAGGCTGAATTACTGCCTGACGCTAAGAGAAGCTCTGTTTTTCGATGAATGGCGGGGGGGGGAGAGAGAGAGAGAGAGAGAGAGAGAGAAAGGAGGAAGAGAGTGAGTGAGAAAGACAAGGCGATGGAGGGATGGAAAGGCAGATGGGAAGAAAAAGAATGAGGACAAGAAACAAAGAATTCAAGGCTATTCCAGGATGTGTACAACTAGTGACACTGGACGAGGCAACACCGGCAATGAGCAGGCCTTGCATTAGAAGCACATACACAAAGTTACTGTACAGACACCTGAGTGCAACGTTAACTCTCGTCGATTTAGCCACGTATTACCACATTCTTGTCGATGCCTTGTACTGTATCATGAATCCACTGTGACCATTTTTACCATCTATTGCTATGAGTGCCCAATCAATCATCAATGACAGTAAATATTAGACAGTTCCAATAACACCAGATTATTGATCCTTGACAACAAGGATCATTGAGATAATAGCGTATGCAAAACATTTTTTGTGATTCTATGGGGGCCATAGAATCGAGTTTTTCCAGGTAAAGCTCAAGAACCAAAAGGTTGGGAAGAACCCAGCATAATTCTGTGGCATTCACAGAGGGCCTTTCGCCAGTCCCCATGCTGTTGTCAGGATTGAATTAGCAATAAAAGGGTTATTACCGGTAAAAGAATTACGTTTCAGAGGACAGCGAGTCTGAGCGAGAACCTCAAAATCTAATTCTGTTGATGAGCCCAACGTCGTTAGCTCAACCACATTCCGACAGCGTTGAAGGTGCCATCTGAAGCCTAACATAGAAGCATGAAATTGACATTTTAATACTGTAGCAAAAGAGCTGTTCGTCGTTCCAATGGAAAGAACAGAGCCGTAAAGATGGATGATCATCTATTCAGGGATTTAGCTGAATGCTATAAACACAGCTATTCAAATATTTAAGAGGTCGGGAGAGACGGGGTGACAGGTGGAGAGATTTGTGGACGCACGCACGCACACGCGTGCATGCGTGTGTGTGTGTGTATGTGTGTGTGTGAGGGAGAGAAATAGAGAGAGGGAGAGACAGACAGAGAGTGGCTTGGACCATAACGGCATACAGAAGATAAGTTTAAGTCCCATAATCCATCATCTAAATAGATACACAACAGCACACAGGGTATGTGTGCTGTTGCGTCTTTGACAAATGTTTGTCAAAGCCTAAATAATGCAAAGGAGTGCAAGGAAAGGGGATGGAAAAAAGCAGCATGCCAAATGTTACTAAAACTGAACTTGGAAGTGGTTCCTAATATCTGATTTGACACATACAAGATAGTGTTTCCTCGTAAAACAACAACTATAACCTTAGTGGTCTCTTCGGGGCATTTATTCCGGTGTGCTAGCTATGCGACGGCCACAGATCGTGCTCATGCTTGTCAAAGTCAAGTCGTTATGAATGGTGTCCCTCTCTATTGTGTGCTACAGTGTATGATATGGCAAAAAAACAAGTTAATATCCACACAAATAGGGTCTTGCGTAGGATGGTTGGCGGGTAGGGTGACAGTGTCAGCAGTCACCTCTGACTTTAATAGCGTCAGGCAAGCTGGCTCAGATCCCCCGTCGACAACATATCAGCAGACATTACATCCGGGCAGACGCAGCCGCGTATAAAAAAAAAAACCCTCATTCCAAAAACTCCCCCTGACTGAGGTGTTTCATTTATAATTGGGATGTTTGTAGGGCACTTTTGGAACTTGAACGGTGTTGTTTAAAATGTCACGCCTCTCACAATCCCTATCAGAGGTGACATTGACGGGCGTCGTCCCGTAAGCACAGAGACGCACCACTCCCTACAGTTTACACATCTGGTCCTGCACAGGCAGAGTGTTCAGTGAGTGGTTGGACACCCCACTGAACACTTCTGATGATGTAAAACTAAACTGAAAAGGAGCATCTGTGTTTTCCCAGTGTTTTGTCTCTCCCGCTGTCCTCTTGTCTCAGGGTTGACGCCAGCGGTACAGCCGGTACTGGCTGATACTTCGTTTTGGCCGATATATCGGCCATGTATTTGAGTGTTCTATAACCATGGGCAATCTTTCCACAAATATATGGGTTAGTAAACCAATAATAGGAAGTCGGCGTGACGTCAGTGTTCTCCGCTGTGCGGGTGGACCTTCAAAACATTACCGCAGGCCCCCGGGCCGCGGCTGAGCGGTCCAGGCACCTAGACCGGTAATCCAGCCTGGCGGCGTGCCGTAGGTTCAAGTCCCGAGGGCACATAGGTTGCCGAACAAATAGGAAGTCGGTGTCAGTTTCCAGCACTGGTTTGATCATGAAAACATGTACTGCCAAGAAAAGCACAGGGCTCTTTCAGGCTATGTCTGGTATGGTACTGTGGGAAAATAATTAACAATTGAGCTTATGACTAAATAATAATTACATTGGATCCGTTGGATCCAGAGGTCCTTCCAACCCAAATTCCAACCCAAACAGTAAAAGCGACTAAGATGTTTCTCCATCTGTCTCTCCATCTGTACCTGCATGATGAAATCTCTAAACATTGATGTGCTTGTCCTCATGTGTACCACTACCTTCATGGTGAAATTCTTAAAGATTGATCTAAACATTGTCTTTGTGTGTCGTTTACCTGCATGAAGAAGTCTATGAACATTGATCTGAACATTGTCCTCATGTGCACCTGCAAGATGAACTCCATGAACATGGATCTACTGTAAACATTGTCTTCGTGTGTACCTCCATGATGTACTCTATGAACACTGATCTACCTTACACATTGTCTTTGTGTGTGTACTGTACCTGCATGATGAACACAGTGGAAATTGAACTAAACGTTGTGTTGGTCTGTACAGTACCTGCATGATGAACTCTCGGCGTCGGGGCATGCCCCTCTCAGACAGCAGCTGGTACTCTGGCTCTTTCTCCTTCTTGGCCTGCTGGATCTGTGCCAAGCGGCTGATGGGGTTCATGCCCTGGCCATAGTCTGGTCCCGTCTGCACAGAGAGAAGAACAACCAAAAATGCATATCTACACAAGCCATGCAAGGGTGTGTGTGCGTGTGGTATGTGCCCAGTCATTCACAATTGTGACCTGCCAATTCCAGTATTGCTGTAAAATGAAGATAGAAAGAATGAATATCCTCGTAATGCTAACAGTCATAAACATTTAGGACAATAACATTAACTGCACAATACCCCAATTTTCTAAAATATTTCTGCAGAGCAGCAAACGTCAGCACGTGATGCATATCAAACTGGGAGTCCGTCAAACGAAAAAGGTTTTAGATAGAATCGTGGTGGTCTCTGAACCCGTGGTGGTGTCAACCACCACCACCTGGGCCAGTCGTACCTTGAGGATGGTCTTGGGGCGTTTCTTGTAGTGGATCTTGGGCTTCTCCACGGCGGGGATGAATGGCAGCTTCTTCAGGTCTTGCAGGATGGAGAGGGCGGCGCGCTTCTTGGAGAGCTTCTTGCTGTTGCCTTCGCCCTCGGCGGAGAACTCTCCCACAGAGACGCGGGTCAGGAAGCTCTTCATGTGGGGCGGCCCACTCTCCTTCAACACCTGGCGGAGGACAGGGAGGGGACACAGTTGGAGAGGCCACGTTCTAAAGCATGGGTGTCAACCTCTGGCCCGCGGGCCAAATTTGGCCCGCCGTGTAATTTCATTTGGCCCTTGAGACGTTATCAAATTAAAGGGGAAGACCACCCATTTTCAACATTTGAATATGTCATTACTATACCTTAGAGATGTTGTGTGGATGTTGTGTGAAATGTTGTTTTTCCTGAGAGGGTACAAATGTGAACCAAATGGACCCTAGCGGGTCCATTTGGTTCCATTTGTACCCTCTTAGGAAAATTTTGAAAATGGGTGGAATTCCCCTTTAAAAGGTTAGTTTGTTCAAACTTGGCCCGCGGCTTAGTTCAGTTTTAAATTTTGAGTTTTACACCCCTGTTCTAAAGTCCTACATTGGGTTGTGCTTATAACCATCGCACAGTTGCTACTGGCCAATCATCACAGCATGCCCATGCACAACCCATGGTGTGTAGGCTTTTGAAGCACATGGCTCGAGGTTTTACCGAGGCTGTCCCTTCTCAATGACTCAATACTATAGGGATGTAGCTCGTTCATTTTATTCACAACAAGCACCTTTTTGGTCATCCTTTTTCCACATTTTCTTTCCACATTTTGTGGAAAGATGTATCTTTTACTAGGGCCTTCAAATACATTGGCTTTCTAAAAGTTGGAAGGCAATTGGTCTTTTTACCGATTAAATATTTAAAATGTGTACCATCACTAAAAAAGCGTAATACTGTTTCCCCAGACAACGCTGGTTAGCAGGTATCGATACACTTTTAGGCTGAATGCATGGATGCAGTGTGGATGATTGATTGATTGTTTAAACCTGACCTCATGGGACGATATGCTGACTTACAGGCTTAATGTAGTACTGTATCATCATCACACACGGCCATGAAAGACTTTCGCTATATTTCTGTGGCTTTCTGTGGGTTTTCACAGATATTTAGCTGATATAAAGTATTAACAAGAGATTATCTTTGCTAAACTACTACACTGGATCCATAGGAACGCAGACAGACATCATTGAAAATGCAGTTAGTGAAATTACTATGGAAGCCAGCCAGAAATGTCTGTGCATACCATATTTGGGCATGCCTGAGCCAAATATACGGAGTTGTCCACGCTCCACAAGTACAACATGCAGTCTTGCTCATGTAGCGTGGACAACTCCATTTCCTGAAAAGAAACTGTTTTGGTCTGGACATAGGAGGTTTCCTCGCTGACCGCGACGAAAAACACAAGTCAATGCACACACGGTCACCTACATAGGACATCCAGAGTACCCGGGGGGAGGGAGAACGTCTGACCAACTTGAGCAAGAGAAGTGGAGCAAACCTGATATGTTTCTGCCGCTTATAGGTGCAAAAAGTCTAAGGTTTCAACACCATTCACTAGAGCATCTTCCTCCCGGTCGATCCATAATCGCAGCAAGCGAGAAGCATGTGACGGCATGAAAAGACTGTTGTGTTGTGTGCAAAAAAAGTACAGTAGGCTTGCAGCCATGTGCGTGCACACGAGTCAGTACATGTAGGCTTGAAGAGCGACGTGCACAGGCATTTCTAGGTCTACTTTGTAAGCAGCAGCAGCAGCATAACCAGGTGGTCTGCAAACATCTGCTCTTGTTGGTCACAGTGCTACCCACCCAGATGCGTGTGCAATTCATACACAAAAACACATGCACACACACTCACACTCGCACTCGCACACGCACACGCACACGCACACGCACACACACACACACACACACACACACACACACACACACACACACACACACACACGTATAAATGACAGTCTCTGGTGATGAGAGTTCGGTTTCCTTTCTCAGCCTTTGGTCACCTGGGAGACGTAAAACAAACACCGGCTGGCGTTAGGTCATGCTTCTGCAATCACATCCACTTCCTGTGAAGTTCGAGAGGTTCGTTTGTGCGTGTGTGTGTGTGTGTGTTTGTGTGTGTGTGTGTGTGTGTGTGTGTGTGTGTGTGTGTGTGTGTGCATGCGTGTCCATGCGTGCTGTGTGTGTAGCAGGTGGGGTCCTCCTCAACCTCAGTCACGGAAATACACAAGGACAAGAATTGGGTTTCATACATTGACTTGGTCCAACACTGCATGTTTAGTTGATGTGTTCACATGTCCACCCCCCCCCTCCCTCCCTCTCTCTCTCTCTCTCTCTCTAGATGGTGCATGATGTCTCTCCCTCGCACGCCCCTCAATCTCTCATTCATTCCTTACGTAATGTAAATGTGCCGTGCTCTGCACACGCAGCACAAATTGCGAGTGATTTGTTGCAATCAAATGGAAGTTAATTTGAGCCTCCGGAAAAAGGCAGACGAGAGACGACACACACACAGATAGAGAGGAGCCTTGAGCATTCTTCGAATGCCTCCCAAGAACATCGGCGTGATGTTTACAAGGAGACGTGGTGGAGAACGAAAACGCGTGCAACTCTCAACTCGCACATGCACAGCTGCATGTCGTTGCTGTCAGCTGGAATCTGTGCACATCCAAACCTTTTTTGTTGTTGTTTTTTAGAAAAAGGGAAAAAATAGCACCTGTGTTTCACTGGATCGAGTGTGGTTATTTGTTAGTCACTACAGTTTTTAATTGGTTAATATTCGCAACTTAACGACTTTCGCGGCTTAAAGAAATACAGCAGATGCTTCAGTCTTTTCCGCAACTTTTATACACGCTTATACATCAAAGTAGGGCAGTAATTTACAAAGAAAATTAAACATGTACAATTACATACATGGTTGCTACCTTCGTCACAACAGAAATAATGTACTGTGCATTCACAATTCCTGCACAAGCTCTATAAGCTTCTGAGTCAATCGAAGCACTAGAAGGAATAAATCAAGCACACACAAACGAAAGGAAAACGCAACACTCGTCACGGATGTGAACGCGAATAAATCAAGCTGCAGCGAAAAAAAAAAATCAACGTGTCATGGTTACACAGGGCTTCCTCTGGCCTAGAACTCCACTGCTCCTCCCGCATATAAGGAATGACTCAGCACAGACTGCAAACAGCCCTACCATGTATGTCAAGGAGACAGAATAAGGTTAATTTTAACGACTCGACTGTATTTCATTCCCGTTTTGGTCAAAACTGTGGATGGCTGACCCACATCAAATTGCTATATGCCGGCTTGTTAACCTGTCTGACATTTGGAGACATTTGCACTGCCCATGTCGGCACACTTGTTAGCCAGTCAATATTAAAAACTGAAACTTTTGAATCAATAGCCAATTTCATCCGGTTCAGGTATGTTAAGTGATTAATAAGGAAGCATTTTTAGACATTTGCATTTTTAGAAGAGATTCTGAGCATCACTCATTGGAGCCCAGAGTTAGGAGCCCCCATCTACAGTACCCCCCTGAGGAAATGCAACATGGCAGCTCCTAGTACGCTTGCCTTGCACCTTGACAGTTCTCATTCTGTTGACGGCTGTGATTCTGTAGGCTTAAATCACTGGCTCTGGTCAGTTAAAGGGCAGAGGGGGTGCAATTTGTGTGCTGTAAACGGCTGATCTACCCACTCACAAGATGTCACAGATTCGGCGCAGATAGTGCGAGTTCGGAGATCAGAGATTTTAGCACATGACATCTTTGTATGAAGATGTATGAATGGGGGCTCAAGATGATCTTGTCTTATCTGTAAATATTTGGTCTGAACTGAAGCTTAAGATCCATTTGTGAGTACAGTATGTCTAATGAATGGATATTTTAGATTGTGTGGACGCTAGACCTGGCCCGACTTTCAGTTCTGATCAGTCTCTGGTGTTAGAGAGGAGAATTAGAATAATAACGATGACAGGAGATGGAGGGGAAAAAGTGGGTTGTCCTCCGTGGTACAGATGTCTTCCACTTCCACTGCAGATGTTTGTCTCCCTCTCACACTTAATCAGTCAGTCACTTAATTCATCACCTAAACCCCCTAGTTTAGACTTAGTAAACTGAACCTGAATTGACTCGCCCCATCTGCATCAAATCTCACGAAGCACCAATCTACAAGCTCGCACAAAGCTTGAACATCCCTGGGGTTCGAGCGGTTTCTGGCTCTCTTTCATAGTTCCTATGCATAGAGGGTGACAGTGACCTAAGCAGGCATTAAACAGCATCACAACAGAGAAAGGAATTCACACAAGTGCAACGAGTCCATTTGAGACCCAACGCTTTGCAGCTCTCAGTCGAATTAAACGAACAGGATGTTACTATGTGGGAAGTTTTGTCATGCGATATGTGGCTTGTCTTGTTATTATTTCGTCCGTGCACACATCTCCCCCACACATACATTTAATGCTTAAATAAATAAATCCATATGTGGCACACTCATGTCAGTTGGGTGTTGTTCCTTGAGTAGAGGGAATTATTGGGATGATTTGGGGGGTGCCCAGAGATGTTCTGCAGGACATGTGATGACACGGCCACATCTGCTGCCAAACACACACACACACACACACACTGACAGGTTGTCTCTGGGGGCGGCTTTAGGTCCATTCCTCCTCCTCGAGAAGTGACAGATCACAGGACTGCATTAGGGCCCCAGTGTGAGGGCCCTGAGTGCGGTCTTGTAAGGACACGCTTCCTTCATTGGACACACACACACACACACACACACACACACACACACACACACACACACACACACACACACACACACACACACACACACACACACACACACACACACACACACACACACACACACACACACACACACACACACACACACACACACCTCCATCACATTGCTGCCTGCCAGAGTGGAACGGCGAGGTTAGCTGAGGACAACCAGCAGCAGCAGCAGGTTCACACTTCATACAGAGACCACGGAGGTGAAACAGCCGTCAAAAGACATGGCTGATGACAGACAGCGATTTGTATAGATGCACGCACGCACGCCCGTATGTTAGGATCCAGTTGTGTCATCGAGGATAGCCGAGGAGAGATTGGCGACGATAGAAACGCTGCCTCTATACACTACTGAAAGTGAGGGCGTATATATATCGCATTTAACAGAGAAGACGGAGGGGCGCGTGAAGAGACACTGCCTGGTGTCACACGCTCCCGCTGGCCCGGCTTGGCGGCAGACGAGCTGTAGTCAGCCTGGTTGGCAGACGACACGGGATCCGGCGCAGCGCCGATGGGATTTCAGGCAGCGCCTCCTATACACATGAGGCAACGAACACAACAATAAACATGCCCCCTCCGTCGTCTACGCGCCCGACGATAAGGATCGGGTTTATAACGCGGGAGGAAACACACTCACTGTAACTCTTTTTTTTTCTTCCCCCCAGTGCCTTTCAAATCCCTCATCCTCTCTCTTCTTTTCTCAACTCTATTGCTCATCTTTTTTTTGTTTCTTTCTTCTTTTCTTGTCCTCCTGTGTGAGGCCTTCGCCTCGTGCTTCTCAGGGAGACATCAATACCCCGAGCGGGGACGCGAGGACGGGTGCAAACGAGACCTGGGGCGCTCTGAAGAGGATGCTATGGGAGCAGGGTGGGACAATGGGCAAGGACTTGGTAGAGGGAAGAAAAGACTCTTTTGTGATGCAGCGGCGGACGGACAGGCCCTGAGGGGGAAGCTGCCTGTTGTACAAGATGGGTGGTTCTTGGCTCCGGACCCTTCTTCATCTCCTGTGTCCTCTTTTTTGGGAGAAGGAAAGAAAAAGACGGGCCATCTTCTCTTGTCCCAAAAGCGAGAGCTGTGATTTATAGATTGGTTCCCCTCTTTGATGCTGACATCTGTTTGATATAACCTGACGAGGGGCGAGGGGGGTGTGTGCGGATGGGTAAAGTCGGCCTCATCGGGGTGCCGACGAGTCGACGATCCACGCCGACGCGGCGGGAAGAAGGAGAGAGGGGGAGGAAAGTGGACACTCGCTGCAGTGACTCATGGGTATAGCTTCACGCTCCAGTGGCGGAGGATTTGAAAAAAATAAAAATAAATAAAAACACATTGTTCGCCGGGATTTTTTAATTTCTTATTTTGTTTATTTTGTGAGGTCTTCACACGGAAGAATGTTGTTACGAGTTATGCACAAACTGTACGCACGTGTGTGTGTGTGTGTGTGTGTGTGTGTGTGTGTGTGTGTGTGTGTGAGGGTGTTTCTGGTTTGATGGTTATTGAGAAGGAAAGTGTGCCATTTCCTCCAGAGGCACCAGAAGAGGACACATTATAGGGGATGTGGCACGGCGGGGTATTGGGGACGATTGCCAAATGCTGACTGATGCCTCGTAATGGTTCAGATGTTGTAAGAAGAGACCCACAGAGCCGTGGTGTGCAAATTAACCACATGGGCTTTGTGTGCTCAGCATAACCATCAGTGACCACATCGTTGCATGCAACGCTGGCTTGTGATTGAACATGTACGACACGCTACGAGAGGCCATGACTACGAGCTCTCAGCGCGTCGTAAGCTTGTACATCTGCCATCTCTGGTGCGTATAGAGTGCCAAAGTAGGCAGGATTATTGTCTTGCACGCATGTGTGGCGTTTGAGACTGCTTTGTTGGGACACATGGCCGCATCCCCTCATCAGTCGAGGTGTGGAACAGTGGACGTCATTTTTCACCTACTACAGGCCTAATAAACCCCATGAAATTATACTTGGTCACAAATGATCTACTGAATGTGACAAACTGCCATATTGAGCCTCTGGGTCAGGAATTCCCAAATATGGATGGAGCGTGAAGTGCAGTGCGGTGTGCTGCCTCCTTCACATTCAGTAGATCCTGTGAACTTTCGTGGCCAGTTATAATTTATAATAATGCTCCGCTTCAAAGTCACATCATTTTAAGCATCCACACACAGGGAGCCCACCCAGTATGACCACAGCCACACACTGCCATTGAAAACAGCCTTGCTCAAAGGCACTTTGGTGGAGGACTTTTTTATTACAATTATTATAATCTATTTAAAGATAGGCGAGAGATGGGGAGTGCCACAAACAGCAAAGTTTCGTCAGGAACAGGACTCTATGGGGAATTGCGGCCAAATAATGCATATTAGTGAGGGTCCTTGAAAAGGGCAAAACCGAAAAAGGCAAGAGACAGAAATAATCTCTAGGTTAAGGCAGTAGGTGATATGCTTCCAAATCCAGCTTCCAATTTTGGGAGGAAATTAAATGGAAAAGCAAAAGCCAGGTCATCTCAAATGGTGATTAAAACAAGATTATGACACATACAGTAAGCAGTCGTCAAATCCCAGATTTAGCCACCTGAAATAATCAGTTGTGGTTCCTGGAAAAACAAGCAGGTCATTCACCCGATGAGTTAATGCGTTATCAAACAGAGCAGGGGGGGGGCGTGTAAGCTAAAGGGCGGAATGGATGCGGCCTTCCAGATTAAGTCAACAGTAAGAAGGATCTCCCTCCCTATTATTTCCCTCTCTCTCCCTTTCTCCCGGTCCGTAACACGCCTCTGCTGCGCTCTCTCTGTGATTTTTGGGGGAGTGATGGAAGAAGGAGAGAAGAGATGTTCGGGGAAGGAAGGGGGGGATCGTGTGGAGGAAGGGAGGGGTGTGCGCCGTAGAGTAAACGGAACCTCCCCTTGTTTTTGGCACCTTGCGGAGCCGCAGAGAATTCGAAGGAGGTGATCAGGGAGACGGAGAGAGGGAGGCTGGATGAGTCAGCTGGGAGATGCTGGAAGCCAAGGGGAACGAATGGGTTCCGTCGGGGTCGTGTGAGGATACATGGTTCCTGCGTCATCTGTTTAGACAGGATGGCGAGTGAAGGCGAAGTGGAAGTCTGATGTAGGAGGGGCGCGACTCGGCACAAGAGTCGCTTGAGCAAGGTGCTGTAGTTGAACACCGTATTGAGTGTGTGTGTATGTCTATATGGGTTATTCACACATTAGGATAATCCTGGAATAAAATCAGAGAATGTGCAGACTAGTTACGTAACAAACATAGAGTATATGCAGGGCTTAAAGCACCAAAATATCTTGAGGCTGAAAATGTTTTTTTTGCAAATCTGCACTAAAATGACTCCCATAAAATCCTCAGGAATGGAATCAGTCCCCAGGACTGAGAACTTTAAGCCCTGTATATGATGTTACTTTCTCCAGGATTGCACTGTGCTTCTAATTTCCGGTATCTTTTAACTTGCACTGCTGCTCTGTCTGTCAGTCTGCCTGCCTGCCTGCCTGTCTGTCTCTCTGTCACACTATATGAGGGTAAAAGATGAAAGAGTGAAAATGAAGCGATTATATGCAATACGAATACGGTAGTTTAGGGAGTTCCACTGAAATATTTTGAGAATTACCGTACTGGGTGAG
Source organism: Benthosema pterotum (assembly GCA_039105355.1). Taxonomy (NCBI): domain Eukaryota; kingdom Metazoa; phylum Chordata; class Actinopteri; order Myctophiformes; family Myctophidae; genus Benthosema; species Benthosema pterotum. The sequence goes on from CM076982.1 coordinate 19,436,388, forward strand.
CCAAAAGGACGAGGGGGCTATCTTATGAATGGAGTCAGCTTAGAAGGAACATTGGATCACAGAAAGTGAGTGAGGCAACTCAATTCTATTGCATCAGTCCTGAAACATTCCGAGAATGTCAAAAAATATCTTCCACAAGACGGTCCTAAAAAGGAGTGATGAGCCATCACAAAATTCCCGGACACGACATTTCAAATAGTTAGTGTAACCGACACCACAGAGAAGGAAAAAGACCTCTGAATCATTGTGATGGATTTCTCTTGATGTTAAGTCATACACTCCATGTGTACAGTCAATTTATAACATTACCTTGCATACCTAGAGTAGTAACTAGATATGCATAGCTAGATACTAAACAAGATATTCATGTAACATGGCCACTATACACTACAGTAAGTTTGAACTTTGAGAATTATTTTCTCCACCTTAATACCAATTTGTATTGGATCTTATATTATTTTATTTGTTGATTAGTCACGTTTACAACCAGGTATGGCGTGCAGGGATCGGACATTCCAGGAATGCATAACACTGCTAAAGGTGTGAATTTAGCAGTGTTTAGCACCCCGAAAAATCCCAAAATGGCAAATGGCTTTGTGGGCATTAGGGTCTCACAAAACGTGGTCTTAAGTTTTGAAATGGTACCAGAGCTGACACCAAATGATGCTGCCACTCTGCATGCTGCAACAGCAGCTTCCAATTACTACATTTCATGGCCCTTATCCTGAAGGGACAAAGGTGGCATCTTTATTTCCACCAGTGTTGCTGATGCTTGGGGCAAAGTCAAGAAAGTGACAGGACCTCTGCTTATGCGCCTGGAACACACCTGTTGCTGCTGCCTGGAGCATCAACAAAGTCAAGAAAGTGACGGGATGCATGCTCATGTGCCTGGCACAGACCTGTGACTAAATGGCACACAACTGTGACTGCTACACACCTGCCAGCACTTGAAGTTCAAAACAAGAGTGAATGCCAACAGAACGACATTTCAATGTGGCACATTTTTTACGTTTAGCAGTGTTACTCATTCCAGGGATGCCGGATCTCCACACCCCATACCTTGTTGTAATTGATGAATCAACAATCAAAATGATGTGAAATACAATTGGTATTATTAATCTGGAGAAAATAATTTGCAAAGTTAGGTGTGTGTGTACACACACATGCACACGCGCACACACATTTATTTTTTTATTTTTTTACATTTATTGGGAATAACCAATAGACAGATCAGCCGTTAGATGCCAACTAACATTAAACAGACTAATGTTTCGGCCAATGTCTACATCTGGGACTTAATGTTGAGATCCAGATGTAACACATAAAACATGGGTCGATTCAACATAATTGGCAGTATGTGTTGGGAATAACCCCTTGAATTGCCGATTGGGGTTTAATGTTGCGAATGTCTCACGGCCTCCCCTCACCTCAAAGTTGACGGACAGGTTCCTCTTGAGGGCAATCTCATAGACCAGGCTGATCTCAGACTTGCTTGCATCCGTGCCCTCCTCTTGTTCCTCCTTCTCCTCTGGGTTCTGCAGGGAGAAGAGAACATCACAAACACACACGGCGAAATATAAACGTCAGTGTAATTGATAACTTAAGTTCGAACTCATGCGGGTCGGCATGAAGGAAGAGGTATTGCTGGCTCCCCATTTGGATTATAAGAGCCAGTTTTAAATCATACCAGAGTGTAATATAGATGAGACGGAGCAACCTATCCATTTAGGATGGGAAAACATGAAACTCTGAAGACGGCAACAACGACAACATCAGCCAACAAATCCGGCCAAGTGACGCACCTACGTCTTGCGTATCATAAAAAGAAGAAGAGAGAAGGAGATAACACATCGCACACCTCGATTGTTACATGCCAACTAACATTCAATAGACTAAGGTTTCGGCCAATGTCTACATCTGGGACTCAACGTTAAGACCCAGATGTAATACATAAAACATTGGTCGATTCAACTTAGTTGGCAGTATGTGTGCGATTTATTTTCTCTTCTGCCTAGAACTTCAGCTACAGACAACTCACCATTCAAAAGAACTGGAGTCTTGTCTTGTTTGTCAGAACTTATTGCCCAGCGGGCATTAGCAAAATGGCGCCCGAGTGAACCGACTTCTTTTAAGAGAGGATTCTGTGTGCAGAATGGCCTAAATGGGTTAAGAGAGATTTTGGTGATACTTAGTCCTTCAAGAAAATGCTATGATGCGTTACGCTAGCCAAGCTTCGAGACAATAGTGACATTGAAAAACATAATCATGTTCCAAGCATCAAGCTTTAATTCCGGGCAAGGCCTGTGTGAAAGTGTCAAGATGTGAGGAGCCAACATCAAAAACAGCGAATCGCTACAACAGAAATGCTGCCTGTTAACACTCCACATCATCCAACAACTGGCAGGCCATTTTTCATGTCCACACATTCCTTATTTTCCTTCAAAACGCATTATCTTTCGCTCACTCCAACAAACACACAATAGAACAGACACAGACAGAAATGCATTCTCACGTGCGCACACACACACACACACACACACACACACACACACACACACACACACACACACACACACACACACACACACACACACACACACACACACACACACACACACACACACACACACACACACACACACACACACACACACACAGAGAGGATCTTGGCCAGTGTGCTGTAGCGGGGAGCCTGTCTGCTTTCTGGCTATGGTCCTGATCTGATATGGGATTGAGAACTCAGTATTCCTGTACATGACTGGTGGTCCCATGGGTGTGCACTAAGAGCACACGTTCCCCTGCCTACATAGACATACACACAAGCAAACAAGTACACGTACAGACCAGCACACACGCCATCCAATGTCAGAATTACAGCCAGGCCGATGCCAGCTTGTTGGAGTGAATGCCGATACCTAAACTGTACTTCCCTGCGGCGTGTGCATCGGCATTTCTTTTTTTTTTTTTTACATTTCTGAAATATGACACATCAGTTGCATAATTGCGATGTTTAAAAAAAGTTGCACAATGGTCAGCTGTGTAGCATGGATTAAAATGTTGACTGGATTCACTGGATGCGGAACTCCGGGCGATAGGTGAAACGAGACCATTTACAACAACGGGTGTCTTGTGTGTCAGTGGTATTTTGGACACATTGACTATAGCAGAAATTTGCATGCAATGTGCTAGAGCCGCCAATGTTTGCAGTATAGGGTATCTGTTTTTTTTCTTGTTTCCTTCTCACCATATTTCACAAGCTAGACTGGAAATGATCTCCATTGACGGTGCTGGCCTACATGGGTTGGGCATTATAAGTGGCAGTCTTCGCTGATTGGTTAAAATCAACCCCTAAGAATATTGGGAAAAGCAGACGACGTTGTTGTCAGAAATGTGGCTAATGTTCTTGTCCGGTTGCTAACCAAACAAACACAGCCGACAGGCATTACTAGCATGTGAAGAAAAGCAGTAAAATGTGGCGGATGAAGATGTTTATAAAACCTGACGCTTCTTTAAAGAAACATTGGAGGAGCCATGTTTGTTATTTGACACTGTTGAGTGGAAGGACTGTCTGCCAATCAGGGGCTGTAGTCAGATTTTCAACATAAGCCACGTCACCAGAACCGGACCCCTAGGTGGTGATTCAGAGTCAGGGCAGGAACCAGGCAAGATACACTCCTCCTCATGAATAATACAGTCGTCAATCTTCTCCTCCTAATTTGCGTGTTAAGCTGCCCAAAGCTGCCACATGTGAAAAGCCATGCATTAGAGCAGCGATTCCCATCCTTTTCCAGATCAGGGCTCCCCTGAAAATCTCAAAAGCGTGAGTTTTTTATTTTATTGGTCGCTCAATCAATCCTTTTCCGGCTTGGATCAATGGGAACTAGCGTAGAAGGACGGGCACAGCGACTCGTCAGGTTATATCAATATGCCTTAAGTGCTCTGCCAATTATCTGAGTAACACTGGGGTTGGAGAGTTCCCTGGAAGCCGCCGGTGTTGTCAGACAGCAGCGAGCGTCATCCTGATCTCTTCATCTCCCCGCCCGCGTCCACCTCTTTGTCTGATGAAGTATGGCTGGCTGAGGTCGGTCTTCCCCCTCTGGGCTCCATCCTTCCTGGTCTCCACATTGTGTTGCCATACGATACTACACATGATTCATGCTGTGAGGATCGCCAGCGTTTCACACAGAGGAGACGTCACGTGGTGGTGGGAGTCTGTTCCACCGCGCTGGCCGAGCGCCCGCCTCATGTTGGCTCTAACATGTTTGCTTGCCTGTGATTTTCTTCTTTTCCCCCTCCGAGTGCGTGCGGGCGATGCTGCGTGCGTGCATTATCTGCCTGTCATGTTGCCTGTGTGTGTGTGTGTGTGTGTGTTTGTTTCTGGGTGAGAGAGCAAGAGAGAAAGAACAAGATCTTTACCTATTCTTAAATTGATAGCCTCTTCAATATGACGACAGGATTAGCTTTGCGTGTATTTTCTGCCACCGATTGTGGTTATTAATGTGTGATTACAGGAAGGCACTATGAAGGAATTGCAGTCCAGGGGACTACACATTGTTTCTTGGCTCAGCAGCAGATTCGATTTGAACCTGAAAACACACTCCAACTTCCTTCATGTGTTTCTAAACAAGATCCAAATCTGCTCCAGAACTAGTAAGCTAATGAGAAAATAAATGGGAACAGGAACCAGATATGGATGCCTTGTGGAAATTGGGACTACTAGACGAGCACAGACTAAAGCCTAGAAGCTGTATAGTTGGTTGCTTGACTGTGTGCTCAATAGAGACTAACAGGGACGCCCCCAAATTCATCAACGGACACACATCTGGTCCGTTAGAACAGGGTACTGCAAGCCAGCCCATAGAAGTCCATTGAAATTCCACTGTAGTTAGCCTTCTTTTAAAACAATATGACATGAATTGAAGACTATGTTGATTTGAATAAAAAATATGTTTCCAAATGTATTAAGTGTCTTTAACCCTAACCTAATAAACCATAATGTCTCTTAGACAGAGAACCTGTCGTTTTGCAGTGACGTCACTGCCTTTATGAGGCTACGACTACGAGTGCCGACTTTGAAGAGTGGAATTCTCAACAATACACACCACATGGGCTGAATGGATGGGGAAATACAGTAAGTAACTCAGGAGTGACATATCCTGACATGATCAACTATCATAATGACTTCTGCAAACTAGTCTTGCAAGATGCTGTTTGAATAATTGTCCAAAAACACATAACATAGAAAACATAACATACACAACAAATATATCTAACCATATGTATCTAGGGTCTAAGCATTGAAAACCTCAATGGATGGGACTGTGACGTATATACTGTGCGACCACATTAACTTGAGATACATGCTAGTACTTGTGAATCTCTCATAGAAAATATTATAGTACATCGTGGGCTATATATTGAGGTGGTAGGTATGTGACATTGAAAAGGACAAATCAAAAATATGGAACCGCTTTTTGAACACAAATAAAATCGCTACAGCCTCAGTACTCAACACCTCTCATCAGGATTGCATTGACAGCTGCAGTACACCATTCCAACGGACCAGAAGTGGGGGCGCTGTCTCATTTCGGGGCGTGAAATTTGTAGTCCCCATGTATACCAATGTATGCATGGATGTGTGCATGCTTGCCCTGTGTGTGGGTGATAAGGCAGACCTTTAGACGTCCGTGAGACAGTTGTGACATCAAGGGCTAAGTCAGGCCACAACGCTTCTGCTCTTGAATGGATCCATTGAATGTACATAAACTTGTACATGTATGTACAAGCCACGGTCAACAACAGCACTATAAAGTAACGTGTGTGTGTGTGTGTGTGTGTGTGTGTGTGTGTGTGTGTGTGTGTGTGTGTGTGTGTGTGTGTGTGTGTGTGTGTGTGTGTGTGTGTGTTCACCACAAACAGCTACTGTATCTTCTCCAATGTGACACACCACCAAAAGCACAAAACAATCTAAAATCAGACCTCAGCTCTTCTCCTCTTCAATGGACCCATTGAACCATTATGAATCCCGAGGAGACAAACCAATGTACATAACGTACAAACCACCAGTAAACACAGTAACACACACGTGGTCCGTCTGTCTCAGGGGGTATAAATGGACCCGTTGTCCACACAAGAGCTTGCCGATTTCTTTTTTCGTTCCTGTAATGACATTCCCAAAACAGGGACACCAGGTTCAAAGATACACAGTAAAAGAAGCCTCCACGTAAATAAAGGAAACACAGAGGTAGGACGTTTCACACATGGACTCATAATGACCTAAATACTCACTGGTTACATCTATAGCCATGGGCTAATGACTATACAGTGTGGGCCTTTTCTAGATCAAAGTAGTGAGTGTGGCAACATGTGGTATTAAGTCAAATAAAATTAATTTGGGGTGTAATTAAGGGGTGAAATATTAAGTAAAGTTATAATTGCAAGCTGTGTGGCAGCTACTTTATTACTTCCTCACTTTATTACTTCCTCACAATCTTCCTATTTACAGTTACACACTATGAGCTATTATGCTCAGGGCACTGATCATGTGTCTCAAGGGTTCCAACCATTACTCTGGTCATGCACAATTGCCTTCATGTCTTGAAGGGAGCTGTGTGTATGTGTGTGTGTATGTGTGTGTGTGTGTGTGTGTGTGTGTGTGTGTGTGTGTGTGTGTGTGTGTGTGTGTGTGTGTGCATGTGCGTGTGTGTGTGGTTGTTTTTTTTTTGTTTGTTTTTTTTTTCTCATAGGCTTCAAGAACAGGAAAGGAAGCAAGCATGCTGCACATGATTGTATCTGTGGGCTACACTCCAGTCCTCCATCCCTCTATAGCAGGGGTGGGCAATTATTTTCCCAAGGGGCCAAATGAGATATATAAAATATTGTGGAGGCACTGGAGGGCCAAGACTAAAGGCTGAACTAAAGTCTGTGTAATATTAATTTGATGACATTTGATGACACGATTTGATGACATTTTAGCCCTACAGACCCCAAAACTAAAGATTTATTTTGCTTTTGTCCACAATTCCAGGCTGGATTTTGGACCTTCTCTAGTTGCATAGATTTTGGGCTAATTCACATGATGAATATTTTAACTCTTGAGAGTGTAAAAATGAAACCAAATGGAGCTGCAAGGGTCCATTTGGTTTCATTTTTACGCTTACATCTGCTTTCCATACTTGCCATATTTAACTGGAACTCTCTCAAGGACCACTAGTGGTCCCCGGGCTGGTCAGACTCAGCCAATGGGCCGCATTTGGCCCCCGGGCCGCATAATGCCCAGGTAGGGGTCACGTCCTACACCCACCATCTCTCAATGTACCCGACAGTTTTATATCCTAGCATTGATTTAGTATTGACCAACTCAGCGGCCTTGTGGTGTCCTTGAGTGTCCGCCCTGAGATTGGGAGGTTGAGGTTCGATTCCAGCAGGGTCATACCAAAGACTATAAAAAAGGCACCCATTGCCTCCCTGCTTGGCACTCAGCATCAAGGGTTGGATTGGGGGCAACTTCCTGCGACATGGTGTCATGTCTAGGGGCTGTACTTGTACATCAAGCTGCCTCACTCTACAGAAACAGGAGATAGGCTCCTGGCCCATGGGCTTCATGGTTCAGCAAGGCTTACTTGTTGATTTAGTATTGATTTCAGTCAAGCTACTAGTATGAAAATGTTATTGTCTGTTTACTGTACGTCTAATATTTAGTTCATAAAGACAACACAACTACAACTAACTAATTAAATACAATGTTCAGGATTCCAATTCACATAATTCAGGATTTAAATGTAAATATAGAAAATAAAATCTACAAGCTCAAACCGCTATTACTGTTATGACAGTAATATACAATGTGGCCTTGTGGAGCAAATGTGAAAATATAGTGTCCCTCTCCATTGTCAAAGTTGCCCAGCCCTGCTCTAGAGGGATAATTGGGAAACTAAAATGTTAAACCTTTGCTAAAAAAAATGGTGGTCAGCAAAAAATAAATATGTGAACAGAGACATTACCGTTCCAATGGATTTGGAAAAACTACCACAATCTCGGTACTCATATTTATCTGTCAAACATTGCAGTTTTGTTTCCAAAAGCTTCATATCAAGTTGTGCTTGCATGCTCTGTTCCTAACTGCTTACTCGCAAAAAATAAGCTGTTCTGGGACTCGCTTTCTAACGCAATATAACAATTATAATAAATATAATTTAATTATTTTTAATATTTTTTGTTCATAAATGTGCTAATTGTTCAAAATGAGCAAGTTCCATTTCTTTCAGGTTTGCTATGACAATGTAAATGTGTGCCAATGAGGCCCCTTTTGATTGAATTGTAAACAATGGAGCCCAGTGCAAGGATGGATCCTAAACAAGAATGAATGAGCGTCATCCTAACATGTGATGGGTTACATGATGTTCCTCAGGTTGTACACACACACACACACACACACACACACACACACACACGCACGCACGCACGCACACACACACACACCGCAGTCTCTCTCATTAGAAGAACATGGATGTTTACCTGTAGACTACCACGAACGAAACAAAGCAGTGACATGCAAGCCCGCTTTCAAAGGAACACGATTAGCCTGAGGGTGTTCTCACACGCGCGCAAGTGTGTGAGCACACACACACACACAAGGACAAAAACACACAACACACACACACGCACTGTAGACACAATGCTCCTCAATTTGTAAAGCAAGCCTCGGAAGCAGCATCTAACAAAGAGCTCATTTATGGACGCGACGCCACAAGACAGCAAGCAAGGCGAGCCGAGAGGAGCCAAAGCGTTTTGAATAACCAGCCATCATGCCAGACTCTGAGGATATGGAGGTAATTTGATTTCCGGTGGAGGATGATAACAACAGTTAACAGCGATGCCTGTGACGGGGGGGTTGTGAGAGGGGGGGCTTTGGAACAAGCGGGTACGGTGTCATTGGGCAGTAGACGGGGGGGAGAAAAGAAAACCTACAAAGGAGGAGGAAGAGAATCTAAACCTGAACCAGGTGCAGGTTAAAAACTGAAAGGAGATTGTCCGGGAATTGACAGAGGCTTGAATTATACATTAGAGAAATTGGGCCTGCGGTGGATTTAGATTAAATCTGGTGAGAGCCTGATGAAGCATTCTCGAAAAAAAAAAAAAAAACAATTATAAAACGTATCACAGTATCACACATGTTTCTTTCTTGGGGAAAGTAATAAGGCTTCAGAAAAACAATCTATGGTTCTAATCCCTAGACTTTTCATCGGTTGCGGAAGGTAATCGTTAGCAGGGCGAAGTGTTTGGCTCTGGGGGAGGGCGCAGGTCGGTAACACGTCGATGAGAAAGGATGCAAATTGGGAATGCATGAGGCACGCCGTTATGCAATGCTGTTTGTACCCGTTGACCTATATGAATGTACGTGTGGTCCATTGTACATACTGCACAACACTCACAGTATATATCGCCACAATGGCACAAACGTCATGCAATCTGTGAAAGCCGATAGATGAGGGAAGTTGATCACCCCTTAAAGGTCAACTTTGTGATTATGGGTCCAAAACACATTTGCATACACTATTCAGTGATATATTTTCTGTCCATTTGGACTGAAATCGAATAGGCCAAAAATGCATTTTTAGCCATTCTCTGTTGAATATCTTATGCAGTCAAGTATTCGGGGCATCCAACCAAGATTCATGTTTTAGGTTGTTATAAGAGAAAGTAAAAGATGAGTGTTTTCAGTTAGGGTTAAATATGTCTTAGTTTTTTTTAAACAAAATATTAAAGTGATTCTTTTATAGCCCTAATAAACCCCAAGGAATTACATTTGGCCACAAAAGATCACTGGATCTATTGAAAGTGACAAACTGACATATTGAGCCTGACACACAGTGTGGTTTCTCCAGTGTGGATTAAATGAAATTAAATTTATACTATACATTTACTTTCTCTAATAACAACCAAAAACATGATCCTTGGTTAAAAAAAGCTATCCTTTAAACCCACCATCCCCAATCAAACAACAATTCGGAGTGGCCTCCACATACCAGTGGACAAACACCTTGGTTCCAAACAACAATTAGTCAAAACCAAATCCGAATTGTAATGACAGATTTTGTAACTGTACTGTATATACTAGACCTATTCGGGGACCATACAAGACAGGAGCGATGCAAACTGCGGGAAAGAATGCCCCACCCAGTTATGCAATACCTGGGTAAATAAACAACAACAACAAACAAGTAATGGATGGAGAGAACTCTATAGAGCAGTGGTTTTCAACCTTTTTGATACCAGGGCCCACTATTTATTCAGAATTTGATTAAAATAAAATTTGAGGACATTTTAGCCCCACAGAACTAAAGATTTATTTTGCCTTTGTCCACAATTCCAGGATGGATGATTGACCATTAATCTTCTAGTTGTGTAGGCTTGGGCTAATTCAGATGATGAATACAGTATTTAACTCTTGAGAGTGTAGACAGGAAACTCTCAAAGAGTTACATCTCATTAACCAACTGTTCAACATTTAGCCTGGGGACCACCTGGAGCCCTCTCAGGGACCACTGGTGGTCCCCAGACCACCTGTTGAAAACCCCTGCTATAGAGCATTGTCAGTGGTGTTTGTTTGTGTGTGTGTTTTACCGGTGGTGGTCGTTCAGGAATGGGTTCATTGCGGAGGGCCTGCAGGGCCTTCATAGCAGCGTTGTGCCGCGCCGCCTGGCGGGTCCGTCCCTCGCCAATAAACTCATGAGTCCCCACAGACAGCTGCACATAGAAGATCTTAGGAACAGGGTAATGGTACCTGGGTTGGACAACAGCCAGACATGGAGGGAGGGAGTGGGAGAGAGCAGGATGGGTGGGAGAAGGAGAGAGCGGGGGGGTGAGAGGGAGAGAAAGAGAAAAACAGTTAGGAGAAGAGGGAGCTTCCTCAGCTTCCAGAGTTACTTTAAAGGTAAGACAAAGTAGACAGAAGTCAAAATACTGTAGATATATAGTTATATATTTCTGCCCTTTTCCCCTCTACGTTGCTTCTACTTTGATGCTGCAGCTGTTTCTGTGCAGACAACTTGCTTCGCCCTGCAGACGGTCCAGAACTTTGTTGTTGTCAACAAATCATGAAAACAAAACATTTGTCGTGCTCAGGAAAGGAGGTGCTACTTTGTGAGGGGAGGGCGGTCGTGTGGAGTGAGGCAGCGTTTTAGCCAATCACAGCACAGCAGTCTCCAGTAGTTTCATAATGTGCCAATAGAGTGGAGGTGAGGTGGAGTTAGATTATGTTATTAAACAAAGCTGTTTACAAACACAGTGTTTGTACACCCTAAAGTTGCCTCTATTACCTTTAAAAGTCATATACTATAGGTCTGCGGCTCTGCGCCGTTCTGCCAGGCTGGATAGAAGTAGTGTGTAAGTTCAATCGCTGCAAAACAACATGCCCCCCCTGATAACAACACATGATGTATGTGAAGCGTCCAACCATGAGGAAAGAAAAGAAAAAGAGAACATGTAGGCTGGGGTTGTTGTTCCTTCCAGTATTTCCTACAGTTCAATCCTATGAGCGCAGATTTATCGCTGGCTTATTGTGGCGAAGGAAAAGAGATTCTGCGTGATTGTGTGTGTGTGTGTGTGTGTGTGTGTGTGTGTGTGTGTGTGTGTGTGTGTGTGTGTGTGTGTGTGTGTGTGTGTGTGTGTGTGTGTGTGTGTGTGTGTGTGTCTTCACTTGAGCACCGTGCGCAAACATTGCCGAACAAGTTATTAATGTTCACACGGGTCCCGAATTAAAAGCCGACCACTTCATCAGGGTCAATTACTTCACAATGGCTTCTTGGCCAGTCAGTTGACTGATGGCTCCCCATTGGTTCTCCCGAGACAGAACGAGGAACAAAGCACGGGGACATATATCCTCTCCTCTTTCTTCTCGCTCTGGACATAGATTCTGCTCTCTTTCTCTGTGCCCTGACAGAGCGGGACCAAGCTGTCAGGAACTGGTTCACTGGGCAGATTTAGGGGTCTGCAAGTCTGCATGTGACCCCACCCAACTAACCCACCCACCCCCCTCTCCTGCCTGGGCCAGGGAGGGAATTGGGCTTCACAGTTTAGGAGAAAGAAAGAGCTGTTTTTTTTAATAAAATTGACCCGTCCTCATTCCATCTTTGTCAATACCATATGTATAAATATATATCTTACATTCACACCCATTCAGATTCACAAGCGGACGGTTACCATAACAAGGAGCCGCAGAACAGAAACAATACTCAGAGAGCCAATGCTCTCTGAGCATTGGCTAATGTTTTCACGTTTGGTCAAGGCATGTTGCCTTTTAATGAGGAGGATGAAAATCAATAGTCAGCACCATGTGGCAGAGAGGCATCGTTTCACTGCATGCTGGGGGAAAATTAAAACAAGCTTCACAGAGGCCGCAGCTATCTCTTTCTCCGGCTATAAACACCGCAGCTATTCATTTGCAGCCATCCTAGAAGCTCATATTTGGCACGAGGGCTGCGGTGGTGGCAGCGATATGGGATTTGATAGCAGATTGAGTGCATGTGGGGATGTTGGATTCGGCGTACAGGCGCAAGCCACCGGGAGGGAATAATGAATAATGTTATGCAGCTGAATGTTGTGAGAAAGAAGGGAAGGCAAAAAAAAAACTATTTCTGCTCAAAGTAATAAAATCACAGTAATTTCGCCATGGCTGCAGAAATAGCAGCGATGATAACATGAAATAAATCAGATGCACAGTGAGTTGCTAAATATACACAAACGTCTGGTCCCTATCAGAATGTCATGTTTACTAAAGCTCTCTACCGGATCGGTTTATAAAAGGTGGATTTCACACAGCAGTCCTCACCTGACCCAAATATATTTGCAGATATGAAGAGGGTGGTTATGAAGTTAGTAATTAAACATAATATTATGACCGTGGACTGTCTAGGCGTTACACTCACTCGCATGAGTAGTGCTTTGTTCATTATTCTTTGTTATGACTGATGGATGGATGGCATTTCCAACTTAAATAAATGCTTCATGAGTGACAGGAGCTCTAGATGGGTCAGGATCAACTCATAGTTTTCATACTTTACCAGATACCATTCAAGTCTGACTGGAAAAGGTACCTTTCATTAGCCTTGGGTTCCAGCCTGTTTTGCCTGCGTTCTGTGAATGTGTTGGGTCATTCACTGGTCACTACTGAGTCCTTGTGGGTCTATTTGGTTTAATCTTACACTCTCAAGAGTTAAAATATTCATCATGTGAATTAGCCCAAGTCTACACAACTAGAGAATGTAGAAGATTAATGGTCATTTTGATCTTTATGTGACTGTTTTGGTTCCCAAATCCAGCCAGGAAAGCAAAAGTAATCCTTAGTTTTGGGGTCTGTGTGGCTAAAATGTCCTAAAATAGTGGTCCTTGGCTCAAATGCCAAATAAATATTGGGCCCTGGTGTCAAAAAGGTTGAAAACCAGTGCTTCATATAAAAAACGTTGGAGTTGCCTACCGTGCCATTCTTTCAGCCCACCTTAGTAGGTGGGCTGAAAGAATAGCGGCCCTGGGGCAGCTACTGCTGTTGCCCTGCAACGTACCCTTATCATTCACTCCACACACCCGTCAATGAGTACTATCGAATCTGATAGTAGTGATACTAGTGAATCAAGCTAGTTTAGTTTAATTACCACCACTTAACCCTTTCCCTACTGGTTTAATTAGGCTTATTTGCTCTACCAGACCACCTATTTTCACAATTTTAATCTATCAATTTAATCCCAATCAAATAAAAATTATCAGGAATAAATTGTATCCCATGGAAATCTCTAAATACCGGCACACTGCCGGCAAAACACTGTGTGTTTTCATCAACATGGAGGGCTTGAACGGTGTGTTTGTGTTTTTTATCATAAATATGTGAAATTAAGCCGTAATGACACATCGATTCTTGTGTTATGATCAGCGATGGACATATAGACTGCATGCGTGCACCTGACAGTTTTGTTAATTTCTAGGTCAGTGGGTTCCCTGCCATTAGACGATCATTCTAAAAACATACTAATCGGCTAAAATCAATAAGTTAAAGGAGAATTCCACACCAAAACACATTGGGCATCAATCTACCTTGATTCCTGTGACATAATACATATTGTTCTTGATTTTTGTCACAGATGCCCCATTTTCTACATCTCACCATGAGGTCAGTTGCAGGTGCAGCAGCTGTTGCAGTTGCGCCAATGCAGCTTGCCTGGTTGTCTTTATTCTAATGTGGGTATTCTGTAACTCCAAACTTATTTTTTTCACACATCACATTTTTATAGTATACTGATACTCACGCTTGAATTTTATGTCACTCTGGGGCTGTCTTTACATGTAATCTTAGAGGTAATCTATTCCTCCTCCTCTCCTCCCCTCTCTTTTGCCACTCTCCTCCCCTCTCCGCTGGCACCCATGCGACTCTCTTGTCGCATGGGTGCCAGCTGACTTTTTAAAAATCCTATAGTGGTCCAATTATCTTGTAGTATGTGCTTTGATGTGATGTGTGAAAAAAAAAACGTTTGGAGCTACTAAAATACCCACATTAGAATGAAGACAACTTGCGGCCATGCAAACTGCATTGGCGCAGCTGCAACCGCTGCAAGTGACCTCATGGTGAAATGTAGAAAATGGGGCATCGGTGACAAAAATCAAGGACATTATGAATCATGTCACAGCAATCAAGGTAGATTGATGGCCAATGTTTTGGTGTGGGTTAGGGTTAGCGATCTGTGCTTGCTTGGTGGTCGGTCCTCTCTTGGGGTATTCCGATGACGTAATGGTGACGTAAAATACTTTTATAATTAATGTCATAAGCATTAGCTCGCTCCACTCACGCAGATGTATTGACAGGCGAATCTATTGTATTGACCACAAGTTGAGAAACAACCCAGTAAATTACCTGGTGATGTCAGTTACAATGATATTACAGGCCGGGAACTCGGACCTCAAGGACTTCCAAAGAAACGGGAGTTTAGACATGGGAGAAGAACGGGATTGTTCAGGTTGAGTCACCATTATTATTCATCATTAAAGCCGTGTGTTTTTTGTGTGTGTGTGTGTGGGGGGGGGGGGGGGGGGGGGGTGTTCTTGGTGGTCTGTGTTGAGGTTTTCAACCGATTCGGTGGAAACAGCCTGCTGTGTTCTCACTGAGATTTTCACTCATTTCACCTTTGCCTTCCTAGTTCACGGCTGGAAAAATCTGATGATGATTTTGTGGTTTTGTCACAAAGTGTCGTTCCAAGTCACTCTTTCTTTCACCATCGCTGCACAATTGCAGATGAGACAAGTATATTTTCCATTTGACATGTCAAAAAATAATTATCTTCTCATTCTGCAAGAGAAATTCGAATTTCTTTTATCTCTTGGCGTCTCTATTCCCAAACTCGGTTTCATTATTGTTGTCTCATCTTGTCTTATTACCCTTGATTTAAAAGTGTAGTAGCCTAGTACAATATCCAAATATACGGTACATTTGGCCTGTACCATTTCACCATACAACAAATGACTGCATGGCAGAAATGAGTAGTTGTATTTGTCTGGGTTTTCATGCGGCCCTGTTGTAGGGTTTGCGATATAGGCAATGTTTGGGAGTATGTTTAAAGGAGCATTTAGTGATTATGGGAAAAATGGTCTGCCCTGCTAACAGAATATGCACAATTGCACATGCACACACTCGCAACAGTCCAACAGCACGCACAGTCGCACACCAAGGGCTGATTATTACTGTTAACTGAGCGATCGGTTCGCTGTTGTCGGTGGGCGGTTGTTGGACCACTTTTTAAGAACACCTTGGCTGATTTAGTTGATAATGTAATTGTGATGTAATTAAGATATATTTATTTTGTCATGATTATTATCTCCTGGAGGTGCCGGGGGATACATGCCCTCTGCTCGCTCACTCTGCTCGAGTACAAGAGCACAAGTAGGCCATGGGCAAGTAAGCCATGGCTAAGTTGGCACTCGTCAGAGTGTAGTTCTAAGTTTTAATCATCAGAACAGCAAAAATCTTAATGGATGAGCACAATAACATACTGTATATAAACCGCATATGTTTTAGGGGATTTTCGTCTCCATCAACAACACATAAGAACTAATCCTGATATCTGTCTGGTTGTAAAAACTTTGTTTGGACAGTATCTGAAGTGCTTCCTAAGGTTGAGACATTTTGCCGTAGGATTTGGCAAGGCGGCGTGCTAGCTACAGTGAGCAGAAACATAGACAATGTGAGAAGCACAAGACCTTCTGCTTTGTGTCCCAAAATGCCCTGCTCTACAGAGACTTTTAAAAGTGAGCAGTCTTTTCAACACATCTGTAAAACTGCCATTTCTCTTAACAAGCCCCCCTCCTCCCTCTTTCATCCTCTTTCTCTCCTCTTCCCTCCATCTCCTGCCCGGCCGGCTAAGAATGAGTCAGCATTTCACTCCCCAGCTATTCCGGTGGGCCCTTTGCCGGCCCACAAATAAAAAAAATAAAAAAGAGGGGGGGAGAAAAAACATATACTCCTCTCCCGCCTGTCCACGGGGGCCTTCCCAGGGCGGGGCCTGCCTAGGCCCTCGCACGTCAAGTGTGGCCCCGAGGTCTCAGAGGACATGCCAAGTGCAACATGGGCTCCGGCCAACAGGGCTGAGCAGGCCTGGGAGCAGCTGGGGCTGGAGCAACGCACTGGGTACAGGTGCAGAGGAGAGAGGGAGAGAGCGCCAGGCCTGTGGGAGACCCTACTCTACAACGTGGGAAAGTAGTGGCTTACACACATAGGATGCCGGCCCCGAGAATGAGCGAACACGAACACACACACACACACACACACAAAAGTAGGAAATCGAGGCCAATACAACAATCGGCACACAGGGAACTAGATCGGCCCATTCTGTACTATCAGTTATCATCATGATTTCTTTATTATGGAGCGAGAGATCTAGATCGGCACACACCTGGTGGCAAGGTGTGGACAATGGCAAGAAGCTTAGTGCGTGTGTGTGAATATGTGCGCGCGTCTGGGTCTGCCCCGTGTGTGTGTGTGTGTCTGCCCCCGTGTGTGTGTGTGTGTGTGTGTGTGTGTGTGTGTGTGTGTGTGTGTGTGTGTGTGTGTGTGTGTGTGTGTGTGTGTGTGTGTGTGTGTGGCTGGGGGGAGCAGTGTCGCAGCTCAATCAAAATGATAACTCATCAGTGACTAATGGAATCGACTTTAAAGGCGAATGCTTCCCTGCAGCTCTCTTTTAATGCAGGCCATATTGGCTGAGGCTACCATTTCATCTTAATCACTCAAAGACACACAGGCGTGCGCGCGCACACAGACACACATGCAAACACACACACATTCTGACATTCTAGAGTCATCCAGGCCACACACAGTCAAAGTCGAAAAGGACAGATACAAGAATTTCAGATGAGCGCTATGTCACAAAAGGATAGATCATTTTCAATCATGCTATTTTCTCCACTGGCATGGACAAACTATTTCCCTTTCATTTGCTTTTGAGCACAGCAAGTCTGTCTTGTAGAATTGCCATGTTTGATTAGTGTTTTGTTTAGCATCGCGTGGACTATTCTCAAAAAATAATTCTGCAAACAAATTTTCCTTGCTTGATGATCCATGCAAAGGAAGAAATTTTGCCAAAAACGATCTGTTGCATGCTGTAGTGTAGGAAACAAATGCACAATCAATTTTTCCAGCTTGAGGGAATTGTCAGTCAATAAAAAGATCCAGCCTAATTAACACGTGCCAGAAAGAATGTAATGCTCACAAAGCTGCTCTCACTTTTTGTTTTATAGGCTGGATTTCAATTTTGCATTAGCTTCACTCATATCTTGTTAAAGTGCCCTTCTTTTCAAATGGGTAGTCTGTGACAGAAGGTCACATAACTATCTTTGGCGGATAATCATTTGTTCACTGGAGCATTAATTAAGTAGGCAAGCATCCATATTCTTTCCTTGGACATGTAATGCACCTCAACAGTTTCAGGGCTTCAAATCATTTCTTGGATAAGTACCCAGACTGATTGTATCATTAGATTGTATCATTGTCTTTTGGAGCATACACCAAAGTATTTGCGCTTTTGATCCAATAGAAATCCCCATGAAAATAGTACAATGTTTTGTGGTCAAACAAGAAAAGGATTCCATAGTAGTGATCACCACAACAACCAAGGCAACTAGGGCTACATCTAACGATTATTTTCATAATCGATTCATCTGCCGATTATTTAACCGAAAGGCAACATTGCATGCCGTTGCATCCTGCAACGGCATGGCATGCTCTCCATTCATTCCAATTAATAAGGAATCATTCATATCCATTTGCACACTGCGTGATATGCAGTACATATTTTACAATAACATCAACCTGCCCCTCATTTCAATTTCTGTGTAGTAGATCGCCATAAGACTTAAAATGGATTCAAAACATGGATTAAACAATGAAAACATATCTTATGTAACTTGTTAATCACAGGGAATCTGTTCTACAATTAATCTACTTGTGTAACGCGAGGATAGGGGTCAAAGTCTTAATGTGACATTGGCATACAGTATATACTGTACTAATGGTCTGGTCCTGATCAGAGAAATGGTCACCGAAGTGTGAAACGTGCTGTAAAACTGCCGTAGCAATCCGTATGTGTGCAATTTAGGTTTTATGGTGTGAGTGTGATTATTCTCACAGCAGACCCATGAACAGTGTTTGTGCCAGGTTTGGTGTGGATCAGAGCAGTGGTGCAGTGTTGCCAACTGCCAAAATCCAAAATGCACTAGTGGCACTTCCAAAATGCACTAGAATGCGTGCAATTCTTCCACATTTTCTGTGTAGATTTTTGAAAATTAGGTAATTCATATATAATATTCATATATAATTCTATATATAATGTAAACATCTGAATGAGAATCTAAATAAAATCTAAACATCTAAATGAAATCAAATGGACCCTTAAGGGTCCATTTGGTTTCATTAAACACTTTCAAAGCAGGTTTTATTTCGCCCCAAATCACCAGCAAAAAACACTAGATTTTCCGCCAGGAGTATTTCCACTAATTTTGGTGCAAGGGGGAGCTGGAATAAAGCTAAATATAGCGACAAATGCGCCAAGTTGGCAACACTGCAGCGGTGCAACTTGACAATGTGCGTTAGCCTGGTTTGTACAACAATGTCATGGCCCCTCTAGCAGCTTACTACACAATTATCAAGTTGCACCACTCCTTCCGATCCACACCAAACCTGGCACATACACGCTTCACAGGTTCACTGTGAGAATCGTCACACCATAAAACCTAAATTGCACACGTAACCGGGGAACTACAGCAGTGTTATAGCACTCTTGACACTCCAGACAGGGATGCGTAACAGGGTCCCTGGTGTGTGTGACTGTTGTTGATGGCAGAACCCCTGAACCATTTGTGGCAGGTTTGTTGTGGATTGGTGCAATATTGTTCTGCTCAGATGTCCATTTATTATTTGTGATGCATGTCCACTGCCCGCTGTTTGGTCCATCAGCCACGTTAGGAAATGTTAAATTGCTATTATTTGATTGCATGTTGCATGTAATATGGATGGAATATAATGTATTTGGTTAAAAACCCTTTTGGGGGTACATGAAGAACAGTCCTATGGTAAATTGGTCATTTACCACCAACAGCTATACAGTTGTCATCGCTATTTGATGGTGTTAACACTTCTTTTTCAAGGGAAATTTTCATAATAAAAGGCACTAGTGTGCCAAGCAGATGAGGCAGATTTCCATTACCCCCCCATAATCTTCCATTACTACATCGCACTGTCACATCTGATCTCTCTCTAGAAGTGTTTACAGAAAAAACGACGAGATGCTTGACGAAATGAGGACAGAACATCAGCGTCTTGATCAAAACCATGGAGAATGCTGTGGATTCAGAGATGAGAGTAACGTCCGTTGGTTTGTAAACAAGGACATGTCAGTTTGTGCGCATGTGTGAAGCATGTCTATGATCGCTAGAAAAAAATACATAAATTGCAGTTCACCGTGTTAAAAATGTTAAGATTTAATATGCTCGACAAAGGAGGGGGGGGACAGGAGTCAGCAGTGTTGACAACTTGGTGCATTTGTCACTATATTTAGCTTTTTTCCAGAACCCCCTAGCGTCAAAATTAGTGAAAAACTCCTGGCGGAAAATCTGGTGCATTTTTGCTGGTGAGTTGGGGCGAAATTGGTTGACAGGCGGCAGAGAAAAAAAAACTCGTTTTTCACCATTTTTCCTCCTATGATAGAGTCCTCCTTCCTTCCTAGAAAGGACCATTGGTAACCAAATGGACCATTTTAGATCTGTAGCTCTTGAGATCAAAAAATGAAACCAAACGGATTGGGTCCATTTGGTTTCATTTTACTCTCTCAAGAGTTACATCATATTTAACCATCTGAATTACCAAATTTTCAAGAATCTACAGATTTAGAAAATGTAGAAGAATTTATATTTTGACCAACATTTTGTCAGTTATTTCTCCTAAATTAGGCTGAGAGACTAATCTCAACATCAACAATGCAGAATAAACAGTGGGCCCTGGTATGAAAATGGCTGAAACCCCACTGCTCTAGCGCATTCTAGTGCATTTTGGAAGTGCCACTAGTGCATTTTGGATTTTGGCGGTTGGCAACACTGGGAGTCATCCAGAGAGAGAGAGAGCAAGGTCCTGGGAGAAGATGGATGTCGCAGCAGGGCTGACTGGTAAACCTGCAGGGTAGAAGATCTCTCACTGGGACAGTCTCTTTTCAGACTGGGGCCAGGCAGGGCGCCACTCAGACACAACCACTAACAATACTGCTACAAACCCTGCCATCCCAGACTATTACCGTGTCTCTTTTTATGCGCAAGCGAGCGCATATGATCTTGCACGTGCGTGCGCACACGCACACGCACACACACACACACACACACACACACACACACACGCACGGTGCAAACAAAAGATGCTAGACACCAAAAAGCCGTGTATCACACTGACACATCTCTCTACAAAGATTTGTTTCCTTATGACAAATGGAATCTTGTACAGAGGCTTCTGTGTGTTGTTCTTACGTGCACAATGTCCACAGCTGTAATTGATTCATGGACAACAGATCCGCAAAATAAAAGAACACAAGACGACGACGACCAAGGCGAGCAGCAGTGACATCATATAATATGATAGGAATGAGTGAGTGTGTATCGCCTCCCCTTTTGTCTACCCGTAGACGCCTGCAGGCCACCAAGACTCCCACTGGCCACACACATGCACAGCACAAACACAAAACATTTACACATACTGAACCGCAAATCTATCATACTCACACACACAAGCACACACACATGCAGGCACACACACACACACAGGGCTCAGAGTCCTGTGTGGGGACGGGGCTTCGCAGAGGGTGACACAGATCTGGGAAAACAGAAAAGAAAAATCTTGGAAAGATTCATTCCTCCGCCAGCTGCATTTACTTCCGATCTACGGCATTTACAGTACATGTTTATCTTCTCCCTCCTTCAACTACACTCCACAATTAAACTACGACCCCTGCCTGCCTTCCATGCATATGATACACCCATGGCTGTTTTTTTTCCTGCTACTCAACAGGGTGGATTGGCAAAGGAGAGCATTGTACTATACATTTAATGCTAGTTCAGTGTGTTATCAACCTTTTCTCCATTGGAAATGCTCAAAGGTATTTGAGCAATGTGCACTTTCAAAGCAGGTTTTATTCGAATGATCAATCAATTGATCGTGTTCTCACCCAGACCAATGTAACTGCCATTCCGGTATATGGACATGACAATTTTTTTTTTAGAGCAACAGAATATATCTTTCAGTAAGCCCCTCCCCAAATGGGCATGGTCCGATCACAGCTAAGCATAACATGTTATAGCCCAACCCCTCCACCAATAGCTTTCCTATATGATAAAACATTGTTTTAAAAGATAAATGTCACACACATATTTTTCCACTGCATACGGCATGCCTTGTTGATGGATTTGGAAGAGGCTTTGAAGGTCTTGGTTCCAAAAATGAACCAGTATTTAATATGCAATGCACATTATATTTACACTGGAATGAATGAGCCGGTCTGGAAAGTGTCTTACCCTTGGGTGGACAGTACACTGCGGAGAGGGCAGGGCTTAATGCTAGGTCTATTACTATTAGGAGATGATTCAGTGGGGGGCAGGATTAGGCAAAAAAAAGTGTGTGTGGGAGTGTGTGCGTGTGCGTGCGCACGCGTTCTGCCAGAGTGAGGCCGGCAGCAGGGTTACAGTATAAGGACAAGACAGACAAGGATTCCTCACAAGAACAGAACTCTGGTCTAAAGCAAACACACTACCAGCAGACATGTGGTGCGTTTACAATCAGGGGCGGATCTAGGCATGGTCAAATGCCCTGACTGCCCCACCAAACATGATGGCATGGAAAACAACCCAAGATATTTCAAATTAAAGTGCTTATAATTTAAATGATTTGAAACACTACTATTGCTAATAACTAACCACACTTATCTCACCACTATCATCATTGAAAACAGAAAACTCTCCGAGTCAGACCTTTAGCTTTATGCGTGCAACTTCAACCACAACTGATGTTATTATTGATGCTTATACTTGACTAATATAAGTTCTCTAACAGAATGGTATGGGTGAGACTTCATCGCCCGGGGCGCGAAATGAAGTCGCACCCATACCATTTTCGCCTGCCCCCCCATTGGGAAATGTTACATCCGCCCTGTTTACAAGGCAGAAAGAGAACAAGAAATAAGTTAAGAACTTAACTTAATTTTTCAAATAGGGGCTATTTTTGTCTCATTTGTGCACTGATCCAAGGTGGACAATCAAGTGATTGATATTTAAGTAACTTGCAGCCTGAGCGCAGCCATCATGATCATTACAGCAGATGTTTTAAGTGGATAATCAGACATTATTTAATACATGACTGTGTGCCGAACTCAAAGAGCACAAGTGGGATTTTAACTGTTCTCCGCACCCGGCACAGAGCTACGTGCTCTAATCGATTACATTCTTTAATATTTTCATCCAATCATATTGGTAGCTGATAATTCCAGACTCCATACAAGAGATTGCAGTCAAACCAGCAAGTCTTCTACCCTGTCTAATTGTGTCGACATAGTGTAAATGAATCTATTATTGAGAGTGTAAAATGGACATCAAGAGGTAAAGATCTACTGTATATAGGGGTCCATTTGGTTACCACCTCTCCCATGATTTGGCTGGGTACCACCCTGTTTGAAAACCGCTGACCTAGTAGAGACATATCTTATGTACACTTTATAATTCAAACTTTTAACTGAAATAAAACAAAGGGTACAATAACCCTGTCTCCATCTGTTTCACATTCACATCATCTAGAATGCTCTTATCATCGTCTTTACAAACCCACAGCCAATTATCAAGCATGGCTGGGCAAAGCTCACAAGGGGGAGAAGAAAAAAGAAGTTTGAAAACATATTTTAATTAAATCGTCCATGTTGTGTGTGTGCTTTTTTATGTTTGTTATGGTTTCCAGTTTAAACATGAGATTAAAGCTCCCCTCACTTATCCATGCACTGTAATCATCTCTGTGTTGTTTCCCTCTATACCCATCTTCCAAGCCCTGCTCACGATAAAGCAATGCCTGCCTGATTTATAATAAGTGGCCGGCAAGTGGTACGCAATGCAAGTAGCAGATCTACTAGCTCAAGGGTGCATGGTGGCGCAGATGTCACTATTGACGCTGAGGACACTTTCAGTGTCCACTGAATTCCATGCATTGAATCTCTTGGGACAACATGCGTCAAAGTGCGTCAACATTGACGAATATCTTGGGACAACGCGTGTCAACATGTAACGACATATCACACCGCAGGGACACCGCTACTGTCACCGCTTGTCTTGACCCTTTGGTGAGATTTGGGCTTAAGTCTTGAGCAGTAAACAATCATTTTTAATCACACCATCACTAAATCCATACATTGACCCATCGATCCATCCATCTTCATCCGCTTATCCGAAGTCGGGTTGCGCGGGCAACAGTTCCACCAGAGAGTTCCACCTCCCTGTCCCGAGCGACATTAGCGATCTACACCCTGGGGGATCCCGAGGCGATCAAGGGCCAGAGTCGATGTAATCCCTCCATCTGGTCCTTGCTCTGCCCCGGGGTCTCCTCCCAGTGGGACATGCCTCGAGAATCTCCCTAGGGAGACGCTTAAGAGGCATCCTAACTATCACTAAATACATGTAAAAAAAAAATGTTCTCATCACAATATGTTCAAGTACAGCTATGCATGGCAACTTGAGGTACTATTATTAAATATTTTATCATGACTTTGCAAAAGAAGCTGAAATAGATAACATTAGAGGGGGCATCTTAGGGGGGCAAAATCAGTGGAAAAACATGGGTATTATTACTTCTACGATGTCAGCATCACGAAGGTACTGAAACACCAACCCACCTCAGACATCAACAACGTTATGAAAAATGTAAAATTGTCTGTGTAAAAATTACCCGTATTTAGTGTTCTAGGAGTTAACTGCCCGGCTGTGATAACGTGTTCCTTCCACGCACTACGTCCAAATCAGGGAAACTCTCCCCTGTCAGGTGAAAAGAAGTGGCCTGGACTCCTCATGCCATTGAAGTAAACATATGTCGTCAGTCCGTTGCTATCCCCAAGTTGGCAGAAGGAGCGCAGCACCCAGGATTACACTATAGCTTTTTCATACTTGATGCAAAAAAAAAGTTACAAAAGACGTGAATTAAAAAAAGAAAGGGAAAAAGATCACAAGCTCACACACTGGTGTGACCCAATGCACCAAAGTATAAAAAGCACTATTAATCACATAAGACTGCAGCCCCCCTTTGCTTGTGTAGGGAGTAATTCATTAGAAACGCAACACTAGCACCACAAAAGAATTACATCCAAAATCTAGAGCCGTTAATTGGCTTTACAGTATTGTAACTGACAGGCAAAATGCCACAGGGCACAAAAAAATGACTGATTTCTGGGCACCGAGATTACATTTATGATCGGTGAACGGTGCCAACTGGTTAAAGAGCCCCTAGAAAGCTGGACCACGTGAGGAAAAAAAAATAAGAAAGACGACCAGAGAACAGTCCATCCCTTTGATCTTATCGACAAAGGCGTTCACGCTCCGCATGCGGCATGAGACCGTCTGAAGCCTCGAGCAAAAGAACATCACATCACTGCGGATAAAACGAGACCAGGCAAAAGCACACCGTGTTCAATGACATGACATTCATACTTCATAGAGCTCAAAAACTTTCTTAACCTTTGTACTCTTCTGGTGCCAACTGTTTAGACTTGGCACAGATTATGGGGAACAACTGGCCGGTGACCAGGCTACATCAGACCCTGCCGGGCTGTCCTCATTACTGATATTATTACCTGCTGTTTAATCGCTTTCATTAGAAGGGAGCAAGTAGCGGCCTCGTCAACAACCCCGTACCCGGCAACTAATCGCAGTGGAATTTGTTTGCAGAAATATTATACATTTGGTTTGGACTAAAATGGGCCTGACTCTGCTTAAAAATTTATGGAGACCGAGTATATTAATGTGATGGAGGCTCAGTCTATTAAAATCCTATGCTTTGCTCTCTCTACACCTTTAAAGACAGGGCAACAACAACGATGCTGGATATTCACATAACGTGGAAAACCAGTATGTTGAGTATATTGTAATTTCATATATTATACCGTAGAATAAATATGCACATTATTTATAGATGGGGATTGTACCCGACATTCGATAATCTTGCGGTTGAGGGGTTTTTGTTTTGTCAGGACTCATACCCTGGTAAACTAACCCAACTTATCATCAATATTTCATCTCACTGTCAGACTGTGAGAGAGAGGTTTCTTATGCATCGCAAATATAACTGTTTTAGAAAGCTAGACAATTACTATGTACATTTATTGGGAAATATTTTACCCACAACTAACTCATTTCCTCCCGTCATGAAGTCATAATTCTTCATAACCATGAGAGCTAATGTTTTTAGATGTCTCATTAAAACATTTTTAAACCAACTGATAAAAGTTTTTTTTTTTTTTTTTTTATAATGCTGACTTATGCAAATACCTGAAGTCATCCCTTATCCGTTGCCCTACCTTTCTAAGAAATGTCAGGCCTATTCGCTTGTCAGAGATTTATCGCTTGGCCATAAAAGCTGTGTAGGGGGGTGAGTGAAGATCCTCAACAAAAAAAATCCCCAGAGTAAAAACTTGAAACAGAAATCAGGGTTATTCCACCAAATCCGACCGTTCCAGTAAAAGTTTCATCTGCTACACTGCTGTGTATCGGTAACTCTGACTCAGGAGAGTTAAAAGATAAGGCAGTTTATCCCTCTAGACTGGGTTGCGCAGGAGGGGGGGGATTCTTTTCACTGAAGCCCCCTTATCTCTGACTGACCCTGACATACATGGCACAGGATAAAGGAAGGAGCTTTTTATTTGATGTAATCAGCCTTGCTGCTGCCGCTGCTGCTGCTGCTGCTGCTGCTAGCACTGGAAGGAAGAGGAGAGCGATAGTGTTCTGGTGTCATTGAGTACCCCTCACTTTTTGCACACCGTCCAAAGCATTTGTTTATGCTGGACCAATGTTCCATTCCTGCCCCCCCACCTCCCCTTCCCCGCCACTCAATAAAACATTGCTTTATGAGTTTACACCCATTTGTAACAATTTGGACAGATATAGCTATATTCTGGCCCGGTGCCGTCGCAATTTATCTGAGTGAATGCATCTGATTCACTGATCTAAGAAGACACTGTGTCCCGCGTGATGATGAAGGAAAAAAGTAAAGTGCAATAAAATATTCTTCTCTGTGAACTGCAGTCTACATTAAAAATGTGAGCTTTGGCAGTCGGTCCCCTTTGGTCTGGGCAGTGGTGAACATGGGATGGAGATATCATACCCATAGAATGCTAAGTGGACAAAAGATGCATACAGCGCTACAGATTAAAGCTATATGAGATTCTTGAGCCCCACAGGCAAAAGGGTTATGAAAAAATAAACTTGAAGACAGATGGAAAGAGAAAGAAAGAGTGCGTGTAAAGAGAAACTCAGTGGACACCTAACACCTCTATAAAAGGTGGAGATGAGAGAAAACATTGAATATTGACATGTGCTCATGAACTGCTAGGCTGGAAAGTGGAAATGTACTGTGTAGTAGTAGATGACAGTGTACCGTATTTTCCGGACTATAAGGCGCACTTAAAAGCCTTTAATTTTCTCAAAAATCCACAGTGCGCCTTATAATCCAGTGCGCTTTATATATGGATTGTTTGACTGCAGGTGCTTCTATTCTGAGTTAACTGTAGTAGCTTCTATTCTCTGCGCCTTATAATCCAGTGCGCCTTATATATGAAAACAGTTTTAAAAGGTGCGCCTTATAATCCGTTGCGCCTTATAGTGCGCAAAAATACGGTACACAGTTTGTACACTGTCTTTGTACAGCAATCCTGCTATTCTCCGTTAGAATATATGCTTTCTCTAAGCATTGGTACAGTATATTGTTTTAAGGTGCATGCAGCATACACACCTTTAATAAATGTAATTGATTCTCAATAATTCTCCATCAATTTCTTTCCACAAGCATGCTGAGCTCAAACTGGTTGAGCAAGTACATGTGCACACTGTGCTGTTTATTTGGAATAATCCATGGGCAATGTAAAGGTATTTTGTATGGGGAGTGGTGGTGTTTTCACTCTATCGATATTGTATTATATCGATAGAGTGTATAGGGTGATAGAGTCGACATATCGATATTATATTGATGTATTATATCAATTCACCTATTGCCTGAGCGATAGGTGAATTGATTGAGAGCCAGCTATATGAATACAGGAACAAATGGCGGAAATTACTTGGTTAGTGTTTTATTGTTTGTATAATTGTCATTATTTTGAATTACTGTAATGTGTGTATATATATATATATATATATATATATATATATATATATATATATATATATATATATATCGTAATCGAATGAATTTGTTGTCAAATAATTTAGTCATCGATTAATTGAATGCGCAACTAATCACTGGAGCAATTTATCATGGCTGTTTTACCAAACCATAGTGGCGTCAGCCATCTCTCTTTCCTTACAAATCTGATGGTTGCATATGCACGTAGCAACTGCAAAGTAAAATATGTCACAATTATAGTCTCAAGAAAAAAATATATGGACTGAATACTGACCAAATTATCATTATTAAAATAACCATGGTTGAACTGTTCTCCTCAAGTGGATTAGCTTGTTTGCAGGGTGAGGTGTTACAGACTATGTCCATTTTGATATGGTCAAATAAGCTACTACATATTTGATGGGGCTCGAGACCCTGTTAAAAATGTATAATGCTGAAATTACTCTACTTAATTCAAATCAAATGCCAGTCAATGTGACAAAAGGATACTTAATGTGTCTTTGGTTAAGGAAAACATGATGCTCTCGATAAACAGAAGGGTCGCATGGGAGAACGAACTGTGCTGAGTTATGGCCCCGGATCTGGGTAAATATGGCTCCAACACTCAGTCATACGCAGAATAACAAAAGAGTTTGTTTTATTAGCCTGCGCATCCACGATTTGTCTTAAAACAACACTAGCCGCAATCTGGAACACATGTGGAACGTTAAACAAACATCCAATTGATGGGTTGATAAAGAGTAACCATTGAGAAGATGGACCCATGTGACGAATCCAACATCCCGCCTGCCCCCGCAACTGCTGTCTTTGTCACAAACGTAAACAGATGAACCGTAGCGGCACACTGATGTTGTCTGTACTGTGGGCTGTTAGTGACGCACGTTTCCAGGGCCGGCCCTCTCCGGCACGCTGTTCGGGGCGGAGAGAGGAACCCTGGGCCTCGTCTTCCTTTGTTTTTCGTAATGGGACGGTGGGACTACCCACGGCGCGGCGCGGCCTAGTCGGTATCACACCATTCATCACAGGAGGAAATGTCACACGGCAGAGCACCCCACCACCAACACCCAAGTCACTCATCCTGCTGTTATTCCTGCTGACATAATGTTACTGTCATAAACAAATGAGGTGGGTGGCTCTAACCACCCCTCCCCCTCCGAGATAGGAACAGCAGGGAATACTGGGAGTGCTGTGGACGATGTGGAGAACTTTAAAATGAGTCACCGGAATCAGGTGCTCCAATGACAACACAGGAGTCAGCGCCCCACCACTCCAACGGGGACTGATGTAACCGCATTTTTTACATCTTGATAATGTGAGTGTTTCCCTTAACTCGGAGATCACGCTTGTATTTGGATTGCATTTCCATGTGGCTGCTTTCAAAACAGATTCTTAAACAATGCTCTTCTCAGCATCCTACACAGGATTCAAAGTGCCATCCGTTTCCTCCTCGCTCGGGGAATCAACGAGGGGCAGGAGAATGGAGTGATCGAGCGATCGTACAAATGAAACCGCTGAGTGAAAGCAGGTGGGGGGTGGGGGGCTGGTCAGGAATTATGCACATGGCCTTCACCATAAATAAGATTCATGAAGACGGAGATGAATGAATGTTTCATATTATTGCCATATTCCTCATCAGAGCGCTTTTGAATCAATCAATACTGTTCTTGGCGGTGATTAGGGGGCTGATGAATCCGAGCAGGGCCGGCCTTTTAATGATAACATCCTCCATCAACATGACTCCAGATCACTCTTGTACATCATAACAGATGAGGACATGGGCATATGGACACCTTTCGCTTCCCTTCAGCACCATTAAGGAGAGCGATTGGGCACGTGGCCCGTCACTCCCCAGCCATGGAAGGTCATCAAAGAAGAAGAGAGCGCGATCCAGCGGGTCTCCCTTTTCATTTATGCAGAGCTCGTTGAGAGCGAAACGACAGGGGACCTTGCGAAAACGCCAGTAACCTTGGGATGATATAAGCAAGTCCGTCTATGGCTCTGCCGCGTTTCTGGCACAGCTTGCTCTCTCTCTCTCTCTCTGTCTGTCTTTCTTTCTTTCCTTTCCTTTCCTCCCTCCCTCCCTCCCTCCCTCCCTCTCGTTCTGCCTTGGTTCCCAACTTGAGGCAGGGGCGGATCTAGGCATGGGCATGGGGGGGCAATGCCCCCCTAAATACCCAGTCTGCCCCACCAGACACAATGCCATGCAAAACAACCCAAGATATTTCAAAATAAAGTGCTTATATTTAAAATGATTTGAAACACTACTATTGCTACTAACTAACTAACTACAGTTGTGGCGCCACTAAACCAACAGCATTTCATCATTGAAAACAGAAAACTCTCTGAGTCAGACCTTTAGCTTTATGCATGCTGCGTGTCTGTTGCAACTTCAACAACAACTGATGTTATTATTGATGCTTTACTTGCCTAATAAAAGTCCTGTAACCGAAAACGGTAGTGGTGCGGCTTCATCGCCCATGTTGCGAAGCTACACGGGCGCCCCCATACCATCACCGGTTACATACCATTTTCGGTTACATTTTCTCTTGCCCCCCCCAAATGGGACATGTTTCATCCGCCCCTGACTTGAGGTGATATAAGCCTCTGCAGCAAAGTGATGTAAGCACTAAGCAAACAATATGGACCCCAAGTGAGGTGCGCTGATGCCTGTCAGCCGCGTAGAGGCGCTCATCGACGTGACAGGTTGACATTGATGGACAGAACGCACTGAGGAAAAACAAGATTTCGCTCTTTTCTCCTCAAAGGGCGTTTGTCTCTCATCGTATGTTTGTTCTTGCATGGATCAAATAGTGGGAAGATGCAAGCCAGATGCTGCTGGTGCTGTCCACTAACAAAGCTCACCTACCCGGAAACAAGACACAGCTGCAGTGTGATTGAACTCACTCAGTCAGCCTCGCTCTCACACACACACAGGCACTCACACAGGCATGCAAGCACACGCACGCACACACGCACACACACACGCACACACACACGCACACACATTACTTATTAATTTTTTCATTATTTTATTTATTTATTTATTTTTTAAGTAATACATTGTATTACTGTCTGGGCAAGAATAATATATGCATATTATTCAATATTTAGTATCATTATTAATTAAATATTGCTTAGACCAGTCAGTGACAATAAAGCAAGGCCACTTGGCTGCCTGGCCAAATCACGAAATGAAATCACGACTGAGAAAAAAAAGAGGGCAAACACCAAACCTGAGAACTAATAGACAGCGACTTTGCCATCAACCATTTGGAATCCAAAAGCACACCTTTCAGCGTTTGTAGCCTACTCATCTGGCAGGGGGGACGACACATCTTGCCTGACCAAAACTTCACTCCTGAAGACACTACTGGCATAGATCTACCTCATCCTACTCAGCTATGAAAGAATTCATGGAAGCCAATAGATAATTTGATGACAACTTATAGAAAATGATTAATCATTTAACTTTTGTTGTCGGATAATTAAATGTCGCAACCAGACAGATTGACAGAAAGTAATATAGAAAGTAATGCAGAAATATTGAAAGTAATGTATTATATGTTACAGATTTTTATTAATATTATATTACATGTTACTGCATTTTGGTAATATATTACTCTATGTTACCAGTAAGTTACGCAGTGCATATTAGCCAACACTGGTGTTTTGCCCCATGTTGATGCCATGAAGGACTGCTACAAAGTGTACTGCGGTAAAAAATGCCTATGCACCTGCATAGGAATTCACATTTCATAATTTTCTTGTTACAAAATGGGTGCTCACTCACCTTACACAAGCACTTATATGAGCTTTGATTATGAAAGAAATGAGCATATGCTGCCACCTGGAGGGTATTAATGAAACTAACAGCATGAACTGTATGATGGGTGAGACAACTGGACGCCAAGGGACGTGCACACATAGCAAACTGGGTTTTCTGACCCTGCTCTTTTACCCGTTCGAAAAACAACTGCCCTTTCCGGCATACATCATTTACTATGATGAAAGAAGAAGTGCAAAATGCCACTCAGTCATTTCCATGCCTGCATTCAAAGTGTCCTGAACATGAACGCAGCATTTCTCCACTAGCTAAAGGGTTCTGGGTTGCACCCCCAAAATAGCAGATCTACAAGCTCATAGCTAAAGGGTTCTGGGTTGCACCCCCAAAATAGCAGATCTACAAGCTCCTGCCCTGAAAGTAGCAGCTCTTGTGAGCTTGCCTTGTGTATCTGCAATCTTCATTATTTTGGACCAAATGTGCCCTTTTATGGGATTTCAGGACGGCCTCAGCCGGCCTTGACTCGTTTTCACACCTTTCCTCTATGATATAATATTTACACCACTAGTACTGTACTATAAAATACGACACAATATGTATATAGAGGGTCACACACCTCATATACAGTGGTCAGGATAAATTCACACCTGTTTTTGTCTTTGTGATGGATCTCTCCTCTATAGAGCCTATTAAAATGACCTCCCACCATGCAAGGTAGACCTACCTGGATGTTTGTGTGTGTGTGTGTGTGTGTGTGTGTGTGTGTGTGTGTGTGTGTGTGTGTGTGTGTGTGTGTGTGTGTGTGTGTGTGTGTGTGTGTGCATGCGTGTACGTGTGTCAGCACATGGCCTAGCATAAATAAAGCAAAGGCGCCATCTTCTCTGCACATTCCTTCACCAGGGGTAGAAAGGGGATCATTAATCGGAACTGTGTGGCGTTTTTATGGCGTTTTGGAAATAGCTGGGTGGGTTCTGGTAATGCAGGAAAGAGGTGGGTGGATGGTGTGTGTGTGTGTGTGTGTGTGTGTGTGTGTGTGTGTGTGTGTGTGTGTGTGTGTGTGTGTGTGTGTGTGTGTGTGTGTGTGTGTGTGTGTGTGTGTGTGCGCTTGTGTTTGGAGGGGCGGTAGTAGACAGAGATGGAGCGTGATGGGACCCCGCAAGGGCACCACATTCATTTGTTTAGAAAACATATGGAGGGACTGGGGGGGCACATACACACACACACACACACACACACACACACACACACACGTCTGACACGCAACAGACAGCACATCTGGGTCAGTGGGATCAAAGAGACCACTGCCGCTTTTTAAAGCATCAAAAGACAATGACATGCGCTATGAGTACAGGACCAGAGATCATGAATTACATCAAAGTCTGAATGGACAAGAGAGGATGTTCAGGATGTTCATCCTCTCGGTCCATTCAAGACTTTGATGAAATTCACATTTATGTGAGTTCCAATATTAGAACACGCAGTGGTTTGGAGTTATGGACTCATTAAAAGGACATATCCTCTGCCGTAATGAAAGAGATATTTCTAAATGCAACTGTTCAAAACAATATATAGAGACCTCTTGAAGCTTCAAAGATGATCTTGCACTACACCAATAATAAACCCATATAATGCAATTGTCAACTGTCAAAACTTTTGTAGTTACACAAATGTGTGGCTCCCCATTTCTGTTTGTGGTTATTAAGACACCAAAAAATTGGACATATAGAGGAGATGTTAGTAAGCTCTTCAAAAAGAAAAATAACATTATGGCCATAATGTTACAAACACCTCACTGTACATAATTGTTCATAGTAGGGACGCCACTAACGGTTAATTTCCCAGCAAGTTACCCATCGTCACTATCCAGTTATTTTTTTTACCCCACATGTAATATGCATGTAGACTCTACATTATCGGTGGTAGACGAATGGTATTCATTTATGGATGCTCCTTACAAAAGACTGACCCAAAAAGATATATAAAGATCATATTTAACAATACAAATAAATAGTAAAGTAAGCTTGATCATCAATAAATAACGCGTCATGATCTGCACGCATGGATATGTGAGTACTAAACACCACTGTCCTCACCTTTGGTTGAACATCCCTCGGAAGTTGTAGTTGGCTCTGTAGTTGGGCACGGGCTTGGGGTCCAAGGGCCTGTAGATGGCTGGTTCCCCTCTCTTCATGGCCAGACCATTCAGCTCTACTGTGGGAGTTATACTGCCTGGGTGCACAACACAGAGGACATTTTGAGATTAAGTACAAATTATTACATAATAATCTTCTGATGTAATTGTCAGAATCATGTGTATTCTTTTATTCATTCATATTCATCTGTTGTAAAACGGTCAAAATGTATATGAAATTGTAGTAGCTCGACAAGCTATCCAATGGCAGTGCACCGATATGGGAAATCTGGACAGGAGGATTATCTAACAGGCACGTTGGGCCCAGGCCCGGGGGGCCCTGAGCTTGAATGTCTGCGTGATCGCTAAAAGGACAAAAGGGCAATAAAATAATCCCAAAAGTCTAAATTTAAACAGTTTGCATTTATTTTGCTTAGTTATTTTGGCTATTTATTATTTTTAAGCATTCCCTTGCTGTAAATCCCACTGAAATGCAAGTGAATATTGCGGGCCGATATGACATAGTTGATATGCGTGTGTGTAGACATTATGGGATACAATGGGAAGAAAAATGCTTCTGTGTGTGTGGGGGGTGGGGGGGCTTTGGCTGGTGGCGGCCCTGGGGCCCATAATTTCTAGATCAGTCGATGGTTCTGGATTAATAAAATAGCAATTTGCCACTCGATATTTTCTGACTGTATTTTTGTTTTCGTACTTGCTATTCATTCCCTTTTAGTGCTGGTGCATGTTTATAATAGGAATCTGCAGCTAGGTAAGCTGCAAACACCCAACACACTTGTTAAGTCAATGTTATTCCCTGTTGTCCATTTCCAGTGTGGGCGTTATGTTATGTGCTGTGCCTTTAAGGGGAAGGAAGGGCCAGAAGACTGAACCGGAAGTCACCTCATTTTGGGTCAGTTGTGTTTGTGTATAGCACAGTTCCGGTAATAAAACGCATGTTGATCAAGAACAGTTGTTTTTATTCGAGTAACACACTAACATACAGCAGACAGATCAATATTGATGCATGACAGCAAAAGATAAACATCGGCTACTGCCACTGGTGAATGTCAACTTATCTGCAGATATGCAAATAGCTGCCAACGAGGCAAATATCATCCCATACTGATATATGGTGGTCGATGTTGTGCGTTGTTAGGTTATAGATCTGTTATGCTGTATGTATGCAGTATATTATCTGCACAATACGTCATTATCGGCATCAATAAATCATACATGACTCTAAATAATAGACCTAAATAGAGTTAAATACAGCAATATGAAATTGAGCTGGACTATGTTAGTGAATTCATAAATCATACTACAGTCAAGGCTACGAAACAGCTTGCATGGAGTATTATGGTATTTGGAAACAAAGATGCAAGTGTATCTCCCAAAACATTTAGTAAATAAAAGCAATAAATCCAACAGCTGCAAATCTTTAATAAAACAGCAGGCATCTATTTTTCAGCTGCTCCAAAACTCCAACAAATATACACTCCAATGTAAATAATGGAAGCTGCACAGCACAATATCAGTGCACCAATTAACTTGTCAAAGCTGAACTGCACAAGCTGAACAATTGCTGCCATGTAAAGAGATATTCTCCTAAGACGAAACACTGCTCAAGTTCCCCCTGCTACTTGACTGTGCCTGACAGCCTGTCTTGCTTACCTAGGAGCTCCTTTGATGTTGTGTACCGTTATCATAGGGCTGTCGTCTAAATCACATTAAACTCTACTACGCTACTAGACCCTTTACTATGGCACCGGCACAGGCGGTGGGGGGAGTCCAAGCAAAGGTTGATTACGCTAAATTGTACAGAGATTTAAACCACAAGTCTGCATGTTATAGTCTACTGGGACGGTCCCTATCAGCTTCACTCCAATCTACGGGTATGTGTATTAGCAGATAGCAGCAACTACATCTGGACCATACCTGGGCATTATGCGGCCCAGGGGCCAAATGCGGCCCTTTGGCCGACCCTGACCGGCCCGGGGACCACCAGTGGTCCTGCGGAGAGTTCCAGTTAAATACTGGAAAGTTGTTTAACCAGATGTAACTCTTTGAGAGCGTAAACATGAAACCAAATGGACCCTTGCGGGTCCATTTGGTTTCATGTTTACGCTCTCAAGAGTTAAAATAGTCATCATGTGAATCAGCTCAAGTCTACACAACTAGAGAATGTAAAAGAATAGTCTTTTTTTATGTTATCCTGTTTTGTTTGTAAAATCCAGGCTGGTATTGTGGACAAAAACAAAAGAAATCTTTAGTTTTGAGGTTTGTGGGGCTAAAATGTAATCAAATAGTGGTCCTCTGTGGCTCAAATACTGAATAAATAGTGGTGCCCTGGTGTCAAAATGCTTGGTCTTACTTTTATCTTGAAATTAAATTAATGTTATGCAGACTTTAGTTCAGCCTTTAGTCTTGGCCCTCCACAATATTTTC
The DNA here is from genome assembly GCA_039105355.1 of Benthosema pterotum. Classification (NCBI taxonomy): domain Eukaryota; kingdom Metazoa; phylum Chordata; class Actinopteri; order Myctophiformes; family Myctophidae; genus Benthosema; species Benthosema pterotum. The sequence goes on from CM076982.1 coordinate 19,472,682, forward strand.
TGCATCTCATTTGGCCCCTTGGGAAAAATAATTGCCCACTCCTGAATTCTGGACGTACGAAAGAAAGACGCCGGTGTAGAAGGCACGAATGAGCTGGCCAGATGTATTGAAAACCGAGATGACTGGAGAGAGCGCCGCTGGAGGCAGGGCTCAACGATGGAGAGAGTCGTCTCTATCCAAACAAGCCATGCCATGTCTTCATGGGCCAGTCATGCTTGTCATATTAAAGCCCCCTTTGTGTACTGAACGCATTTTAGTGTTCAAAGCATTATGTTACACTTAGCTATTGAGTGGCGCGCTCACAGCGTGCCACCGAGTGGCGCGCTGTGGGCTTGTAGCTCTGATATTTTTTTCAAAAAAAAAAAAAAAAAAGTAAAAATTTGATGCAAATCTTTGAATATATATTCTTTCGGAAGAAAATATTTTGAACTAAAATCTTTGCTTCTGGGGGATCCCTACAACAACATGTTTTCAACATGTTTTTTGCGGGGGGTCCGCAGCCAAATATAGATAATTCTGGTGGTCCTTGGCATGAAATATGTTGAGCATCACCGACACAGGAACATTGATTTTTCAGAAAAACTAGAATCTGTCAGAACCTAGCATCAGAAACAGAAACTAGAAACTAGTGAGAAACTAGAAGCAGGTTTCTTAGATTTGCGCATCATTTTCACATTTTTTTTTTTTTAAATATCAGATCTGAAAGCTCATATCGCGCCACCGCGATATGCTTTGAACACCAAAACGCGTTCAGTACACAAAGGGTTAAAGCCCCCTCCAGCACATTGCTCTGCTGTTTAATGTTGTGTTGCCGTTTAATGTTGGGATGCCGTTTGCAGAGAAAATTAGTAAATAGAAAAATAATTGAGTGGAGCGGGGCTATAAGTACTGTAGAACGGGAGTTGCTGATTGTCGGTATGAACTGGTAACAAACTGAGTTGGCGCTACCCTGGATCGAACCCATGAACTTGGGGTTTCAAAGGCGAGAGCTACCCGGACACTATGACCTATGAAACAAAAACACGACAATAACTAATAACAAAGGGACGATGCAGTAGGGTCAGGGCTCACTTGATAATCTCAAAAGAAGCCCAAGGGCTACTGTGTTAAGTGATCAGATGAGTGACCAGCATTTTCAGATTTTATTAGGAAGGTAAAGCAGTAACCATTATAGTTCATTACAGTTCATTATCAACTGACTCAGATGCTGCTAAGCCCACAGATCAATTACGATAAATAAGATATGGTACAGTATATGGCTGTAGATCACAACACTGACCTCCATAGCCATATATGGTGAAGTTCACTAAGATCTGCATATAACGGAGCTACTCAAAAGAGTATGACTAAATCTGAAATCACTGTAATGGTGGGTGGTGTCGACGCACTTATTTCAGTACCTGGATTGCTGTTGATATCCACTCTGGGGGAGCGTGGTGCTGGTCTGGGGAGGACACTCTCTTCCAGAGCTTTGGAGGCCGTGGTGTGCTGGGCCTTTTTGATGCTGGTTCCCTCTGCCTCCCACACCTGCTCCCCAAGAGACAACTGCACTGTGAAGATCTGCAACAGTGACACCCACAGGCAGAGAGACGTTACTACTACTCAGGCCGCCTGCAAGCCATTTGGCTTAAGTCTAGTGTGGTTGTCAAAATGAACAGTAACCAGTTACCCCTAATTAAATAGATTATCTTTTATTAAAGGCAATGATCAATTATTTATAATAATCAATTACATAGATTTTTGATACTTTGATTAACCCCTATATCATTGAATGACAGATTTGTTCGATTAACCCCTATGATGAAATATCTGTCTCAACAGACTTATCAATGTGGTCATAAAAAACTAAACACAATGAAAATAGCTTCACATAGATTTTTGATATTATAAAAAACACTTTAAATTGATAAAATAATCAATAAGGTAATAAAAGTAACAAGGGTATGACCATTGCCCATGCATAAAGTGAATGCCTCCAGTGGTTGCCACCAATCGTGTGTGAATGTGGGAAGTGGGGATGCTGGCGTTGACTGTTCGCCGCTCTACCAATGTATGAATGAATGGACCATTGTAAAGCACTTTGAGTATACACATAGTGCATAGAAAAGCGCTATAAAAATGCAATCCATTATTATTATTATTAGTGAGTGAGTGAGTTTAAATGTGATCAAGTAAAACTTTTCTGTTTGCATGTATGGGCTGTCATGGCCAGAACGTCATTTTTTGCTGTGTTCCCCCATAATTTCTGGGTTTGATGATGTCACACGCGTCAAAGCATTTATTATTCTTATCTGCAATTGTTTTTTTGGGACAATGCCATCTTCCATCAGCTATTTAAGGCTATATACATTTCTGCTACTCCATGAAGTTAAATTATACAAAAGACTATTAATTAAGTTCCACCCTTTGGTTATAAGTATAAATACAATTTGATCTTCACACATACATCTTCTCAACCAGTAGTGGTCCTCCTACCTGATGACAGATTCTAGATGGCTCAACAGAGGAGCTACCTTGGTTAGTTGTGTTGTAATAACACAGTTCAGTAAGTATTAGTAAGTATTCATACAACAGCATTTCTGTCAGGCGGGATGCCTGATGACAAGAAATTACATTTTTCCATTGTCCACCTGTGTGTGTCTGGGAAAAGCTAGATGCGTATAGAATTATCAAACATTAAACAACACAATACAAAAGATAGGTGTTGTCTGTCAGCTGATTGCTAGGCCATCCTGAACCGAAAAGCCATTGTGGCAATTACCGATTTGGTGCCTATTTTGCTGCCCGGATCAACAATCTCAGAGTCCAGGGATGACCATAGAAGACCTGCCATCTGGGGTTGACAGCAGCATTGTCTGGATGTGCATTGGGGCAGCTATTTTGAGTAATTGATGACTCAATTATGCTGTGAGACTCTGCATTTATCTCGGTGTTAGTAGGTGCTACACTTTATACAACGCAATTATGTTAGTTGTTTAGTCTAATGTACTTAGTTAAGGTTTGCGTTTTTGTTGTGATTTTTATTTTGTGTTGGAAAGGTAGGTAGGTCCTCTGCAGGTCACTCTGGATGGCTTCATATCATTTCAGATAAGGACAACATTGTTTTTATTTGTCCCAAATAAAGCATACAAGTATGATTTCCAGGCTTCACACCTTAGCATGTGCAGGTCCTCTCTCATTGAGGAGCTTGTACTGTGGTTGGATCCTATTGAAACGGGCTAACTCATTCACCAAACACATGGGAGTTTTCTCTTTAGGGTTTGCCATGTTCTCCTGGGGTGGGCCTGAAAAAAGAACACAAAACAGAACATGTGAGATATTCTGCTGTCTATCCAAAATAGATGGACTTATGATCATTATTTGATAATCTTTGACTGACTCCCTTTAAATGTTGACCTTTTATTGTCATTTCACTTCGTTTTAGGCACACATAAACTTGTCATCTTTTTTAATCGGTTTGTTTTATCCTGTGAATTTGCATAATGTTGTCATATACCAGCAATCAGTCTACCTGGCCTCTACATATTGCAGTGGTAGGGTCCAGGACTCTCAGGGAACCTTAGGGGGTGGTCTAAATGGTTACATTTGGGTCCTTGAAAATAGGGACTTTAAGCTGTAGGACGGCGAGCCTCTAGTACGGCAACAGGAACTCAATCCGTGCTCGATAAATAAACCTGCTTGCCGTAGCAGCCGTTCCTACTACGGCAGAACGTACACTCTAACGTAGTGTCGACAACGCCTGTTTGACACATGCTGCGTGGACGTGTCACCATGGTAACCAGTCGCCGTTGCGGATCGCTGTGTGCTTAATGATTTTGACAGCTACGGTGATTGCGTCATAGCAGCCGCACTTCCTGTACGGGTTGCCGTTCTGAAAATTGGGGAGCTTAAAGTCTCTAATGTCTGAGAATAATGTATTGTAATGATGTGTTCTACATCTGTTCTGTGCAGTTTCAACCTACTACCTGAACTTATTGCATTGAAGTGTACCTGGTGGGGAGGCAGACACAGGGGCGTCCCCATATCCGACTGAAGGAGCAGGGCAGCCGGGCGTGGGGGCCGGGCCTGTGCCATTGACAGAGGGCTGCAGACCCAGGGATCCTGGACTGGCCATGGCCGTGGGGGCCACTCCGGGGGAGAGGCCAGGACCAGCCAGGGGTGCTGAGGTCTGCACTTTCACTTGAGCCATGCTCTATTCCTGGAAGCAGAGAGAACAATTACATTTTCTATAGCTTGTTAGATTAGAAACAAGTCTAATGATCTGACAGCAGTGACACAGAGACTAGTAAAATACTCTCAAGAGAACCCCTTAAAATTGGCACATAGCAATAGAAACTGCATAAATAAAATAGGCAGCTAATGAAACAAAAAGACCAGTCAACATCTTGAATGTTTAAGTACAAATGTTAACGGAGGGCTTTTAGGACAAAATGGCCCCTGTCAATAGAAGTATTTGTTTAACCATGAAAGAAATTCACATACTGATCTACTGGCAGTGAATGCACCCAAACAATGAACCTTTGAAGGAGCTTTCCTCATCTTAATGCTGATGCAGTGTGTGAAAGCAGACAGGGGTTCCAAGAAAGTAAAGTTGTTCCCATCAGTTAAAACAAAAAGATATGGAAGTGCTACTGAAGGTTGGTGACTCTTAGATGGGTGCTCTTTGGTGATTCAGGTGAGATCATAGACAGGAATGGGTCTTCTTCTTAGAGTTTTGTACTGCTTAATTCCCAAAGGTATGAATTGCCTTTGGAACAAGGCAACTGAAAATCACCAACACATTTCGACTAAACACACAAGGTCTGCATCAGGGCCTATCTCAGTTTTTCAGGCCGAGTACGTCAATTGTGTGATTTATGCTTGTAGATCGGTTGTTTCGGGCGATTTATGGCAGTGTTGGGTCAGACTTGCCCGTGTTGCATTTGTTCAGCCTAGTGTCAATTGGATGTTTTGGCACTCAGGTCAAAGTATCAGAGCTGATTCTGAGTACCGACTCCGAGTACAGGTACTTGCGGGTGATGTTGGCCTAGGTAACAGATACCAGTATCGGATTCGGTAACGGAACAACCAAAAAGAACACCCCACAGCCTTGCCGAGAGCCCAAGAATCCTTCCTAGTTTATTTTCATTCAAAAAGGTTTTTGTTTTGCCTCTTTTAATATTTTGGTCATTTCTGACATGGCATATTGGTTATTTAGCCATGAAGAAATCAAAGGACTGACTAGTTGGCACTTGGCAGCATAATTGTACTGCAGAACATGACTTTTGCAGGCATGTTTATTTGTTTTTGTTTATTTGATGAACATTTGAACTGGAGCTATTCTAAGTTAAGGTAGGTTGCACATGCATCAATACTGAAATGCTTGTAATACTCAAAGACATTTTGTATCTGAAATACAACATTACAACTAACAGTATCCAAATTATACCAATATCCTGTGGTTCCCACAGACCTCAAAATGATCATGCTCAAAGAATGGAGAGACAGAGAACGAGCATGTTTATTTACCCTGGCCGAAGCGCATGCATTACTATGACATCAACGGTGCATGTCACTGACAAGATGGCAGTCTGGCAGTCTGCATAATGTCCATGTATGCATCAGCATCATGCATGCATGCAGTAAGTGCACCTGAGGTTGCCCAGGACAGCGACATTCTAAAAGCCTCCTATACTTTTATATCAGTAGCTGAAAGTGTAGACAGTTCTTCACAGCAAGATCGTATATCGACCCTGCTAGCCAGATGATGATGAGAATTATGGTACATTTCAAGCAACAACTAATATAAAGACTGTTAACTGTGAGTGGGACGACACCATAAATCATTTCTACAATAGGGCTCACCATGTACATTTCATCAAAACATTTAGACATACAAATGTTCGCTCCTGTATAGTCAAAAGCAGAAAATCATAGTGGAGGTAAAAATGGAACAGAAAAAGGGGGTGGGTGGGGGAACCAGATTTTACAGAGGCCTGTTTCAAATTGTAGACATCCGTAGGTGCCCTTTGAGTGTTTTTTGAAGGTGTCTTGAAGGGATCTTTGCATGTCTTCATGACTGTCGGTAGGGTGTTCCACATTTTACTGGCATAGGAGCCAAATTCAGTCTCGTTTGTGCCAAATCTGGGTTGCACATGGTTTGTTGAACTCCCTCTGGTGTTGTGGGAGTGAACTTCGATGACATTAAGGAAGTATTTAGACAGGTACATGGGTAACTTTGTAGTGTACTCTGTCAGGCTGTCAACCCTAAGCCATCCCAATCAAAGTGGGCAGGGAGGGGGGGGGTGCTGCCTTGATGATGATGATGATGATGATGATGATGATGATAGTCGATTCCCTTCAATTATGAATGCGACTATGCGAGTGATATGAAGACATGATATGAACATTGCCAGTTTGGCTACAGGAAGGAGAGAAGCAAACCATTTTATGATAACCTACAGTCTGGTTGCAGAGCTGCACACAGCAGCTTTAGCATCCAGGCTGCAGCTACCTAACCTAACCCCGTTAGCAAACCAGCTAACGTTCATCATTATCATCCATTCCCTTTTTCCCCCTCTTTGCTGCAAATGTCAGCTTCCAAAATCAACACTAAAGCGAGCAGCGGGTCACTGCCACAGCCCCGTGAGAGACTCTTGATGACACAAATGCATACGAATAGACTATTCTCGTCGCCCACATCCATCCATCCATCTATCTATCCCCAGTTTATTATTTATCCCCCCGGTTAAAACTCAACATCATGGCTGACCGACCGGCCTGAGCAGCAGCAAGCAAACCCCCCTGGCTGGCTGCTGCTGCCGGGCTCGCATCTCTCCACAACGGCCCCCTTTCGACCGCCACGACACGCACAGAAACGCGACAGAGTGCACGCTAGTCTATAAGCACGACGACACGACAGGGGACAAACATTTTTGGGTATAATTTTACCTTTTGTCCAGGGCCAGACCCCAGTTACACCTCCAACATTGGCAAACACTAAAGAGAACTGGATGGCAGGGACGTGCACGCATAGACATCAAAGGGGGCTTCAGTTCAGCAGCCCCTTCCCCTTTCCCCCCCGTCTGTAAAACAACTGCCCTTTCCAGGCCACGAATTTTTTGTTGAATGAATGCAAATTTTCAACCTTTTTCATACCAGGGCCCACTATTTATTCAGCATTTGAGCACACGGACTACCATTGATTCCCCAAACTAAAGATTTCTTTTGTGTTTTGACCAGAATACCAGGCTGGATTTTCAGGAACAAAACAGGCAAACATGCAGATCAAAATAACCATTAATCTTCTACATTTTCTAGTCGTGTGTAAACTTTGGCTAATTCAGATGGTGAATATTTTAACTCTTGAGAGTGTAAACATGAAAACAAATGGACCTGCAAGGGTCCACGTGGTTTCTTTTTCCCATCTGGTTAACTTTCCATTTTAGCTGGAGCCTGGGGACGACCTGGAATCCTCCTGTTGAAAAAACCCTGATATAGGCTATTAGCCTATTCTATGACACGGAAATGCCTTTCCATGCCATATTGCCAAGCAGGAGAATTGCTTTTTCCCCAAAGTGTCTTGAACTCGAACGCAGTATTATGTAGTGAACAAATTTGTTTAAAACCTGCATAGTTTAAAAAGGCAAAGAAGTTAAGGGACACGGGGTTTAGCGGTGACGAAAATCTAGCCCAAACTGTTTTTGCAATTTTGGTCCCAAAGTCCTATGGGATTTCAGACCCCTGCCTCCTCTACCACTCTATGCACGTCCCTGAACTGGATGGAGGTAGGAACAGACCAACGTTATCGTTATTCTGGGGTTAATTGCATAAAACAAACTAAAGTGCCCCCGTTTAATTGGGGAATTGTTACTAATAATCGCACTGGCTTCCGTTTTAGTTAACATTTATTTTCTTGGGCGGATTTCGTGCACTTTGTTGTCGTGTTCCTTCGTCGTTGTGTTGAATTGGCGTTCACCTGAAGGTTACCCGTCCACATGAGCAGAATGGATCAGTCTTCTTGATTTGCTTCCTGACTGTCAGCGCCATCTAGTAGAAGACATTGAGGGGTCAGAAACTGAGCGCTCGAGCGCTGTTCGTGTAGCCCGGGCCAGGACCGGAATTGTCCCCATTCTCAATAGAAGTCTATGTAAAAGAGCCGCCATTGTACTGGCCTCATGAAATGACCGGAGTTTGCTCAACTGTCTATACTCTATGGCTCTGCTGACTGGGAGGGCCACACCGGCACACACACACACACACACACACACACACACACACACACACACACACACACACACACACACACACACACATACACACACACACACACACACACACACACACACACACACACACACAAACCTGGTCCTAACCCCCGTTTGCTAAGGACCCCTATAGGCTAGAGCTTTAGGTCCCCCGTTTGATCTGAAATGAAATTAGGCTGCCTAATTTAGGTCTAATTTTAGTTTATAAATGAAATGAGCAATTCAGTTACTGCCCACTGTCCTCTATTGATGGACCAATAGAAGGCGCCATAACTCTCTTAGAAATGGCATCTCTCTCTCTCTCTCTCTCTCTCTCTCTCTCTCTCTCTCTCTCTCTCTCTCTCTCTCTCTCTCTCTCTCTCTCTCTCTCTCTCTCTCTCTCTCTCTCTCTCTCTATATATATATATATATATATATATATATATATATATATATATATATATATATATATATATATATATATATATATATATATATATATATATATATATATATATATATATATATATATATATATATTGCAACCTTTCAGGAATAGAAAACCTGTGAGACACAAACTAAGTAGGAAAAATAATGGTATTTTATCATGAACATTGGTGAGGACCTGGTGAAGTGGTGATGTAGACCACTTCCACATTTTTCGACGTATCTTCATATAATATAAAATATGATTATTATTTTTCTAATATCTGCAGAATGATGATGTCATTGGAAGAAGTTTCTGAACTGCCCACAGCCCTCCTGTAAGACACAGACTGAGTAGAAAAAAATAGTGGTATTTTATCATATACATTAGTGAGGACCTATTATATGAAGATACATTGAAAAGTGGCCGGTGAAGTGGTCCTTTAACCATGAAGATGTATGGATTATTACATTTTCACTCTATAACTTCTATGACATATCAGAATCAAAGTTGTTTATGCAAATGATGATGTGGTTTCAGCACAGTTCTACTGAGGTTAAGGTGAGGGTTAGGTTAGTTCTGGGCATAGTTTTACTGAGGTTAAGGTGAGGTTTAGCTTTAGCCATAGTGAGGGATTTTTAGATATTTATGCAAGGGCCACGGGCATAGCCAGCAATTCTGGGCCATATGAAAAGATGATACTTACTATATTGATGCTGCATGACATTGATACTGTTATGTGGGCCCAAATGAATATCACCTTTCGGTGAGCAAGAACAAAAGAAACCAAAGCAATGCTGTTTGTACCGGATAAGTCATTTATTTAGGTGTGCTCACAGTAGTTCCAAAAGTGGGGTCTAGTAACCATCAGAGGGTCCTTGAGGGGGTCACCAGCAGCATGCATGGACTGAGAAGCTGACTCATGCTGCATTCGCATGGGACCAGGCAAGCAATCAACAGCATCGTAGTGGACAGGAGGAGCAGGACAGGCAGCAGTAGAACCGGAAAGCCTAATGGCAGACAGCAATATTAAAATATTAAAAATATGTTGTTTTGTTTTGTTTGCATACTGTTCCGTACAGCAGTTTTTCCGTTTGCCACCTACTGCTTGCCTGATCCCATGTGAATGGCCTACAACATAAAGTTACTGTTTTTTGTAAGGTACAAAAAACACACACACACACACACACACACAAGGTACACACACACACACACAGACACACACGTGTTATTACTGCTGTTGTATCCTACAGTGACCAGCCTTCGTCCTACAGTATTCTCCTGCCCAAGAGGTGAGGCCAGAAGTTATGCTGGAAGGCATACTGAGTGGCATTAAAAACTACTTTTTGGTCTTGACAGCCCATACATCCAAACAGAAAGGTCCTGTGATTGTGTTAAACTCACTCAATTTGGCATTGTGACCTGCATACCTTCCGTAGAAACCTGTGAAGAGCTGGGTGAGAGTGACTAGTTTTGGAAATGTCAAATTGGTTAAAAGTAACTTAGTTGATCATAACTTACAACACCTCAGGATTGACACTGTAGTAATCAGTTCTTTAATGACCTAAATGTCATGATTGATGTTCTGTATTTCAAGTTTAAATAATGCAACGATTTACAAGAGGGCAGCCAAAGCTTCTGACTTGAAATGGTCAACTCAGCAGCAGTTCAGCTCAGGTTTTTTTTTTTAATGAATCAGCAAACAATACATAATAACTTGCATTAGTTCAGTTCAACACCTGAACCCTATTCTCGTTATGTCATCAGGACGAACATTCAGCAAAAATGCATCAGCCAATTTCCAAAGATGTGGTGTGGAGGGGGGAAATGGTCCAAGGAAAGGATAGACTCTTGGGGAATCTCCAGCCAACAAATTATAGTAATTAAATGCAGTACAGGCTGTGAAAGAAATAGTGTGTAATTTTACAAAGACAATAAGTCCAAATTGAATTAAAAGTGAATCTTTACTTTTATTGATTATGAAAATGAACAGGCACCTAGAACATGGAGCTTGAACATCCCAGAAACAAATTTTCCAATATAAATAACAGCACACCCCCATTAGTGTTGATCACTCACAACCTTCAAGCAAAGAATTCAAACCACATTGAAAGAAAAAGTAAAAATGAAGAGAAACAAAACGAGACACACATCCAGAACCTTTGTCATTTATTCACTCCGATCTACTGTCCATTGGTGAAGGCTATCCTGTCCCTGCTCTAATGCCATTGTGTCTGTATTTACACATTTCAAGCCTGTCCTTTCTCACTTCACGGCAACAGCATAGAATACAGGGAAGCAAATACAAAAAATATTGATTAAATACATGTCTTTATGTAATCAAGAGGGGTGTTTTTTAGATAGCAGTGTGCTGTGGTAATCTCCTCTACAGTATATTCTCACATTCACTCGACTCATTCAAGATAAACTTGACTAGACTCATGGAAATAAAAGCAAATACAATACAAACAACCCAGGATGGAAAATTCAAGTATTCCCAAATGGATGGCGACCAAAATAAAGAAAGAAATAAAAAAGTATTTCTAAGGAATGGAGTGATTATTGTCTGAAATGACAAAGCCACACGACCTCCAACAAGTGAAGGTTGTAAATTCTTATTCAATCCCATAAAACTCATTACAAAACATCAATAGACACGTGGTTGTCACCATGTCTGTTGCCAATATGAAATGAGCAGGGTTTAAACTGCATGCACCCCCCACTGTAAAACTACTAAACCTTTTGACCAACAATTGTGTTGTTGACTGTACATATCTTACTTAGCAAAAGATGCTGACAAACTTTCAAAGTCATAAAGCACTCCTATAGTCATTCTGCTATAAAGTAAATTCAACCCATTGTTAATTTCCATCACATCATCCGACAATTGAAAGACTTATATATACACACAATAGTTTTCAGACATGTTATAATTTTACAACGTAACAGTCTCTTTTGGTGAAAATATAGTTAAATTCAAAATATTTGATAGTAATCTTTTAGAGGTGATCTCTCTTTATTGAAAAAAGTACCTGAGCCAAAACTCTGACCAGGGGGAACCGCGAAAGCCTTACCATTAAGATTATATTATACAGACTTCTCTTTTCACCATTCACCAACATTAGAATTCTGGAGATTATAATAGAGATTTTTAAATTAAATTAACATAAATAAACAATTCAAACATAACCCGGTCCATCGCCAGACACCCCCATCTCAAAGAATCGGCTATTTTAAAAACTGAAAAGTATAAAAACTCAACATTTAAAATCAAGACATTTCATACGATAAACGCATTAATCAATGTTTTCTTTAAAAAAAAAAAAAAAAGTATCATACAAACAAAAATGGATCACATGACAATGTTCTTGCAGACATTCGTTACATGGAAGTGATACTGCCCTACATCCTCCAGGTTTACAAAACAGACCGGTTAGCAATGCTGCAGGCCATTGTTACAATGCAATGTAACGTCATAGGCTACCATTATCCTGCCATAATCCTACCAGTGTCAACATTCTGTCCTTCAGCACGAAGAGCCACAATCAGTTCTCAGTTTGAAAGATAAAGAGGAGAAATGTTTTCCCTCTTATTTTGTACTCTAGATAAATGGTTATAAACTAAAACCCTTTAACCTGAAAAGTATCAGAGAGCTGCTTAATACCATCATAAGTTGTGCCTTTGTATAGATACTTTCACAGTGCACATGAGTAAAAGAAAACAAAAAGGACACCTTTTCTTGGGTTACAATGGTCAGATCCCTTCCATAAAACGTTTTAGATTTGGATTTTCTGTTGTAGGCCCAAGCATGCATTCATCGCTATTGCACAACACAAGGACCTTAAAATGCACCCAGACACACAAAAACATAACGATAATATATTAAAAAAAAAAAAGAAAGAATCCATAATAATCTCACTACAAATCCACCTTGCTTGCTTGCTGCATTACTACCTTTTTGCCAAGCAATCCTCCTTGGGTGCATATAAACGTTCCTTAAATTTTGTTTTCTATGTTACAACCAGCTATATCATGCATCCAACTGCCCACGGGGAAATGCAGTCAAGAGTCTCCAGAGCATGGTGTCCATTTTTCCAGTCAAAGGTCAGAGTTCAAAGACTGAATGATTTAAAAAGTGCTTTATGTAGGTCAGTAGGACTTCTTTCTTCTAGGATTATTACAAAGTTTCTACATTAGCATGTATCGTCTGTGAAGAGAAATAATAGTATTCCAGATTAGAAAAACAGTGCTCTGAGACTGGATTATGAGCAATTAGTTTCAAAGACACTTAACCGGCTTTTATTTTATAATCAGTTTTAATTTCCATTTGACAAGGTTCAGACAACAAGGGTTCATTCTTACCATGATACCACCATTTTGTCTTCTTTGGATTTTTGTTACACGTTCTTACATAAAAGGAGTTATCGGGCGGTCGTCTCTGTAAAAGCACAATTAAATAAATGGTCATTCCATGAACATGTCCTCCATGTGCCACACATAGAAAGTGTTAAGCGTCTGCATAGTACAGTTCTCAAAGCCCCCTTTAGGGGGATTGTAGAGCCTCCCCTGGCAAAAATAGTTTATATAATATAATATTCATTGCCTATTTGAAAATAGACAATCTATATCACTAAGATTGCTATACAAAAAATATATATATTTTGAAAAATGTTTAAAACAAATAAACATCACTAACATTTTATTTATTTATACTGAAGCCAAATACATATTCAATTGGGGGGGCCTTGAAATGAAAAAGTTTGAGAACCACTGGTATAGTATATACAGTATAAAATGAAGAAGTTTAGTTAATATAACCAACCAGGATGTCACAGCAATTTCCTTACCTTCTCTTTGCAGCTGGACAACATGCTGATAATGCTAAGACAAACTGATTGCACTGAGAGAGCTGGCGACCAATCTTCTGTTAGTATAGATAGACAGATGTGACCATTGCTATACACATGGGGATGGACCGGTACATTATCTCCTGTGAACATTACCTGCAGGAAAAGGAAAAGGGGTTTTAAAGAGTGAATCAAAAGGTAGACGAGAGAAACACACACAGTTGCAACATATTCATCTTCAAAGCACCTCCAACTCTGATGCACAGGATTGAAATGGGCTGGCTTTACGATCAATGCGTTTTTGGTTTCGTTTTCCATTGAAATGAGGGGGTAGAGCAGGTACTAGTCGGACCCATTAATGACAGAAAATAATGAGACCTGCTGCATAAGCTCAGGGCTTAGCTCACTACAGCAACATGAGGCAGTGGGATTAGGAGAAAGAGGGGCCGTTATAGGGAGAGAGAGAGTAGTAACAAATTGAGAGGTTAGACCAGCAGAGTAAAGACAGAAATAGAAAGAGGCTACTTGGACATAAGTCATCAAAACGGGGGTCGGACGGAGAAGATATGGAAGGTGTGATGCAGAGATGGGACAGAATGCACAGAGTTAAGGGGAGGGAGAGAGTTTAAGTCGGAATAATGGTGGGCAACAATGAGCAGAGGCCTGCTGGCACCTGACTGGGCCCCACATGAGAGTGAGGGCCTCCCATCACGAGGAGCCAAAGAAAGAGGGGTGGAGCGATTTGAAGGGGTGTGAGGTTGAGAGAGAGAGAGCAAAATACAGCCAACACTCAACAATGAACCACCAGAGCTTAAAGTGGTTAATGAAGAACAGTACATGAGCAGTATGGCATGGACATCTCAAGAGGACACCATTATGACAAGGGCACTAGAGATAATAGTGTTGACTGGGTTAAGTGTAATAATGGTTTTATTTATATAGTGCGTGTGTCTGCGTGTTACAGTCTTTTAAAAACACATCACACCTTATTAAAGACACAGCTGCCATCTAAAATACACTGAGCTTCTAAAAAGGTTGACAGAAATTCCAACAACCGGAAATAAAATAAAAACATGAGCCTAGTTTCAATAAAACAGAGTTTAACAGTTAATGCTGTGGTATTATTAAAATTTACGTTGTCCTTTTGATCCTCTGTTTACTACAACACAGAAGTGCTGTGTACAATAATAAGTAAACAGAAGACATGCACATCATATACACCTTCCTCCTTTACCAGGCCAATATGCTGGCACAATGTTTGTAGATATAAATAGTCTCTCCCACAATGACTAAAGGTCTGCCCTACCCATAAATAGAGCAAAAGACAACTAACTAAAGTTATAATGCACACACCCTGTTGCACCCATTGTGAGGTGGCAGCTGTGTAGTATGCGTTTTAGGTGTACAGTAAATAAGAATGCTGGGCTGCCTGCTACCTTTAAAGACATTTTAAATCTGATCATTTTGGTTTCATTTTTTAGTTAATTTCAAATTTAATTGAGTTAAGCTAATCCCTTCAAATGTGTCCTCAGTGGGAGCGTCATGCCGATGTCTCTTCCTAGATACAAAGTGCCTGAACCATTATTGACGTACAGTACGTGTTTTATGTGGAAGTATCCAGTTGGGAGAAATATTCTTACTTACAGTATCACAATCAGTTTATCTGCCAACTAATATTAACCATGTTCAGGTCAAATACAGCAATTGAGGGTTAGCCTTCAACAATTCTGCACATCACCATATTGTCAGGCACAAATATTGTATCACCATATTTCAACCATTAATGTTCCTCGTAAATATGAATGCCCGACTTACAATAGCATCACGCAAGATTAGTGAAAATAACATACCGACATTTATCAGCTCACAATATTTTTGTGGTATTATAAATAATTAACATCTTTTCTTAACATTCCCTGAAATGTAATGCTATTGCTGTTTTATTTAACAGCATATGCTTGAATACTGAGATGTTTTTTTCCTGCAATCAACTGGATATTACAGTATCATCACTCATCATTCAGACATAATAGGGTGTTACTAAGCAACATGCATTGCGTTGGTGCATGCCCTTCAGCCGAGCTAACGCTTACAT
The DNA here is from genome assembly GCA_039105355.1 of Benthosema pterotum. Taxonomy (NCBI): domain Eukaryota; kingdom Metazoa; phylum Chordata; class Actinopteri; order Myctophiformes; family Myctophidae; genus Benthosema; species Benthosema pterotum. The sequence continues at coordinate 19,488,276 of CM076982.1, forward strand.
CTACCCACCCATTGCTGATGCATAAAGTCACTGCTCCTGCTTACCTGAGGTGAATCGAAGGGATATCGACTACTAAATTTGAAAAGAAGCTGAAATTTCTCCCCTTCATAGAGCGTGCCGGGGGCTCCCTCCATATCTACAATCCACCTGAAATAAAAAATGTCAATGTTAGTTCACATCACTGAGAAACAAAGACATGTGGAATAGACAAGATCAGAATGTTTGTAAACAAAGAGGTATTTCTGGGTAGAAATTTGTCTATCAACACTGTGGACACTGTGGATACATTCATAACAAAATAATAGATTTCTAAAAAAAAAAAAAAAAAAAAAAAAAAAACAATTACAATTACAATAGCATGTGTCATTTTACTCAAGAAATAAGATGAATGAAATAGTGCTGCTCAAATGTAACACTACTGCATAAACCTGATTAACCGGAAACATAGTTTTTATTACAAAGATGTCACAAGTCTGTGTATAGAGGGGAGAACTAGTAAGTATGTCAAAATTCCTAATCTCTGGATTGTCGGCCATTAGCAGTGGCATAGCAAAGATGGACAGAAACATTCTACCAGTTCCTAAAACTGGAATGACAAGATTTCTAATCGCTACTTGGCAGGCACTGGCTCCATTACCAGCCCACAAACTTAAGTCATATGCTTACTAATAAGCATATGGTCTGCATTTTTGTTGTTGATTATAAATATGGAGCGACTTAAAAAAATGTTTGTATTTAATTGGTTAATTGGTCAGATCAATGGTCATGCTAAGCTACCAGAAAAGTGCAGAAGTGGTCTGGTCATTCCCGGTCCTTCATACACCTAAACTTATTTAGATAAGCCATCAAATTACAGAGATGTCTGATAAGAGGGCCAATAACACAGGGGTCATCATTTCCATGGTGTGAGTGTGGTTATTGTCTGGTGAGAGCCAAAGGTCTTAAAGGGAAAGAGAATGGAACATTGACAGCAGCACACCACCACACAATCTCTGACCCAATTTGCCTCCATGTACGTAGCCCACATATGACACTAAAGAGCCAGTGGACTTGCAGCTGTTGTATATAGAGCCTTCTGTCTCTTTCAGGTTTTCCCCAGAAGCGATTTAGCATTGAGGTCTACGCAGAAGGTCAACCCTGTTTAATACTTCAGCCATTTAGTTGCAGACAGTCGATGAGCATTGGTGTAGTGTCAGCAGCATTCCATTCCTTACTGGAGGGAAGCTTAGAGGCAGATAGCGTCGCTGTGCATGATGCCTGATACACCTGATCCACTCCACTCTGCTGCTCTGAAAACTGTGGAGGACTCTAAGGACAGTATTCTCAGCTTGCTCAAATATTCCCCATGGGCAAGAGAAGAGATTACATCGGACAACTAAAACAACACAGAGCTATTTAGTGAAAGTAAGGGGAAGTACTAGGAAGTGCAAGCTAAGTGACAGGGTCTAGCAGTGCATGCATACATACACGCACGCACACTTCACCGAATTCTTTGCAATTGTTCCTTCCTGATTTCATCGTCAGCCTCTGCAAACTGTGCCCTCACATATTCAACTATTACGACATTGCGAAACATTGAGCACCGCCCAGACACAGAGTGTACTACAGTATGTACACAAATGCTAAAAATACCATGACAGAAAAAGCCATGGTTACCATATCACTACAACATAATATGCTCCATTCCCCAACTGTAACAAAAAGGACAAGGTTAGCTTGAAGGTCAAGCAATTTACCTTAATCAAAAGGATCCGTGGAATAAAAATAACATACGTACCATCACAAACTACGGATACAAGCTGAACTTGCAAGCTTAACTAATCCAGAGAACTGTGTAACCGTGTGTTGACAAAAGAGTTGTCAAGACAAAAAAAAACATCAGGATGAAAGGGTTGCTATGAGGAAACCATGCAATTATAAATGTTCCAATGCTACAACACAATGTCCACATTCCAAAACACCTGAAAAGTATTCCTGAAAAACAAGACTAGTAGTAGATTCAGAGAGAGTGTGATGCAACCCTGGAGCTGAAAGACTCCTTCGGAATGAATGATGGCCACTTTTTTTTTTTACTCGGGTACATCTGCAAGGTCACGTCTCAGTTCCTCTTTAATGCTCATCAGACACAATCTGACTCAGGCAGCAGCAATAATATAACCACCAGTGGGTTTCAAGGAGACATCAGGCACACAGACATGAAGGTCGGCTACGCAGTCTCTGTTCCTTTTGCTACACTAGCCGCCATGGTGCTCACATGCCAAATTGTTAAATATTTTATAAGGGGGAATGGTGACACTGCACATTAGTTGCTTTAGTGAGGGCCCCGAGTAGCCAGACGCCAGGATGACCCCAATACTTTGTCATCCATCATGGCAGTGTGGGTACAGCAAAGCATAGTTACCTAGAATTCACCTATAGTAGTGTATAGACTTTTTGTATGTCGTCATCAAGACAAATTTATGTACAGTATAAATAAAGTCAACCTTAACCTTGAACGGCGAGTGGTTCCCAAATAGCTATCCAGGGGTCCCCTGTTAAGTTATTTAAGTTAAGCTAGAATTACAAACCACTGACTTACAATACTTACTAGGGGGGATGCTACTAGTCACTGAGCACTGACACCTGCCCTCTAAGGCTGAACAATTAATCGTTTTCAAAACAAAATCGTGATTTGAAACCATGCAATTGGCAAATCGCAACGGCTGGGAGGTGTGCAGTGCACCCACACAGGCACATTGTGACTGACAGGCATCAAATGCCATAATGGTTAGTCCCCTAAAAGTTGCTGACCCCATCCTGTTCAACACGAACAGGATGGGGTCAAAATACTTCTGTCCCTCAAATAAACAGTTTGGATCTGGTCACCTTGGGGTATATTATTATTGCCTTTTTCCCATTTGCATTGTCAAAGCCTGTGCCGTCGAACAAAACTTTGAATATTCACATTTTGTGGTTACTTAAAAAACGCAAGTCCAATCGCAATATACTGATGTAGTGTGTGTGTGTGTGTTTTATTTTCATCAATACTTACTGCGTAATAGTGTTCTGTACACTCTTCTCATTAAGTGTCATTCCTGGAGGTGGATCATTTTGCAGAGCTAACAGTTCCTTTTGTAGCCTTTTCTGTTATAAAGAGCAAATATTGTAAAGTTACTTACATGTAATGACACACAATGCATGATCATAAATGCAGACAAATGGCGGTGCTTTGTGTATTGCCTAAACATACATACTTCGCCATGGTCACACTACTCAATTGTGCCACTTGACTCACCCAGCTGTGTTCCAGCTGCAACTAACGATTATTTTCATAATCGATTCATCAGTTGACAACTAATTAAATTATAGATTTGATTATGATTAATCAATTAATCGTTGCAGCCCTAGTTCCAGCTGTCCGAGCTTACATACATACAGACACACATAGATGTTCATAGAAGCACTTGGGCACCACTCAACGACTGGACTTTCTAGTCTAGTAGCGATGTAGTGGCGAGATTTTCAGGACTGGCTGGTCTTTAGGGCAGCCCGCTTTACAGCCTATGGGTCACTAAGCCCCCTGGTGAAAAGGGACAGGCCGAACCGCACCAACAACAGAAAAATATGCAAGAATGGTAGAAAGAATATGCAAGAGAATGGAACGCAAGCTGATAATGACATGAGTCATTTATTGTTTTTAAATCATATATTGAAAATGACACATAATAGAGTATTTCCTATTATTGATGATTTAACAATGAAAACATAACAGGTTTGCAGGTCTTAAAGTAGTAGGTCACCCAAAGGCGAATGAATACAAGGCGAAGCCTTGTAATTATGGAGACGTTTTATTTTTTGCTACAATCATAAGCCAATTATTAATGGCGGACAGGGGGAGTTGTTTCTGATGCTGCTTGCTTGCAGAAGTGAATATTCCCACTGAGCACACTCTATTTCACTGTAATAGACATCTAATCTAAGATAGACGCCTATTAAATGTCTAATCTAAGATTGGACCCCTAAAAAGCTTTCACTTTTAGACACTTGTGCTCAGTGGATTTGTATATCTTTAACTGTTTTATGAAATGAACAAGGTGGCTGCCAAGTACATAATGTGGGGGTCCTTACATGACAAGGTGTGAGAATCAACCACTACAGTTATACGTAGTATATAACCAATACCTTTATTTCACTATCTCTCTCTGTGGGTCGACTAATAACCATGTGCACTGACACCACTGTGTCGACACCAAAATACTAAACAGTCAAGAATGTTATGTGTTAAAACAACCAACCAAATAAAATAAACTGTCGTGAGCACTGAGAGTAGTAGTATGTCAACACAATGTCAAATTAGTGAAAGTATATAAACAATATTGTTTTAACTCTAGGTATTTGACAGATCAGCGGATGGTCAACATTTAGCTGGAGGCTACCAAGGTCTATAGATCACTGCATTTACAACAGTGGTCCCTGAGGGGATTAAATGATGGGCAGTTGGTAACCAAATGGAGCCTTATAGATCTGTAACTCTTTAGAGTGTAAAATGATGCCAAATGGACCCTTACGGGTCCATCTTACACTCTCAAGAGTTAAAGCATATTTAAACATACGAATTACTTCATTTTCAAGAATCTACACAATTAGAACATCTAGAAGAATTGTTATTCTTGCCAGCGTTTTTCCAGTTATCTCTCCTAAATTGTGGACACAAACTTGCAAATCCTTATTTTTGTTTCCGGGAGGCTAAACTCAACATCAAAGGTTGGTCCGTGGATAAAATTGCAGGATAAATAGTGGGCCCTGGTACCAAAAAGGGTGATAACCACTGATTTACATGATACACATTACACAGGCTATATTATATCATTGTGTTTACTACAAAAGTGACCCTGATTCCAAACTGAAATGACTTTTATACGAAAACAAATATATATGCAATTTATACGCGTGTGTTATTATATTTTAGTATCCGAATGAGAATGATCCCTAAAGCCTCCATAGTGATGATGATGATGATGATGATGACGGCTATGGTTAGCCCGACAGCTAAACGGCTCAAATACAAACACTTTAGCCAAACAAACAGCGTCATACCACCAATTATCTTCATATGGTTTACCACGCAGGACACGTATAGATGCCAGATGAATCAAACATGTCGTCTAAAAAGTGAAATAAGTCGGCGCGGAATAGAATCGCCTTTTTTACTAATAATAAATGTACGCTCGCTGTCAGATCAGTTCTTACCTGCATCGACGCCATGTTGGAAACCCCCCTGCATCAGCGTGAGGTATGTTTTTACCTTGAAACGGTGGCTGGCGTCACTGGCGTGCCTCCTTCGAAAGGGTTTTCTTAGAGCTATGGAACAAAGCAGGGGCGGATCTAGGCATGGGCGTGTGTGTGTGTGTGTGTGGGGGGGGGGGGGTAATGCCTCCCTAAACACAATGGCTTGCAAAACAACCCAAGATGTTTGAAATTGCTTATATTTAAAATGTTTTGAAACACTACTACTGCTACTAACTACAGCTAAACCAACAGCATTTCATCATTGAATACTCACTCTGTGTGTGCATGCTGTGTGTCTGTTGCAACCTCAACAACAACTGATGTTATTATTGATGCTTAATGGCCTATAAAAGTCCTGTAACCAAAAATGGTAAGGGGGCGGCTTCTGCACCCATACCATTTTCTCCTGCCCCCTGTCTTCGACCACTTATACATAGCCGGATTGTTTGTGTGGGACAACAGGAGCTACCAAAGACCTCCAGACTTCCCTCTCCTGAAGAACATTATCAACGTCTTCCTAGGGGAGTCTCGAGAGACATCCATACCAGATGCCCGAATGAACGGGATTCAAACATGCAACATGTTGTCGCTGCCAAAGCCTATATGTTGGGAATGGCATCCCCCTCCTCCCAAGATAAGACGGGGTAAAAGTAAATATTCAAGATATTTTCCAGCCTCGAGCTCAAATGAACTTGTGTATGGTGGACGGACCCATAGTTATAAATAAGAGGACGCCAATTTTTCAGAACTACAGTTACTTTATATTACAAAGTGCTTTGCCATACAGGCATAGGGTAATATGGCATTGCCTGGAATCTGTGATGCCACACGTTTCAATGATTGTAGGCCTAGGCCTAAGCGCCTATGGCGTGCCTTGCGACAAGGCAGAAAAAAATACCCCGAGCAGCAACACACAACGTTACGTCATGGTGTCACATGGCTCAGTTGGAAGTGTTGTTTTGACACAAGGAAATAAGCTGCTTGGTTGCAGCTCGCCTCGTCCGTTTGTCTGACAGGGAAAACGATGTCGTGTCGTCACCCCTCAAAGTGCAACGTTTCAATCATAGATAGATATTAGTTAAAGCCAAGCGCGTTTTGTACGGAAAAAACTGTAAGACCTGAAGGCGATGGCGGCAGGGGGTCAATGACCTCTGGATAGATGACAATCATGACACCATGATCCAGATTTTTTTTTTTTTTTTTTTAGGGATCCCCCTTCAAGGGCGGTGGAAGGGGATCCCTATTTAAAGGGGAATTACACCCATTTTCAACATTTTACTAACAAGATACACACAAGATATGCATTGTTCCTGATATTGTTCCTGAGTGAGCCCCCGTCTATTCTGATTGGATGAAGGCTTGGCCACCCAAAGCCCAAACTGAAACTAGAGTTTTTGATCTCTGCAGTTTACTGGGGGGGATAGAGTAATTTGTTATATGGTCAGCTCTGCACACTCAGAGGATTATCATAAAATATCAAAAAAGAAGATATTTGAGTTATGCTAATTGAAATCACTGAATTTACATGTGTTGATGAGTGGATTTTTAACATAAATTTTACGATATAAATTGGGAGCTCAAACTGGAGGTCCTTGAACATTTTAAAAGGTGAAAACACTGCTAGAGACTTAAATCTCCTCTAATCCTTAATACGATTCTTTTGCTGATTGTGATTTTGACTATTATTTCATTGAACCGAACAGTGAGCTCAAGCACATCAGCGTAGGCTCATACATTCAGACTGAATTCCAGAAATGGTAAATACTAATATATTAATAATTGGTTCACACAAGTATACATCATTTAACTTAAAAGGTTAAGACCACTTTTGTTGAGTTTGTGTGTGTACTGTAGTTCTTAATGCAATTCCAAATGTGGACAAGAATTCAAAATATGCTCCTCTTTGACTTTGTACACTAAAGCAGCTCTCAAAGTTACTCTTTTAGTAAGTAAACAACACAGTTGATTCAAACACTATAGTATAGACTAGAGCATCAGCATATCTCATGTAGTTTTAATTTTTTCATAAAAATGTTAACATCCTGTTGATTTCACTATTTGAAGTTCCGGATCCATGGATCCAGTTCAGGTATTCTTTCTTTTTTTTAGATTTGTTTGTGGATTTTTGCCTTTGATAGTAATTAGTGAAGATTAACAGGAAAGTGGGAGGGAGAGAGGGGGAGATATGTAGCAAAGATCATCATGAACTCGAACACGCGTCATGCTGTCAGGCTAGAGCCACTACGTGGCCCGCATGTGTCTCGAGTCCCTCGACCAGCGGGTGCCCCACTGGGTTTCCCTTTAATAAAAATGCTCAAATCAACATGCAGTCATCAATTTTTATGAAAAAAAAAGTTATGGTGGTGCTCTACTCTCTGTGTCTGAATCAACTTTATGTACTATTAAACAGTGATTTTGAGAGCTGTTTTAGTGTACAATGAGGAGCATATTTTGAATAATCAATTTCTAATCACTGGTACATATTCTTTAAATGTCTTGTCCACATTTGTAATTACATCATGGCATACAAAAAAAAAATCAGCCATCTTGACTGCACCCACTTAGCTGGCTATATTAAAGACAGCAAACTGAACTAATGCTTAAAGGCTGCAAAGATTGGAATGACTTATGACTGGGCAATGTCTGCCAGAGACAGGCATGTATACTTTAAGTAATTTATTATCTTGCAGTGATTCTAAAATTTAAGCGATTTACTCAAGTTCCATTGTTGCACCTGATTTCCATGCGATTCCTCTGGAACAGCAACACAGTGATGCTTCTCCACAACAAAAAGTGATATGCCAAGATATTTAACAAATGACCGACAAACCGCCTTCCTCAAAGGTATACGATTTGTCGGTAATTGAGTGTTAAATTATATCCGTAATATCACCAGCAGCAGTTGCAAGACCATAATTAAGCTCAATTTATACTTTGCTTGGTGGTATAGTTCATCAAAATTTTCAGCGCGCAATAGTCATGACTTAAACTAGGCATTACATTGTAAATAATATGACAGAACATATAAACAAAACCGAGGGTTTTCCTTGTGGGCATGGTATAAAAAGTCAAACGAACACTGCAATCCATATCAAACAAGGCAGCATTAGCACCAAAACACTCACCAAACAATGATTTATTAAGATGTAGGTGATTTCTAGCGATAACCACATTTTGTAACTTTCTGAGGTTGCTGTGCAGCCTGTCATATCTGTCCATTATATTAAAATGAAAGTCTTTACCACCAATAAAATAAAAACAGAAAGCCAGGTGCAAATGAAAAACAATCACATACATGTTGTGATATACCCATTCCCTCTATGACGTACATACATGGCAAAAGTAGTTAAATAGTCAAAAAAACAAAACAAATCTAAAAATGTTTAAGCCACTACATCTTTATCCGTTTTAACAATCTAAGAAGTTGGCAGCCATGAGCAGTTCCAGTGCGATTTCAGGAGCAATGGGGAATTCAGGAATTTCTGTGGAGCTGTTGGTGTAGCGGACCTTGTAGGTGAAGTACATGCAGACTTTAGATAGAACGTGAGACGGGATCTCTCTGAAGTTCACTTCATTGGTTTCATTCTCTGCAAACTGTCCTGGATGGAGAGGATTAGAAGTTATGAGCAACAATAGGTCAGGAACCTTCTGGGGTCACAGACACATTTGCATTGACATTGTTCATGACCATTTGTGGTTGCCTACGCATAGGATTGTTGTGTTTATCCCTCCCGACGAGTGCCGTTTCCTCATGCAAATCTGCTATTTTCATCGCTTGTGAGGACACGCACACATGATCACTCATTATGCGGCGGTGCTGCTGAGAGAATTGTCATTTGAGGGTTTTTGGGCACATTTTGTTGCATTCCTTTTGTGTGTTGCTGCGATCGCAGTGCATGTTGCTGTACTCCGCGTAATGGTAATGGTCGCAAGGAAATAGGCCTACCCATTTCAATAATTTCACAAGGATTTCAAAAAACAAATTAAGTATTTACTAGCATGGGTCCTGGGGAGAGATCAAATGGCTTTTAGGTCTCAAGCAAAAAAGTTGGAAACTACTGCTGCTCTATTGGCTATATTTTAACTCCACGCTCCATTTACTGTAGTCCATTACTGTACTCCATTACTGTATGTCCTTAATATGAGACGACTCTGATTACAACTCCGACTCTGGGCCAGACTCTGAAGACTCATTTGTGGAAAACACACATTGAAAGTCAAATAGTTTAGTCCAGAGTTATAATACGACCCTCATTTTCATTGAGGTGGGAAAAAAAAGACATAGCCTAGGCGAATTGACTCTAGATGAATAACTCATCTTCTAGATTAAAAAGAAAGTGATGTGATCCAAAACCACCCAAAAATTAAATGGATTACAGAGCTCCATATAAAATGGGAGCATAGTGCCACCAAGTGGACAAACGGGTTCAATTGCCAACACAAGACTTAGGGCCTGGGTAGTAGCTGTAGCCTCGACACCCAGGCTTTCATTTTCATCCGCCTTGCCCAAAAAACCTGGACTAATTTGTTACCCACAGTAGGGAGTCAAGCTTCTGGGGTGGATGTCGCTCTAAATGATGTGACGTAGCACAGCAGTGGACGGGCGGGGGAGGGACTGGGGATGACACGTTAGTGAGATCAAATCAGATCGGCTCACCTGCCGTGGAAATCTCACGGCACCCTGACATTGCAGCTGTATGGGAAGGTTGATTTATCCTTTCCATTGGTTGGATAGAAATCTTCCATAAACATGTTATAAGCTACTTTCTGTCAGTCAATAAAAGTGCTGGACTTTGGAGGCACTTTTCGTATTAACGGGTCGGACTGGTGCCTCGTGCCTCCTAACCTAATTGCAGATTGCGGTAGTTCTCAAGCAGAAACTATGTGGGACAACAGTGGGGCAAAAATATGATATATCAATAATAATTTTGAGTTACAGTCTAGCCAGGATGTTGTTTACATTAGCGCAGTGGCACCACTTCAATATGTCACCAGTCTAACATGAATCCTGGCTGTATGTAGCCCCGATCAGATTTTGAAGGAGTGCATTGTGCTGCCCAGTGTTTACAGACGGGAGCAGTAGAAGGTACACACTGCTGCCCCCAGATGGCGGAGTCAGGTTAGGTGCCTCCTCCATTATGTGCAAGTTCTAACAGGGGCGTTCAGTGACGAATGATGAGTGCTTCCAAACTCCAGTAATTAGAAAAACAAAATCACCTGCAGAGAGTTTATTGACTGAAAGTAGCTCATAACATGTCTACATTGGAATTTTATCAAACAAACACTTAGAAAGAGGTTGATTCAACCTTTCCATACAGTTGCAATGTTGGTGAGTTTAACGTTGTTTAATACAAGCAGATCGCAGATGATTTTCTCTTGTCAGTGGCAGACTGGCTAGTAAACGGGCATGGGGAGATGGAATTAGTGTCTAACACGTTGAAGCCAACCTCTGAGCCATGGGATGAGCTTTGACAACACCACGACTTCAGATTGGCCATCTCGTCTCTATGACTCTGGTCAGAGCTACATTTAATGTAGGTCCATTTAGCTACATCTAATTGTTTTTATTTAGTAGTAGGTATGACCGTGTCATTCTCTTCCTAGTTTTTTATCTTCTAATTCAAAGAACAATTCTGCAGAAATAATACAACAGCTGCCAATTAAATTATGTCATGTCTTTGTGTTTTTGTTAAGGGGGGTCAATGTAGGGTATTGCAACTCTAGATTTATGCTTATCACCATTATTTTCAACGATTCCACAAACACAATGAGTTAAATAAAACTTTAGAAATATGCATTTAATGGACAGGGATTCTGCAGAATCTCCAGAAACCCTGAGAACAAAGGCTATCACCATAGATTAAGTGAATTTGTTGTTGTACAATACAATTTGAGGTGGGTGTTACAGTTTAGTACCTTTAGTGCCTTAATTGAAAGACAATCTGACACATTACAGAATGCCAATTTTGGCATCTAGGCCAGGCGTGTCATCTCATCTGTACATCTTTGGATGCTCACCTGGTCCACTCAGCATGGCTTTGATGGTCCCGGACGTCAAGGCATGTTCTCTTTTCACAATAAATTCATGACCATCTGAAGAGATCAACTTCACATACATGGCATCTGGCCCCTCACAACCGCCATAGGTCTTCTCTTCGCCATCTGCAAGACAACAGCAGCTGAGCAACTGCAATTGCCATATGTTGAAGTGCTAGATAAACACTGCCAATGGGACCAACGAAAGTGTGTGTGTGTGTGTGTGTGTGTGTGTGTTAGGGCTTTAACCAAAAAATCGATACATCAATGCATCGATTTGCATAACACGTATCGACTCCAAAAAGCCTGAGTCGATAAGTTGTTTTTTTTTTTTCCCTTCCTCCGATCGAACAGCAAACAGTGTCAGAGGAATGCAGAACTTCATCAACCAACACCTCCCCGTGCTACAGTGACCGTCTTGTTTTTTGTTTCGCATTAGGCTACCGCACAGGACGCATGCTTCTGTCCGCGTCATTCTCATTAATTTACTGAATGAATCAGAAAAGAAAAGCGGCGCGATGGTGGTGTTGGAGGAGGAGGAGGAGGAGAAGGCTACATGCAAATGGATCGTATTCTGCGTTCTAACGTGTGGGCTGCTGTGTATTGATAATGTTATGTGTTTTTATGGCTGGCCTGGGAGTGGACGATGTGCAGCTGTGTGCCAATATTGTTTTCATATTAAGCTTGCCACATGCGTCATGCGTAGCCTCGCAATGTGTTTTGTATAAGCACTGCGCCGGCATATAGCGGCACCATTTGATCCCCACCCCCCCTCGGGGAACCACCACGACGGAACCCCCCCCCCCCCCCCCCCCCCCGCATAAATCGATACAACTTCGACTTGACTGTCTGACAGGTCGACTTGCAAAAAATCTCAAGTCGTTAATGCCCTAAGTGTGTGTGTGTGTGTCTCGTTGGGGGATGGAGGGCATCATGACAGCTGATAAGATATATTCAATTGCAGCAAAACGACAATCAGACTATCAGAGCTAAATGTCTGTCAATGTCAACACATTACTTACCCATTATGTCTGGGAAGTTTATCCTTTAATCCTGAGAAGTCACAAATTAGACAAGACATGAAATTAGTCATTTACATTACAAATGACTAGGATGCTGATCATGTAATTTTAAATAACCACATTTTTAATGCACATACAGTAAAAAAAAATGAATGTTTTGACACTGATATCTGGCTAAATGATGAATTAGGCAACTAAAGGGTTCCCTAGTACTAACTCTTGAGCAAAAAACTGGAAAGCAAATTGACCTTCTCAAGAGTTATGTTATTGTCAAACATCTGCATTACTTCAATTACAGTATGTCTACAATAATAAGGGATGGAATTGTGGACAGAATCACTTCCAATAACACCACATTTCTTTTGGGTCAGCAAGTCTTAAATAAAATAAGAATAAGAATGGTCCTTCATGTGAAAAATGTTGAAAACCAGTGAACTGGAGTGTACTGTATGAATTCACAGTAAAACTAACAGACAGGATTTGAACAGGCCTAACATGATTCGTAGTTTTTAGCCATGACAAGCAGGCAGGGTTAACTTGATAGCTAAAGGAGCCAGTGAGCATTACAGTTTACACATCTTGATAACCATGGCTACCGTTTTAATCCTTTGATACAACCCGCTGTCCAACTGAAATCTGATAAGACGATCAATCGATCGCTCGCTAATTCACCACCGATAGGATAATCGAAGCCTGAAATGCTACAGCCAGAGTCTTATATAGTCATAGAGTTACGCAAACTCCGTTTACTTCACGGGGCCAGTGCAATGGAGGCTCTTCTACATAATGGGATCAACAAATAGGGACAAGTCCTGGTCCGGAAGTAGGAGATGCATTGGACCAAGGCAACAACACCATGAACAGAACAGCTTCAATTATCATAAAAGAAATATATTTTAGGTAGTTTAGTACGTTTAGTAGAAAAGGTACAACATACATTAGAGACGTCTTTTTTTTTTTATTAATCTACAGCAGCACACATGCCTACTATGCCTAGCATGGCTCTTGTTTGCACCCCTCCAATAGAAAACAATCTACGGTTTGTCCCTCTTTCAGGCTGCATGAAGAGCGCTCGTGTTTTTGACCCCTCAATGTCGCAATTCCTCTACTAACGGTCTCTGGCTACAGCTAGCGACCACGGCTAGTGGTTCGAGAAAACTCCTTTTTATCACCCCGATTTATAATAGTTCAGTGATTAACAGAAATCATCCCATCATGGTACGTAAAAGTTGCAACGTAGCGGATGGTTATTAAATTCATTCCTTTCTATTTGTTATTATTATTATTATAACAACAGCTCTTACCTCAGCGGGCTTGGCTTGCTTTCAGCTCGCTGCTAAAAAGAAGAAGCTAGTGAGGACACACCGGAAGCTGTTTTAATAAAAACATTGGCGTGCGTCGCCAAACCTCCTCCGCTGCAGATCCTCAGATGTCTAGAGTAAATGTTCCGCTTTTAATGATCTGTCACGAAATGCTAAATTGTTCTGTAATGCGTGCAGATGACAATACGGCGATCTCGGCATCTCGCTAATAACAACACTTACAACACTAAACTTTGTCTTCTTATAAGCGGCGATGTGTTGATTCAGTGAAGTAACTGTTGTTGTTGTTGTTGTTGGTGGTGGTGGTGGTGGTGGTGGTGGTGGTGGTGGTGGTGTTGCTATTATTATTCAGGAATTTACTTGAATCATTTCTTTCATTTTATTTAAATACAGGCTCATGTTTCAAATTTACATGCAGCATGTTACTCAGGAGTCAGGTCATCCTTAAAACGGGGCTGAGATAACAACACGCGGCCAACAGGTGGCGCTTGTGTTAAACATTCGTTTTTCAGACCGTTCCCCTGCACTGGCTCCACAGTCTGAGATGAGCTGGAACAGGTGCTGATTAAACATGACACAGACCTTCTGTGGGCCCATAAATCTAAACCCATGGGAGAGACAGTCAGATAGAGAGAGAGACAGAGACAGAGAAAGAAGGAATGTTTACTACCCCTTGACTGAAGATAAAAAAAACAAAAATATTCATGAGAGAAATGTATACTTGTACTCAAATATAATTAAATATAAATACAAGTATCAAATCCTGCATTGTATATGCTCTGTATAGCCTACCGTCTCCTTTTAAGTAGACATTCCATATTAAAAGCGTACAAAAGTATTTGCAACCAGATAAGCCCACAATGTGTCACATCACAGAATTTTGAGCTTGTAGATCTGCTATTTTCCAATGGCCAACATACAGTAGGCTATAAGTAAAAGTAGGCTATTGGAAAGTTAAAATAATTGAGTGAAGCAAATTAGTACCAAAGCCTAAAAAAATGTGATGATTATTATTAATCACTGATTCATGCATTATTGTATTTCATATACTGGGTTATGATCATCAAATATAAAATGTATATTTATTTTGTAACTACTAAGATAATTTTATGCCATGTCTCAATAGTAGAAAATCAGTGCAATAGGCTAACATCATGCAAAAGACAACCATTGTCCTCCCAAATAAATTCCCGTAGCATACACTGGGCATTGTTGTCTCTGTACTTGGACAGCTTTGTCTGTCTACAGCAAATCACTTAAACAAATACATTTGTGACACGTTGTTGTGAGCGAGTATAAATCTTCCATTCTAGGCTATTTTTCCACCAAAACATGGATGCTGCATGGGTTTCAAGTGGTTTATAAAGTGGACTCCACGCACGCATGCGCACGCACGCGCGCGCACACACACACACACACACACACACACACACACACACACACACACACACACACACACACACACACACACACACACACACAATACATCATCATCAGGGCCATAAAGTCTATTCTAGTGTCTCAGGAGGGCAGGTGTCCATCAGAGATCAGAGACAGTTGACTCATGTTCAGAATGTGACTTTGACCTGATCCCAACTGGAGTTCTTTTATACAGGAAAAGTGATGACTGCTGAAATCTGAGGCCCCCAAATGGACATAGAGTTATCCGAGCTGCGACGGCTCTCTGTGAGAGCTCTGGGCATGCCTTGTAACACAGGGGCGGATCTAGGCATGGTCATGTGCATGCCCAGTCTGCCCCACCAAACACAATGGCATGCAAAACAAGATATTTGATAACTGAAGTGCATTTAAAATGATTTATTTTGAAACACTACTACTGCTACTAACTAACTGCAGTTGTGGCACCACTAAACCAACAGCATTTCATCATGGACAACAGAAAACTCTCTGATTCAGAGTTTTTCAGACCTTTAGCTTCATGCATGCTGCATGTGTGTTGCAACTTCAACAACAACTGCTGTTATCATTGACGCTTACTTGCCTAGTCCTGTAACCAAAAATGCTATGGGTGCGGCTTCATGCCATTTTCTCTTGCCCCCCCAATTGGGAAATGTTATATCCACCCCTGGTGAGAGCACTGGGCATGCCTTGTAATGTGGGCAGTTTGACTCACACAGGGGTTGTCTGAAGGGATATTACTGCCCTTCGTGGAAGATTTTTAAGGATTTTTCATTCCTCCTCGCCAGCTGTTTCATTTAGGTCAACAGGTTATATTGAGCCTAGAAGTAACATGATGGTTGAGTAACTGTGAGAGGCTGTAACCCGTTTCAATCTGGCATATCCTAGTGTTGTGGGTATGTCTTTATAGATGAAACATTTCATAATTTGCAAAAGAACCTGCAGAAAAAATAGAAAATCATCAACAACCTTGAAGCTTTCAATGCATCACAATGCGAATCGCCACAAGCTTATTTGCCGTGCAGTGTAAAACAGAAAACATGGGAAAAATGGACCATTGCATAATCATCTGTGATCTGTCCACTACCACAGATTGCACAGTAGAGTAAAAAAGCCCCTGTTTTAATTGGACCCTAACAGTGTAAAAATGGAGATCTAGATTTACATTACACAGAAGATTTGAGTGTGTACAAGCGACTGTTGGGGCCTTTTGTCTTACAGTACCATTGTATAATGTGACTGACTGCTGCAGAATGCTCTGGGCTCTCAATGACTTCTGTTAATGGATAAGAAGAGAATGATGTCACATCTCTGTGTCTGTCTTTCTGTCTCACTTTCAAGTCCCACACACACTCACACACACACACACACACACACACACACACACACACACACACACACACACACACACACACACACACACACACACACACACACACACACACACACACACACACACACACACGGCAGCAGCACCTTTGACAACCAAATGTCTGGGGCCTCCATAACTCTAGAGTAAACAAATGGTACCAAATGGACGCTACACGCAACTTGTACAGCACATGAAGGTACGGGCGCACATGCACACACATAGACACTACTGGAGCCTATAATCACCTTTTTATCCCGATATTTTGGGTCAAAATAATCAGCAATCAACAGTGGTCGAGGTCTGTCTTGGGCAGAGGTTTTCAACCAGTGATCCGGGGACCACACAAGTGGTCGCTGAGAAGATTCCAGGTGATCCGCATGTATTTTTACGCTCTCAAGAGTTAAAATATTCATCATCCGGATTAGCACAAGTCTACACACCTAGAGAATGTAGAAGATTAGTGGTCATTTTGATCTGTATGTTTGCCTGTTTTGTTTCCCAAATCCAGCCTGGAATTGTGGACAAAAGCAAAATAAATCTTTAGTCTTGGGGTCTGTGGGACTAAAATGTCCTCAAGTGGTGGTCCGTGGCTCAAATTCTGAATAAATAGTGGGCTCTGTTATGAAAAAGGTTGAAAACCACTGGTCTCGGGGACCAAAAACAATCAGTGACCTTCTCATACCCCATAACACCATTAGCACATATGATCAGAGGAGGCGGAAGCTTTGATGTCCCTCTGATACAACTGACCCACTGCAGCTGTTGAACTCTATTTCGGGGAAGCTGTTGTGGGCCCCTAAAGTAGGGCTCACACACGCTAGGCAGGCAGGCATACAGGCACACAAACGCAAACACGCATGCAGCATGCACGCACGCACACACACACACACACACACCACACACACCTCGAGTACACAAATACATTCAAACACCCTTATCATACCTCTCGCTTGCCAATGATATCATCCACAACTGCTACTCATCAACAACAACTACTGCTGTACATCACCCAGATGAATTATAGCACCATGTTTGTGCATGCATGCGCAGTGCACACACACAAACACACTAATTGTAATTAACAGAAAAGGAATTGTTCTTGCAACAAAATATTTTTTACAGTTGACTGACGTTCATCAAGGCAGAAAATGGAATTAAGGCAATTAAGAATATAGCATACACTGTATGCTATATGTTGGTATATACTGTATGCTAGGGTGACCATATTCTCAAAGGAGAAAACCAGGACACCTTAGCGGGGGACGGGGGATTTCACGAAATATTCAGATATCGAACAGGCGCTACTATCGCCTCGAACAGCTTTTTTGTGTTTTTCTGTGTCAATGTGGGATTTTAGGTCCCTTGCACCACCATTGCAGAGCGAGACATACGTGCCTGCTTTGCAAACAGTGCACAGTGCTTCACTTTTGTCTCGCCCCGGTCTGAATACAGGTTTTTTTTTCTGTAACTCGTCTGTAAACGTGCACTTGCGCTTGGGCATGGTAGTGGAGACTGACAACCACGCTGTCTAGTGTCTACTAACTGATTGAGAAGGCTGCCTGCACTGACTCTGCTCAGGGCTGAGGTCATCGTGCGCAGTGTCCTAGTGCCTGTCGATTTACTGGTCCGATGTAAGCAAAGACGTGTCGGAAAGGAACTGAATGAAAGTAATTTTACAAAAACCGGGACATTTCCTCATTTTCTAAAAATAAACCAGGACACCCAGGACAGGACGTGAAATACGGACATGTCCTGGGAAATACGGACGTATGGTCAGCCTACTGTATGCCATACAGTATATACCAACATAACAAATTTCGGAGATGCTGAAAATAATTGTAATTTCATCTAAGCCTGCCTGTACGATTCCGAATGGTTGCTCAGGCAAACCTATATCAGCACAAATAAATAGAGAAAATGGCAGATCTACAGCCTCTTTTATGAGCTTGTAAAGTTATTTTCGGTGAAGATATTTGGTGCAGAGACTAGAGAGAGAAAGGTAGAAGAGACCCCCAGAGGATCCCCATCAACAAAGTATACAGGGTTCAGCCAATACCGATCAGGAATGGATGTTAAATCTGGAAATTAATTCTCATATCTTATATCAATTTGCCCAGTGCCATAGAACTAGTCTGGATGCCACAAAAGTGGAGTTATGTCACTAGATTATGTGACACATTTACAGTTTTTAATTCCAACAGTGACAAAGGTCATGGTGGTGCCTAGTGCAGCAGGATCACAGTGCTTTTTACAAACATAAATGGTATGCTGGTCCTGGAATACTATTGAGGTCAATATGTCAATACACAGACTTGTCTATGCACAGTACAATGGCTTAGAGTAGACAGAGTGAATGAAAGCAGGTCACAATTTCAGCCACGACAGGGAAATATGGGTGGGATTGGGGGTTGGGGCTCTTTTAGCATTTTGTCCATAGGGGGAAAAGAGGGGGTAGAAGCTGCTTGTCACAATGAATACAGTATAAAGCAGCATTACGCTAATCTCTCCTTGATCCGAATCCAGTGTTAGCGGAAAAGAGGTTTTAGCAATCCAGATAGGGTCAACTGCGGTGCCCCTAGCATTTCAGCACCACCTTTTAGTCAGTGGTTAATTTGTAGCATTGGTGATGATCATAATGATAATAATAATATGAAAATGCTTTGAGTGTGTGTGACAACTTATGGTAGTGTCTAATGTTGTACCTCTGCTCCTGCCACAAAATCTAAGTTAGACCAATCTGTAAATGCTGTAATGTTAGTCATTTTTATTTACCGTATTTTCCGCACTATAAGGCGCACCGGATTATTATAAACCGCACCGGATTATAAGGCGCACCTTTTAGAACTGTTTTCATATATAAGGCGCACCGGATTATAAGGCGCAGAGAATAGAAGCTACTACAGTTAACACAGAATAGAAGCACCTGCAGTCAAACAATCTATATATAAGGCGGCAAGGCGCACTGGATTATAAGGCGCACTGTGGATTTTTGAGAAAATTAAAGGCTTTTAAGTGCGCCTTATAGTCCGGAAAATACGGTATTGATTTGATTTTATGTTATTATATTTTTTTTTGTAAAATTCAAAAACAGGAAATAAAAACTGAGTTAAAGTGAATGTGAATGTAACTGGCTGCATCATGAATGGTATGTATCATATACCTTAAACGTTGCCTTTTTAACACGTTTTTATACACACTGTAGAGTAGACTAAACAACCACTCAGATAATTATTTTTCATATTTTCTCAGTGTGCTATTTGGGTACAGTACCAGAAATGTCCATGACCCCTGCCCTCCCCTGCCCCACTGCTTCCCCCGCCCACCTCATTGTTATTCCCTGTCTCATTAGAATATGCATAATATGCCTGGTTTCAGTTGGCTTCATTGGGCTTCTTTGGGGTGTAGATTCCGTGCATACCAAAGACTTAAAGGGTGGAGGCAGGCAAAGTTAAAGGGAAAAGTACTGTTAAACTGTGCGTTTTTAGTGACATGGGGTCGGGATGTAATGCAATGTGTGCGAGGGAAGTACAGTAGATATCCATTGTTGGATACTAATGAACTAATGCCTTGTTTTATAATCAAACTCAGCTCCTGTGTTGAAGTCAGCTTGTTGCCACCTCGACATCACAACAACACTACACACACAGAACAGTGACCTGCCTTCTGACCTCATCTGGTGATAATCTGAACACTGATTAGTGGAGAAAACATACCATGTGGGGTTCTGTGGTTGTGTCACACCGTTTGCCAAATTATTCAATTAGTCTGCAGTCTGACTGGCGTCTTATTACAAGGCTGTGCTGGCCTGGAACCAGTGTTATGAGTTGGTTCAGGCAACCACAACCACAAACACACTCAAACCTACCTAAAACAGTAGTGGCAATCAAACAATAAACAAAAGGCCACATGAGGTGATGTAACAGTGTGGTCTTCCATTGAGTACTAGTGTGTTTGGCAATTTGTTTTTCATGCAAATTTGACAACACATACTCTACTCAACCAATACTTAACCAAAGGTGGGTGCACTGAATGCATGATACTATATAAATACTGGATGACATCCCTAGATCCTAAGTGGCCTGCTGCTGTTCACCTGTGACTCCACCACTTGACCCCTGTTATCACCTGCCTATGCCCTACCACTGTGTACCGATAGGGTAGCAGCCATATTTACACTCTGTATACAACCTACCGGTAGAACCTACATAAGAAATGGCACAAACACATTTATTTTTTATTTAGCAATGTCATAAAAAACAAGAGATAAATAAATGCATATAGAATGTGCCTCTATTTGAAGGTGCCATAGTACTGTACCTACAGAATAATAATCAATACTCGCAATATGGCAGGCAATATATCATCATAATGTGGTTGTCACAGAATCACATGGCACAACTGGACTGCCTGCATGGACCACCCTGTGTGCCTCAGCCCACAGTTTGGACACCACTCTAGGCCTACTATGAAATGGCAATATTGTCCACTTCTGTAGGCCAGTGGTTCTATTAGGGGTTAGATTAAAGCTCTTAAATCGCCTATAATGTATTACTGATGACTCAACAGTAAGACATATGACAAAAGCATTCACCATTGTGTCTCAGCATACAATAAACAACATGAAATGACTCATGCTCTGAAAGCATTCATGTGGCTTATGCCCGTCAAGTATCATCAATGTGCTTTACCACATACTGCACAACGGCATGTTACAACCTTGAAATATAATAACAGCGTAGGTGTCTGAGTGATTGGGCTGGATAATAGTTACATTACAAGGCAACGTGATAGGCAGACGATTTATTACTTGAGATTTGTTTGTGTAAATACTGTACGGCAGATGTCGTGAATGCTAAGCAAAGCTTGCTATGCGAGGCATGGAAAGCGGATCTCCTTAATACTGATGTCTTAGCAACAGTTTTGAGGCACTGATATCCTCTCACTGCTTACGAGCCTCAATCCAATTTTAGAAGCACAGCTGCATTTCAGTTTGGAGATGGAGGCAGCCATGGCGAGTGTGGTTAAATATATACATGTAAGAATCCCTTGCTTTATTATCAATGGAATATTGCCAGACATAAAGATGCTTATAAGTCCATTGAAATTCTACAGTATCAAACGTGATGGCACATAATGACGTACGTATTTTCCTTGTGGCCTCACACTGCAAACACACAACTTATTAGGTCCAAATTGTAAATGTGACTTCCGTTCCCGTATAGTTCAAGTTTAGTTTCTCAAGGAAAGGGAAAAAGAATATTATGGAAATTGCTTGTGACACAGACATAGTGAATCGTACATCCCCAACTGTACATATTTTACCTGTTTTTATTGTATTGTACTTGTGACACTTGCTTTTGCAATGTAAACATCAATTTTCTGATTCCAATAAAGCTCCTTTGAATTTAATTCAATTGTGTACAATTGTGGTACTTTTACTTAACTTGATTTCCATTTCCGCATGTTGCATTTATATAAGACCTTTATCCAAGGCAGTTCAGTGACTTGCCCAAGGACACTTTGACATAGACAGGAAGAGTAGCAGGGATTCGAACCACCTACCCACGGATCATTGGAAGACCCGCTCTACCTCATGAGCTACAGTTAGACCTTATTAACTAATTACAGTATATTGCTAAACAAATTTTATACTTCTGAGTGATCAAAATTGCCGACCTACAAGCTTAGTTGTGAGCTTGTTGACCTGCAATTTTTGAAATCGTTGTTGAAAGGTTTAGATTTGGGTACTTTTAGTACTTTTGGCAGCAACAGCATACAATATTTGTCATATTTTTTGATCATATTATGATTTGATTTTGAGTGCATTGACCTTTCTAACATAGCTTTTCTATCATGTCATACAGTATGCGACTTTCACTCTAGTAAAAAAATAAAAGAAATCTGAATACCTCTTCCACGGGGGCAAATGTCAAACAAGCAAGTTTCTGATCCAGGCCAGGCCTGTCTAGCCCATCAGCTACAGCCGTCCAATTAGTACATTTCGTTCAGTGAATCACGAGTGGTTATTGCTGCACCAACAACATTTGGACATGCATATAACGTTTGCAGTTAAATCATCTTTTAGCGATAGAAAACAGATGTCAAGATGATGATGGCAGAGTGCTGATAAGTTCATCAGATGGCCAGCGTGGTTTTAGTGGTTTAGCAGGCCATGATGCACCACGTACCCAGTTGAAATATGCAATGGGAGGGAAAATACTGCATGCCATGGTCAGGCGGTCAGTATCATGTATACTCTGTTTTAGACCAGATTCCTCTGACTGGATGATCTATAGTTCATTAGCGATCTAAAATGGCCATGGTGTGTGTGTGTGTGTGTGTGTGGGGGGGGGGGGGGGGGGGGGGTGTGAGTGTGTGCTTGCCTGTGCATGAGCGCATCCTTGTGTATGTGCAAAGCTTCACACCATCTGCGTATGTCTCAGTATCTTGTTGACCCTGATGAAGGCCACGTTTGGGCTGAAACATGTTGTCAATTTATTTGCCTGACATTAAAGCAGAAAGAAGAAGGCACTGAGATGTGTGTTGGATTTCTGTTGTATTGTTTCCGTATCTCTGTACTGGCTTCATGTGAGGATTTATTTTTAGGTCTTCTGATTATTAAGTAGGTTTTCCAGTGTTTGCAGCTGGTGGAATATGTTGAAAGTAAACATTTTCTACATCAGACAAAATTGTGTTTGGAAGACACGTTTGTAGTATCCAATGCAAACGTTAGTAGTATCCAATGCAATGCAACTACTAAATGGCCTATATAAAGTGCTTTTAAGGCTTTGGTTTATATTTGTCTTTCTTGGACTGCTTGTGCAGTTGAATCTTGTCCAACGTTCTGAAATCAGAATAGTAACAGAGATATTCTACACTATTACTGACAAGTTCTTCTTCACCAGTGCAATGTTAAAGAGTTGGGCTTATGTCTCTCAAGAATATTCCTTTTGGAGGCAAATGGTTATTTAAAATGATCAATGCTCACGTCTCCATCATCACCAATACGTCAGTCTCAGCCTCCACACATGCACACTGTAACACTGTCAGAGAATGGGGAACAGAAGGTTCCAGGTTCAGTTACTGTACCTTCTCATCCACTGCGCTCAAGTCTGAACACATGGGTCAAACTTGACCAATCCCAAATGGTCAGCTGGGTCATCTGGGAGGGTGACACAGGATCAAATAGGTCTAATTCCTATGATTTGAAAGGTTATTGTTTTGCATTAATGGCTGATTGTGCCATGTGAGATCATGGATTCCACAATGCCACGTCAGACCTTCCGGTCTTTCATTGCCATCCCCAGTTCTGTTTACGGCTACATGTTTACGGCTACACGTTACATGACATCAGGGAACGACATCAGTTGACATGACTTCAATTTTTTACTTCTGGTCTGCTTTGAGGCTCAGGATCCCAGAGAAGGACCAATATCTCATCTCAGTGAGATAGAGGACCAAGTTGGAAGAGGCCGAAGGAGAGCCTGAGCATATTCGAATGAATGATTGACTGATAAGCACGATGTCATCAGCGCAAAGTCAGTGTCGGTTAGGTAATTAGCAGGAAGATGAGAACTTCTAGGCTTTAGCTGGTAGCCCTTATCATTCACGTCATATATAGCGTACAGTATATACTGTATCTGCCTAACGTGAGAACTCCAAACATTGCACAGATTCCCTGCGTTATGAGTGCAGATGAATGATCCCAGTGGGCTCCTCAGGGCAGAGGCCACAGCAGGTGGAGTGGTGCACGTCGCAGAGCGTACCGCCGGGTCCCAGGCTGGCGTCATTGCCGCCCGTAACAGGACACTAATCCTGGTGCCTGATGAAGGCAGTGGAAACAGTACAGGACGACCTGCCACATGCAGAGACAATCTGGCTGGGCCAACCACTCTGCCCTCACACCACTAATGTGAGACCCTCACTACTCACACTAGGTACTTTGATTTCATGCCCAGAACCCACCCCCCCCACTCCCCCCACCCCAGCCCAGGACCTGTCATTAAAAGTTCAACATGAGGCCAACGTTGCTGGAAGGTACTGTAGTAGACAGTAGGGCTGCAACATTAATAAATCGATAACACATTGTTTCTTCTTTTAGAGCAGGTCGGCAAATGATCTGTGGGTCAGTGGTTTGAATCCCAGCCCCTCCTCCTGTCTACATGTCGAAGTGTCCCTGGGCCAAGACTGACTTCCCAAAATACTCCTGATGTGCTGGTTGTACCTTGCACGGACTCCTCCACAATCGCTGTATGAATGTGTGTGAATAGCTGAATCGAATGCATTATGTAAATGCCTAGGATAAAGATGCTACCTAAATGCACAATTTAGCATTTGTATGTCTCTAAATGTTCTGATGAATTGAAAATGGTGTACGCAAAGTCTAATGTTTTATGGTGTTGTCCACAGTTGTGTTTTTTTTATATTGAGTTGAAAGCGTACTTGAAATGTACTATACTTCTGCAAACATTTAATAAATACCAGTACTTCAATCAATCAGTGGGTGCCTGCCACTTTTGTTTCTTATGAACATTGACATGCACAACTAAATTAAGTCGACATGAGAGACTGGAAAAATGTGCCGTTTTAACCATCAAAGTCCTTAACACACACACATCATCATAACCTGAGCCGGTGGAGGTGCAGATGATGGATGCGAGTAAGGATGTCAGTATTCAGGTTCATTGTAATTTAGTTATATGAAATAAACCAAAAAGTTATCAAGTGTGTTTTTACAAGGCATAACATCTTTATTGTTATACACAGAAGTTAATCTCCAAAGACTCTGCACAAATCAGTGGGGTGACATTAACTTTGAGATATCAAAAGTCTCCCACTCATTCCTTGTTACCTCGCGAAATACTCAAACAAGTACACCTGCCTTTCACATCCCCCAAATGGTAAGTACATTACAACCAATTAGAAATAAAATATATACTTATATATATTCTTTTTAACTGTCCAACATTACCATATACGCATTACATTACCAATTACAAACAAGTTATGCTCATTGTCAAAATACAGGTGTGCAAATTGTTAGAAAAATACCAGCTCATACCAGATTCTGGATTGTGCTCTGTAAAAATCCTTACAAATAGTATATAATCTATAGAAATGTCTTCAACATGCAATGTTGCATTTCAAAAAAAAAAAAAAAAAAAAAAAAAATCCATAAACTGGCTGCCTGTTCGAACCTGTCCTGTGTTGTTGCAGTCTTCACCATACTCCATTAAAACGGGGGCAAAATATATAAAAAAATACAGCCATACAGTATTAGCACAGTACAGTACAGTGGCTAACTCCATCACTCGCATCATCAATGATTTTGTCTAGGCTTGGAAGTATCATGGTCTGCCCTGCTGTTTCTATTTCACATTATGAATAATAACAACAAATGAAAAAAACACATATTCCAATGACCATCTCATTGACAAAATAACCAATCTCATTTTCTTTTTTTAAACTTTTCTTTTTCTACGCTACAAACCATATAAACAAGTCATATTTTGAACTGAATTATATGGCAAGACAACCAAGCCATTTTGAAGCCCTTTTTGTGGTGATTAATGCTCAAAATGACACATACGTACACATTAGGTATCATCATTTGTACAATGAATAAATAGTTAAACTTAGAGATGATATTGAACATTTCTGATAAATAAACCACCTTCAAATAAAAGAAACCCACTGTACCTGCAACAAAGACTATGGACAGACAGTTGCGACAAAGTGGCATTTCAGCCACGGATAGAGAAAATAGGAGATCTGCAAGCTCACAACACGATAACCTGTAAGATCACAGGTACCCCATTTTCCTTATTTGAAACAATATCATCTGCAAAAACGTCTCGCCCATAATGACATGCCCAAAATGGGGACGCAGGGGGTTTGAAAGCGGCTAAGAAGCAGGATTTCAGATGGTGGCAACAGTCAAACATATTCATATGAACCCCCGTCCCCACGCAAC
The DNA here is from genome assembly GCA_039105355.1 of Benthosema pterotum. Taxonomy (NCBI): domain Eukaryota; kingdom Metazoa; phylum Chordata; class Actinopteri; order Myctophiformes; family Myctophidae; genus Benthosema; species Benthosema pterotum. The sequence continues at coordinate 19,514,688 of CM076982.1, forward strand.
ATAAATTAAGACAAGGACGTCATCTCTCAAGAGGTGTCTTCTCTCTGTCTCTTCCTCATCTTCTTTTCTCTGAGGTAAACAGTAGTATATACTGTCAAAGGTATTTTTTTAAAAGGCATCTCTGCTCACCCCTTAATAGGTGCAACATTCTCCCGTAAGCCTCAACCTGAATAAATGCAATACCCAAGTTCCACAAAACTGAGAATCTGACCTACACCAGTCTCACAGGCAGTGGTGGACAGTAGCTAAGTACATTTACTTGAGTATTTTGAGTTTTTTCCCCCCTCCCCTGCATACTTTCACTCTTTGTAGTGTACTTATATTTCTAGCGGGAAAGTATAAATAGGAGGAAAGTCATAAATTAAACACTTACACGCCCGGTTTCAAATATAGTTAAATCAGATCTACCACAAGTTTGATAGTTTTCCTGTGCCTGCCTACTCGCAAGTGTACTTAAATTTGGGAGGGCAATGTAATGTAAAGTAGGATGATAGAACATAATTTGCACTTCTGAATATTTTAATATGTCTTTAATAAGTGTGTACTTTTGAATACTACTACTAAAATCATGTGACAGAGCAACTTCACTTGTATTTGAGTAATAATTGAGCAGGAGGAGTAGAGGAGTCAAGTGCTGGGGTGGGGAACCTCCATCCACCACTACTCCCAGGCATTTCAAGCAGGGTCACATCCTCTCCAACAGAAGGCAGGTGTTTTAACTGCTTTACTTGCTCTTCACAGCTTTTGTGGTTGTACCGTCGCTCTGGATCCAGAGATGAGAACATACAAGAGGAACCTGCCAATGAAATCTCACGCAGTAGTAGTCTAGGTATGTGCTGCGATAACATCAGTGTTTTCTTTTCGGGTTTCTCTGTTTTTTTTTAAATAAATAACATCATCAATAAGACATTTGTTGCTTCACTATACAGAGCTTAGCTGGCGCTTACACTGGGAACTTCCCTCGCAGCAAGTCACCGTGCCAACTGTCAATCAACGCTCTCTGTCCAATTCTAAAGTCTAAATGACGCCTGTGGTATGACAAAATAAATGCAACATATAGACTTTTTGCAACGGTGCAACGATTTTGGCAAAAATACAATAATCCTTCTTTTAAAAAAATAAAACATATTGCACTTTCAATAAAATTGTATATTCTTTCTTTTCTTTTTGTTTTTACTAGAAATTAAATAAATTGAGAAAATCCTTTCCAAATGAAAAAGGAAAAACAACATCAAAGTGTCAGTATCAGATCAATACTGAGACTTTCCTTTTCATCTATACGATACGTCTATGACTGCAGGTATACCGACGTTCAGAGAACAACAATGAACAAAGAAAAATCCTACAGTAAAAAACAAACAAACAACAACTGTACCATGCATGGGGACTGTTTCAAAGCATTCTGTCGTGGGTTCCTGTAGTTGGACAACAGAGCAACAGAGTGGAAGGAGCTGCTGATTGGGTAACAGAGTAAGACTGGCTAGTGGCCGTGCTAGCACTGACTGCTAGCTAGCATCGGTCGTGTCCAGTTTCCTGTAGCGAGTGAGTGGTAGCGTGAACCCGTGGAGGGGTTTGTGGGGGGGTGGCGGGTGGGGACAGGCGTGCTCAGAACGCCAGAGCACGCTCCCACTGCGACACAGTCCCGTGGACGACGCGCGTGCTCACATCTCCCCATCAAAACGTCAAGATGGCAAAATAGAAAGGCAGCTGTTCGCTCCCGTCATCTAAAAGTGCATCTCCACACTCTTCTTCCAGCACAGTCAGTCAGTCAGTCAGTCAGCAGCACTGCTATCTCTTCCAGCAAGGCGGAGGGAGTGGCAGGAGCTGCCAACACCAGCGTGCTTGAATCAGAACACGTGTGGGTTTCAATTTCTTTCTTGTTTTTTTTTCTTGTTGTTTTTTTTCTTCTTTTTCTCTGACTGCGTATGCGTTTTCTTTTTTCATTTTTTTCATCTTATTATTATAGATTATTTTTTGTTTGTTTGTTTTGATTTTCAATAGACACAACGGTTCACTTCAGCTTTCACAGAGACCAAACGGGTGCTAAATCATTGGGCTGGGGCTTGTGAAAGCCTGCGACAGGGTTGGTGGTGTTAGTTGATGGCTTTCTCTTTCCCCCAGTTTTCTCGGTTTTCTTGATTCCCCAAACACACACTTTGGCTGCCTCCGGGTCTGACTGGCGCCATTTTGATTTTTCAAAGGCCAGCGACACAACTGTACCAGTTTCCATGGTTTCACTGTCTGGAACACAAAAGAGATGGCGTGTCACACTGAGAACACATGAGAATGGTTAAAGAAGTACTTTGTCCGTTTTCGGCAATATCTTCATATAATCGGTACATGCAAGGGCACAAACTGGCACAATTTCCCTCTACTCCTTGTACTCCCTCTCAACCTCAACTGACCATATTCAGACTTCAGTTTGGAAGCACTCGTTTTCAGTAAAGCAATGTCCTGCTGCCTTCTGCATTATGTGCAAATTCAAAGCAGGCAGTATGCCTAGGCTGTTCAGTGATGTCTAACAAGGACTTCCAAACTGCAACTGCAAGAATCACAGTAGCTCCTCAACCTGATCTCACATAATATAGTATAAATGAATGGAATTGCTTTCCTGGATATAATGACTAATACAATGAGATTTCACCGTGGCTGTTTTGGGCTGAGTGAGTTCGGGTTTTATAATATTTATTATTCTGTGTCTATCAGGGTGCAGCTCAGATGGGGCTAAGTAGATTCATATCAAAAGTCATGCATCCCTCAGCAGAGCTTCATGTGGCTCAACTTCAGTAGAGACTGTGCCCCTCTAGTATAGAGTGGAGCCCATAAGCAGTGTTGCCAACTTGGCGCATTTGTCACTATATTTAGCTTTTTTCCAGACCCCCCTAGCGCCAAAATTAGTGAAAAGCTCCTGGCGGAAAATCTAGGGCTTTTTTGCTGGTGAGTTGGGGCAAAATCGTCTGACAGGCGCCAGAGATGAAACCCTCGTTTTTCACCATTTTTCCTCCTATGATAGTGGTTAGCGTAGAAATATAACCAAATGGACCCTTGCGGGTCCATTTGGTTTCATTTTTATGCTCTCAAGAGTTAAAAGTATTCATCATGTGAATTATCCCTAGTCTACACACCTTCCAGGCAAGCATCTAGCGCATTCTAGTGCATTTTGGAAGTGCCACTAGTGCATTTTGGATTTTGGCAGTTGGCAACACTGCCCATAAGCATATCTGGGACTGTTGGCTGTGACTGTACAGACCAATCACAGCTCATATTTTCTGGGACTTGGCAATGACCATTCCGTAACTACTCAGGAGACTGTGGTAGCTTGTGTGGAACAACACACAAGCTACCACTGCCACCCCTGGTCAGCCGGGCGCCTGATGGAGAGTACAGGAATTGGTTGGAATAACGTGTTCCTTCCACATTCTACCTCCAAACAGGGAAACTCCCCCTTGTCAGGTGAAAAAAAGGCAGCGTGGACTCCTCATGCATTGATGGAAGCATGAGGCAAGTCCACTATCTCCACAGGTTGGCGGAGGGTGTGTAGAGCCCAGGATCACATTAGGAATTGGCACTGGGTGAAAAATGGGCTACAAAATTGTGGGATAAAAAATATATTAAAAACAAAAAAAAAAAACACATTTTTGTGAAGAGAGAGAGCTAACTTTTATCATGATGATTGTGTGAGATGAATTAATTAATCCATTTCCATAATTTGCTGTCAACATTTCCATTGATTTTGATGTACTGAAGACATTCGTCCAAAAAAAGTCCATATGCTTGACCATGCACAAGTTCACAGGTGGAGTACACAAAACCAGCCAGCCAGCAGGATTAGCAGCCATCAAAAATCATGGTTGCTTGCCAGAAAATAGTATAAAAGGCAAGCGATATGCTTATGGGCTCCACTCATGACAGGAGAAATTCCTTTAAATAGATTGCATTGGGATCAATGTACAGTAAGTCTGTATGTTATTTAGTCTGGAGTTGTCCTTTAACAGAACCGAAATTTGAATCTTGTTTGAAACAGCCAAAACATACCTAATGCCTATAGATGTCATTGATAGGCATGCACGTTTCTGAACTGTCCACAGTCCGACACAGTGTGACACAGATCACATAGGGACAAACGGGATAATGAGGGCCAAGATAGGTTGAAAAAGGGGAGAAGTGGTCCTACGTTAGGGAAATGATGTGAATAAACTCACCTGAGTAACAGCATCATCATGTCAGGAAGTGGACAAATATTATGGCAAGGCCAATATTCAACAGCATCACCATGGCAACAAGGATGGAGTTAGGACCCTGCAACACATTGCACCGTGATATGAGAAATAATCACATGGAACACATTAAGAAAAAACATATTGCACTAATAATACACTTATTCATCAACATCAACATCAACATGTAGAATGTCAGAACAAGTAAGCTCCATATACTGTATGGAGATCTGAGAGTGGCAGCAGTTACAGTGTCTTGAGTGTACAGGTTTGATGAGGCCCAGGTAGAGCCAGGCCAGGCCTTGAGTTAATAATTCCATGCAGAACGACTGACGGTATAATACCTTGTTGCCAAAATACTTACTGTGTCCTCTTTCAAACTGTCTGCAATCTCCATGCTGGATTTCTTTGAATCCATGAGGCTCTTTGGCTTAAGGGAATCCTGCTTCCTGAGTTTGGGCTCGCTTTTGCTGTCCCGTAGGGACGGCGGCTTGGGAGTGGAACACTTCTGGGGAGCCGGGGTCATGCGAGCCAGCTCCATTTGGGTGGGTTCGTCGTCTCCCTCGGGCTCCGGCGGCGGGGCTACCTTCGTGGTCTTGACAACGTAACTGTGGTACTGTTGTACTGTGTGAAGCTGGCCGTTGGCCGGACCCTGTGGAGGGTGCTGTAACGTGGGCACTGGGGCGGGCGCCGGGGCACGCTCCGGCACTTGCTCCGGGGCTTTCGGAGGTTTAGGTGGCGCCTCCTCTTGGTGAGGGGGGGCTCTGTTGGTTTCGTTGAAGGACTCTTGCTTACTGACCTTGCGGCTAGGCCGCTCGTCCTTACTGATCTTGCGACTGGGCTTTTCCTCTTTGCTCGCCTTTTGGGAGTGCCGTTCTTCTTTGCTGGTTTTGCGGCTAATGCTGTTGGCAAGCAGGCCTTTCTTTTTAGAGTGGGGCGAAGGGGGAGGCGACGGATCTGTGGCTTTCGGTGGGGAGTGAGGAGGGGTGGTGCCTTTGCGGTAAAAGTGTGGATCTTTGGGATCGTCCTCGGGCTTCAAAACGGGAACCACCTCCTTGACCACTTCCACTGGTTCCATGAACTGTTGGTTGATATAGTCAGGCCCTGCAGAGGCAAGGGAGAGGACATATAGGAATTTAGGACATAATACACTAATCGAATAAAGTCTCGAATAAAATGTATCGAATAGTTAGAACAGGGCAAACAACACCTTTTCAAACCAGACAGGCAGTGAGCTGTATTACATAATAAAACAAGACCACCAATACTTAATCCTAAAGTTCAGGTGACAGAGGAGATTACTTAAAAAATCTAATCTGTAATCTCCAACCTCAGATAAGAAAGGGGCAAATAATAACACCTTTTCAAAACACTCAGGCAATGAGCTATAATACATAATAAAACAGGACCACTCTAAAGTTCAGATGACAGAGGCGATTACTTAAAAATCCAATCTGTAATCTCCAACCTCAGATTAGGCGTTGTTGTTAGAGCTATGTGAGCTAGGTTTGGAGGATTTTGGTGCAGTCTTCACACTACCCCTGCACTCTATGTAAGTTGTTCTTGGACGGCTACGCTACACATTGATCCGAGCTAATTGCTCAGACCAGTGTTTAGGCGATAGCGTAAACACCGTGCAACGCTTTAGAATACCCTCAGTACCTCGACAAAGTCGCCGTCCTCATGTGCTGTTTAACGTGTAAACCACCTTTCTACATAACATTATGCCAGAGTAATGTGGCTTGAAAGTAACAAGTAATTTTCCTGTTTTGCCGCTTTACCTTTGCATGGCAGGCACACAGAACTACTGTATATACGGTTTGCATTCTCTCTCTCTCTCTGTGTGTGTGTGTGTGTGTGTGTGTGTGTGTGTGTGTGTGTGTGTGTGTGTGTGTGTGTGAGAGAGAGAGAGAGAGATAGGGATTCATGTATGTATGGACACAGCAACTGTCTCTCAAAGGACAGCTCCTCTGTGGTCTGAGTGGTCATCTCCCGTCATCATCGCTGGCTCTCTATTATCAGTACGTTGTTTTCTTACGCTTTGTTCCTATCCATCCATTATTCTTGACGCTCTATCAACCAACACACACAGGGGTGGACTGACAGTCTGGCATACAGGGCATTTTCCCGGTGGGCCGACCCCCCCGGGGGCCGTTAATGTCGTGTTTTAATTAAAAAAAAAAAATCTGCACAAAACCGGCCACGAATCAGTGCTGGCGGCCCTCTGTCCTCTTCAAATGAGACTGCCTATTGCAGGGTTTTTATAGTTAACTAAAACTAACTAACTAATTTTAGTTAGCCCGAGCCCCAGAGCCCCTTATGTCTTAAATTCTCATGGGGCTCAGGCCCCGGAGCCCCCACAAAGATTCAGAGGGCCGCTCTGAGGGCCGCTCTGAGACAAAATTGCCCGGTACGTTTTGAGCTCCCAGTCCACCCCTGAACACACAGCTCACTGTAAGAGTGCTTGATCCCAAGGTGCAATGATGCTTCTTTTATGACATTATCTGCTTTGATCCCCAAAGCAGTCTGACAAAGCTCTCTCTCTCTCCCTCACTCTACATCATGTAACTGTGGGGAAAACAAAAGCTTTTTTGCGTCCTTTTGTTGTGCATTAATTAATATTCATTAGATACAATAGGCTGACTGTCATTTTGTTGTTCCGTTTGCGCCACTTGTCACTTGCTAAATTATATGCCATGCATGTCAAAGTGACAGTACAGCATTGTCTGTGGAACTGGATTGGAATTGGACGGATGCGTCTCTGTGATTCACTGATTCACTACTGCCACAGACAACTGGATCAATCGGGTACATTTTGAATTAGAGAAAGATTTAAAGGCAAACTTTGATTATTTTTCAACCAATGTTCATGTTTTAGGGTGGTATTAGAGAAAGTAAAAGGTGGGTGTTTGTTTTACATTCCTTGCTTTCTTTAGTTTTAGGGATTTTAGCTATGGTAGTGGGCATTCAAACATGGCCCGAAATACACATTTGTTTACAAAATTTTAAAATTATTTCTTTTTTTTATTATCTACTACAGTCCTAATAAACCCCAAGAAATTATAACTGGCCACAGAAGTTCACAGGATCTACTTAATGCGAAGGAGGCAGCACATCGCACTGCACTTTACACACTCGCTATTTGCATTTGGGCAGGCATGGTCCAGAGGCTCAGTATGGCAATTTGTCATTTTAATAATAAAAAAGAGAAATCACTTTAAAATTTTATAAACAGATATGTAGTACTAGTTAGGGCATGTTCGAATGCCCCCTCCCATATAGCTAAAATCTCTAAAACCAAAGAAAGCAAGGAATGTACTGTAAAACAATTAACAATTACTTTCTCCATTAACAACCTAAAACAAATCCAAAACAAGCTTTCATTTGAGACACCCTCCGAAATTATTTGTTAAATATACACCCAAGGCACGTGAAGCCACCTGTTCAGACACCATCACTCCATCTGTCTCCTCTAGGAACCATGACGATAACTTTGGAAGCAAATAAGTACTTCCAATCCCAAATCTACGTAAACAGTATTAACCAAAAAAAAGAAAAAAGCTTTGGGCTCAGTTCTCATAAGCCCAAACAGTTTCCCGGCTGCTGGGCATTCCGAAATTGTTTCATAACCACCATAGCCAAGAAGTCTGACTACAAAGAGGTGGGAGATGCTGGAATATCTCTGAGGCTTAAGCAATCTTGTGAGGCCAATTTCACACCATAACTCGATAAGAGTTGGGGCTCGGTTGGAGGGTCTGACCAGTTTCACTCTGTTTGTGGACAGATTCCTTCTCAGGGGCTCCAGGCATTTTTTGGATGGTTACACTTTATGCGCATGCATGCACCCACGCACAGACAGCAGCATTGGCACCCAGTCAAAAGTACTTAAAACTACACCACCGCCCCACCAAACCACCGACTTAATGCAATCCCGCAAGTGTTTGATCTAACCTACATCTGCTGTTTATCATCATTTAAACGAAGGCTTTATGTGCATTACATTTCTTGCTGTCTGCATGTAGATACATGTGTAGCAGATCCCATCATAATTACGGACTATTACTGCAAGTTTAAGTGCAGAGGAATGCTGACCAGGCAGTGATTAGTCCCCTCTTTATGCTCTGGAACTCGATTACTCACACACAGTGTGCGCTTCTTTCATCAGATCTACTTAGTAGAGAGTCTGCAGTCCTCCGAAGAGGGTAATCTGAATAGGGCTTCTATCAGTCAGAGAACCAAGAATAACACAGGAATGCCTCAGCCCATATAAACACGTTCGGTAGTTACCCACCGGCAGCACTTGAAACGATCACGTGCAGAATTCGAGAGAGAGACAGCGAGGATCCACCAGCCACTGAGGACTACTTTCTTTCTGGTCGCCAGTGGCGTTTCTAAGCAAATTTGGACACCCAGGCAGAGTTCCCTGGAGCCGCCCTTACTGTGACGTCATACCTATGACCATAGGCGTGCATACATAGACGTCAAGGGGGGTTTGAGCACCCCCTAGTGGCCCTCTCTGGACCAACATGCCCTTTTTAAAAGAGCAAAAAGATGCTGAAATGCTGTTTTCTATGCGTTTTTAACCCCCCAAAACTAAATTTTCCGCCAGGGCCAGAGTGCCCTCCTGGTTACATTTGAGCACCTGCCCTTGAAACTCTCTGTGCACGCCACTGCCTAGGACGCACAGTAAAATGGCACCTCCCAACATATTATGTTTAAAATGTTCAATTCTAGTTATAGAGGACAAGTATAATGTATTTATCTATGAGGCTTATTAGCCTGGGATCCTTTTAAAGCATGTCTGGTGGTCGACACGGTGCCACCCCCCTCCCCTCATGTTGCCCCAGGCAACTGCCTAGTCTGCCTAATGGCAAAAACGCCCCTGCTGGTGGCGGTTGTGACTACTTGCTTAGGGTCGCGACTAGTTTATAGGTCGGGGGAGAGAGTCCCACCAAGACAGTCTAACCACTCCAACCAAATTACTAATCCTACCTCTAACCCTAAGCCAACACATAACCACAAGGACAGAGCAGAGCACGTTTGTTCACCAACCTGGTCGGTCGCGACTAGTAAGCAGCAACTGGTCGTGACCTGGTCCCTCTATAACCAAACACCACCAGATACCAAACGCGACCAGAAGCTACAGGTTGCAACCTGGTCGCGACTACAGTCGTTGGTCGCTGCTGGATCTCGCCCTTCCTGGAATGCAAAGCAACGATGAGGCGTGCATATAAATCTTGATGTGATATGATTCTATGAACCAACTACAAAGTTCCACTAATATACTGTATATATACACTCAGTATTATATTCTAACACCACGCTAGCGCGATGATGCTCGCCATCTGTCATCTCCCTCATGTCCTCTATCTCTCTCTCTCTCTGTTACCTCATCACTGTCTCCATGGCATCAGCCAAGAACACGCTTTTGTTCTATAGCTGCAGATGTAAGGCCCTGTTCATGCCAACCCTATCTCAACCCAGTTAGTGTCCCCATTCTGGGCATGTTGTGGTGCATTTTGAGCTTGTAGATCGGCTGTTTTTTTCGCTATACCTTAAAATAGGCCTTTCTTAAGTGGTTAATCTGCAGCACCTTTTTTAACGCTCCGGGGCACTCTTAATGTGTCTGTGTGTGTGTGTGCATGCCTGTATGTTAGTGGGCGTGGGAGAGAGTGGAGAGAGTAGACTACACTCCAGGCAGTTATCACATCTGTTGCCATCATGAATGTCACACTGACCATGAGCTTAAGAGGGACATTGTTCTTTTTTTTCTTGCATGAAAATGTTATGGCTGTCAACTCCAGACTCTTATATATACAGTATACAGTATAAGTGTACCTACCGCCCACACATACAAAATAAAAGGAAGATGGTTGACATTTTATATGCCCGCTATCATGTTGTATATATAAATACAAAGCGACTGTCTGACAGTCAAACGCTGTACTGCGAAATGATTAACAGTAAATGATACTGTAAACACATGCTTATGTGTTTACATGTAATTTGTGTGTATATATATGTACGTATATATATATATATATATATATATATATATATATATATATATATATATATATATATATATATATATATATATATATATATATATATATATATATACACAGTATATATATATATATATATATATATATATATATATATATATATATATATATATATATATATATATATATATATATATATATATATATATATATATACATACACTATAAGCACTTATCTTGAGGAGGAATTCGCTTTTTACATTTGCCTGTGCATTAGCATCAGTTCTCTCCTTCTCTGCGTGTGGATACAGTATACTGAATGCAAGATGCATGACTCAATTAACAGGTTTTATATGCTTTATCTTGTCCTCCTCCTACTCCTACATGGCCAGATGGACGAGGGGCTGTTATTGTTTGGCCGTGTTACATGTACATACACTACCTTCATTCTCACACATACTGTACACACACAGTACATGAAAACACGAGCGCAGTCTCTTAGGACGTGTTGTGATTTGTGAACGCACTAAACTATGTCCCACACCACTTTACATGCCAGTAATAACCCCATGAGCTCTGTGTTGATAATAAATCCGGCTGATTGTTGTTGTTCTTCTGTTCTTTATATTCTGAGAAGGATAACGACGACAGCGACCTGGAAGGGGTGATATGAGGGTGGTATGGCTATACTGCGTTACTGGAAGACTTAAGCAAGGTATTCATTAAGGGTCAGTGGTTTTATTTCAGCTGTGCTGTGCCATGTGGTTGGCATTCACTCTGAAGAGCGACACTCCCTTTTGACAAGTAAGACTAATGGAATCAATCAACAGAAAAGATGAAAGTGTTTATACTTGGAATTAGTTATACACATTGTGACTTTTTGGACTTGTCGAATAACTTCAGCTATGCCAGCTCCCGCCTCCTTAACCTTGCTTCCATTAAATAGCTGAGATTTGCTTTCTGAATATAAAGCAGCACCTGTTCGCGTCCGACTTTGGCACTGACAGGTCACAGGCATTTACGGTGCCACCTGGTCTGGAGTATACCTTGACTATGGGTCAGATAGGGTTGGGGGCTGAGAGAGGGCCCCATGGGGCCTATCTCTCTCTCCACCCCTGCAGGAGGGTGGTGGTTCAAGGCAGGGGTGGATCTAAGCACGGGCATGGGGGGGCAGTGCCCCGCCAAAATGCCAAGACTGCCCCACCAAACATGATGGCATGCAAACCATCCAAATTTCAAAGATATATTTATACTTATATTTAAAATGATTTGAAACACTACTACTGCTACTAACTAACTACAGTTGTGGCACCACTAAACCAACAGCATTTCATCATTGAAAACAGAAAACTCTCTGAGTCAGAGCTTTAGCTTTATGCATTGCTGTGTGCCTGTTGCAACTTCAACAACAACTGATGTTATTATTGATGTTTAGTTGGCGAATAAAAGTCCTGTAGCCTAAAATGGTATGGGTGAAGCCGCACCTATACCATTTTCACCTGCCCCCCCCAGTGGGAAATGTTACATCCACCCCTGGTTCAAGAGCTGAAGGAAGGGACAGCTGCTCCACGTCATCCACGCCGGAGGCGAGGGATCGAGCCGAGAGAGAGAGAGAGAGAGAGAGAGAGAGAGAGAGAGAGAGAGAGAGAGAGAGAGAGAGAGAGAGAGAAGAGAGCGAGAGCCCAGAGGAGCTATGCGACCTCTCAGGGCGCAGGGATTTCAGTTATGTCTCCATTGGACCCCGGCGTCCACACGCCGACTCCAAGTATAGCCCCGATTAACGTCACGGCAGTAGCCCCGCCCCGCCGACACCCCCCCCCCCCCCCCCCCCCCCCCCCCATGGGGTGCTGCGTGCAAGCCCAATCATAAAGGTCAGTGTCCTTTTCTCCTGGTTCATTTTTGAACTTCGCCATGCCCCAATCCGGGTGATAATCTGCCATGAGTCTGAAATGTCAATTACCAACAACGAGGGGTTTAGGCCTCGGGATGTTCCCCTATATACGAGTTATTATTTTGTGTTTGTATGGGACTATGTGAGAATACCTTCACCGTCGACACAGACATGGAGGAAGCACAGGAGATTAGGGAGGAGGGGTGTCACCGAAAGTTCATTTCAATGGAAGGGGCGCAAGATTAGAATGGCTCCCATCCTGCGATTTAAGAGTTTGAAAAGTTGTCCTCAACCCTTGTTTTAAAGGTATAGTAAGTGATTTCACCTAATTCAAATAGGGACACCTAATTCAAACAGGGAGTTCCTCCCTTGACCCAGTGAGCCCCTGGGGTCAATAAACCCTAGTTTCAGTTTGGGCTTTGGGATAAAAGTCTTTCGTCCAATCAGGATGACCGAGAGGGGCCTTCCTCCAACCAGGATCGAGTGGGGGTGGGTCTTGTTGTACGTGTTGTTGGCACATTGCACTTCCCTTCACTGTAGAGCATGTGCCTGTGCACATCATGCTACCGGCGGTCGGCAGACCAGAGAGTTTTCCAAATCACTTAGCTTTAACACTGGACATGCTGTCAATGTACACTCACAGTCAAAATCACATTGTCATAAGGTCAAGGAGTAAAAGAATTACGTGGGGAGTTTCATGCAAGTACAGTATGTCACTGGTGGTATTTACTAAGCCTGGAATTTGAAATGGGTCGACCTGTAAATAGGAGACCTCATTCACACGAAAGAATGTCTGCCAAGGAACAACCGGTTAAGAAACCAGGAAGTAGGCTAGGACTCATTAATCTCAGCAAACTCTCCTAAAGTCTGCAAGTTATTTATTTCCTCCATGACAGAAGTATGATTGACTTGAGTGTTCCACAGTTGCCTCTCCTGTTTTCGGCGTGGCTTTAATAGTGGCCTTGTGTACACAACCGAATGTTTAAAGAGGACATCTTGGGCGCCTGCTGGCCTAACGGTCCAGGTGCATACCACATTATTGGCTTTGGCCTGACAGTGCGTTGTGTGTTCGAGTCCCGTTCAGGGCAACCTTTACTGCATGTCTCTCTCCTTCTCTCTGTCCCTCTTTCCTGTCTCTCTCCACTGTATAAAAAAGGCACAAAAAAGACCAAAAAACTAATCTTAAAAAAGGACATCTCCTCAATCAGTAATGGTATGACATAGACTGATCTCTCATTCACTGATGTGACTTATAAGGCAAGGACACTGTCCTCGCGTGCACGCACACATGCACACGCACACGCACACACACACACACACACACACACACACACACACACACACACACACACACACACACCTGGAGCTCACCAGGCTTGCCAAGCATGACCGCCTTTTTCCACAACACAGAGCAGGCGGATCCTGGCCACCTCCGGTCATCACATCTCCGTGTCAGAGAACAGGGTCGCACACGCTTGAATGGCTCCCATTGTCAATCTATTAGTCACCCACTATTTCATGGTGTCATTTTGGCCAACGCCCAAGGCCTACAAGATCATAGGCCTAAGTATAGTTATGCCCAGTGGTGGATGCTGGCTCTGGGTGCAGTGCACCACTCCAGCTACAGAGATTACCGACATGGATCCATGCTGTGTATAATGTTTAAGAGCAACGTTTTTAAGAAGTGTAGAGAGAAGTATAAAAAGCATTGGTTGCAGGCATGATGGAGTGGTTGAACACAACATAATCATATCATAATCATAATTCCCCAAAAGTCCATTCTTAATTACCCACATGGAAAGAAAGTACCTGATTATTGCATATATGATGCGTATATTGACATACTGTATATGTCAATATAGAATATTTTCTTTCCATGTGAATACTTTCTGTCTAACAAAAACCTAATGTGTGATTACAACAGGTAGGTAACCATTTATTAACTCATTTCATATTAATAAAACCTGTCTTACCTGTCTATCCCATAGCTCAATGGTCAATGGCTCTTCCACATAGAGCTGATTCTAGACTGGGGTGGCTAGTCTGGGGTGTGGGCAATTATACTATTATACTATAGTACTACTACTCAAGGGGCCAAATGGGAAATAGAAAATGTTATGGAGGACGGGGCTGAAAGCATGAACTCAATTCTGAATAATACGAATTTAAATAATACGAATATTTTTATGTAAAAAGCAGTACATGCGTAGGAGTCCATTTTTTGTAAACCACTGCATTCGGGCATCCAGCTGTCTTTATTAGCATAGACATTTTTGAGGAGTGAGTCGAGTGACGTGTGTCAATCACACACACAGCAGAAAATAGATGGTGATTCACCATCTCAATTTAATTTAAATGAGGTAGCACTGTAGGGACGCTGAGAATGTAGTGGTAGTCATAGGATGAGCAATTTGCAAGACATTTTGAAGATCGCTACAAAAATAACATTAGTTATTAGTATTATTATCTCCTACTTAAGTCCACATTCTTCCTTTTCTTTCTACACAACTCCGTGGTCTCCTTTTTGCAAGTCTGCCAAATGCCCTATACCGGTACATCTTCATTTGTAAAGGCTTTGAACTTCTCAAAGTCATCATAAAAAGAGACAGGCAGAAGCTTTAAAAAGTTGAATGGATGAGTGGTTGGAATGTGTTCCAGTTCACAGGGGAGTAGGTGGTGAGTAGTCTGTAATGTGCCATTGAAATGATTGCTTCTGTGTTATTAAAGCATCTTATGGTAGCTTATGGACATCTTATGGAGAAATTTCGAGGACACTATGTACGTGGACTGCATTGCTTTTATTCTTAAGCCTGTCCATTCACATAGACACAACCACCTTTTGTGTCCTGCTATTTGTAAGGCTTTTTATGCCTTTATTGAGGGCCATTGGGATCGGAAGCCGTGGCAAACCGCCAGTCTGGCCTAGCCGGTGCCCAGACGACTAAGCTAATTGTCCAGGCCTCCTGCCGTAAATCTTTTGTGATTGACAACCTGTTACCTTCCTTGTCACTTCTCAAAAATCTCTGTACTAATAAAGAAAGATGGATGACAGATGCAGAGGGTTCAACAAATATGGACTGCGAAGCAATTACGGTACTGCTTTATATGTAGGCATAAAATAATATTATGCAGAGTTGAGTTCAGCTTTTTGGGCCGTTAATGTCTAGAAATACCAGATTTGACAATTTTGGACTACTTGGATTTGGAAACCCATACAAGGGCCATTGTCACACAGCAATACAAAGTAATTGTTGTTGATAATATAAGTCCTTAATTTTCTCTATATCTTGTGGCTGTCAATCGAGTTTAATTGCTTGTATGTAATTGTATTTTTTATGTATTTTTTCACATTTACCAAGCAAATGAAAATATTGCTATAATGAAAGGATTGTGATGACTGCAATTCTTTATGTTTATGTTTGTATGACTGTTTGTGTTTAAATCTGTGCAAAATGTAATGTGGCTGACTACGTATGTATTCATGGAAGACTTTTAAGTAAGCCGATGAAGCCATACCCATACCATTTTCAGTTAGAGGACTTATATTATCCAAGTAAAGCATCAGTAATAACATTTGTTGTTGAAGTTGCAACAGACACGCAGCATGCATAAAGCTAAAGGTGAACCAGAGAGTTTTCTGGTTTCAATGATGAAATGCTGTTGGTTTAGTGGTGCCACAACTCTAGTTAGATAGTGGCGCTAGTAGTGTTTCAAATCATTTTAAATATAAGCACTTCAATTTGAAATATCTTGAGTTGTTGTGCATCGTCATCATGTTTGGTGGGGCAGTCTGGGCATTTAGGGGGGCATTGCCCCCCCATGCCCATGCCTAGATCCGCCCCTGAAACTTAAGGTTTTGAACGATGCGTGACCTTCTGTTCTATCTATCCCTGATCCTAACCAAGATGACCTGAGCTCATTGACCAAATGTCATGAAGTCCTGTCAGGCACTCCACTGTAAAACTCAACATACCTTGTAAATCAACTAAATAGAGGCGAGCTGAAACCTAAACCTCTCAGCCATTGTAAAGTGGGTCTACAGTACAGTATGTAAAACATCCATGCATTTGGCCATGGACCTCCATAAGAGAAGATTTGTGTAAAAATAGTCTTCAACATTATTCAAAAACGAGTCCATAATCCCAGGGGATGTGCGATGCCCTCTGGAGATATTCGATACTGGGACTAGTAATGTGACTGCACCTTGTTGAGGCCTTAATGACACAGGGGTTATGAGTTTGTGTCACATTAGCTGTGTGGAATTACTGCTCTACCTTAAGACACTCCGCCTTAAGGGCAAGTTATCTCATTTCATTAGCTTGTTAACTCTGTAACATTGTGTCTGTGGAGCTATATTTTCCACAAACAGAGGCCATAGATATTAACGATGCAATTGGGAAGACGTGCAAGAGAAGTAGTAGTCAATGGCACATTTAGTTGAAGCCAAAATAAACTGTACACTGGGTTCTCTCGGTCTGTGACACTCATTTGAATTGAACCGACAGTTTTGAGATTGCGCACAGGTTGTACATGCACACAGCGCTTTAATGGCTTGCTGTGACATCCATCATTGTTTGTGTAATAGAGAAGCGGTTACCGATTTGGATCCTACAAATTGAGTGAGACAAGTCCATGCTCACGTTGTGTCAGCTTAGCTATTTGTGCTTACTAATACCACGACATTCATTCCAACAGTGCGCGCGTCAATCAGAGTGCGAATGTATATGGAAAATGATATCCAAAGTGGTCCCCTGCTCGTAAAACGATGTATTCGTGACACTGCTCGTAAATAAAAAAAAGTATTTTATAACTGAAGCAGGTCTGCTTGTGCAATGCTGCTGCTGTTGTTCCGGCGGCTACTGAACCAAATCCCATGGAGCCTAAAGGTAGTACAGAGTAGAACCATAACAACACAGACCAGACCGGAAACGCTGACATCCCCCATAGGCTGAAGCCAGAATCTCCATTGTTTACACTACACAGAAATGATATTCATTTAGGGAAATGAAAAACCGCCAACATACCGACAGAGGAGAACCCTGGGTGATCGACTGACGGGCAAAGGCTTCCTTAATATTAGGATTTCCAAGAGCATTCAAAATAGGACTATTTTTGATGTGATAGTAACTTTTTAAACCAGAGGTTTTCAACCTTTTTCATACCAGGGCCAACTATTTATTCAGAATTTGAGCCATGGACCACCGTTTGATGACATTTTAGACCCACAAACCCAAAACTAAAGATTTCTTCTGCTTTTGTCCAAAATTCCAGGCTGGATTTCGGAGAAAACAAACAGACAAACATACAGATCAAAATGAACATCAATCTTCTACATTATCTAGTTGAGTAGACTTGGGCTAATTCAGATGACGAATAATTTAACTCTTGAGAGAGTTTAAACTGTTCCTCATTTTTCTACAGACCCTGTGGAACTCCCGAGGACCTCTGGGGACTTCCAGGGGGTCTTCCCCCACTTTCAGTAACACTGTCCTAATTTGTGAATCCACGTTGACCATACTATATGTAAGCATGTACTATGTCTGAAAGCCTTTACAACAGGCCTTAGAGAGGGAATACAAGGCCTCAGTCCAGAATACAGTACACACACACAGCTCCAATCCGGCCCAGTTTTTTCCAAAGCCCAAACACAGCCCTTCATTGTAGTCCTGTAAATCGTCCTCAATAGCAGCGTTCTTCAATTACACTCCATGAGCACCAAACCCTGAGCTTTTCCTGAACACATTATAACAAACTCATTACATTACAGGCTATTCTGAGACACAGCCTTGGACCATTAAAACAGCTGTCAAAATGTCAACGATGTGCAAACATTGTTATTCATTATAAACTAACCAACCAAGTCATTCAACGCATAAAGCGATGCTTCAACTAAATGTGATTATGGAGAAATTACTTGCTTGCGGAAGCCCAAGGCAGACGGGTTGAAAAAAGGGGGTATTATGACAAGAGTGAAATGATTTTGACATCCTCGGTGTTAATTGAACTCTGAGAAGTAACAATTTGGGTAAATCTACTCCAGAGGGACTGTCATCCACAATACAGTATGGAGTGCTCCTACTTGACCTTATTTTTCCCAAGGATTTATTTATATAAACATGGGAGAGACAGAAAATCAAATATCAAGTAGCCTGTCTGTCTCTATTCTAACTGTCACTTAATTTCTCCAAGGATTATGTATTTATTTTCTTAGACATTTTAAAGATAAGAAATCAAAGCTCAAGCATTAAGAACTATAACTTACAGTAGTTTCTTAGAGAATAATGTAATTATTTGCTTGTGTTTACATGGGAGAGTTCAAAGGGCAACGTGGGCCAGTGTGCAACACTGGCCTCCAGTGACATTGCATCTACAACTGTACATGCTCACTGAATGAACCAACAGCTTACTATGGTGCACCTCAACACTTTTCCTTCTGAGTATGGAAGTGTTTTGTAGGCAGGAGACCCAGAGAATTGCTTGGAGTATCTTCTGGCCAGGAGGTACTATTGGATTTCTACTACCAGAGTGAGTTCAGCTGACCTCTGTGCCCCTCCAGCCATTAAACCTGCAGCGGCTTGATCTTTCAGTGACTTTACAGGGTAAGGGCGGTGGCTTTTCATGTGTTTACCGTGCAGGTATTATTGCATATGGCCGTGGTTCCCAAACATTTTCATGTCAAGGACCCACCCAATTGACACTAATAAGCCCATAGAACCCATTTGAAAAGATACAATGGCAGTGTTAATTTAACTCTGAGAGTGTACAAATGGAACCAAATGTATTTGTACACTCTGAGAGTTCCAGTCGCAGAGAGAAAGCGATGGTGGTTGTGGAGGGAATGTGGGGAATGTGAACGGTGTTGTTGTTGATAAATGAGAGCCTCTACTGTACTGTACATATGGGAGTCGAGAGGTTAGCTGTCATGCCCTGGCCTAGAGTATAGTTTATGCATGCAACCAGATATAGCCTGGTAAACCACCCCGATCTTGTGAATTCCCATTCATATCGTGTGTCTTCCGCAGATCGGTGTGCCAAACGCCCACCCAAACGCTGGGTGGGCGTTTGAGTGTGCGCTCAGGACCCTGTGATAGACAGGTGCTGATTGGCTCTTACACTGTACACGTGATAATGTGCAGTGTGCTGTATGCTATTTACCGATATATGCGCACCCACTGGTCCAGCTCACTATCTTAACGCTACGTACTGTATGTGCACACATTGTTTTTCAGGTCTCCAGGATCAGCCATCAATGGGCCGATCCACACGTTGCATTGTGTCAACTTGTGAACTTTCAGATCAGCTTTTTTATGGCGAAGCCAATTATTGAATTTTGATGTTTTGATATTAAAAAACAAAATGTACTATTTGACAGAGCAACATTCACTTGACAGGGAGTATTCTGTAGTAGCCTGGGGTCCAGCCTGATTCACTGCATTCCGCACATCTGAAATGCCACTTCGCAAATCAGTCTGGCCAGAGCCTGTTTGACTTGCATTTTCCCTGACGTTATCTGTTACACAGCCACGCTGTTTCTGATTGGATGCTGTTACACGAACGTGAACTAGTGTTTTCTCCTCCTCGTACCACAGACCAATCAGAATCGTCGGCTGCATTTCAACCTTCTGTGCCCCGCCTACCTGTGGGGATAGGCTCTCCTGGCCAGACCGATTTGCGAAGTGACATTTCAGATGCGCAGAACGCAGCGAATCAGACTAATTCTGTCGCCTACTGACTGTAGTTTACGGTGGTTGTAGTATGTGTTGTGCTGCTGAAGGTTGTACCTGGCTGGTGAAAGTTGGGGGCCAGCTCCCTAGCGACTGCTCTGGCGATTTCAGAGTCCTGGACAGCAGCGATGGCCGCCTGCTCTGCAGCCTCGCTCTTCGTCCTGGCATGGCTCGTTCTGTGGAGGGAAACAATAACAAACATGAGTCACATGCATACAGTTCTCAAGTCTTTGTTGATCGTTTGTGGCCCACGCCTCTCTCTAACCGGTTAGTGGTCAGATAGGTGGGCTGCTGCAATGCATGCCTTCTCAGGGCACATTCAGGCATGGATCACCTAACATACCAGACTAGAAGTTGTAATTAAGCAGTGCCACATTAAAAACTGACTAAAGGGCATTTTACAATGCATTGGACACACCCACACGTCATTATCATAGCCGAAAGTTATGCAGGACCTGCAAAAACTACGATCTGGCCTTGACAACCCGTACAGAAAAGTCCTGTCCAGAAAATAATGTTAAATAAAATTAAACTGACTTTGCCATTCAATTTGCCATTGACTTTATGCAAGCGCATACCATACTCATAATAATACAGTCATATTATGACTTTCAAGGTATGAAAAATAATGACATGAAAGTCATATTATGAATTTCAGGGAATAACTGATTTAGCGATCTTGGGGCAGACATTGTGCTGTAACCACAAAGCCACTGACTGAGCCTTGTGGTTACAGTTGGACATACTGTAATTTCCGGACTATAAGCTACTTTTTTCACATGCTTTTGACCCTGTGGCTTATACAACGGTGCGGCCAATCTATGGATTTTCCAGGTTCCAGATGGGCTCCGCAGACTAAATGATAGAAAGTTGGTTAAGCAGATGTAACTCTTTGAGAGCGTAAAAATGAAACCAAATGGACCCTAGCGGGTCCATTTGGTTTCATGTTTACACTCTCAAGAGTTATGATATTCACCATCTAAATTAGCACTACTTAATTAATAATCATAAATCATGTTCATTTTGGTCTAATTTTGATGTTTTGCCTCTTTTTTTTTGTGGAAATCCATCCTGGAATTGTGGACAAAACCAAAAGAAATCTTTAATTTTGGGGTCTGTGGGGTGAAGATACTACTCTATATGCCTGGTGCGGCCGGAAATTACGGTAGATTATTCGATTAATCATAATCAATAGAACAATCACAAAGAAAGTAAACAGTAGATGCAACCCTAAACATACTGTACGTTCTATTTGCCACTCATTCACTCGCTACAAACCAGATTCATCTCTGACAGAGGGTGCATGTTGAGCCTTGATCCTTCACCATCACAGAGATGACATCACCCACATCCCTGCCTTGTGTTTCTCTGTCTCTCTCTCTCTCTGTCATGTCATCCCTTTAACCCCCTGTCTGTTCACAGCCCTATCATCCCCCCTCCTTCCTTTGTGCTTCAGTCTTAAATCCAAATCCTACTTTTTTCCCCCTAAATGCATACAGCTGCATCCAAGCAAGAGCTTAATCCAGTCTGGAGTGCTATACTGACGGATGGACCACACCACGTTATCTCAGCCTGGAGCAATGCCCATGTTGCAGTCACACAACACACATGTTTGTAGTACTGTAGTGTTTGTTGTTATGATTTGTCAAGACCAGAGTTGGCTTTGTCCATGGCGTAATCATCTTTATAAAAACCCATGGTTGTCCAGAACCAGAACCGCCACAGAAGACCTCCACCTGGGCTCTGGTCAGGGCCCCTGCCCCTGGAGCAGTTCTATTCACAGAACCTGACAAAGAACTGCATGTATAGACATAAAGGGACACAGAGACAGAAACAGAAATCTCCACATACGGGCATAAAAGGTACAACGGGTATTGCATAGCCAGGTGGGGCATGGATCTCCAACTTCCATCGGTACCGACTTCACTTCGTGCTGTACAGTTCGGCAGGGTAGTCTAATATTTATAATAAGAAATAATACATCTCTCTTCAGTAATAGCCGATCTTGTACAACAACCCCAGTGAATCGTGAGGCCTTCAGCTATTTCCATATATTCTTCTTTTTTGTGATTATCTCAAATAATTTGCACCCGCTCTGATTACGTAATAAACTGTGCCAGGCCTAATTGCAGAGTCAGGGATAAACAGCGGAGCAGGAAGCCGCTGTGTGTGCCTATAGGAAGTCAGCTGCAGCTCGGCGGGTAGTGCTGGGATTAAGAGGTCCTCTCATCACCGTACCGTAAGGTTGTGCTGGCACTGGCACTCACTTTCACTGCTATATATAGAGAGAAACACAATGAGCATGCACGCCTAACATCACACTGCAAGGCAAGTGTAGAGCCAAAACCAACATGGCCACCCGTTTTGACAATTTAGAGTCCGATGCCGATCTCGTTTAGTATTCTTAAACCGGAGGTTCTCAACCAGTGGTCCCAGTCGGTCTGAGAGATTGTTGCAAGTGGTTCCCAATTCTACATTCATTCAAACTCACATTCATCGAACTCTGATTGGGGAAACAGTACTGTGGCAACAATAATAAATGAGTAGTCTAATAATCACACATCCAGAAAGAAAATATTTCTAAAGAAGAAGAGAAAACAAAGAAAGGTTTTCTGGGCATATGGAATATCAAAATCAGATGGAAATATATAATTTTGATTTGGTGTCAAAATGAAATACAATGTTGATATGGCACGCCGACTCAACAAAATGAAAACACAGCAGACAGCACCTTATCTCAAAAAGGATGCCTACCAGGGGCGGATCTAGGCATGGGCATGGGGGGCATTTGAAACACTACTACTGCTACTAACTAACTAAAGTTGCAGCACCACTAACCCAACAGCATTTCATCATTGGGAACAATGGAAATATTACATCCGCCCCTGATGCCTACTGTACTGGTGTAGCCTAGGAGAAGAGCTGGAGAGTGACAAGCTGGAGAGTGACAAGCTGGAGTTTGAGATACTTTGTTTTCAATGAGAGCGGTGCAAATATCAGAAATGTCAGGCACTAGTCCTTAGTCCTGTGTGTTCGTACATCTCTTTCTCTCTCTCTCTACCTCTCTCCCTCCCTCACCCTCTCTCACTCTGTCTCTCACACACACAGTGGCCCGTCGTTGCCATAGGGTTATGTAATTTATCCTGGCCGTCTCGTGTGGTCTGGCACATACACACAAACACACACACGTACGCACAAAATACATACATAACTCTATGCATGTCAAAAAGTGTGGAAAAGCACATCTGAAATAAGCCGTGCTATTTCCATGCTCTTTCCACTATTAGGTTAGCGTTAGTCGCCATTAGTCGCCCAACACTGCATATTATGGCTTAAGTGATTTATGCCAAAAGAGGCATAAGAGGCGTAATATGTTTTGGAGTCATCATGAGCTTAGCATTATCGCTGAGAAGTATTACGGGAGCAGACACGAGGTTAGAGAGCATGACTCATTCTCTCTGCATACATGTGTGCACTGCTGGTCAGGTGTGTGCTACTACTGTATACACAAAACGCAGCTAAAGAGAGCCACGAGTTACAGAACTCAGGGGGTTCTTTGTGCACTAATGACTAATGCATTAGACCAGAGAGACAGATGAGTTGCGTGCTGTGTCCTCTCCTCCTCCTGCCCATCAGTTCTAAAAATCCCCCATTATGCAGTGGCCATTAAAAGCACATAATAAACACTGTTCTGGGGCGGCTGGTGGATTAGCTTTATTACTCCGTTTATGTTCACTGTTCAGTTACCGCAAGCAAGGCCTCAACCTCACAGCCAGTGGCGTGAAGCAAGTACCGGTAAGTAAGTACTCAACTACTCGTTGTGAGCCTGTAGATTGGCTATTTTCAAAAGATTTGTATACACCAGTAAAACTTGTGGAACAAAATACTGGACTACTTTTGGAATCTGAATAAGGTTTTGATTACCATCTATCTACATTTCAGTAATGACACTTTCACCACATGTGAGTTAACTTAACATGTGAGTTAACAGCTCCAACTTAAGTATGGCACTCATTTTCAGATTTTGCTGCTCAAATTTATGGATGGATCAAATATCAAAACGTCTGCTTGAATATTCTCTTTGGCATTCCTGCTTTCTTTTCCAATCAGTGCTCCTCTTTTCCGTCTCCCTATTTTACCCCCTTCTTCTCAATCCTTCCATCAGAGAATGAGTGACCCCAAACAGACAGGCAGATGTCTCCATTTCAGAATACGGGTCTGTCCTTGGACTCTGAACATCCTGTTTTGTGTGTGTGTGTGAGCGCGTGCGTGCGCGCACGACACATACCAGGACAGTGAGATATTAAAATGCATGAGCAGCCATATGCTGGGGGTTGGGGGGGCAGGACAGTAGGAGAGACAGACGGGATGCTTCCTCTCCAGAAATAAGTCCTCACAAACACCCGGAGACAAAGGACACACTGAGGCATGGCTTCTGCAGACATGCTTACAGCCTTACGCATGCACGGTGCGGCATGCATTGCAAGCACACACGCACGCACGCAACCGAAAAGTGTGCCAAGCTTAGATAATGAATTCTTGGGAAATCTTTCTGAGCTCCTCTTCTGTTGCCATGTTACTCGCATTGGTAACTGCAGAATTGTTCTCCTTTGCTACCTACTCGGTTTCACTTACACGAGGGCTTCGGTCGACGCGCCGCCGGGAGTGGTTTAATTCACCAACGCTCTGCAGGGTTAGAATCTTTGATTTTCCGTGTTACAGCACCACCACTTTGCATTATGCATATATAATGCATGCATAAGTCATACATACATACATCAGTCATACGTGCTGTATATATCCCCCTATTGCGCACGCATGCACACTTCTATTTCAGAAATGAAACGCACAAGGCGTGGGCAATGTGGAAGGAGGTGTGAAGTATGAGTGAACAGCACATCCGTGACATACAGTACATGTGTAGTGTGTGAGTGTGTGTGTGTGTGTGGGGTGGAGGAGGGGGGGGATCTTAATGGCTCCATATTTTTGGTACCACACTCAGTGCAAGTCACGCACCGGCAGAGGAAGTGACCCAGACTGCTCACGTAGGAGAGGCCCAGACAGGTCGTCTCGTGGTGGGAGGGAGGGAGGGAGAGAGGAGGAGGGTGACAGGCAAAGGATGGATGAATTGGGAGGAGAGGAGAGGAGTGGTGCAGGAGAGAGAGAGAGAGATAGAGAGAGAGAGAGAGAGAGAGAGAGAGAGAGAGAGAGAGAGACAGAGAGAGAGAGAGAGAGAATCGATGGAAGGAGACAAAATGTGGTGACAAGAACGGAGAGCAGGAGGGCATCAGTCCCAGAGACAACAACCGTTAATTACAAAACACACATAAACACATCAGGCACGCTTACCGGCTCTGTACTTGGTTTGCCCCAACCCACCCCCCTTGCCATCTACACCAGTGGTTTTCAACCTTTTTGGCACCAGGCCCCACTATTTATTCAGGATTTGAGCTGAAAACCACCATCTGAGGACATTTTAGCCCCACAGACAGACCCACTAAAGACTAAACTAAAGATTCCTTTTGCTTTTGTCCACAATACCAGGCTGGATTTTGGAAATAAAACATACAGATAAAAATGACAATTAATCTTCTACATCCTCTAGTTGAGTAGACTAGGGGTAATTCACGTGATGAATATTTTAACTCTTTACACTCTTTACACTCTCAAGAGTTACATCTGGTTAACCAACTTTCCATCATTTATCCTGGGGACCACCTGGAACCCTCTCAGGGACCACTGGTGGTCCCCAGACCACCTGTTGAAAACCCCTGATCTACACCAAATCCCTTCGCTAATAACATCCGATCTACAAGCTCGTGTTAGCTTGGATATTTGGGCTGATGTTCAAGCCCCAACATGTGAATGTGGGCCCAGGCTAATCCTCTCTATTTCTAATCAGAACAATTTAAACCATAAATGTAAGGAGCCTTCCAGAATGGTTGACTGTCTGGCACAGCTCTCAATTCTTACTTGTTAGCACAAACCTCATAACCTTGTCAGTGTCAGAGCCAATAGTGGATTGGATTACAGAAGCGCTACAGGTCTATGCATTAAAACAAGATATATTTACAAGTGTTCCGCTGGCATACAGAATGATGTGAGGCTGTAAACAACAGGCTATTTTGCTTCGTCACATTTTTGTTGTACAAATGTACTACAGTGACCTGACACAGTGACACGACACTCTTAACCACAACAAAGAATACGAAGAATGCCTCCATTTTCTTCTGCCCCCCCAATTGGGAAATGTTACACCCCCCCCCCCCCTGTAGCATGTGACGTCGAGCGTTATCGCACCGCGTCCAGTGTGGTTTGTTGTGCCTGTTGTGTTGGTTGTGCACATGCTCGTTCTGTGCACATGCCCATGATTTACTTTAAGACCTCAATCCTGTGAGCTTTTTTTCTGCGCTAGGCGATTCTCGTCAGTCAGCACTGAGTATTTGTATTCTTTGAATACAAATGCTTTTTTAGGCCCGTCACAAAAATCTTGGCAATATTTATTGCAAAAGACAAAAATATATAGATACCGATGCCTTGTGAGATCAATGCTCTAAGTGGTTTAATCACTGAGATGAGATAAATGTATGCTATGAAATGTGTTGAGTTGGCTCCCTAAGATGCTCTTTCACACATTAGCACTGTCTATATGTGTGTGTGTGTGTGTGTGTGTGTGTGTGTGTGTGTGTGTGTGTGTGTGTGTGTGTGTGTGTGTGTGTGTGTGTGAGAGAGAGAGAAGGAGAGAGAGAAGAGCATCTCTGAAGACGGGAGGGCATTTAAAACTGCTGAAGTATGCATCTCAACCTCTCTAATTTTACTGTGGGGTTAAATTTCAGCCCCCCTGCTTAGATGCGGCACGATGTGGCCTCCTTTCAGGCAAGCTATACCCTAGTGTGTGTGTGTGTGTGTGTGTGTGTGTGTGTGTGTGTGTGTGTGTGTGTGTGTGTGTGTGTGTGTGCATACGTGTGTGCACACTTGTGTTCCCTACATTGGAACTTCAGTCGACCATTCCTTGGGCAGTGGCCTATTTGAGGTGTCTTTTGCACATATGCTTATAGCCTCTGAACCTGTCAGAGTGAAGCCTTTAGCAAAGATACATACAGATATTACAGGCACATTTATTCATCCTGAGAGGATCAGTAAATCAGTCAAATTTACTGATAAAGGGGCACGGTATTACAGTAGTAAGTGTAACTCTCACAATAATACAACCTCAAAACAATACCAGTATACAGCGCTATTCTACAAGAGGATGTCCTTTATCACCATCATCCATGGTATGTCTGCACTGCTGCAGCAACAAGCAGATAGGCCACTTCTGTAAGAAGTACCATTAATAATGGTAAAGCACGACCCACAAGTGTACTATTGCAGTGGTTTTCAACCTTTTTGACACCAGGGACCACCGATTATTCAGCATTTGAGCCACGAACCACCACTTGATTACATTTTCACCCCAAGACCTAAAACTAAAGAATTATTTTGGTTTTGTCCACAATTCCTGGCTTGATTTTGCAAACAAAACAGTGTAGACTTAATTAATTAATTAACTTCATTAGTTAATTAACTTAATTAATGAATTAATTAATTAATTAAATTAAGTGGTGCTAATTCAGATGATGAATATTTTTACACTCTCAAGAGTTACATCTGGCACCTAAGCTTTCCATCATTTAGCCTGGGGACCACCTGGAACCCTCTCAAGGACCACTGGTGGTCCCCGGACCACCTGTTGAAAACCCCTGTACTATTGTGATTCTGCAACTTTGTCCATAAAAAACAACACTTCAAATTCAAATTAATTATAACTAAGACATTCGGTAAACTAAAAATGTTATTCATTTATTTATGAGAGCGTTATTAGGCGTCCCGTCGCGCTCGCCTGGAGCCCGGCTAGATGGCTATTTGAACCAATCAGATTGCTCCCTCAAAACAACCTGCTTTATAGAACGCCGCAGTGCGGCCCCCTCGCCTATTCCAGAAAACATTTCGCCATTCACAAAGCCGACTTGAGTCGTGACAAATCACGACAACACACAATATTTTGGACCGAACAAGTAATTTCTGTTTTTTTTTTTCATCTTTCTAATGACCTGTTAGGCTCAAAATATTGTGTTGGTAGTCACCACCCGAGAGTTGTCTTTGTCGTAAAGTTCTTTATGTAAAATACTTTTTGAAAATGAACGGGGGAAATCTCTTCCGGAACAGGCGCTCGCTCCTCTGACGTCACTGCGGGGCTCTATTTAAACACTGTTACAGTGCGATGCAGAACAAGATCACACGGCATGCATCAAATAAATATAACATACGCCTCCCTATACAGTATATTACATGGCGGTGACATTTCCAGGACATTCTCCTCCTGGTCCTTAGTGGCCCACACTGCACATTCACACATCTGCTAATAATAAGAAAGCTGCAGCTGCAGAAGAAAAGTCCGTCGCTATACTGTACTGTTGGCCTTAGTGCCACACAGGGGCGGATGTAACATTTCCCAATGGGGGGGTGGGGGGGCAGGAGAACATGGAATGGATGCGACTTCATCGCGATGAAGGCGCACTCATTGCATTTTCGGTTACAGGACTTTTATTAGGAAAGTAAAGCATCAATAATAACATCAGTTGCTGTTGAAGTTGCCACAGCCAGGCGGCATGCATAAAGCTAAAGGTCTGACTCAGAGAGTTTTCTGTTTTCAATGATGAAATGCTGTTGGTTTAGTGGTGACACAGCTGTAGTTAGTTAGAAGCACTAGTAGTGTTTCAAATCATTTTAATTATAAGCACAGCATTATATTTTGAAATATCTTGGGTTGTTTTGCATGCCATCATGTTCGGTGGGTCAGTTCGCTGGGCCTTTAGGGTGGCATTGCCCCTCCATGCCCATGCCTAGATCCGCCCCTGGTGCCACACCGCTACGTCTAAAGTAGCAGCGATCACAGAATGTCTGGACACATTAGCACTGAGCCTGCACATATCTCCTGGTATCCGTGCGGGCCCGCTGCTGAGTTCCCGGCTGGTGCTAATTCACCCACTACTCAAGCATGACTAACACTATTAGTGGGTTAGGCTAAAAACCCCTCTCCCAAATTATTCAGGAATTATTCTGGGCTGTTACAGTCTGGCTGGGGAGGGGGGGGGGGGGCTGGTGGGAAGGGTGGTTCACATTACCATGTACCAGTGCTGATGATGATGTGCTGTCGCAAATGTCGCAGGTCTTTATATGGGAGACTAGCGTGGCTGTTATTATGAGATAAGCTAAGTTTATATACTGATGACGAGAGAGAGAGGGGGGGGGGGGGGGAGAGAGAGAGAGAGAGAGAGAGAGAGAGAGAGAGAGAGAGAGAGAGAGAGAGAGAGAGAGAGACAGAGAGAGAGAGAGGCTGAAGTGCAGGAACAGCAAGGATAGTAGGACATAATTTGGTCAATGCTCAAAATGACCCAGAAAATATCTGGGATTGTAACGCAGAATGTGGCTTAGAATAGCGGTATTGGGAGACATCCTGCTGGCTTGCGAAGGTGTGTGTGTGTGTGTGTGTGTGTGTGTGTGTGTGTGTGTGTGTGTGTGTGTGTGTGTGTGTGTGTGTGTGTGTGTGTGCGCGCGCTCTTCCCACTCTTTCTCTCTCTCTCACCCTCAGCTATATATCCAAGGAAATAATCCTACACAGTAGAGCAGAGAGGAATGTCTCAAAGAATGCATTCTTACAGTCAAGGCAGAGTATCCCGGTGATTTGTATCAATTATATAGAGTGCAGAATACTGACAGAATAATAACAGTACAACACATTCACTCCAATGTGACAGATATATTTTAAGGGTAGTGTGCAATACATTATCTGTGCATTCGTTTTCCAGTTAAAGGGGAATTCCACCCATTTTCAAAATTGTTAGTGATTTTTTCAGACCTCCATTTTTTAGGAAATACAGAATTGGGGGAACTTTTTGATCATGTCCACACAACATCTCATACATCAGGTATATTAATGACATATTAAAATGTTGAAAATGGATGGAGTTCCCCTTTAACCCTTAGTGTACTGAACGTGTTTAGGTGTTCTAAGCATTATGTTTTAACTATTGAAAAATAGCAGATCTACAAGCTCATAGCGCGCCACCGAGTGGCGCGCTATGAGCTTGTATCTCTGCTATTTTTGAAAAATCGTGAAAACGTGGTGAAATCTTTGAATATTATGTTATTCAGAAACTAGACAGGACACATGGGTTAACAGCACGCACAGTGAGACAAATGACTCTCCGAACAGAAAACACAAATATAGAATATGGTGGTGATGATCCACAGATTAAGAGCTGGAGGATGAGCGTTAAAAGGCAATGAATGCAGGAGGACATTGTGCTGCTTGGTGCAAACTAAAGACACCATACTGGAAGCAGCTCACTCTCACTGGGAGGCAGTGCACAGGCACAGACGAAGGAAGGGATGGAACAATGGAAGTGTCTAATAATGAATAGGCTCCATACAGACTGCATGAGACCGCAGTGACACCATGATCATTATATTCACAAACCCTGGAGCTAAACAACCAGCAGAACGGTATGAGCCACCTAGCTTTGATCATCACCGCCTTGTAAGTGAACATAAAACATAAAGGTTGCTGTCAGGCAGAATCCTCTTAGCTCCGTATTTTAACCTTTTGTGTGTTCTTTTTTTTTCCTTCTCGTAAATGAATCCCATACTTGACCACCACACTAGTGCCACACAAAAGCATCAAAATTATAGCAGATCTGCAAGCTCAAAATGTGGTTTGCGAAACAACATTTTAGCTCTTAGATCTACTACCTCTGGACATAATTTATGACTCGAGAGAGACAACAGACAGATTGGGTTATAGGAGAGATTGGGTTATAGGAGAGATATTATAGCTTTCAATTAGACTGGAATAACTAATAACTGTAAACTTTGTACCATTTGGATCAATCTGACATTGTATCTTTACTGTATGTGTGTGCAGCGTATGTAAACATATACTGATGAAATACTAATATGATTGATAGGTCCAGAACGTATTGGCCGAAACCAGATGTTTATTTCTGATGCTAAGAGTTAGACCACCAGTCACTCGATCAATTTGAATGATATTTTGACAAAAAGTGCGAAAATTGGCAGAAATTCTTAGATTTGATTACATTTGATTTGACTTTCTATTTATTTTGACTTTGTCTAGATAAAAGACAATCTATAAAACTTTGGAAAATGTTTACCTACAATTGCCCAAAATATGGAGGTCAGGTGCAAATATATCAATCATTTGAGCTAGGCTCTAGTTTTACGGGACTATAAAAAAAATAGTCTGCCTCCTTAACAGTAATATATTTGACAAGTATGAACCAGGGACCACCACCTTGACTAAGAATAAACCTGGGGACCACCACTCTGACTTAAACTTGGCTACCATGGCCCTGGCTAATAATCAACCTAGCTGGGGACCACCTCAGTCACCCGTATTCAATTCTCTTACTTCTAGAGAAGTAAGAGAATTGAGAAACACAGAACTACAGAAACACAGAACTAGAGAAACACAGGATGTTTACACTTGAATTATTATGGCACATTTCCTAAGAATGGTGACTGTTCAGACACGCCTTCTTGATAATCTAACTTTTTTTTCTGTGAGATTTCTTAAAGGGGAACTCCACCCATTTTCAACATTTTTATCTGTCGTTAATATACCTTAGAGATGTTGTGTGGACATGATAAAAAAAAGTTCCCCCAATTCTGTACTTCCTAAAAATGGAGGTCTGAAGTCAAGATCGAGGTCAAGATGTATTTCACCATGTTAATGATTTTTCTTTCAGACCCCTTTTTCCTGAGAGGGTACAAATGGAACCAAATGGACCCGCTAGGGTCCATTTGGTTCACATTTGTATCCTCTCAGGAAAAAAATTGAAAATGGGTGGAATTCCCCTTTAACTTCGATCAGCCTTCCCAATAACTAACTAACACTGATTAGCTTCCATGGAACAGTTTGTAAAACTTCTGTGGAATTGTCTTACTGTCTATTGTCTTATTGCACTGTGGAACAATGGAAATGTTATTTCAATCCCGGTATGCTGTATGTCCTGACATACACTGGAGTGACAAATAAAGAACCTTGAAAAAAATATGTTGTAAAGAATTGTTATGATTACTAAAGAGAGGGACCACATGCAACCCCTTCACGGAGCACTAGTGGTCCACGGACCACTGTTGAAAAAACCCTGTGTGTGTGTGTGTGTGTGTGTGTGTGTGTGTGTGTGTGTGAGTGTGAGTGTGAATGTGAGTGTGAGAGAGAGAGAGAGACAGACAGACAGACAGACAGACAGACAGACAGACAGACAGAGAAAGAGAGAGTGAGTTAGTATGTGAATGTATTTTAAGAATGACTAATAACTGTAATGTTGTTTTATTCCTCACCCTCGGTGCGTATTGTTTTCCTGGTTGCCAGTTGGCCTGATGCCTTGAGCAAGGCAATAACTCCAAACAGGCCTGTGATATGACCTTCCGGACATATTTTTCAACAGTGTTATGACTGTTATGTCACATACTGTATGTGCATTATGTGTTCAGTTGCATAATGTTCTCAAATTGGGGATCGGGGACTCCTTGGTGTCGGGTTCCAGGGGGTCCCCAGTAAAGGTTGTTTGACTTATACTTTGACATAAGCTATGCTGTGATGAAAAGCTTTGAAAGCGAAAATGGTCACTGTTGTGGGTCTTAGAAATATTGAAACAATTAAAAGCATTATCAAGATCTTGTGACTAAATGAATTAACTACATTTGGAATACGGGGGTGTCAGGCAAAATGTATTATTTGGAAAGGGTTTCAAATAATGATAATGATCAAATGATTTAAAAAGAACGTTTTTTGGACTTCCAAGGTTTCCCCCCCGGCAGCAACGATATGAGTGATAATGGCCCTGTTGAGAGAGTGACACAGAATACCTTGCTGAGTTGATCCCTCTCTGGTTGTGGTGGAGGCCCGTGGCAGTGATTCAGACTGCTGCTATGCTCCTGTGTGTGTCAACACCCCCCTGAGGCATGGCTGCAGCTGCCACTGCAGCTACAGGAACACTAACCCAGGCTGCAGTGCCTAAACTCATTTAACCCACATTGTATTTAAACCAAAGTATACCCGCTATCTTTTTGCCTTTTCCAACAGCCATAACAATAAACAAAAAATACCCAATTCACAAAGAATATTATTAGTTTTATATTAACACTAGATGGTGCTAACAATCTGGGCTCAGCCAGGCCAACATTCACTACCATTCTATTAAGTAGTAGAAGAAGAATTCTATTAAGTAGTAGAAGAATAATCTAAGCCATGCTGACGGCATGGATTGGATCATCCTCATCATTCATATTAGAAACATTCATATTTTACACATGCGGTCACAGTGAGTTGCTATTGAGCACGGTCGCCTTGTTCATCTACTGCCATCTGAACTGGGGTAACCCCAAAACGGATTAGAAATGCTTCAACAACAACAGCTTTTCAACATCCTTTTCTTCAATACATTGTGGCTGATGTGAAAGACGGTGACTCACTGTTATATGTATATCATTAAATGTGCTCTAAAAAGACGTCCTTGGCGACGAGGATGCACTTTGAATATAAAGTCAAAGACATCTGTTAGCAAGGACTGAGTTACGTTGTATAAGGAGAAATCCAGACCAAACCACTACCCTCAGGGGTTGACACTAAGGTCTCAGAGGCACTTGCCCATCGGGCAAGTGCAAGTCAGGTTCTACTTGCCCTCAGGTCATGGTCACTTGACCCCCAGGTTCCAGGTGGTCCCCAGTTAAGTTGGTTAACCAGATGTAATTCTTGAGAACGTAAAAATGAAACCAAATGGACCCTTGCGGGTCCATTTGGTTTCATTTTTACACTCTCAAGAGTTAAAATTCATCATCTTAATTAGCCCAGGTCTACACTGTAGAAGATTAATGGTCATTTTGATGTGTTAATTTGCCTGTTTTGTTTCCCAAATCCAGCCTGGAATTGTGGATAGCTAGAAAGCAGGGAAAGACACAGAGGCACAGAGTGCAATGACTGCCTTCAAGACAAATTTATCTTGTGTTGTGTTATAGTGCACTATAGTGCACACTTGCCCGATCGGGCAACCAGGTAGCAGTCTTCACTTGCCCCACCATTTTTTTTACTTGCCCCGGGCAAGCGGGCAAGTGTTAGTGTCAAGCCCTGCCCTGAATCAGCATATATAATTCTGCTCCAATATACATCTACTACTTTGTTTTAGGAGCTACTACTACTACTACTCACACATTCACTGCAAAAAATGCTGTCCTTCATATAAGAAAAAAATATATATATTTGAGTGTAATAGTACTAGAAACAAGCAAAATAATCGTCCGTGGGGTAAGTGAATTGTACTTGGTAAGAATTCTTGTAATAAGAAATATGTTCTAAAAACAAGGTTGATATTCTTATAGAACTTGCTCTTGGTTAGTAAATCCTTCTTAAAACAAGAGCAATCGTACTTAAAGTCTAGATTTAAGAATAAAAGACTTGCTTAGTTTAGAGGTTTTTTTTTGCAGTGTTGCACCCCAAGCTATCAACAGAACCCAGGCCTGGCCCGGGACTTTCAGGCCCATTGAGAACTAAAAAAAAAAATAGAATAAAAAAGAAATAAAGATTGGAGCTACAAAAATACTTCAATTGGAATCCTTGTAGAATTAAGACAGGTAGCTACAGTATATGATTCTAGCTGCGTGTTACTGTGGGAGGGCTGTGAAAATGTAGAACAGGTGCATCTATGAAACAAGTCCAAGGCCAACCTGTGTGTTGGCACA
This sequence comes from Benthosema pterotum, assembly GCA_039105355.1. Lineage (NCBI taxonomy): Eukaryota > Metazoa > Chordata > Actinopteri > Myctophiformes > Myctophidae > Benthosema > Benthosema pterotum. The sequence goes on from CM076982.1 coordinate 19,549,333, forward strand.
GGTTGACAGGCTGATTCCAGGAACATGTGTTTTGATCCCTCCTATTTATGCATTATGTAATCTCTCAAGACAAAATTCTGCTGTCAGCATAACTACCATAAACATGCAATGTTGTTGTTAGTAAGAATAAACCCAGAAGCACCCAGGAGGAAGTAGATGAACAAAGTGGAGGAGCCAAACCGAGTTTGAGTTTCGGCCGACTAAAATTGACTAAAACCTCTTTGAGTTTCTGTCGCCTAAAACTATCAATGATAGAAATGATAACATGTGACTAAGACGAATTACCGGTAAGCATTTTGTCGCAAAGGGTAAGACTAAATCTAAAAAAATGCCTGCCAAAAACAATACTGTTTAGCAAGCCATAGAGTTAGACAGACAACTCTGTTCACTTCATAGGGCCAGTCCAATGGCAGCTCTTCGTAATAGAGGCTTCTAGTGGAAAATTATACTTGGACATTTCTCCCCCAAAAACGTAGTGATAGATGCAAGTATCCATGTACAATTGTACACATACACGTACACGCACACGCGTGCACGCGTGCACGCGCGCACACACACGCACACGCACACGCACACACACACCCCCCCCCCCCCCCCCCCACACACACACACACACTCTTCACATAATGAGGCCTACAGGGAATTTTGGAAATCAATGATTAGAAGCAGGAGCCACAGTTTGTGTTAAAAACACGACCCACTGCGTCCATAATAATGGTGGAATGACTGGAATCCTTTAGGATTTGAATGATTCCGGAAGGGTCTGATTCCTTAACGATTCCCTTTTATAGACCCCCATTGTGGGGGTGGGGGGCATTCCATTTGACGAGGAAAAAAAAAGTAGATCTGCACTCAGTAGAGTGTAAACTATCACCAACACTACCATCACCGCCACCACCGCCGCTGCGGTGGTGAATAAAATCAGGGTGGAGGATGCAGGATGGAAAAGAGCTGTGGTATGATGTCATGTTGTATTTTAAACTCTGAATAGACCTATACAACTATACAGCAACTTCATGTTTTGATGTTTGCATCGGTAGAAGGACTTGCACGTTGGACTACTAGGGTGTCATTTTATATTTTTTGCTATTTATTTATTATATGAGAGAGCGTATGTCATACATTCGGGAAAATGTTTCTCTTTAGTGATTACGTAATGGTGTGTTATCCTTTTTAACCTTAGTGTCTGACTATACCTTGTGCTGTTTACATGTCTGACTGTACTCAACATTCTTAACAGAAACAGCAACAGTTTATAAGGATGGTCAAAGATAATCACACAAAATCAGGCCCTGCGCGTCAGCGCACACGGACCTCGAGGCGACAGTAAATGCTGGTCTCCCACATGCCGTGTACAATCCTCTCCAGGTCATATAAACATGACATTAACGCTAACGCCGAGCCTCTCTGCCAGGAGAGGGCCATGGGGGCGGTAACCATGGCAACCACGCTAACCATCTCTGACGCTTTAGCAAGCTGCAGTCCAATAAGCAATAAGGCATGTAGTATGTGCCCTGTATTATTTACCAAACACACGCACGCGCGCGAGCATGCACGCATGCACCCACACACACAGGTTATACTGTGGTGATGGTCATAGACGGATTAAGAAATTATGGGCCCCTGGGCCACCACCAACCAAAGTGCCCCCCCTAGCTCAGGGCCCCCCCTGACTCAGGGCCCCCCCTGACTCAGGGGCCCCCCCTGACTCAGGGGCCCCCCTAGCTCAGGGGACCCTGGGCCTGGGCCCAACGTGCCTGTTGGATTATCCTTCCCTGGTGTGTGTGTGTGTGTGTGTGTGTGTGTGTGTGTGTGTGTGTGTGTGTGTGTGTGCGCGCGTGTGCGTGCGTGTGTGCGTGTGCGTGCGTGAGTGCACTCAAACACTTGGAAACAAAAAAAGGCACTATAGTGTGGTAAACAAAAAGAAAGACACGAAATGTGTATATTTGTTACCGAACGTGTCAATATTTGGAGCAAGGCTAACATGTCAAGATGGACCCGCAAGGGTCCATTTGGTTTCATTTTTACGTTCTCAAGAGTTACATCTGGTTACCAACTTAACTGGGGACCACCTGGAACCTGGGGGGCAAGTGACCATGAGCTGAGGGCAAGTAGAACCTGACTTGCACTTGCCCGATGGGCAAGTGCCTCAGAGACCTTAGTGTCAACCCCTGATTCTGTACTGTACTTTTGGTGTTTTATTGAAAAATAGCAGCTGTACGCGGCTCATAGCGCGCCACATAGCCGTGTACACCTGCTATTCTGGGGGGAAATCGTGAAAACGGAGGGCAAATCTTAAACCATGTCCTATGTCCATCAAAAAGGGTTTTGTGTCTTGTGTTTTTTAAATAACAACAACAGTGCAAAATGTAGTTTCGTACGTACATGGTTTCAATACGAAACGATAAAGATTTCTTTTTTTAAACAATAGCAATGGCCAAGAAGGACAAGTTAACAAAACAAAAAGCGTCTCGTTTGACTACGAGGCTCAACATCCACCACTGAACCTGTGAAGAAAAGGTCACATAACACATCTCCTGGCAACTGCTGCTGCTCAACCAAGAGCGCTAATTACGGACCGCAGTGCCCTGCACCCCCTCCCTCTGTCCACACACACACACACACACACACACACACACACACACACACACACACACACACACACACACACACACACACACACACACACACACACACACACACACACACACACACACACACACACACACACACACACACACACACACAGGGGTCATCAATATGTCCTCAAGAATTGACCTCATCTGGGGCCAAATCCTTCTAGATTTTGTTTTTGCACACATTGATGGCGTTCTTGTTTTGATTATCCAGATTATGACACTGATGATTTACTATATAACACACTGACTAGCGAAACCATTTTCTGGGCGTCTCCGGCCAAAAACGGTGGGGAACGTGGCATTAGGACTCCACAAGGACAGGGGGTTCGGTTCGCCGAGTTTACATACAGTAGTACACATAGTCCATGCATAAACTTTCCTTCTTGATTCTGTTTTTAGTACTGGTTTTAGTCCTGCTTTACTACTATTAATGTTATTATAGTGGTCAATTTGTATTGGGGTGGGGAGGGGGGCCATGTGGGGGTCCCGAGACATGGCCAAAGCATTGAGAACTCCTTTCCTAGAACAGCAGTTTGCAGATGTTGCCCTAAATTGTCATTTCGGGCTATACCTGTTTTATGTGTTTGTCTACATATTGTTCTGTATGTTGTATCCATGCCAAAAAATGAACTTAACGATTCCCTTAACGGTGAACTTAACGGTCATTGCCATGCTGTCCACCATAAGCCAGCATGGCAATGACCCACTGGCATGTACTGTACTACTGTATATGGAATGCAACAAAACACCCATTTCTCTTCCAATACTGGTGCTCTACATTAAAATGCAACCGTAACTTAAAGACATGTTTTCCATGCTTAAATGTGGCCATAATGGAGGATTATTAATAGACGACTTGAGTCATTTTGAGCATGTCATTGACATCTGTTCTGTTCCTCTGGATTCATTCAATCTCATCGATGTCTAATCTGCTGTCAAATCTATTTAATTATCCATCAAGCTCCGTGCCGATGCTTGCCTATCAATCGTTAAATCCTGAACATATGTCAGCCAGAGTCCCTGAAACGAGCAAGTAATCTGACATGACGTCAGAAGGTTCTGAAAATAGCTAGAGATACTGTTAGAGCTAACCCTTGTATTGGATTGGAGTTAACCCTTGTACCAATATGTATTGGTGTATCTTTAGCTATTGAAAAATAGCAGATATACAAGCTCATAGCGCGCCACCAAGTGGTGCGCTATGAGCTTGTAGGTCTGCTAAAACGTGAAAATGTGTCACAAATAAGCTATATGAATAGGCTATATTATTTCAAAAGCAAACATTTTAACTCAAGTGTCAGAAACTAGAAGCTAATGTCGGTAACTAATATCTAGCATCAGAAACTAAAAGCTAGCATCAGAAACTACAAGCTAGCACGGGAAACTAGAAACAGATATTGGGAACTAGAATTTGGTGCTGGAAACTAGAAACTAGTGTCAGAAACTAGAACCTATAATGCCAGAGACTAGAATCTAGTGTCAGAAACTAGAATTTAGTCAGGACAAAATGGGTTAAACAAATCTGTTGTTCTTATCGAAAAAACTAAATGCATTTAGTTACTTTTCGCCCGTGGAGGCTGTGTGTGTGCGTCATAGCAGCAGCATGATCCACAGCATGATTCAGGAGATGGCTAGAATAGAGCAGGGCTGTCACCATTACAAATTTAAATTAACTATTAATTGAATATAGATAATTACAGTTAACAATTTCGCTTTCCGCTTTTGGCAGTGAACATAGCAACATGTGAATACAAATTTAATTTATGTATGGTGTTTAGTCTTCATTATCCTAAATAGCACAGGGCAGATATGACAAGAAACTGGAAGAAATTGGAAGCAATAATGGGAACATCTGAACTCTAATCTTACAACACATCATGTACAGTAAGTGGATGTATGAATTATGTGTCCGACTGCATGTGTTAAATTCTGTCCGCTCTATTATTAATTTAAAAAAAAAAATCTATATATGATTTAAATTAATGGTGAATTATAATATATTGAATAGGTGGAGGCTATAGATAGTGATACAGTTACAGTATGTAGAATAAAACCAATCCAGGTTAGATTGTTGCACCATTCTTTGTCCTTAATATAAGGTTAACTGTGGCTGTGGCGGTGGTCTCAAATACTAATAGAGGAACTTGGAGTCCTGGACATAATCTTTTCCCCCTACCAAATCCTAATGAAAATCAATTATGTATGTGATGAGAGCCCAATGCTGTAATTGCCTTCCTAGAACCTGGCATGGTGTAATAATAACACAGTAGTGGATCCAACAGACGAAAAAAGTGATAATGTCATAATCCATTGGATCTGCAGTGGAAGCAGCTAATCAGCCACCTCAATTTATGGTACACACGCACACACGCACACACGCACACACGCACACACGCACACACGCACACACGCACACACGCACACACGCACACACACACACACACACACACACACACACAGCAATATTGTGTCCATACAAACTGATTTTAGCGGGTTAACGGTTAAGTAAAATAAGCCATAGATACGTCAATGTAGGAATACTTGGCCTAATATTAGCCAGATATCTACAAGCTCTCGTCACTTGGAATGTATGTTGTGTCAATAAATATCACTGCCTTGACCCTGGCCATTCCCCTTTCAGAACAACACACCTCCATCACAACTCCACTGTGTCCCAGTCGTCTAGTCGTGGATCACCATTAAAACAAATTGGCGAGCCTCTTGTCCACTTCTGAAGTGCTTTTGTGTTGCTGCATCAATTTTGTCGGTCACACTTCGAATAAGAGGTGTGCAGCCCCAAATATACGGCAGTCAGAGCCATTTTGGCCACAAGGCGGAGTAGTGAAGTGAAGTGTTAGCGGTAAATGGAGTCTAATCGACAAGATGGTACCTTTTCTTCAATACATTGTAAATTGTATAAATAATTGTAGTGGAGTAATAATTTCTCACTGAGATGTCTAGTCAAATTATGAACTGAAATAAATAAATAAATAAATAAATAAATAAATAAATAAATAAATAAATAAATAAATAAATAAATAAATAAATAAATAAATAAATAAATAAATAAATAAATAAATAAATAAATATACTCAAGAAAAAGAACAGTATAGTATTTAGTAGTAGTTGTATTTAAGTAAGTGCCACTACTAGGTTACTTGGTTACAACTCTTAATCAACGCCATTCAATGAATGACACGGTACAAGACACACTGTAAGGTGTTGTTGAGATCTATTTTCACTGACTGTATTAAAAACATGCTGTGTGGAGGAACACAATCTACCTGTAGATCAACGGACTCACTGTATCATTTCTCTGTTTTCATTCACTCATGCAGGCCATCCAGGTTAGGACTGTCCGCCTGCATCTATTTACAGCCACAGTTAAAGCCACATGCTATGGACACTATTTTAAGGACTCAATGGTTTATTGAAGGCAGCGGTGTGCAGGAATGTGCTCAGGTTCACTAGCCTGCTCATGCAGCGTAACGTTCTGTACACCAGTGGTTCTCAAACATCATGTAAAGATTTGGCAAAATATTATTTGAATTATCTACATCTTTGAGAGGGTTCCAGGTGGTCCCCAGGCTAAATGATGTAAAGTTGGTAAACCAAGTTTAACTCTTTGAGAGCGTAAACACGAAACCAAATGGACCCTTTCGGGTCCATTTGGTTTCATGTTAACACTCTCAAGGGTTAAAATATTCATCATCTGAATTAGCCCAAGTCTACGCAAAGTTCTAGAGAATGTAGAAGATTAATGGTCATTTTGATCTGTATGTTTGACTGTTTTGTTTCCCAAATCCAGCCTGGAATTGTGGACAAAAGCAGAAGAAATCTTTAGTTTTGGTCTGTGGGTGGTCAAATGGTGGTCCGTCGGTCAAATGCTGTATAAATAGTGTGCCCTGGTATGAAAAAGGTTGAAAACCACTGATATACATTACTCTGCAAAACATACTTTCGAGGGCTGCTATACTGCCTACCGCTAGACCCTCATACTGTATATCCAGCTTTGAGGATATACAGTATGTCTGGGTCTGGGTAAAACAAACAAACAAAAACACTCATGACAAAAGTGAGGATGCAGACTGTGATTGTCGAGAATGAGATGATGAGTGCTTCTCACTTCACTTATGTTTAGCTCACAATGCAATGCAAATCTGTGCATAGTGAGCTTGTACATCTGCAACTTTCAATATTTCTCACCATAAAATCACAGCTAAATAGGATTAGGAAACAGGATTCAGGATAAACAATACCGCTGTCCTTAACCTAAGTACCATCAATAGCAGATATATCGTACGGTAATCAATTCTGTATGGCGGGGATATTCAACCTTTTTTTCCCCAAGGACCACCATTCTGACTAAGAGCAACCTGGGGACCACCACTATTGTGTCACACATCTCGTGGGACTGTACCGAAATAGCACTACTGTCCCGCGTGCCTCAAATCAAAGATATGGGAAAACAATTTAGGCCTACGTGGCTTTTGTTAAAGCTGGCCAGCAGGCTAGATTTCATTATTTATGAAGGACATTCATAAATAAACCACTTTTAAACTGAAGATGTTGGCCAAAGTTGATGAAAAGCACAAGATCAGGCTCGCAAGGAAGGCACCATCACCACCAAGGAATGTGGCACACTATGAGCTTGTAGATCTGCCATTTTTTTTTTTATAAAATCGTGAAAATGGGGTGAATCTTTATGTACATTATGTACTTTAAGAGCAAATGTTGTTAACCAAAATGAATGCTTTTAAAATAGTACTCATAGTAGAGTTCTCAACGGGCCTGAAAATTGAGGCCCGGTCCTAACTGATCAGGCCCAAATCCCGGCCCGACCAATTAGCATAGTTTTTAGGCCCGACCCGGCCCTATAATCTCGGGTCGGGTCGGGCCTAGTCGGGTTTGGGTAGAATTTGAGCACTCTACACTGAGTAAAAGTGAAAATACCAATCAGCACCATCTTCATAAGAGGTAAATACACAGACAGACAGAACAGAATTGTTATTTTTATCATAATAAAATATTTCAATATATATAGCTTTTTTCATGGAGCCCTAGGCCCGACCCGGCCCTACTGATCTGCATACATTTTAGGCCCGAGCCCGAGCCCGACCCTAAAATGTCGGGTCGGGTCGGGTCAGGCCTGGTCGGGTTCGGGCAGACTTTGAGAACTCTAACTCATAGTACAGTTTTCAGTGAGACAACACTGTGTCTCCCAGTGTGACAGTTCTAAAATGTTAGGCAAAGACAGTACCACCAGGGGATTTTCTCCATGATTATGTGTCACATCGCAACCACACCTCTGGGGGACAGCAGGGAGATGCTGCACCACGTGCAGGCGTGTGGCACATGTCTGTCTGCTGCACACAAACAGGCACACATCTGGATTTATTCAGTAGCTTCTTGTCTTCTGTGCATGTTTGACGTGTGAATGAACGTGTTTCTACTCTGCCCTGCATGAGTCCGACAAGACCAGCGCTCCTGCATTATTAAATGGATTGTGTGATGCTCTGCTCCTTTGACTAGCAGGGTGTGTGTGTGTGTGTGTGTGTGTGTGTGTGTGTGTGTGTGTGTGTGTGTGTGTGTGTGTGTGTGTGTGTGTCTTGCAAGCTTAGTCACGTGTGGACCATATTTTAGACACATTCATTCACACAGACAGGGGCAGATCTAGGCATGGGCATGGGGGGCTGATGCCCCCCTAAATGCCCAGTCTGCCCCACCGAACATGAGATATTTTAATCTGAAGATATCTGAAGATATTTCAGATTAAAGTGCCTATATTTAAAATGATCTGAAACACTACTACAGCTACTACAGTTGTGGCACAACTAAACCAACAGCACTTCGTCATTGAAAACAGAAAACTCTCTGAGTCAGACCTTTAGCTTCATGCATGCTGCGTGTCTGTTGCAACTTCAACAACAACTGTTGTTATTATTGATGCTTAATTGCCTAATAAAAGTCCTGTAAAAGTCCTCCCCCCAGTTGGGAAATGTTACATTCGCCCCTGCACATAGACACTATGAAGTAGACGAAAGACAGATGGTTTTGTGTACTAAATATGGGATACAGGTCCAGTGGGCTCCTAAACACTGTGGACACCTTAATGTTAAAACCCTTTAATTGCCCAAAAATGTATGATATACACAACATGTCCTGTTTTAACAGGCCAAGTGGGTAGTAGACAGCCAGTCCTGAATGGTGGCAGTAACTTTGGTGTGTGACTTTTCCAAATTCAGCCTAATATCGAAGCTGTCAGCTGTCAGTCACTTCCAGTTCAACGGAAGGATGTCAACATCTGGTAGTTTTCTTCACTGCGATCCACAGTGATGGGTCGACATCACATAAGCATCATTTTTCAAGAGTCATAAAAAGAACATTTAATGTCAAATAATATAGTCCCAAAACATAAGACGAGTTAGACGACTCCATTTTTTAGGATATTTCCATTGGAAATAGGCCAATAGGCTACTTTAATCTTGTCATCTCAGGGGCGGTTCTTAAGGGGTTAGACAGGGTTTCTTTTCCAAAGAATAGATTGCTTGCTTAGGTAAATTTAGTTTGTATAATGATGTCATATGAATGTTGATTTGAAAAGGTTAAACTGGGGTTCTTTTCCAAAGAATAGATGCTTGCTTAGGTAAATTTAGTTTGTATAATGATGTCATATGAATGTTGATTTGAAAAGGTTAAACTGGGGTTCTTTTCCAAAGAATAGATGCTTGCTTAGGTAAATTTAGTTTGGATAATTATATCATATATGAATGTTGATTTGAACATTCATATGACATCATTATCTAAACTAAGTCTAAACCCGTCATGTACATGCCCAGAGTCTTTAGGGCCCCCCTGGGGCTCTCTGCTGTGACTGCAGTGTCCCCTTTTACTGTAAATTAAAATAAAACCCCACCACCTGGCCTAATGACGCACCCAGCAGGCAGGCAGGCAGCACTTCTTCTCCAAGGAGTGAGTGCAGGAATAGTTACGGTTCTGGGAGAGATTGTGAGTCACAGCTACAACAGTAGCTGGTGTCGTGGCACGTCGGTGATACCCGATCCCCAGCCGAAACCAGCGCTACTGCCCCCCTCCTCCACCTCCACCAGCAGTGGTTCACAACTTCACAGTCACACACGCACACGAACACACACACAAACATGCCTCAAAATTAGTTTAACAAATAGGCTATTTGCAAAACACCACAATGTACCACATCACAGACACCGAAAGCTGGGCCACTCCTATGTTTGTTAAATTGTTCTAAACAAACATTATAATGTTGACTGCCATGTGACGTCAGACGTTTGGGGAGACCAGTGGTGTAAGGGAAGGGAAACCATCATGGTCTGAACCCTGTTCTTCCCTGCAACATCTCACTCTCCATCCTTGAAGCAACAGATGTTATAAAATAAGAAAGGAAACAGCCCACGCTACTTGTTCTCTCTCTTAAGAATAATCCTGTTCCTTTCTCTTTCTGACTCATCACCAGTGGTGTAAAGTAAGATCAAGTTCTGTACTTATGTAATACGTACACAATTTTGAGGATTTCTTTGTATTTCACTGGAGTACTTTTTTAAAGCAACAGGTGGTTTCACGCCTCAAGCCTGAGGTATAGGCTATAGTCTGATGCGTCTCAGAGGCAGGACTGATGAATAGGAAGGGAAACACTGCAGCGTCACGGACGGTTTAAGCCCTTTGTAATTCTCATGTCAAAAATGACACATAGTCACATATTTGTCAGGTCATCTTTGTATTTTACAATTATTTAAGAAAATCAGATTAGATTGAGATTAGAATTACAAAACATTATTAGCCTACTATTAGCCTATACTACGGTAGCAGTCTGGTGTGGTCACTGTGGTCAGTCAATCAAAGACACTGGTTATGCAACACTGTTGTGCACAACTTGGTGTGATCAACCACGACCCGCTGAGTGAGCTTGTAGCTTCACTATTCTTGGCCATTCTGGAACATAATTTCGGTCTTAAAATAAAATGGCTTCAAAATGACTGATAATCACATCATCATGCCATTGTGTGTGTGTGTGTGTGTGTGTGTGTGTGTGTGTGTGTGCGTGCGCACGTCATAAACACCAGAAAGGGAGAGAGAGAGGGGAGCTGGTATCGGAGCTGCACAGGAGATAAATATAAAATATGGCAGGAGAGTCCGTGAGCCAACACTGACTCGTGATGCCGAGTGCATGCCAACACATGCACACACACACACACACACACACACACACACACACACACACACACACACACACACACACACACACACACACACACACACATGCACGCACGCACGCACGCACGCACGCACGCACGCACGCACGCACGCACACACACACACACACACACGCCACAGGAGTCACTGCACGATTTCTTGCATCATCCGTCTGTCCGCTACTGTAAATCATCCTCGTCCAAAAGTGAACAGACTTTACAACCAAAGTATCTCTCTTTCATGCTCCCCCATCAGTCCACACTCATTCCCCCCAGCGCCATGAGTGTGACCAAAACTACACACCAAAAAGAAACCGTGCCGGAAAACTGCAGGCCTCCCCCATCTGTTACGACGCCAGCACCATCCGGGACCGCCAGACAACCAATGCACCCAAACACCTCTCTATTTGGAGCCCAAAGACATGGTGACCTAGATGAACCGGACAGATAGATTACGACTCTGGAATCCAAGATGATGTATTGAGAGATGCTGGGGTAATTTTATTCCAGAGCTGAAGGGGAGGCTGGTTCTGGCTCTACAATACTATCTAGAAAAAGAGGGGGTGGATGAGGTCAGCTCCGAAGCAGGTGATAAACAACACTCTAGAGCAGTGGTTTTCAACCTTTTTGATACCAGGGCCCACCATTTATTCAGCATTTGAGCCACGGGCCATCATGTGAGGACATTTTAGCCCCACAGACCCCAAAATGAAAGATTTATTTTTGCTTTTGTCCACAATTCCAGGCTGGATTTGGGAAAACAAAACAGTCAAACATACAGATCAAAATGACCATTAATCTTCTACATTCTCCAGTTGTGAAGACTTTGGCTAATTCATTCAATATTTTAACTCGAGAGCGTAACCATGAAACCATAAAAATGAAATGGACCCTTGCGGGTCCATTTGGTTTAATTTTTAAACCAACTGTCCATCATTTAGCCTGGGGACCACCTGGAACCCTCTCAAGGACCACTGGTGGTCCCTGGACCACTGGTTGAAAACAACTGCTCTAGAAAACGCACATTTGTATTTAATACTTGTAAGGACATCAATATCTCTTGCCATAAAAACATCTTGAACCAACCCATTAAAGCCAGAAAGAGCTGATCTGCACACTGTGAGATTAAATGGTAGATTGGCGTTTTGGTGCAACTGGCATGCAAAGTAGAAGCTAGAAAAAGTGCTCTTCTGGGAACAGGTCTCCTCTAGGTCAGGCTGTGGCCTCCTGGTGGCGCTAGAGGACAATGTGAAAAGGGTGTCATCTGTTCTTATGCTTTTGATGGTAATTGGATTATTTGACCCAATGTCAAAACAACATGGTTATATTTGTCCACCTACTAGGAAAGTGTGTTAGAGATTTCACATAACTTGACTCTTTTTGTTCAAAACAGGCAGATCCTGCAAACTTTAAAAGCAATAATAGCCAATTAGGATGGAATATGAAATTTGGGACAGCGCTGTCAATTAACATACCTGTATGTCCTTTTCAGTTCGTTACACCCGTGGGCGAAAAGGAGCAGGAAGAACCAGGTCTTTATGAAAACAAATACAAACCAAGTAACCAGTTTCACTACTTGAGCCATGTCTTATCCTTATGAAAGCAAAACAAAATAATCAAATAACACTTCAGAAATAAGCCCAAACTTGTTATACACGGGTCAAATAGAAGAGTCCTTCCAACCAGGAGAACAATACTTAGTAAAGTTTCTCTTAAGCGCTGGAAAAGGGCAATCACAGAGCTGCCTCAAGACTGATATACCAGATGGAGGAGCTTGGTGGCCAAGGAGAGATTGACATTTAGAATACGAGTGAGAATATACTTAGGCCTTAAGAAATGGGAGAAATGGTTGCTAATATAAATTGAGCAGGGGAAAGACTTAAATGTGTCCGCACAACCACAGAGGAAACCTAAATGTGTTTACGCAAGTTTTGCATGATTATTTTTTTGTATTGCAGTGATGCTTGACTGTGTGGTTAATTAGGAAGGTGTTGAATGAATGTTAATCTTTCATCGACAGGTGCTTTTGTGCTGAAAAAATGCTGGTCCGTTGCAAATTGACAGTTTTGAGCAATGTTTCACTGCTCTGAACAAGTCTTCCTGGTCTGGAGTCACCTTAATGGTGCACCGAGGGCCGGTCTCATCTCTCATACATGCCATTTCATTCTTTAGTGGTACTGTTGTGAGCTGATATTCTCAGTGTGTAACTCTGTGTGCACCAATAGGTCCAGATCAGGAATAATTCTAACTGCAAAATCATAAATCTCACCTCTAAGTGAATCTAATGGCTTCACTCCAAAAACTTATTTTCCTAATTGCAAGTCAAAAACTTACTTACAGTAATTTCCGGATAAACGGCACCTGAATATAAGCTGCACCAGCTAAATTTGGGGTAAAATACAGATTTTTCCTTGTATAAGCTGCACCTGACTATAAGCCGCACCAGGCTTATAGTCAGGTGCTTCATGTTAGAGCAGTGGTTTTCAACTTTTTCACAATTTAACAACATCTTCACCCCACAGACCCCAAAATTAAAGATTTCTTTTGGTTTTGTTCACAATTCCAGGATGGATTTTCGCAAACAAAAGAGGCAAAACATCAAAATTAGAACAAAATGAACATGACTTATGACTTATTAATTAAGTGGTGCTAATTTAGATGGTAAATATCATAACTCTTGAGACTGTAAACTCATTTTTACGCTCTCAAAGAGTTACATCTGGTTAACCAACTTTCTATCATTTAGTCTGCGGAGCCCACCTAGAACCTGGAAAATCCATAGATTGGCCGCACCGTTGTATAAGCCACAGGGTAAAAAGCATGTGAAAAAAGTAGCGGCTTATAGTCCGGAAATTACGGTAAGCTATAACACAATCATGGAAAGTGGTCATCACAGTGTTTATTTCTCCAAAATCTTCTATAGGGGCGTATTGGTCCCTCACTAGTACGGTAATACAAGCACGTTGTGCAAGTGCGCGCCACACAAGCACTTGCACGCGCACACAGACACACACAGATAGTAGCAGGGGCGAAATCCAAAAGCGACCTCGCCCGCGGGCGCCCGTTTTCAAAAGCGGGCGCCCGCTTTCACAAAAACGGGCGCCCGGTTTCACAAAAATTGGCGCCCGTTTTCAAAAGCGGGCGCCCGTTTTCACAAACGGGCGCCCTTTTCAAAAGGTTATGGTTAGGGTTAGGTTAGGTTTAGGCATAGGTTTACTGAGGTTAAGTTTAGGGTTAGAGTTAGGTTTAGGCATAGCCTAGTTTGTGAAAACGGGCGCCCGCTTTTGAAAACGGGCGCCCGTTTTTGTGAAACGGGCGCCCGTTTTTGTGAAACCGGGCGCCCGTTTTTGTGAAAACGGGCGCCCGGTTTTGAAAACGGGCGCCCGCGGGCGAGGGCTCAAATGGATTTCGCTGGCTCTCCAGATAGTAGCAGAGAGATGGCTGGTGACTGTATCACTGTATCAGTGGTGCTGTGGGTATATATTCCTGGCTGGTGCTGATAAGTCTCTTGCAGCCTTACCTTATTTAGTCAGTCCCTGCTGACTGTACTACACCACCAGGATGGCACAAACCACATGCACTCTCACTCACTGTACTGTATACGTGTGTACGGGTGTGCAAACTGCACGTGTGTGTACAAACTAACATAAGTCTCTGTCAACAAAAACAAAAACACATTTTCTAAATGTAGAACCCGCGGATACTGCCAGTGCTGGGTTACTTGCCCAGTCTGCCCCACCAAACATGATGGCATGCAAAACAAGATATAAATCCAAGATATTTCAAATTAAAGTGCTTATATTTAAAATGATTTGAAACACCACTACTGCTAGTGCTAACTAACTGCTACTGATGAAACAGCATTTCATCATTGAAAATGGAAAACTCTCTGAGTCAGACCTTTACCTTCATGCATGCTGCGTGTCTGTTGCAACTTCAACAACAACTGATGTTAACCATGCAATCATTCACGAATCATCAAATCATCATGAAAATCATTCACGCTTCATAATGTCATCATTACGTGTAGCAACAGCGTAGCATCACACATTACCGCGTAGTAACTGGAACACTGTTGCTGTGTTCCAGCTGAAAAGCATGAAGTCTCATCGAGCACAAGACTTCACAGGCTCTATCCACTTGCATGGAGTGGAGGCTCACATGGGGTAGGGCAAGAAAAACAGTGTTTTTCTCTAAATAACACTTGGATCAATTTGGTGTAGAGTCTGCAGACCTAAGTTAAGTTAAACTCTACTTTAACTCAAAAGACGACAAAGACCAAATAGAGAGATCGTTCACTAACATTCAATCCAGGAAAAGGAAGAGAGGAAGGGAAAACACAGCAGGGGGTGGTGACGGGGACTCTACTCAATGTTAATTATTCACCATATTCACATAGCAGCCATTTTGCTATTGCAAGTTAATGAAATAATGCCACCCCGGGCATTTCTTCCCCAGCTTGCTAATAAGCAAGGACACAGAGACCAGAGCAACGCTTGTCTCTCTCTGACAGACAAGCAGCCTTAAAGGGCAAGAATGTTATTTTTTATTTGTCAAAGCACTTCAAGGATGCACAATCCAATCCAAAGTGAGATTTCATGGATCTATCTATGCATAGGTCACATGGGAGAGGATGGATGGATTTGTGTGTGTGTGTGTGTGTGTGTGTGTGTGTGTGTGTGTGTGTGTGTGTGTGTGTGTGTGTGTGTGTGTGTGTGTGTGTGTGTGTGTACATTATAGTATATACCTCACAATGTATTACATACACATGCTAATATTTACTTTTACTGCCAGTCAAGCCAAAGTCAGCAAACAGTATGGCGATCCACCCTCTAACTATATATCAGAGAACCACTTACCCTACAACCACAGCACTTCATTCTATACAATTAATCGTCCTAGGCTCTTATTAAAAAAAAATCAATAGTGACAAATCAATTTCACGCATGATACACAACACACTAAAGAACCGTTGCTACACATGTCAAATCTTGGCTGCCATAAAGATGAAGAATTAATGGAACTCTTAGTCTAGTCTAAACTGTGAACTACACGCAGTCACAGACCAGACAAGTTTTTAGGATTCAGCACCTGGAAAAGAGATGTGCACGCAGCTGCGCATGTGTGTCTGTGTGTATGTGCTGCATGCTGACTACTACCAATGACATCATCAGCAATATTTTGTCCCAGGTAAGCCAAGCGGTACATGCTGTTTTTGAGAGAATAGCAGCCTAGAACAAGAGAACAGTATATGGCACCTATATCCAACCAAATGGACCCTTGCGGGTCCATTTGGTTTCATTTTTACACTCTCAAGAGTTAAAATATCCACCATGTTAATTAGCCTACGGAAACTAGAGAATATAGAAGACTACTGGTAATTTTGATCTGTATGTTTGGCCATTTTGTTTGTGAAATCCAGCCTGGTATTGTGGACAAAAAGCAAAAGAAATCTTTAGTTTTGGAGTCTGTCTTACGCTTACTTCTATCTTGAAATTAAATTAATATTATGCAGACTTTAGTTCAGCCTTTAGTCTTGGCCTCCACAATATTTTATGCATCTCATTTCTCCCCTTGAGAAAAATAATTGCCCACCCCTGGTCTACCTGCTCTACCTCCTGTGCCACAGCTGGGAAACAAAAGGAATAGATACAGTACTAGTACTACATAATAGGATTCATTGTGGCAGTTATGTTCATCAACAGATTCTGTTGAGGTTAGCAGTGTTGGACAGTAACAAATTACATGTTACATGTTACTGTAATTATTACCTTTTTAAAATAGAACAGATTTACAAGCTATCAAAAGATAGCTACGCAACAGAGATGTGCAGTAGCTTGTAGATCCTAATCCACACTTATAGGCCAGTAATTTGTAGTACAACAAACACGGAATGTGATGATGTATGATGAGAGAAGGGCTCACTTAACACAGACATTATTTTATTTTATTACGACTCAGTCTCACACTACTAGGTACATGCATGGTCATAGGCATGGGAGGTATGGGGGGGTAATGTCCGCCTAAATGCCCTGACTGCCACACCAAACATGATGGTATGCAAACAACCCAAATTTCAAAGATATTTCAAATTAAAGTGCTTATATAAAAATTTGAAATTCAAAACAGATTCATTCAAAACGGAAAACTCTCTGAGTCAGACCTTTAGCTTTATGCATGCTACGTGCCTGTTGCAACTTCAACAACAACTGATGTTATTATTGATGCTTACTTTCCTAATTGTCCTGTAACCGAAAATGATATGGGCGCGACTTCATCGGAAAAACATTGGGACAACATTGGGAAATGTTACATCTGGGCCTGGGGAGAGGATCACTCGTTCATCACTGTCATTTCCATTCCTAATGCAGAGGCTTGAAGAGACATGCCCCCAAATCAATGAGTAGAGGAGGCGTCTCGCTCGGTGCACGTGTTGCGCTCTAAAGGCTATCTAACATGCTCCCTCGCCAAAACACAAAGCTTTCTGGGCACACAGCCCCTCTGCCAGCTTTGCCACCAAACGCGTTGTTATAAACACTGGGTCGAGGACACATTTTCTAGGTCAATAAATCTACCTTTTCATTTATGTTTTCAACAAAAACATTTTAAAAGATCTTTTCTGAAAGAGAACAATTCAAACCTTTTTTCTTCAAAAGAGCATCCTATAGGTAAAAAAAAATCTAATAATTCCTCTTTTGAGTTCTCCAGTAAAAAAAAGCTTGAGAAGCATTGTTAGTAGCAAAAAGATTGAGACAGGGATGCCCCAATGATGATTGTACTATTATGCTGTGTCTTGCAGTGTTTCCAACTTGGCGCATTCGTCACTATATTTAGCTTTATTTTTTCAGACCCCCCAATAATATAAGAACTCCTGGCGGAAAATCTAGTGCTTTTTTTGCTGGTGCGTTGGGGCGAAAATGGTTTCATTTTACACTCTCAAGAGTTAGTACTGTAAACCATTAGTACTGTAAACCATTGTGTAATGAATCAACAGCAGCGCACTCACTGACACTGCTGAGGCTTCAGTAAAATGAGAGGGGCAGAGTGAGGAAAGGAAAGCAGCCATGCCAGCCAGCTCTCTACTCTCACTTTACTTATCTCTGTTCGCGCAGGTCCCTGGCGTACAAACACGCCCCAACAACACACACACACACACACACACACACACACACACACACACACACACACACACACACACACACACACACATCCCTCCTTATACCTCAAACACGCGAGCCGAGCACACACACACACACACACACACACACACACACACACACACACACACACACACACACACACACACACACACACACACACACACACACACACACACACACACACACACACACACACAATCTACTATTCATACCCTGACAGTTGCATAACACGTTTGGTGTGTGTGGATGCGATAAGGCTCACGAAATAAATATGAATGACATGCACGCACACGCATGCACAAGCACAAGAACACACTCACACACGCACAGAGAGAGAGAGAGAGAGAGAGAGAGAGAGCTTGGCACAGAGGAGAAGTGCACTTCTGAGCATCAAGCTGTTCCCTCTATTGATTGGCTGGTGAATGACATGAGGTCTGCTGCTCCACCCCAGAGACTGATGCATGGGGTGGATGGCTCCTCCGCTAGCCCAAAGGGCCGTGACGTAACGACTCCCTCTCCACCGCCGCCTTTGTTCTGACATCTTTTCATTGCTGTCCATCCACAGTCCACACACCAATGTTTCACAAGCCACGGGTCAAGAGCCCACAGGTTGACCACAAGAGTATTGTACTGTAAGTGAGAGTATTGAAAGTCCCCCCCCTCAAAAAAGGGACTGTGGGCTGCACAGACTGAGTAGGAAAAATAGTGGTATATTATCGTGTATATTAGGCAGGACAAATTATATGAAGATGCGCTGAAAGGTGGTGACAAACACAAACACACACACACACACACACACACACACACACACACACACACACACACACACGCGCACACACACACACACACACACACACACACACACACAGTCAATGTTTCTTACATTCCTTAAGATTTATTGATTCCTGAACCACTAAATGGAATTGCACCCAGCTACTGTATGTGTGTGTCTCCAATACTTGTTAACTATGTGCCTGGCAGAGCTCTCAGGTCCCTTGACTGTTCCAGATGCTCAAACCAAAAGGCACAGAAAAGCAGGTGTCACTATAACTGTCCAACTCCTAGCCTTTAACAGCCTGCTGGAGGAACTCTCCAGCTCTCTCAACCCACCATGGACATTTTGGAATGGTGCAGCTACTGAAAAGTCTACCCAGAAAATTCACCCACTCAGCAAATTCACCACACCCTACACCCAACCCAACTCAATCAAGCCTCCACTGACTGTCTCTTGGATGAACATTCCCCAATTGGGGGGCAGGAGAAAATGGTATACCATTTTCAGTTACAGGACTTTTATTGGGCAAGTAAAGCATCAATAATAACATCAGTTGTTGTTGAAGTTGCAACAGACACGCAGCATGCATAAAGCTAAAGGTCTGACTCAGAGAGTTTTCTGTTTTCAATGATGAAATGCTGTTGGTTTAGTGGTGCCACAATTGTAGTTAGTTAGTAGCAGTAGTAGAGTTTCAAATCATTTTAAATATAAGCTCATTAATTTGAAATATCTTTGAAATTTGGGTTGCTTTGCATGCCATCATGTTTGGTGGGTCACTCAGGGCATTTAGGGGGGGCATTTCCCCCCATGCCCAGGCCTAGATCCGCCCCCTGTCTCTGCCCCCTCCACCACACACACACCCACAAACTTCCCCCACCTCTCTCTCTCCCCCTGACTCCTTCCCCAGTCTCCTCTCTATCCTCATTCAGTCTGTTGGCCGTTCTAGGTCAAAGACAGTGGAGTCACGTGGCTGGAATTGGATCAATAGACAAGCATCATTTCGCCACGCCACTCATCATGATGATAGCTGCAAAATCCGCTGACACACACAACTGTCTCCGTCTGCCACCCTGCTTGCACTCACTGTACATAATACACACTGTCCCTCACTCAACATACCCTTAACTCTCAATGCTTTTTTCCCGGAGTCTCTCCTTACCAAAAACAACTCATTAGCCTTGCCCCGGAAAACAAAACAAAACTAAAACTGTCATTTCATTCAGTCCGGACTCTGGATGAGCTTGTTTTGAGAGGCATGTACCAGCCTGTAATTTGATCAGCCACTACAGTACCAGCGACCTTCTCTGCTGCCGTAAACACATTGTGTACCACTCCTAATTTGCTTTTGGCTGCGTGTTTATTCTTTTTTTACCATGGTATTGGTATAACTCAAACATATTATAGCATTATGCTGTGGTTTTAGTTTAAAGCCTGTTAAGCCTCTTTATATAGATCATCAATTATATACCAATTGTGAAAAGTGCAGAACAAAGCATTCTGTATTCTCAGTTAGTGGCCACTGAGCAGGCATTATGATACGGTGCTATGTAGTGGTCAGGAATTATCTATAGCTACAATAAATAAGGAAATGTCTGAATGAATGAATGTCTCTCTCTCTCTCTGTCTGTCTGTCTGTCTGTCTGAATTGACGAAAGCAATTCCCTTTTGCACCATAGGGGGCAAATAGCCACACACACACACACACACACACACACACACACACACACACACACACACACACACACACACACACACACACACACACACACACACACACACACACACACACACACACACACACACACACACACACACACACACACACACACACACACACACACACACACACACACACAGATTACAGCAGTGCGCTCTATGCAAAAACAGCTCATCTACCAGCTCACAACTGGAACCATTATACACATCTCCCGCTTTGAATGCATCTTCCATGTGCATGTCTTGTGAGTGACTCCAGTAAAAAAACATTGCCACTGTATATATTTTGGTGTTTATATTTATATATATTAGGTATATACAGCATAACAGCCAAGGTCCTATTAACACATGATTTGGTGTAGAGGCTCACAATGTACCGATTAATCCTCTACAGAAAAAAATATTTGGCAGGTGCTAAAAACTACCTTTTCAGTCTATTGGGTTTCGTCCCTAAATTTACAGAAAATATATCACTGAATAACATTCAATTATTGCATTCAAAAGTGCATAATACAGTAGATGTTTTATGGACCGATAATAGTGATTATTATTTTAGTACGTTTTGGCATAATCATGTTTGACATATCAGTAATTAATTAGGTAGCTTGGAGGGTACAGCCATGACAGCAGTGGTGGGAAGATGATAGATAATGTTATCGGACAACAATTTCCATTTCGGTGCATCCCTAGCCCACAATGTCGTGTGAGCTTGTAGTTTGGTTACTTTTTGCTATTTAATAAAAAACAATTTGAATTTCAATATTTAGTAGTCAAGACTGAATTGGTGAAGACCTTGTATTGTTTTCTTACAGGTTCCGCCATTATTTGCAGCCCGGGAAATTGTGTGCTGTCATTTTACACAGAATTTGGCAATTACCAGTATATGGTAGGGCCTATGCACAGCTTTGTACGAGTGTGCGCCACAGAATGTGATGTATTAAGATGTATGATGATAAACGGGCTCCTCACTTTGCACAGGTGTAATGATTTCATAAACATTTAAATCGATCCGTCCGATTAACTGCGGTACAATTGTATCACGCCACCGCATCAAGTGTGTGTGAAAGAGAGAGTGTGGGGTGGGTGGTCTTGGTCACATGTGTGTCCAGGTGCTTGCACCGTCGTCCATGTGCAAATAATATGCTAAAGTGAAAAAAAAGCAGGAATTATTACGCATGGCCTGCCCTGTACACGACCTGTCACTCTTCCGTATAAATTCCCTCACTGCAATGAAACCACAACACATCAAAGCAACGGCGCATGCCCTAAGCTGCGTCCCCATGGGGGGGTGGGGGCATGGCTTTAAGTGAAAAGGTCACGTCGCCCCCCACCTGTTAAAGAGCACATGCCACCTACATCACAGCAGAATTTGGCGGCAGGGACAGGTAGCATTATCGGGGAGACACATACTTGACCTGAGCACAGATACAGTGTATTATTTCATGCACAAAAACATACAGGTATAAAACACAAAAAAAAACCGCAACAAAACACTAGCACAATGGATACGCACACACATGTGTGCACACACACGCACGTATGCAAAAGCTCATCATATGATTGCCATCTTTGTTCTTTTGGAGCATTTTTAACCATAACCCTGAAGCCCATCTACAGTTTGTTTATCTGCTACATATACAGTATATACAGTGTGTGTCACTGACACTCACCTAAGAATAAATCAGATGTATCGCATAACTCACCCCAACCCCTAACTTCAAAATGCCTAATTCTAACCCTGTGCCCAAAATAAATCTTTTCCCAACTGTAAATGACATTTTTTTCTTTTCTTTTTTTAAAGCAATCATTGTTGTTGACTTGTTAAAACCAGGAAAATGGCCCTCATAATGTCAACTTCTCAAATTCAATTACACAAGCACGCATGATCGTGACTCCACTCGGTGGCAATGAAAAATAATGGGCAGAGAATAGCAACAGTCTTTTCCTAGGCGGAACAAGAGGCAATAAAGAGCAACACAAAGGCCTTGGTTGTGGAAGATGAATCAAACGTTGGAGCCACTGTCATGGGACTCCACTTAAAGTCAACTGTGTGCCGTGCCTTCAATCAGACCTGTTACTGACTATCAAACCCACCCCTGTCTGTCCCACTAGTTGGCATCTGTCTGTGGCACTACACGTTCCCACTGCAGTCAGCAGAGATGACACACAAGTCAAGGCAGACGGCTGTGAACGTGGAGGACAATCGACCTGCGCTTATTACTGAAAACAGAGAAACCCAAGGAAACATTTGGTCCAAATGCCCAGTTTGTCAATTCAAACTACCATACTCAATACTGCCAACAACTACTATATGATGGTGAAAGTTCAATTTCCTGGAGCTAATTATTATTAACTTTAACAACAGTAGCCTTCAAATAAAATGTAGGCAAGGTTATACTCATTGAAATTATTTTTCCAAGAAGAATACAACACCAGTAGCATCTACTATAAGTCAGTTATGGAATTCTAGTAATAATTAAACATTATAATGCCTATGTATAATGTTAAATCTAGGTACACTAACTGACCGCAGCAAATTGCTAAATTCTAATCTCTCAACCCGGTAGAAAAAAAGAGTTTCGTGTCTCTACTCTCTACTTGATGTGCCAATATCAAAATATGCCTGATACTATTGGATAGTAGAGCCGCCATTCCAAACTCATGGGCCAATGACAGGCCATGAGGACATTAGAGAGAAGGAACCTACGTATTCTAATTGACAAAACACTCAAGTCATGATATTGGGGTGGATTATGTTAGTTCCACTGATCCAAGACCAGCCACAGTTGACTGATTGAATATTATGAATTGAAAATGCAAGCCATTTAACACTGACCATTTAACACATCGGCAGCCATTCACCTGCTACGTTAAAATATTCAAGTAGACACTGATCCAGAAAAGGTTTTGCGAACCACAGCAGTAGGACGAGAAACATACGCAAATAAACATACACACACAGACCACACACACGTTACCTGGAAGCTGCTATTTCCACTTTACTCCTGGCGATGGCTGCGGCCCTCTGCGCTCCCTCCACGGCGCGGTCCACCTTCTCTTTGGTTTTGGGGTTCTTGAGGGGAATCAACTGCTTCCTAATTCCTCGCACCAGCACGTTATTTTTGTACTTCCCTTCCTCCTTGGTGCCCTCGGGGAAAACCGTGCACCCGTAGCCGTGGCGCTTGTTGTTGAGCCACTCCCCCTCGTACTTCATCCCGTTGGACCTCTCCGACACGCCGAATCCGTTGCGCTTGTCGTTCTTCCACTCGCCCATGTAGGCCTCGGTGGTGGTGGCGTCCACGTGGTCCTCCATGGGCAGCTCCTCGTCCGGCAGCTCCGCGTCGCCCAGCGACACGGTGGAGTTGGCGTCGCTGGAGCTGATGCGGCTCATGGTGGCGTCGCTGCGCGCCGAGCTGCGCTTGCTGGAGATGGAGGTCCGCGAGTCGGACTTGCGCAGCTGCCGCAGGCTCCCGAACAGCGAGCCGCGGCGGAACAGGCCGCCCTTCTTCTTGCCGGCGGCGACCTCGCTGTCCGAGTGGAAGTTGAGGACGAAGCCGCCGCGGCCGCCCACGGGGTTGTCGGCGGGGCAGGACAGGTCCTGGAGCACGTTGCCGTTGCTCTGCTCAGAGCGCAGCGAGGCCAGGGAGGTGCGCAGCGGGGAGCGGATGACCGTGGCCATGCCGTACGGGACGCTCTGACGCACGCCGTAGCCGTGGCGCATCCCACCCATCCACTGGCCTTGGTAGGTACCTGCATGGGGGAGGTAGAGGTGGATTAATGGATCTTGTTTCCGTACATCATCGGAAACAAGCCTAACGCCATGTGGGATGACACAGATTATAGATGCAGATTTATAAGATGCAATGATTAATTACAATAACTTCATAGCACATGATATACAAGTACTGTAGTAGTGTATGTGTGAACTGCAGTAACAATTTGTTCTCGACTACTGTATGGAAGAATAGTTCTCTGGTGTGTGCACTGGATCTGCGCTAAATCACTTGAAATGGCCTATGCTGTATGTTTTGTTTTCTTCTTCTTTTCAATTACGGTAATTGTCCTTTCCCGGAAAATACTAGTCAATAATCTGCAACAGAGAGCCATTGCGAGAGTATAGATCATTCTGTTCCAGATTGAAGTTATTGATTTGACTACAAGACCCACAGATCTAAATGAAATCAATCAAATGAAGCAGGAGCTCACTGAGACCTAGCCTTTAATTCTACACAATATTACAATCTTGTAAAAATGAATGGGCCAGAACTATCTGCCAAGAACGTTTATATGGCATGATAAAAACAGTGGGGAAATAAGACTATATCCTAAAATGTTTCTTACTAATGTTTCTTGTTCAGTACTGGGTTATTGTTAATAACCTTATCTAGAGCAGTAGTTCCAATCTTTATATCAAAAGCACCCATATATTGCGGTCCACTGCAAAAATGTCAATAGCTGATATTCAAGTAAGGATGCGTTGTTAAAATATGATCACCGGTATTTGGTTCCCCGCCAATTCAAGTGACTCACTTGGCCAATTCTGATGTGGCGCAAATCTCTCTCTCTCTCACACACACACACACACACACACACACACACACACACACACACACACACACACACACACACACACACACACACACACACACACACACACACACACACACACACACACACACACACACACACACACACACACACACACACACACACACACACACGACATATTCCTCACCAACCATTTGTCTTTGGTGATGAGGAATTGCTTGCTCGCATAATGCGTGGAATATGTCATTAATCTAATGCGATTGACGTGACTGATTTTTACGTGACACAGACTATTTTATTGGGAATGAGCCTGTGTGTGCTGCAGTGTGTGTGGAGCCTGGTGATAATCCAACATTTTCTAATTGCACCGACCAATAAACTGCGCAATATTAAGCCACTCGCCCATCAGATTAGCAGGGTAAAAAAAACAGCTTGGTTTGGAAACACACTGATCTGGTAGATAGTCCATCCTTAGCGTGAGATTAAAACACTGGCGCTGCCGCCGTGCCACTGTTTTTTTTTTTTTTTTTTTTTTTTTCACTACACAGCTCATCAGGTTATCAGGATCATGTGACACTAGGGTCAGGCAGACAGATGTTCCCTAGATCCTCCTCGCAGATCAGAATGTTTGCTAACTCACATCCCTCTCTACTCCAGTCATCGTAGGGATGTTTATTTTTCTCCTAAAATCAATGCACTGTCACAGTGGTTTCCAACCTTTTTCATACCTGGGACCACTATTTATTCAGCATTTGAGCCACGGACCACCAATTGGTTCCAAACCTAGATTTCTTTTGTCTTTGTCCACAACACCAGGCTGGATTTCAGGAAACAAAAGAGTCAAACATACAGATGAGCACTAATCTTCTACAGTTGTGTAGACTTGGGATAATTCAGTTGACTCTTGAGAGTGTAAACATGAAACCAAATGGGCCCTTGTTTCATTTTTACACTCTCAAAGAGTTACACCTGGTTAACCACCATCATGGGGACCACCTGGAACTCTCTCAAGGACCACTGGTGGTCCCCGGACCACTGGTTGCAAACCACAGTCCTAAATCAATGCCCTATCATACTGTAGGTGTCACACAACAGTACCCAAAATAGCAGATCTACAAAAACTTTAATCCTGCACCTGCACGCTAACAGTTTTGCAGATTTGAATAAACGTCAAGTAGGTATGAACAACCATTCGTTGAATCTGGGAACGGCTTTAAAACATAATGTTTTGATCCATCATGACTAGGCCGATCACAAAACGGACAGGACCACACCGTGGGAATGACAGAAAAGCTTGCAAATTCGCTCGTTTGGGGAAACACTAATCACGGGGTGTTAGTGCCGTGTGGGATAAGAGTTCTTATATGGCACATCAACACCTCTAGATGGTTGCTAATCTGTGCCGATCTCTGAACACTAATCTACAAGCACTCTAATCTGTGAACACTCAGCTAATTGCCGAGAGCAGAGGTCACAGAGGTGCTTCCTTCCACCACCAGGACCCCCTCTCACATTCAGCACCGGTGGGAACATGTATGTCAACACGTTAGTGTGACTTGACTAGACTTTTGGGTCAATGTATGTAAATGAGTACACCATTAGCTTTTTGCACAGGCTTAATCAGGGGTTGTAGTAGCCATGGGGTAATCTACTGGGGGGCAGTCTTTGCGTGACTTTAGGCATGTAGTATAGTTTTGCATAATTGGCTGCTAGGTTGCAATATAAAAATTTCAGTGTGTACTGACAATTAAGCAATAGATCATATCATCATGATTTGTGAGGATGTTTTGAGGTGTATATATACAGTATATATTCACACTGTGGAAATGGCTTGAGGGGATAGGGTGCAGTCTTACTGTAATTAGCCCAAACTGTCTGGGCACCTTAGCCCTGATTTGCTCTGATTGTCTGACTCCCTGTAGTCTGGGCACGCATGGTGACACTGAGGCGGTGAGAGGGGTGGCTCTGTCACCCACACCACCAGCAAGACATTAGAAATCAATAGGTCTACAGCGGCACTTAATACGTAGAACGGGTTAGCCTGAAATGAGACATAACTTAATCTTGTAAAGCAATTGGTTCTCCAACCTTTCCTTAACAAATATGCATTTGGCTGCCTTTGAGCACCCCATTTGAAAATAGGGAATAGGGCAGAGTTGTTGTCTGTTGTTAAAATGAATATTCAAATTATCTACAAGGGTGTGTCTGTTATTTTTCAATAGCCAATGTTGTAAAGGTTTTAAACTGATTTCGACGCTACAGTGGTTTAGCTGGGGTACCCCTATATGAATCCCCAGACCACACTTTGAGAACCACTGTTCAAATGCATCCAACAAGACAAGTTACTACATCATAAGAGGCAAGAGCCCAAATTCACAGGGATGGTGTGGATATGGTTACAGCAGAGCAGATATACTATTTTATGTGTGGTGGTGTTGGTGCGCAGTGCGCAATAAACTCCAAAACCTATAAATGTTGGATGATGAAGATGGTCCTCCATGCATCGATTCAACTGGTCTGAAGCATCCTCATACAAGATAAATAACAGCTCATGAGAGATGCCATTGAAGAGAGACGTACACAGCAGGCTATGATGATATATAGACTAGTCATGGGAAATTAATCTGCATCAGTCATTGTAATCAATCAGCCAGATTAATTAATACAGGTAAACAACCCCAGTAGGCTATTAACAGCCTGATCAAGCCCACAATATTAAATATAAAGGTAGGCCTAATAAAGTTAAATCTGACTCGCCTAAGCCTACAGTGTAGACACCCTGATACATGTACCTATGGGCAAAATTATTGTATATATTTTTACAGAATTAAATGACATCTGTAATATCGGCTATCGGATATCGGACAAAAATTGTAATCGGCACATCCCTCAGACCCTTCTAGACCAGAGAGTTTCAACCAGTGGTCCGGAGACCACCAGTGGTCCTTGAGAGGGTTCCAGGTGGTTTCCAGCTAAATCATGTTGGTTAACCGGATGTAACTCTTGACAGTGTAAAAATGAATCTCATGTTTACGCTCTCAAGAGTTCTGAAAGAGCATCACACAATTGGAGAATTTAGAAGATTAATGGTCACTTTGATCTGTATGGTGAAAATCAATGTCATCAAGTGGTGGTCCGTGGCTGGAATGCTGAATAAATAGTGGGCCCTGGGAACAAAAAGGAAGGGTTGAAAAACACGGTGTCTGACTCTTACCACCATCGCCGTAGGTCTCGATCCCGTATCCATCCTGCAGCCCGTTACTCCAGGTGCCGTCGTATCTGGCAGGTGTGTTGTGGCTCTGCCTGACTCCGTATCGGCCCTTGAAGCCGTGGCTCCACTCCCCGCGGTACGTCCACTTCCCTTTGGTCTCCACGCCGAGCCCGTGCCGCTTCCCCTGGGACCAGTAGCCCTGGTAGGTGTTCCCGCTGGGCCAGGTGTAGACCCCGACTATCTCGAAGCCGTGGGACCAGGAGCCGGCGTACTCGCCCTGGCCCTTGGGTCCCGTGCAGATGCCGTGTCCGTGGGCTTTGCCGTCCTCCCACCCCCCGCAGTAAGTGCCGCCATCGTCGAAGTCGAACCTGCCGCCCGTCATTCAGAATGGGGGGGATCCAGGTCGGATGATATGGTTTGAAGAAAAGGATGATGAGCCCCCCTCCCCAAAAAAGACGCCGTACGAGGGAAAAATGATGAGCTTTAATAATAGCGGGTGTTCTTCTTCATCCAGACACTGGTGATATGCAGTTGAAAAGGCATGAGTGTTCCGCGAAGACAGACGACAGACTTCAGTGCAAAGAAGAAGGTATGAATGGGATGATGGGAGCCGTCATTTACCGGAGGCTTGCACGCTTGTTTTTCTTTTTTCGCCCGTTCCCTGTGCTGCTGCTGCTGCTGTTGTTGCTGGTGGTCTCTCCCCCTCCTCTCCTCTCACCCACTGATCACAGCCTGGCTGCTGGGAGAGAGAGAGAAGCGTCGAGCGGTGGCTGCTGGAAGAGAACACACCGCCACTGGCAACGTCATGGTAGTAGAACCTCCCACTCCCAGGCCACCACCAGCACCACCAGTCAGTCAGTCCATGGGCAGTTTGGGCACGGTGGGATTATTACTACAGTATAAGACGGGGAGCCACTCACCGAATATGTGGGGGAGCTACACAATTTTTTATTTTTTTTTAATGTATTCACTTGGACATTAAAGGGGGATTCCAGCCATCTTTACTGTCATTACTGAGAGTTGTTGTGTGGACATGATAAAAAAGTTCCCTCATTCTGTGTTTCCTATAAATGGAGGTTTGGGGGAAAAAAATCTTTAACATACCGGTAGTGAAACAACTTGATGTGACATCAAGTTGTGTTTCACCATATTAATGATTTTTCTTTTAGGACCTGTTTTTCTGAATGTACAAATGGAAACAAATGGACCCGTCCATTTGGTTCACATTTGTACACTCTCAGGAAAAAAATGAAAATGGGTGGAAACTGGAATTCCCCTTTATTTTTATTTTTTTTTTTTTAATAAAATAATAATTAAAAACTAATGAAATAAACGTCTAATTTTTATACTTTTAGGTTTTCTGAGCCCAATCGCAAGACCACAAAAACAGAAATGTGGTCTGGGGTTTTCTGGCTCCAATAAGTGCTCTGATTTTCTTGCAAATCATAGTAAAATGGGATTTGCCGGCAGATGTCACTGTTTCCACTGCTTTGTCTGTTTTCTGTGCAGCTCAAAAGCCTACCAAACCCCACAGAAAACTCCACAGCCACAGAATATCCTCTGAATGTTCAAAGTTCAAGTTTTCTGGACTACATGTTGTCTCAGTCAGACAGCCCCTATCCGCGAGGAACAGCAGTGCACCAATGCAGTTTGACATGTCAGTTTTTGGTGGTGGTGGTTCCCAAACTTTTTCATGTCAAGCAAAAAACAAAACAAAACAAAACAAATTCAGGTCTATTTTTAGGATCATTTATATCTTCGTAATAATCTTTGAATACTTTGAGTATAGGCCTTTTGTTGTCCACTGCTGCTCTGCACCCCCACCTGGGACTTGGCCCTCTGAATAATAATGCTGTTGGTCTATCAATCATACTTTAAATGACGCATAATATTATGTAAGATGCCGCTTGCAAGCTGCTATAGCCTACTATGAATGTTTAAATGCACATAATTGTCTTGTCTTATTTGTTTTGTTTTTTTGAGAGGAACTATGTGTATAATTTGTTTAGCCTATAACTGAAAAGCTGATTGAATTTGTAAAAGTTAAATATGTTTTATTCATACAATTTAATATGGTTTATAGTAGGCCTGTAAAGCCTAGCTAATTAACAATATATGTTCCTTTTCCATGATGCACACAACTACCTTTGTCACAGGTCATCGTATAATTATTCATTTGTGCTGTCAAAATTATGGACAACAATGACCTCTGCTGGCAGTTTTGGCCAATCGCAATTTTTGCACATAGGATACAGTACATGAGTTTGGAAAGCCTCCACACATCTATAGTCCATAGGCCTATTCATATATAAATAACTGCATATAACAACCTACAAATAAATAAATAACAATACTATATTTTATCCCCCGCTCATATATATTTCTCAAAAGGCAGAGGCAACAGCCCAGAGCCCACAGCCCAGAGCCCTGGTGCCGACACTGCGGTCTGATCATGCTGATGACGTTACTGCCTTTCGGTGTGTGTGCACTGTGCAGCTCTATAGTCGTCCGTCCGCTGCGTGTCACGCTCGCCCGACAGAGGACGGGAGGGACAGGTAAAATGGCGGCCGAAAACAGTGCAGAATCTCAAGATGAGAAAGAAATTCTCTTACAGAAAGAAGACGCCACACAAGAAGAAAGCGGGTCGCTTGCGAAAACCACAACCTCCCCCTCAAGATCCAAGTTGACGCTGTATCACTGGACGCAGTCTTTCAATTCTCAGAAGGTGAGTTTCAGCACCATGGTCAGTGGACACGGAGCCATCTAGTAGAAGAGTTGCGACATTGAGGGGTCAGAAACTGAGCGCTCGCGCGCTGATCGTGCAGACTGAATAGGCGCAAGCTGGAGTTGGAAATAAATTATTTTCGACGAGCGCGGCAAATAAAGATTTTTTTGTGCATGTGTGCATTTATGCAACATGCCAAATGTTTTAAAGTACAACCAAATCTATTCAATGTTTATGTTCAGAAATAATGAAATCAGAATAGAAATAAAGGGATGTAAAACTAGTCCAATGCATTTCTGATGACTCCCAATGTGTTGTCCCCGTTCTCAATGGAAGTCAAGGTAGAAGAGTCGCCATTGGACTGAAACCCTATGAAGTGAACGGAGTTTGCGTTAACTCTGTCTATTCTCTGAGTGGACAGTTCCTCTCAGTAGAGAACGCTGGCATAAATCAAAATTCGACATTTAATTTATCATAATTATGCATTATCGAGACCATAATCTGCACATATCTTATTTTTTTTTATAACTCGTGGTTTGCCTAAATATTAGGAATTAAGAGAATTATGTCAACAATATTGTTTGTTTACACGCATCGTGATGCGCATGCCTAGGTTAACCTAGGCTACTCAAGATAACATTTGATACTCACTGTACACCACCACATTTGCATACACCAATAGTGCTTTGTAGTTTGTACACATTTTAAGCAGTAAAGCAACATAGTTGTACAAGTAACTGTAGTGAGATAGTGCAAACAGAAGATGGGTGGATGATGTGCGGTTTGTAATGGGGATATTTTGATCTTGATGAACAGAGCAGACTTGCTGGTTAATCTTAGACCCAGAACCACTCCAAATTCAAGCAACATTTCTATACATCATTCAGGCAATAGATTATTCAGGCAGACAAGAGTATGTGAAGGCATATATAGGATATATAGAATGTTAGCATCATACTGTATGCAGATGTAGGAAAAAAACATTGGTAAAGATCAATAAATGGTCATTTTAACTGCATGTGCATCGCAGGTTCGTCTTGCCATAGCAGAGAAAGGTTTGCGCTGTGAAGAGTACGATGTGAGCTTGCCCCTGAGTGAACACAACGAGCCTTGGTTCATGCGTCTGAACCCTGCCGGAGAGGTTCCTGTCCTGGCCCACGATGACAACGTCATCTGTGACCCCACGCAGATCATGGACTACCTGGAGAACAACTTCAGAGACGGTGCGTCTGCAGGCCCGAATGCAACATTTTTCAATTGGGGGGGCAGGTGAAAATGGCATGGGGGGCGGGGGCAGCTTCATCGCCCGTGTCACTTCGCGCCCCAGGCAATGAAGTCGCATCCATACCATTTTTGATTGTAGGACTTATGCGTTGTATTAGGCAACTAATGGGGGCATTGCCCCCATACCATTTTCTACTGCCCCATCAATTGGGAAATGTTACATCTGCCCCTGCTGTGTGTGTGTCTGTGTGTGTGTCTGTGTGTGTGAGTGTGTGTGTGCGTGCGCATGCCCGCGCGTGCACGTGTGTTTACACATGGCTGTCATGTTGGAAACTCCCATAAATCAAGCATGGCATAGCCTTGCAGCTGGTGTTTGATTAGGGAGAGGTCTATTATAGAGCAAAGAGGTCGTTATCATGAGATATCAGACCTCTGAATTCTGTGAATTACCAATCAGAATCAAGCCACGTAATAAAATTACTTATTTTGTTATGTTTTATATTAGGGATGCACCAAAAGGGAAATTCTTGGCCGAAACCGGATATCAAATATAGTTGGCCGAAAACCAAATACTGAAGAGCCGGATATTTATACTTTTACCTTTTTAATGATTATGGCAAAAGACATGGTTATGGCAAAACATAACTTAAATAATAATCACTATTATGGGTCCATGGAACATTTATTAAGTGGATATAGTATTCGATGATATATCCTCTGCCAATTTGGGCTGAAACGGAATAGGCCCAAACATGCATTTTTAGATTTTTCTGCCAAATATTTTCTGCAGGCATATATTTGGTGCATCACTGTTTTATTATTGTTTCTTCCACCACACACGTACGACTGGAAGTTTGTGAACCCTAGGATTAGCAGTTAATTTGGGATTTTCAACCACATAAATAGACAACCAAGTTGCTTTGACAATTCTACTGCCTGGCAAAATGGGACTGAAAAGCAACAGGTAATGCTGCTGTTCAGTGATGCACTGCAGTACTCACTAGACTACTCACCATGCTGCATACTAAAATGTTTCCATTTTGACAATGTAGCTCAGCCTACTACCACTTCTGGTATGTCATTATTGGATTGGAGAGACCCTAAAATTTCATGCCAAGGACCACCGGAATTATCTGTGTTTGGCTGCAGACACCCATCTGAAAATATGTCCCAGCAGACACCCATCTGAAAATATGTCCCAGCAGGGAACTCCCAGAAGTTAAATAACGTTCGCTCTGAAAGAGCATAGCCTAAAGATTTACACTGTGCATTCACAACTTTCCAAAAATAGATCTACAAGCTCGGTATGAGCTTGTAGTTCTGTTATATTTTACATAGCTAATGCTAAATGCTTTAAACAAGCTAAAGTCAAATGCTTGTTGTCATTAATACGCCTGTTAAATAATAATAATAAAATCCCTCCATTCTGTGCTTGGAGGTCTGGAGGTCACAAAGAACATCATAAACATGGTGATGCAGTTGCTTAGCTTATAGAATCTATTGCAACTTGTAGTGACAGTCTAACAATGTTTTAGTTCCTATTTACGTATGCAGCAATACAGACAATTCTAAAGGGTTCACAAACTTACACAAATTGTTGTTGTTTTGTGTATTCAATGTGCATGATTTTATTTTTGCCTTTCACTTCAACATTTCAACATTTAATTTATTTTTAATTTTATTTTATTGTTTTAATTTTCCACCATTCTGCCTTGGTTTGCATTGATCTACACGGTAGCCACTGAATGTTGTGAGAGACAGCCTCCCAGATGGATAAGGACGAGAAAGATTCCGGTAAGATTAACTTTTTTGCGCTGCTGAGAAGCAGTGTGTGACTGTGACAGGACACATATGTGATTGGTGACCACTGACCACCCAAGCATTTTCATGTTAAGGACCCCCAAATTGGTGTATATGGCCTTGAACCCCATGTGAAAAATTGTCAGTGACAAATGTAGCAGGTGTACAAGGTTCCATTTGTGCACTCTCAGAATTAAATTGACACTGTTCATTTTACAATGTTGATTGTTTTACAAACTGACATAAGTCACCATTTGAACCGGAAAAGGGCACATGTTAAGAAACAGCAGATTAAAGGACAACTTTGTTTTTGTTTTTTCAAGGTTTATCTTTCAGGTTGTCATTAAAGAAAGTAAAAGATGAATGATGAATTGTTTTACATTCCTTTCTTTCTTTAGTTTTAGGGATTTTAGCTATGGGGGGCATCGAACATGCTCTTAAATACATATTTGTTTACAGATTTTTGAAGCGATTGCTTTTTTATTAACTACTACAGTCATAATAAACCCCCAGGAAATTATAACTGGCCACAGAAGTTCACAGGGTCTACTGAATGAACCGCACTGCACTGTAAAACAATTAACACACACCTCTTACTTCCTCTAATAACAACCTAAAACATGAACATGGACCACAGGTGTCGTTTAAATAAATATATCTTTCATTGGCCGGTCTCCCTGATTCCTGTAGCATTTACGAGGTCACTTCAGGTTCGCTCCTTTGTCGAGAAAGAAAGCTGGCCTTGTTTGCAGCGAGGTTGCGGGGAAACTAAACCGACACCTGACATGTTCCCTCTGGTTCTTTCCCATGCCTCGGGTTTCTCCAGATGACACTCCTAAGCTGATCCCAGAGGAGGGCAGTATGTACTACGCCCGGGTGCAGCACTACAGAGAGCTGCTGGACTCTCTGCAGATGGATGCCTACACCCACGGCTGCATCCTCCACCCAGAGATCACAGTGGACTCACACATACCAGCGTACGCCACCACACGCATACGCTGTAAGATGCATGCAAATGCATATTAAAGGCTCAGGGTGTTTGATTTTTTGAGAGGCGCTAGCCCCTCCTCCTATGCCCAGCTTTGTCTGTATGTCGGTGTATCACGAATGTGATGAGCATGGAATGTGATCATGTGTTATGAGGTATGATGATAAGACCACCCCCTTACTTCAGGCAAGTGTGATTTTTTAATGGCTTGTCTCCAAAATAGGTTGTCTATAAGTTAAATAAGTTTTTATAATGTAAGTCAAACAGGTCAGAATGTCCAAGTGTGGACATGCTACCTGTAAGGAAGTGTTGGTCGGTTGAATCAGGCTGTGACCTCATACAGTACGTCCTACAGCATATTATGTCAAATTCTATTGAATTACTATTAGTACTGGCCCTCTGGTGTACTGCTCACACCATGATGACATTGTTTTTACTTTCTCAACCCAACTTTCTCATTTCACCTTGAAAGCAGTGCTTGGTGAGGATTATAAAACAGGAAATTGAGCTTTAATAATGCATTTTCTGTTTTTAATGCATGCAGTTTCATCTTTGCATTTACCTTGCTGTTAAGGAACATTGATTTTTAAAGGAAATTACTTCCTGTTTGTCTGGGGTGTCTTCATAACCGGTGCCCTTGTGTTGAAAAAATAGTCCAGCACTCGAATTGAACAAATGTTTCTATTTTGGCCAGCTGTGTATTTGAGTTTGACATCCCTGTTCTAGAGACATCATAGACAACTGGATACGTTAAGACAGAGTTCCAAGTGAAGCAATTCTGTAATTGTGCCCAGCCTTGTGTATTTTCAACAGACATTCTTACTACTCCATGCCTAGAAATATAAGAAATTCTGAATCTTACTGGGAATCACAACCGACTCAATATGAAATAATTAATCTCTAGTCCACAGTAACAAAATTTAACTTCATATAGTCATTTTTGATTCAATCTTGTGTTTGTGTGCGACAGCACAGATTGGAAGCACAGAATCGGAGCTGAAGAGACTGGCAGCAGAGAACCCTGAGCTCAAAGATGCTTACATAGCAAAACAGAGGCGCTTGAAAGTAAGTCATCGTTCAAGTCAGTGGAGTGTGAAGTGCAATGTTTACCTTTTGATTATTCATAAAAATAGCTCTCCAGGCAGAAACGTTGTTTGCCATGAGTGACTCAGTGTCTCACACTCCCTCTAAGACCGTCTCTCTTTGAAGTCCTGTGTGCAGTGGCGGGCAGAGAGAAAGTAAATCTGAAAGAGCACATTATATCAGTCTGTTGACACAAGCAAATACATTTTGCCCATTTATGGTTTACTGCTCCGCAAAATAAAAGCTGTTTAATGATCGCTCTCAAATATCTTACCCATCACTCAGCAGACATATTTACCATGGATTGGCAACAGACTGCAGCAGACAAATACAATTATGGAAATAATTTGAATTTGAATAATTTAAATGATTAATTGGGATTAATTCATTATTGAAACAATAGCATGATTCAACAAATTAACCTGTTGTAATCATGCATAGATTTTGCACCACAGAAACTTTTTCACTGGACAAATTTCATGCGTATAGACTCATACTGGTGCACACAACAGGAGAAGAAGTCAATCAGAAGGCTTTGCTTGGAGCAGTGGATGTCTTTTTTTTTTTAAGGATTCACTGTACCAGAAATTCTTGGCAGACACGCAATCATTTAATGCAGTGGTCTCAAACTGCCGGCCCGCGGGCCATTTCCGGCCCCCGAGATGATATTTTGTGGCCCCCACCTTAATATGAACGCTTAATATTAATGTGGCCCGCGACGGCCCCGAGTTCCCCCGTCAAATGCAACCAAAAGCATTTGCGGGAGAACAGTCTGTTACTATTGACTGTTGATTGCTGAGATCCTGTTTAAAGCCCGCCTACTGGCTTTGCCATTTACACAGAATAGCAAAGAGGAACCGGATATCCCCCCGGTGCAGTTTAGTTCATTCTGATTTGTCGCTGAACTGTCAATCTGATGAAATGCAATGACGCCATTGGCTGCAGTACGGGCGAGATCCTGTCATGGCGTCTCTCTATCCACCGCTTCTTGTTTACAAACACACGTAGGGAAAAGAAAACTTTGCCTTTTTACCAAGGACTGCGTTCGGTTTGATAAATAATGACAGCGGAGCCGTTTTCTATAGCCCGATACGGGCGGATGCATGGATTATAAAGCAGCACGCTGAGCTAAGGTAAGTAACCTAAAACGAGCTGTTGTGTCCCCCTTGCCTTGTAGTGAACGGTGTTGTCGTTGCTCCAGGGCAGGCTTACATCTGCGCTGGATAGAATCATAGCCATCTAGTAGAAAAGTTGCGACATTGTGGGGTCAGAAACCGAACGTGCTGAATAGTATTTTCAAAGCCCCATTGCGCGACCACTGCAGACAGCATTGCCAGCAAAGATGAGACGTCGCGCAACTGGTATTATAGTTTTCAAAGAGGCTAGCGCAAATAAATAAAAGCCTATTTAGGCATGTGTAAAACATGACAACTATTGGGAAACCAATGCTGCTAGTTGGGCCTAAGTGGCGATTCTGATGGTCTACTCTAGCGTCATGTTTGCAAGAGTAGTTTCTCAGTGACACTGACAAACTATATTTTTGATTTTATTTATTTTATGACGCTGCTTTTTAGTGGCTGTATAAGTTCAAAATTGCTGTAGTTGGCTTTGTTAGGAGGAATATAAATTGATAGCTAAAGTAAACATTTTGTTACTGCTTCCTTATTGGTTGTAATTCATGCCATCACAATCAAATCAGAGCCACTTTGTTGATGGGTTGGCTGGTCCAGTTATTGTGTCCAGGTGTATTGTTTGTAGGTTCTATTGTCCAGTAAATAGTTCATTTAATATTGTTCAATTATAGTTATTATCATCATAATCCTATTATGTGCTACTGAATGAAACAGATAGCACAGTGGTATCAAAAGGAAGGAAGGAATAGAAATAGAAAGGAATAGAAATATTATAGAAATGTTTTTTTTTTTGTGCGACACAACACCACATATGCACACACTCTTTATCCCACATTGGTGAGTCTGAATATACTTAAATTTAAGTGAAATGAAGGCGAAAATGGCGAAAAAATAGGCTTGAAATGGCAAAAAACGTTTGTCCATGTGACGCGCTGTGGCTGTGGCTGCGGCCCGGCCTCAACCAGGCTCTGCTTCTAGTGGCCCCAAGGCAAATTGAGTTTGAGACCCCTGATTTAATGCATTCATTGCATTCACTATTCAGTGATATATTTTCTGAAAATTTGTGCTGAAACCAAATACAGGCCAAAAATGCATTTTTGGCTCATTTTCTAATGAATATTTTCTGCAGCTGAATATTCGATGCATGACTATATATTTTTTTTATATTAAAAACTTGCTCAAAACTACACTCTACTATACACTACACTCTAAACTTTTTTTTTAAATTGACCAAAAAAAGGGGAATCGAATCCCTGCCATAATTATAATAGATAGCCTAGTAGACAAATAACCAGTATAATGATTACAATTTAGCATTTAGCAGACGCTCTTAATTCAGAGCGACAAGTAGAGACATTGCAATACATCACAGATTAAAGCAGAATTTACATTACACTTTACAATATACAATGTAAGCACTACAACATGATAATACATTAACATCCTATATAAGTCACTGCTATCTCAGTCTAATGAGGCGCTACTGTATCTAAACTACCTAGGATGGTACTACAAGTACTGTGGGGTATGGGCTGAGATGGAGTCTGAAGAGGGAGTGAGTCTGTGGTTCTGATTGCAATAATATTTTGACACCATGTTCCTTCAGTCCAAGCTGTTTGACCATGACAACATGAAGTACCTGAAGAAGCTTCTGGATGAGCTGGAGGGTGTGATGGACCAGGTGGAGACAGAGCTTCAGAGGAGAGTGGAGGAGACACCAGGTTAGTCAGCCACATAGCATTAAGGCTAGAAGTAGTAGTAGTAGTAGTAGTAGTAGTAGTAGCAGGCTTGATATGTGTTTCTGCTGCTGTATTGATGCATATGTTTGTCGATTGAGCTCAAGCAGTCAGTAGCAGGCTAGCATGGTCATCCCTATACACAGTCACAACAACTATCGCAAGGTATTTGGCCATAAGTCAGGAAGCAGTAAACAGTCTTGCGATACTTGGTGAGTTCAGAAACATACATACATCTATAAAATTGTTCATGAGCTGGTCACTGGGCTCTCATTAACTCCAATGAAACTGAACTTGGTTTGTTGCATGGGTGTAAAACTTTTACAAATCACCACTAGGTGGCAACAATGTGTTTCATTGTTTCTCATGCTTCCTTGTTTCTACCTCAGCTGTATTACAGTATACCCCATAAGCGGTTTGATGTAAATTTGCAACAACCATCCAAACTGGGATATTCACAAAGAGAAAAGGCGTACGGCCATAATGCACTACTCCCTATGAGGGTTGGTTTCTATGAGGCTGCATTTCGAGGCAGATTTACCACTAAAAACATTTGTTCATATTACTATTTAATTTTATCATGATAAAATCCATAAAGAAAATTGAAATAAAAAAAGAAATAAATCCCACTGAAATGCAAAGGCAGAATAAATGAGCGGTGTGATCATCTGTGTTTTGAGTTGCCTCCTTTCCACTATGAAGGGTAACGAAACCTTTTATAACCTGAAACCTCCTGGTTGTTTTGAGTTTAAGTTCCCACTATAACAACAACCAACTCTGAAGGACTAGCCAATTCTACCGAAAAATCAAGCGATAGTTCCCACTAGGTTGCGTATCAATGATCGAGGATTTCACTGGATTTCTTTTTTTTGGTCTACTTTGAGTGATTTTCATGTAAAAGTTATATTTCATATTTCGGTATATAGGCCAGTAATTTTAGCTCATGTTTTACCTAAAATTGGAATAAATTGTAACATGGGATTTTTCTTCACAGATCATTTCTTTGAAGTCTCCAGAACAACATACTAAAAGTCCCAAGAAATCCAAGTTGCGCAAATATGTTTAATTTCATAAAGTAATAAAATACATAGGCTCCAATGGAGCCCCCTTCCTATACAAACCCATTATAACTTAAAACTCCATTTTAACCATGATGGATTATTCAAAAACAACCCATCTTTTTTCTGGTGACTGATATTGTCCTCCTAATATGTGAGAGGGCAGTGGAATTTCATTTACAGGTTTCATTTATTTTTTAAAAAATATTCATTTCGGTGGGCATACCCAGATATGGAGGCAGCTACCTTTTCCAAAACAATATTTAAAAAATAACTGAAACCTGTGAATGAAATTCCACGGTCCTCTCACGTATTAGGAGGACAATATCAGTCACCAGAAAAAAGATGGGTTGTTTTTGAATAATCCGTCATGGTTAAAATGGAGTTTTAAGTTATAATGGGTAAATGTAGCTGCCTCCATATATGGTTATGCCCACCGAAATGAATATTTTTTAAAAAATAAATGAAACCTGTAAATGAAATTCCACTGCCCTCTCACATATTAGGAGGACAATATCAGTCACCAGAAAAAAGATGGGTTGTTTTTGAATAATCCATCATGGTTAAAATGGAGTTTTAAGTTATAATGGGTTTGTATAGGAAGGGGGCTCCATTGGAGCCTATGTATTTTATTACTTTATGAAATTAAACATATTTGCGCAACTTGGATTTCTTGGGACTTTTAGTATGTTGTTCTGGAGACCTCAAAGAAATGATCTGTGAAGAAAAATCCCATGTTACAATTTATTCCACTTGAAACTCTATTTTGCCTGGATTTCGGAATATGTTTCCGGTCAATTTAAATCAGCGCACAGGATATGAATTCCAGTCCTAGAGTATATTGAATAGAGAAGGCGCCGGAAGTCCCGCTCTCATCCACTTCCATTAAGTTGCTCACCCAGTGCATGAGACAATTTCACTCATCTCTGAGGGTGAGAAACAGAGTGCATTCTGGGAAAATGGGCCAAGAATATGAACGCGAGGCATCATGCACTCGTGGTGCGTGCATGCATGCGTAGAGAGCTGAAGGTTTCTGGAGGGGGCGGAGGCTATCACACGTTCATGTTTGTGGCCCACTGAGCTCAAAGCTGCATTCTCAACTTTGGCCACTATGTCCATTTCACTTCAAGGTTTCCTCTGGATACCGTCTCTATTCAATAGATACTCTAAGCCTCCAGTCCGTGTAGCATATATGGAAACCAAAATTCAGCACCCAGAATGAAATACATTTCATGTACTGTTGCTCTTTGACGTAGAAAAAGAGAAAATTGTCATCCTACCTGTTTAATCTGTTCTTCCTGTGTGCTCCTGTGCTCTTCCTGCAGAGGAGGGCAGCCAGGCCTCATGGCTGTGTGGTGACTTCTTCAGCATGGCCGACGTGTCTCTGGCAGTCACCTTGCACCGCCTCAAGTTCCTGGGCCTCTCCCGCCGCTACTGGGGCGACGGCTTGCGCGTCAACCTGGAGACGTACTACGAGCGTGTGGCGGAGCGGCCGGCGTTCCGCAGGGTGCTGGGCCACGTCAACAACATCCTGATCTCGGCCGTCCTGCCCGTGGCCTTCCGCGTGGCCCGGAAGAACGCGCCGGCCATCTTCGGCACGACCCTGCTGATCGGCGCGCTCGGAGGGGCCACATACCTCGCCTTCCTCTACCTGAAGAAGAGGCTGCTCTTCGCTAGCTGAGGTAGATGTGGTTGTGAGGACGCGACAGGTTGTGTTGGGACATGTTAGCGATTGGCCAAAGAGAGAGAGACCTAATGAGAGAGACAGAGACAGAAAGAGAGAGTAATATGTTTGTATCAATCAACACTTAAAAAATGATCACTAGCAGATTATCTGAAACATTTACATTTATTGTCACAGTGAAAAACTGTCTTTACTGTGGTGGTGGGTTGCACAAAAAATGCACTTTTAGTCATCTATTAAGAAATCATTTTACTCAGTAATGTACCTATGCATTCAGTAATACATTATCTCAATGTCTATTTCTATGTTTTATGGATAGAATTCCATGTCCTAACTGTATGTGATGGGATGGGATGCTATTCCAATAATAGATAAAATATAACTTATAACAAAGGTCACAATGCTTTGTTTGCCTACAAGTCTGTGCATCTGTTCAGCAAAGCCATGCTAAATCTAA
This sequence comes from Benthosema pterotum, assembly GCA_039105355.1. Lineage (NCBI taxonomy): Eukaryota > Metazoa > Chordata > Actinopteri > Myctophiformes > Myctophidae > Benthosema > Benthosema pterotum. Next base: position 19,591,498 of record CM076982.1, read on the forward strand.
ATGTAGTTTTCATGGCCATCCACCATTTCTGCACCTGTACTTGTGTGGCATGATTGATGATATTGTTTGATAGATAGATTGTCCCACCATTTGGTCTGAATGAACCCATGAGTTGTTTCAATACCATTTACATCATCTTCATTCCATATACAGTACTACTCTGAAATTAAACAGCTCTCGAGCCTTTTCCTGTTTCCCTTTTTTCTTTTTCATTCCATTTGTTAGACTGCCTGTCTGTGTAGTTGGAACACTTGGGTGTTCCACAATACAAAGACATTTATTAAAATATGTGTTTATCGTACCTACAGCACAACTGTTTAACTTGTTAAAATGTTTTATCAAAACATCCATAGACTGCTAATCACGAATGCTACCACCTGTCCTGGACCCAAGTCAATATCCACAGTCGGAGACCACAACACGCCCAGTTGACATTTCACATAACTGGGCTCGGGTTCTTCAAACCCTTCAGGGACTGTGTTAATTCACCTGAGCTCAACCTCACACTAAGCAGACATTATGGCTTTAGACCTTTCAACAAAGTCTGGCCTTTGTTTTCAGTGTCTTTGGGTCTGGCTTTTGTAGCTTGTCAGAGAAATCCCCCACACGTGCAAAATCTATATACACCGCCGTATGCAATGTATACATGACGATCTGTCAAATGGAACGTGAATGCATTACAGCATGTTGTCATTGGAAAATTATACTGTTGCAGTATGGCAACAGCCAAGCCCACAGGGATCGCCCAATTACATTATTGCAGATAGGGAGAGAAACCCATTACAAACATCTGTTACTGTAATTGAGCGCCTTTAATTGATTTAAATACATTCTAAAATCAGTAATTCTCAGGAGGGTAGCTTTAACTCTCGTCTCCCCTCATAAGGCACTCTTTGAGAAGTCTTTCTGATAAAGACCCACTTTAAAGAACATCAGATAATTGATTGCTAGGACATACAGTACAGTGTATATATTGAAATGGTTAAGGAGAGCCACATTGGCCCTTTTACTGTGACCATAATTTATAATGTGCTTTAGAATATTTACTTCAGTTGCTTTCAAAATGCAATATATTCTAATATTTAAGTCAGTGAGTAAGACAGTAAAGTAACAGCCCTTCTACTTGAATAGGATATTGTAATATTCTTTCACCCGTACATATACTGTAGTCGTAACAGGATAGAGTTTCTTAATTTGACATTATGCCTACAAGAAAATTCAATGAGATATGTGTTATGGCTACATTAAAAATCAAGTGTGCCAGTTCACACAAATGTAGCATGTAATTATTGCAGTTTTCTGATTAATCCTTGGCTCACTCATTGAACCACAGAACATTATTGGAGCACCACTTCGGAGATCCGCAGTGTCTCTCTCACAAAAGAGATATTGTGCAAAGATCGAGAACCTTGATTGACACAAGTAAAGCAAATATGCACCGAGTCTGAAGCCAATAAAAACACCTTTCAATTCCTGTGTGTCCACGTCAGGGATGTAGATGTTGCGCGTTAGAAGCATATCAAAAGCAATATTTATCATTTACATTCTGCAGGATCTCATTACAAAGAGGGGAAAACTCCTTCCACCCATCAACTGAATAACATTGTCCTTGGCTACAACCCTTACTGGGTCTCCAAAGTCTGATATTCTTCAAGCCAACTGAAAACTAGAGGTCTATGTGAGCTATACTCCCCTTAGCCACCGGGTGGGAGTGTTTCATCAAGGGACACTGTGATTCCTTTAAAACCTGTCAATCAGCTGTGATCTGTAAACAGGGGCTCTTTAAGTGGGGTTCAGAGGAGGTTCCACGCAGGACTTCCCCTGTCAGATGTGTTAATAGCATTAAAAAAAATCAGTTTAACCACATAAACCCTGGCCAGTGCTCATTGTGCTTCACTGCTTACATATCTGCCATAAACAACATAAACAACTGTTTTACTTACCAGTAAGTAAAAGTGCCAATTGTGAAATTTACAATTGGCATTACAACTAAAAGTACAGAATTGAAAATGTACTTGAGTAAAAGCATTGAGCATCAAAATATACTTAAAGTACTAAAAGTAAAGTAAGTAAAGTAAGTAAAGTTTAAAATGTGTACAAAATGTATTGAAAACAGCATCTTCAAGCTCACATTGTTCTCATTGTTCTCTGAGATGTAATGGAGTAACAGTAAAAGTACTGGAAATGGCAAATACTGAATTGCAATACAATCTAACCTGTACTTGACTACAGTAGTAAAAGCAATTAGTTACTTTCCAACGCTGAAAAGAAAGGATGGAAAAGATAAACACAGCGGGGTAAAGTAACTAAGCACTAAGTACTCACATAATAAATAGTAGCCTATAAATAGTAGCCTGTACTAGAGTACAGTAGGCTACTATTTGAGGCATTTGTACTTTACTAGATTGTATACAGTATGGTAGGGTTACTACGGTATAAGTAAAGCTTTGTTACTGTTTTTTTTTTTCTGTAAATACTTTTACTTTTCACTACCAATAGTTTTACTTCGTACTACACTTCGGATCAAAATATTAGTTAGTTTCACTACCAAATATATTTGAAAACTTAAATACTAGTTACTTTGTAGATTATGAATATTAAATCATACATTAGCAATTTCAGCCATACACAGTATATGCACATTTTGGCTAATTTTATAATCATTTTTTACTAGGGCTGTTGAATGATTAGAAAAAAAATCACAGCTCCAAAATAGATGTAATCATCATTAAAACTGTCCACAATATGCAGTGTTTTCAACATTTCTAAAATTTCAAAAAATTCTAAAATCTGTGGGACAAAAAGGTGCTTATTTTTTAAATCAAAATAGGGGATCTACAAGCCCCCAATGCTTGTAGATCCCGTACTGTTTCCACCACTATGAACATAAATATTGGGTCGCTGGCACAAGGTATTTTCAGATGGAAGTCTGTGGCCAAATACAGATTTTTGTGTGTGTGTTTGTGTGTGTGTGTGTGGGGGGGGGGTCCTTGACGTGAACAAGATTGAGAACCACTGGTAAAGGCCAATAAAAGCAATTAAGCAGGGCATGTAATCTTCAATCAACAGTACAGTAAAGGTATTACAGTAGTAGTAGGTGCTGGTAAATGGGTCTATATTACAAAACATATATGTTTTGTAATATGGTTGTATTTGGTTCACACAATACACACATGTGCACACCTACAGTAGGATAGAGGGAATTATGGACTTTTCTGCAATAAGCTGGATAAATGCTGTTTTATGAGCGTGTGTGTGTTCGCGTGTGTGAACTTGTGTGTGAGTGTGTGAATGCGCCATATATTATAGCTGCAATGATGGCCAACAACGATTCAGCCAGCTGACAAAATAAACCTCGTGCTTGGAGCTGCACACGGTCACGTATGGTTCAATTGATTGGAGCTGACATCTCGCTATTCGGTTGTTTAAAAATCCAACAGGTGGCTCGCGATAATTGGGCAAAAGCTCTCCACGTCTGGGCCCTGCAGTGGAGTGAATTCCGCTTCGGCATCAAACTAAGTAGTATCTCACAGCCATCAGGGATGTGGTGTGTGTGCGTGTGTGTGTGTGTGTGTGCGTGTACCTTATGTGACGGACTATCAGTCAGACTACCCACCACCGTCACCACATCCTCCACAGGATATGTTCTGTCAACGGCCCCACACACACACACACACACACACACACACACACACACACACACACACACACACACACACACACACACACACACACACACACACACACACACACACACACACACACACACACACACACACACACACACACACACACACACACACACACACACACACAGACAGAGAGAGAGAGCCAGGAGGATTTATTCACTTTACATTGTGCCAAGCATCAACACCAAAATAGATTCATTTTTCCTGTCTTGTTTCCCGGAGCTGTCCAATTCGCGCCTACTGCATGGACTTGAAGCCTGGATTTGCCTCACCTCGATCTGTCTGAATCCCAACGAGAGCACAGATTATAGTGACTTTAAAAAATAGGGATCAGGGAACCTCAGGGTTACCAAATGGAAAACCCCCTCAAGATGAATTACTTTCACAGGTCTGTAACTCTGTAGTGTATATAAATGGAACCAAATGGACCCTAAATCACCTTCAATGGTCCTTGAAATTAAATCGTTTTGAGAACCACACCGGGACGTATACTTCTCGGCCCGGAGAGACACGTGCAAGGAGGTCACCACTGACGTCACAGATGCTGTGGGATTAGAATGTGTCTCACCACAGTTCCAATGCTCTTGCTTTGGTACTACAGTACAGGGCATCCCAGATTCTGCACGTGCAGTACTATGCCAGCAAGTGGATTATTTGTACTCCCATTGAGAGTGTCGTTAAACCCCCTAAAGTGTATGTTAGCGATGACGACTGGCATGCCGACAGACCGCTAACAAAGAGCTGCATGTAGCCTCCTCTGCTGCCATTCAAATAAACAAACCCAACTCTGTGTCTACACTGCAGGCATCCATCTCCATCACTGGGTGTTGGGATGGTGACTGGAATGTCCGTCCACTACAAATACTGATTGCGCCCCTAATAAGTAAATTATTTTTATTTATTTTTGAGGGGCACAGAAGGTGATGTATGATTAGTGTTCATTAATTCTATTATGTAGTTGTTGTTTTATTACTCTAATTAACTGATTTGAATTTGTTCATTTTGTATGTTTTCCTATACTTTTTTTAACCATAGTAAGGTAGCCTATAACACCGCACAAAACATTGTGCATTTTGTGCATTGCCCCAGATAATGATGTTACATGCACACTGCAGCGAGGGACCAATTTTCCATTAGCTTTAAGAAAATATATTTACCGGTATTGGCATTTTTGCTATTCTGCATGCAATTGGGGCGCACACATCCCTAGTATAGCCTGGCTTTGAATGCTTGTTTTAGAACTTATTGATGTAACTCATTACATTAACAAGCACACATGTTGTATGACTTTCGGTCTACTGTGTATATAACAAAATATTTCCATTGATTAAGATCAAGGAACACACACTTCCTTCAAGTGTAGAGGCCCAGAGAGTATGGGTGGAGCAGGGACGAGTGCAGGTGCTTGTGGTGATTGTGTGCTTGTGTGCGTGTGTGTGTGTGTGTGTGCGTGCGTGTGTAAAGAGACACGGAATGGAAACTATGCATGGAAACCCCCAGCAGACAAAATAGACATACAGTACTGTACTGTATATGGTGGTAACCACAGACAGCAAAAGGTGTGGTCCAGTGGTGTGGACAATATTGGCCTCAAGAGATGGAAACTTGATGCTTAAAGATGCAATCCAGACTGGAGAGGTCATGGACATGTCACACGGCTGACCTGAAGAATTACAGGTTTGAAAAATCTTGGTGAGTGGAGTGAACAAGAGAGAGAGCCTGATTCTACACTTGGTCGCACGCTGTGTCTCGCAATGAACATAGCTGATCGATCGGCATGCAAAAAGTGCCTATATTTAAAATGATTTGAAACACTACTACTGCTACAAACTAACTACAGTTGTGGCATTGCTAAATCAACACCATTTCATTATTGAAAACAGAAAACTCACTGAGTCAGACCTTTAGCTTTATGCATGCTGCGTGTCTGTTGCAACTTCAACAACAACTGATGTTATTATTGATGCTTAATTGCCTAATAAAAGTCCTGTGACCAAAAATGGTATGGGGTCGGCTTCATCGCCCATGTTGCTTCGTCCACGGGCGATGAAGCCGCCCCATACCATTTTCTCCTGCCCCGCAATTGGGAAATCCGCCCCTGATTGGAGGAGGAAACCTGCATGCAACCTATCCTGACCTAGATCCTTCGACAAAAAATGATCTCTAACACATTCATGCTACCTACATGTAACAGCTATGTGATTAATCTCTGTCAGTGTCCATGTTTCCTTGTGAGTTGTGCAGTCTTCTAAACTAGCTCTACTCCTACCGACATGGGAGGCTGTGATACACACAGGCCCAGGGCAGGTGGAGCTGGGAGGCTAGGAGGACGGCCAGGACGGGACAGGATAGACAGTGACCAGAGTGATGACGACGTGCGACCCGTCCCGAGGGCGTGTTGTTGGATGTCCAACAGGTTCTGTGGAGACCAGAGCAGAGCAGAGCAAACAGAGGCCCACGCAGCAGCCAGTAGCTGAGAACTAGCCGCCGGCCCGTCCTCCTCCTCACCCCCGGCCTCGCTCCCAGCTGCACTCGAGGTGGCTCTGGTCCCGGTGACTGAGTGGGTGGGAGCATGGAAACTTCCACAGCGGTTCACACACATCTTCCTGAAGCCTCCAAGGAAGGAGTGTAGAGAGAGAGAGAGAGAGAGAGAGAGAGAGAGAGAGAGAGAGAGAGAGAGACAGAGACAGAGACAGAGAGAGAGAGAGAGAGAGAGAGAGAGAGAGAGAGAGAGAGAGAGAGAGAGAAAGAAACTGGAGAAGGTGTAGATTTGGGGTGGAAAGATGGAAGGATAATGTTCAGAGGGGGATTTAGCCAATTCAACAGTTTCAAATGAAATGGGCCCTGAGCCACCAGGGGGCCCCCTTGGGCAGTGTCTTTTTGCAAACAGAGGACTGTTCAAGTAAAGCAGATTCTGCATCATACTCATCATTATGTCCTATATAGAACACAACAATCAATATTGTTTTATTTTATTTGTAATATCTCCATGAGGTAATCTTAGATAACCTCATGTGTATCGGAATTTAAAGTTAAATGTTTTTTCCCCCTAGAAACAGACTCTATCAAGTGACTGACTGTCGTAAACTTAAATCACACAGAAACACCTATCTGACAATCCCCTAGTGACAGTTAATTTATAAGTGGACCACAATTCCCATGAGACTATTTTAATGACCAATATTATTCTCCATAGAGGAATTACCAGCACTTTAGAGAGTACTACAGTAACTTATGTCAGATCTTTGGCGATATATACAAGCCTACAGTTGTGGCATATATACAAGCCTATATACAAGCTTACAGTTGTGGCATGGCAATTTGCATATTTGCACTATGGCAATTGCATCGCCACGGTTCTTGAAGGGAATACTTCTCAGCATTCAACACAGCAGGAGAAAATGGTATCGGTGCGGCTTCATCGCCTGTGGTGCTAAGCGTCATGGGCGATGAAGCCGCACCCATATCATTTTCTGTTACAGGACATTAGTCAAGTAAAGCATCAATAATAACATCAGTTGTGGTTGAAGACACGCAGCATGCATAAAGCTAAAGGTCTGACTCGGAGAGTTTTCTGTTTTCAATGATGAAATGCTGTTGGTTTAGTGTTGCCACAACTGTAGCTAGTAGCAGTAGTAGTGTTTCAAATCATTTTAATTATAAGCACTTTAATTTGAAATATCTTGGGTTGTTTTGCATGCCATCATGTTGGTGGGGTAATCTGGGCATTTAGGGGGGCATTGCCCCCCCCATGCCCATGTCTAGATCCGCCCCTGCTTTGCATACATCTGTATGGCCATCAGTGCTATAGGTCAAGTGTCTACACAAAGCATGGTCAACACTGGACTTCCTGGCAAGCCACCACAAAATGGTCAACATTGAGGGTCACCTGAGCTGCTTTGTTCTAAGTATGCCTCCCCTCCTTTACTCCCTGTACGTGCTATACACAGCTACAACGCCAAACATCATGGTGTCAAGCAACAACACAACAGCGAAGGGCCAGATTGTCAATGATGACGACACGTCTGTCTGCACTACAGGGACAAGGTCAGATCATTGTCACCCTGGTGTAAGGAATACAGCGTCACTTCCAGTGCCATGAGCGTCAACACAGACCAAGGAGCTAATTTTGGCCTATAGGAGCAGAGAGCATGACCCTATTGCCCCAGTCAACATGGTGGTGTTGCAACGGAGTGATTTCAAGTTCCTATTAGGGATGTCCCGATGCCTTCTTTCATTTCCGTTCGGACCCCGATACCGATACCAGAGAATTATATACCGGGTATACCTGTATATAATACAAAAAAGAAAAAAAGATCGTATATGAAGTCCACCAACCGGGAATTACTCCTCACAAAAATGTGCACTTGGGCAACTCCAAAGCAAATTCCACATGCCCCCTTACCACTGTGTCAGACTTCATATTTCCCGTTGCCAATACAAAGTAGTAGGGAACGGGAATGGCTTATTGTCGATATCAGCCTCTAACACGCGGGAGTCTATCCCCCGTATCCAATGTGTTAGACCCCTGGGAGATGGATTGCTGAGGTGGAGTGCCCCCACTCCCCCCACACAATAGCACCGTCTTGTCATGAGAAAAAGGCAAAAAAAAACACACCTATATATTTTTTAAATTTTTGGCTAATAAGTTGCTTGTAATACCATTAACACTTAGTGATAATTGTGTTTATGTCGCCTGCTGTCCTAGTGGTCCAGGCGAATGCTACGATATATATTGTCTCGCCTGACAGCGTGTTGCATGTTCAATTCCCGTTCATGACGACCTTTGCTGCATGTCTCTCACCTTCTCTCTCTTCACTGTATACTATATCTCTTCACTGTAACTATCAACAAAGGCATAAATTAGTTAAACACTTTAGGATGTTCCCTGTTTGGCTGCAAGTCTGCTGGATCGGCAACGCAGTTCTTCTGTCACCGCTGACTTGGAGGAGTATTGCCGTTACATAACATCTCTGAAGCCAGTGACGTCAACGTCCGTCAATCCTCTCCTCTCCTGTCATATCTCACTCATTTTTCTTCCTCTAATGGTCACAGTGACCCGATGGCTCCATCTGAGCTGTTCTGAGAAGAACTCCACTGGGCTTTTCCAGAAAATGCAGCTGTCTTGTCCTTTTAGAATGTGTATGTTTGTGTGCGTGCGTACGTGCGTTTGCACGCGTGCGTCTGCACATACTACACAGTGTTTGCTGAGTCGACTCGAGGTGGGATCCTGAGCTGTTGACACTACTGTTAAATGACCCCCCGCTGGCTCACCCTTCACAGCTTTATGATGAAAACCTGTGCCTCTGTCCATCTCTGCGTGTGCTCCTCAAATATTTAAACTGGGCCCACATAAACATGGCTGCAACCAGAGAGACGACGCTCAATGCCTGCTTGGAGTGAAACCTGCGGCATTGTAAATCTCTGCTCAATTGGGCCAGATGTGGCCAAGGCAAGCACACAGGCTCATTTTTATTCTGCTAATGAATGGTGTGTGTTTGATAGGCCTGCCATTACTCTGCCATATTAAGCAGCACTGATCTCCGTGGGGATCTGCAGCACGGGGGCAACGTTCATTTTCTTCCAATTTTCTCAGCTCTTCTGTGTTTGCCTGAGCCCTACTATATCATTGTGATATTGCATACATTTCATTTATTGCAAATACGCAGCCATAGATCGGTCCTATATCTAAGCCCAGTTAGCAGACTGATCTCAGCCAGTCAGGTTCTGTGTGTACTCGCCAAATAATGGATTCCTAAGACTTGGAGTCAGACATTAATCTTTTGGTTTCATATCGTTTTGAAAGTTCTGGCAGAGAGTGTTTTTAGTAAAATATATTCCCGGACACTTTTCCACGAGATACACACGTACGACATTCTCTGTCTGCTAAAGGCCCTAAAAGATTGCAACAAATGAAAACTTCCTTTGGGAGCACAAATGGACAATGGATGGGGGACATCACCAATGCACCTGCCAATTGGGTGCCTATTATAATTTTTGCTTCCCAAAGTGAAAGTTCCCAAAGTGACTACATATACTCACCTGTTGGAATCCCTTTCAATTGCAATACCTAACGGAAGAACCTAAGTTTTAAGTATTATTACTTGCCTACTGAAGCCCAGTGATGCGGTCCAGCAGCAATGACTGCTCTCTCTATGGCTGCAGAGGAACTTTATGTTGAATATCCTCATGCGACTGCAAATGAAAAAGAAAGAAAAACATTACTTTGATTTAACTTTCTGTTAATAAATGCCATCTGGTCTGGCATACTGTGCTTCTGTCTCCTGGGTATTGTGTTTCAGTCGCCACAAATAGCACAGCTGTTCTAGGGATATACGTTCGGCTGTGCTCTGTCCCCACATAGCAGAGCTGCATTATACCATAATGCGAGTATGGACATTCATAAAGTGAATGGGAAATCGAGTGGCAAAGTGAGTTTAATGTCATTTAACGCTGTTTAATGTTATCAGATAGGACTTTTCTTTCAGATGTATGGGCTATTAAGGGCCAGAAAAGTAGGCGTTCCTGCATCCTGGTATGATGATGTTGTTACTGTACGTGCATACCCTTTACAGCAAGGGTTTTCAACAGGTGGTCCAGGGACCAACAGTGGTCCCTGAGAGGATTCCAGGTGGTCCCCAGCAAAATGATGGAAAGTTGGTGAACCAGATGTAATTCCTAGCATAAAAATGAAACCAAATTGACCAATTTGACTTGCGGAAACCATGTTCACACTCAAGAGTTATAATATTCACCATCTGAATTAGCCCAAGTCTACACAACTAGAGGATGTAGAAGATTATTGGTCATTTTGATCTCTATGTTTGACTGTTTTGTTTCCCAAATCCAGCTTGAAATTGTGGACAAAAGCAAAAGAAATCTTTAGTTTTGGGGTCTGTGGCGCTAAAATATCATCAAATGGTGGTCCATCGCTCAAATTCTGAATAAATAGTGGTTCCTGATGGCCCCCTGCTCGCGTGCGTGCGTGCGTGCATGCGTACGTGCGTGTGTGTGTTAAACGTGTGCCCACATTTAAGTGTGTGTCATGCTGTCTAAAACCAGTGTCTGGGGTTTTGGACATCCCGAAGGCCCAGTAGCCTACAACACGGATATCCTAATGTAAATAGTGAGCCCACCATCGCACCATATAGGCGCACTTCCTGTCCTGTCCCCTGACCCTCATAGCCAATCCAACCTGACGTTCAACACAACTGTTCATAAGACGCTGCTGTTGGGTGGAAACTTCATCAGGAGGTTTCCAGGTTGAGTCCAAAAACTTTTGGACCTGTGTCTAAAACTTAAATTGTCAGGATTCAGACTTAACCCTTTGTAGTGTACTGAACGCGTTTGTGTTTTAGCTGTTGAAAAATAGCAGATCTACAAGCTCATATCGCGCCACCGAGAGGCGCGATATGAGCTTGTAGTTCTGCTATTTTTGAAAAATTGTGAAAATCTCTGAATACATTATTTTGGAAGCAAACATCAGCCAAATATGGATGATTCTGGTGGTCCTTGGCTTGAAATATGTTAGCATCACTGACACAGGAACACAGATTTTTCACTAAAACTAGATTCTAGTGTCAGAAACTATAGAATCTAGTGTGAAAAACTCGACTCTAGCATCAGAAACTAGATTCTAGTGTCAAAAAGTAGATCCTAGCATCAGAAACTATAATTTTTTTAACAATGGGTTAAAAAAAATAATAGCAGATCTACAAGCTCAAAATCCTGTGTGACATCATGCCTGTGCCCGTCCTCTCTCTCTATCGTCCTCAATCGTCTCTTCCAGTCATCTCTGTTCTCCATACATCTGGTCAGCTCCCTGGTGGCTAACCCTTTTGCGCTCCGCTGTCTTTCTTAAGTGCATCCACGGCAGGCACATTAATGTGGGACGTCCTCGTGAGCGGTGCCCGTGTGATGGTTCCCACAGCACTCATTCGCTGGCTGGCAGCTCTTGCTTGGTGTCATTGGCAGTGTCCTGCTAGTCACATTCCCCTGGCTTGCTGTTATCCCAACAGCAACAAACTGTTAAGCATCACCCCCGTCAAACACAGTCTTGTATTATCCTGTTAACTTTTCACAACGAGTAATAGGTGTTGGACACGTGCAGGGTGCAGGGTTTTCAACTATTTTTTGTAAGATGAAGGATTATCAGTACGTACCGTACGTGACTGGATTGTTCCAACTGATGACTTTGACAGAGGTAACCCGCAAACGGGTAAATGTAAAGGAATGTGTCCTGGATGTATCCTGGATCCTGAGGCCATATTATTTGGCATGCTAATTTTCTCATGTCATTGCTGTGATGCTCTTATCCCAATGGGAATCAATATTGTCAGACCTATAGGTGATCAAAATGTCAACCCAAGATTCTACAGGATCTCCTCACTGGTCAACAAAAACACCTTGAAGACCCCCTAACAGGAACCCTTATACAAGGTTTTTTCCGACAATGCCTGGCATGCACACCTCTTGGTACCACAGCACCTGAAAGGCTCTGAAAACATCAAACGTCCCAAAACAAAAGTGGTTCAAGCTGCTACTTGAACCCACCTCACCCCTGGCCTGCCCACTTTTACAGGCTGGAACGACTTAAGGTCGACAACAGAGTACAGCACCTTGCAATGGGTCCACAAGATTAAATACTCCACCAAAATACCCATGTACCTGTCTAAATACTTCCTTGATGTCAATTAAGTCCACAACACCAGATGAAGTCCAATAAACCATGTGCAACCCAGATTCGGCACAAACAACCCATATGGAAAATTATATATATATGCCATAAATGCAAACTCTTGAAAGTGGCACCCTTGCCATCTTTTCCATAAACCCGTAAAAACTGACCCCCAGCTGCTGATCCATACCACTGCAGGGTCTGTGTGCAGGCTGTATTACACGATGATGTCCTGCTTTTGGCTATACAGAAGTGAATATCTGTGTACCTGTAGTATGTTCCTGTCTAAGACCAGCAGTGCCGAGTCATCTGTAAACAGTTGCAAAAGTTGCAATCATAAGCTGACGTCATGTCATTAATTACTTAATAACAACAGATGCACTAGTATGCTTCCTTGTGGAACGCCCAGTTCACTGGGAAGCGTTGGGTTAGGGGGGAAAAGTTGTTAGTGAGAGCAAAGTCTGTGTGCAAAGTTTGGCATCAGCCATCAACTGGCTTAATTGGGTAGGAGATTAGCTGTACAGACGGATGGAAGGGCGTATGCACACACACACATACACACATGGATGGATGGATAGACGTACACACAGTGCAAAACATACTCTCCCCATGCCTTTGGCTGGTGGAGACAATAACATCCTGACCTGGACCTGCTGCACTCCAACATGAATTCCACCCGTTCTCCCCCTTTCCCCTTCGGCACAGACCACAACCTAATCAAGCCTGTACCTACAGTAGTGGCCTACATACCTGGCTGTGTTTAGCAGACAGCCCGCAGTCACCTGGGAGGTCCAACACTGGGCGGAGAGGATGGAGGCAGAGATTAAGCACAGAGAGTATTTCAGGACAACATTTGATTTCAGTTTTTTAATCTTACTAGTTCACTCTCTACTCATATTCACAATGGTGATGTTTTTCATCCCTAATGACTACACTGAAAAAAGAAAGCGTTCAGATTACGTGATTCAAACATGGACATTGGTTCCACCTGAATGATTTGCTTTTGCAGCACTAGATCCAATCACGTTGGGGCAAACTGAACGTGATTGGATCTAGTGCTGCCAAAGCAAATCATTCTGGTGGAACCAATGTCCATGTTTGAATCACGTAATCTCAGCGCTTTGATTACCGCCCAGTGTAGGGCGGTAATGATATAGTAACTGCATCGAAAAATCTATTTTTGATTTCAAGAATCAAAGTGTATTGAAATGAAAACTATGTATCGTAAAATGTATTGTTACATCCCTAATGAAGTTCCCCTTAGGATATACCTATAGTATCTAAAGGGAAGAAAATGACTTGCTAATATCTTAGGTCCAGGGCAATGACTATAAGAACAAAGTTCTTCCCACTGACAAAATGTAAGCTTTATGAAAAAAATAAATAAAGGAATGATGTTGTCTTGCGAGTGGACAGGGACATCCAGCCCATCTACCAAATCATAAAGGATGCAAAAACACAAGAGTAAAGACAGATGGTACACTGAAACAAGGCTTTGTGAATTATTCTGAAATAGCATACTGTATATTAGAAGCATATGGAACATGGGCAGAAGAAACTGATGACAGTACAGGGTTTTTTAAGGTACGTCCAACATAGCTTGCCGCTGTGTGACCTGGCCTTGCTTGGGGACCCAAAGCAATAAGGCCCAGATTATTATCCCAGGTATTTTTCTTTGATCGTGGGCGGAAAGAGGAAACATCAGCAATATTATGTCTCGACTCATGAGATATCCAGAGGAAATTCTACTTTCCAACATTTGGCCATTCAAACAGATTCAAACTTTGTGGCTTTTAATATGTGAAATTTTCCCTTGGAGGACTGCGGCCATTCTGAATACAGGACAACCGGTGTAGTGTACAATATGCATTAATAGTAAATGACTGACAATTTTTTATTTGATTCTGCAAGATTGTCGTCAGAGACAAACACAGATTTGTTGTCCTTCAAGCTTTTAGAGAGTAAATTCCATTGCTTTTATCAGCACAATCTCAATGAGCAAGCGAATATATTAATGACCGTGAACAGCAAAGCTAAAAATAAATAGAGCAAACTCATAAATAAATAACCTGCCAAGTACTGGGTAGCAAATCCTTGATTCATGTCAGTGAATGTCTTGCCATGAAAGTGTTTTAGCTGTTAATGGCCTTTTAATGATCAAGCTGAAAAAAAGAAATCCACAATTTTGTTCTGTAAACTGCAAGATATGCATTTACAAAACGGCATTTTCACTTTCTATGGAGACACATTAAGGATGATTGGCTGTTGGGGTAATGTGCATGCAAGCACAAGCATGCATTTATGTACATGTGTGTGTACACACACATGCTATGAGTATAATTATTACTAGAATATACTGTACATAGCTCGGTGTGTTGGGTTAAGTTAAGGTCACTTATAGTTGACATTCACTGTGGTTATTTCTCTGGGTGGGTGAGCTGCTAAGTTTGAAGTTGAGGTTCTTTTTTACATGTTGGGGTTGTTCGGCCTCAGAAGTTCTTAAAACGTCCACATAATCTTCAAAGACACATTCCAGTTATAGAGATGGGTCAAAGTCGGAATCCTCTCTTCAGTGTGTCACAAATTCCACGTCTCTGTTTCAAACCAACATGCTATTTTCAAGATGGCTGCCGGAGGCTAAGAGACATGGCGAGTTGAAAACACTGACAAAATATTGATTGGGCATACTCAAAACACTTGAGGGGGTGAGTGTTTTGTGCCACAACTCAGGTCATTCAAACCAGTAACTCTGCTTTTTCTGGCATAATTTCTGGAATAATTGTAGCTGATTTGAAACATGAGGTATAGGCTACTCACGGTGGCACTGCAGTTGGAGCCATTCTGTTTAGAAACAGCCTCTAGAATTGAATATCTCAAAATGGGATTAGTAGACAGGCATTTTATGCTAATTAGTCTCATTAGTATTATATTGAAGTCATGATGTTGAAACAAAAACATCGGTGCCTTTCGAGCATGTCCTGCTGATTTTTCACGCAATGTTTTCATGAGTGCAAACTGAGGTCAGCTGAATTCTCGCCTACAATAGCACTCGTTAATTAAAGAAGTCAGCAGGGAGACAAAACACAAAACTACCAAATGTTGGATTGATTCAGCATAATCTGAACTTTTTCAATCAGTTGTGTGCTTAATTTGAGTGCCAGGCGGCACGAAACCTGTCATATATGTTGTAACCAGAGACACCTATAAAAAACAAAACCGTTAATAAGACATACGCAAGCCAATCGTGTGGCCTGTGAGGATGGTGTTAAAGAAATGAGCATGATAACAGGTGAAACTATATATGTTATTCAAAGCAGGCACTGGATAGCAGATGCATTGACTGCATTGGCAGGATTTTCCAGGGACTTATTGCCAAGCACAATACTCAACATAATGAGAAACACTTGCTTGAACAATTCACAAAGGCCACACAGCCTACAAAAATGCATGGATATATGGGTACCAATTGGGGATCATATTGTACTGTACAGCAAGTATACATTGATTATGTCGGGTAGGCTTGGCTCAGACAGGAATATAGACCAAAAAATTGATCTGTACATTCAGAGGTGCATGTGGGGTCTGTTGCAGTGTTGTTTTTGTCGACTAAGACTAAGGCGGCAGTGGCTCGGAGTCACCAGATGGTAACTGCAAGGTTGCTGGTTCGATCCCGGGTTCCTGCAGAGTTAGTGTCGAGGTGTCCTTGAGCAAGACATTGAACCCCTAATTGATCCTGATCGATGTGCTAGTAGGTACCTTGCATGGTTTCTACTGCCATCAGTGGATGAATGTGTATGTGATGCCCAAGCTATGTAAAGCGCCTTGGTTAAAGGAGCTACTGTATATAAATGCACCATTTACCATTTACTAAAGACTAAAGACTAAGATGAAGACTAAATCATAACCTAAGATTAATGGAAATAAGTCAGTTATTTCCACTAATGGAAATAAGAAACATTTTTATCTTCTTTTTTTCTTTCTTTTTAAATATGTGAACATCTGCAGTATACATTGCATACCTTTTCAGTAAAAGTAAGACTAAATCATTTTTGACATTTCGTTGACTAAGACTAGACTAAAAAATGAATTTCAGAAGACTAAATGGGTCTAAAAGACTAAATGTGTCTTATTGAAAAGACTAAGACTAAGTTAAAATACTAATAAAAAAACAACACTGGTCGGTTGGGACTGAAATGGACACAAGACAGTGCAAAGGAAACTAGAAAAAGTGCTCCTCAGGGCATACAGTAGGTCTCCAAAGTTATTGTGGCCTCCTGATGGCGCTATAATGTGAGAATGGTGTCATTTCTTCTTATGCCTTTAATGGCAATCGGCCATTCAAATTTGTGATTTAAGGCAAGTGCGCATGCAAAGTTTCATGCATGCAGATCTGTACAGTTATAGCAGTTATAACAGCTTTTGTCAGGTATGGCGTAAGTCAGGTCTGGGGCCTTGTCATAGGCCAAAGGCCTATACCACCTGAGCCTGGGCTTACCAAATAATTGCCCATATTAATTAAAACCAGCCATCAACAGCTTCAACTCATGAAGAACAAACCAAGGGTGTACAGTAACATTTTTAATTGGGGGCTCAGGTGATTTTTAACTTTTTGAATAGCAGGTTTTAATTATTTTAATTACTATGGGTAATTATTTGGTAAGCCCAGGCATGGTGGAATAGGCTTTTGGCCTACCATAAAGGTCCCAGACCTGATTTGCTGCCATGCAGCAATAAGAAGACTTACGCCAGATTTGGAGACGTCATACCTGACAAAAGCTGTTCGAGAATAAAAGCCATCATCTCTACACAGAGCGGACGTCTGTGTTAAGTTACATGTAAAATACCATATTACATGTCTACATGTAAGATGGTAATCTGACAAATTACATGTCATTTTACATGTCACATGCCATTTTACATCATGTGTCGTTTTTACGTGTCATGTAACATGTTATTTTACATGTTATTTTGTTATTTACCTGTTGTCAATAATATATTTACCTGCTGTTAATTATTTATTTCCTCTTGCCTTTCTTTTTGCTGTTATCCATTATTTGCATATACTTGACGTCAATTATTTTTATTTTTCTGCCGTCAATTATTTACCTATCATCAATTATTTATTTACCAGTCATCAATTATTTATTAAGGCTGTGGTCAGTCATTTATTCACCTGATAATTCATTCAATTTCAATTAAATCCAATGTTTAATCAATTATTTCAAATGTGGTCTCAACTCTCTCTGGAGCTCTCTGTAATATGTCTGAGATGACACACTGTAATGGCCATGTGCGTGAGGGATGGCATGCTGTTGTTGGAAAGAACACAAAAGCGCATAAGAACAAGTCACCCGATGCCATCCAACAAGAGATTTACCAGAAATCAGCGGTAATTGGAAATCGACGCATGCGTGCATTTGCTGATGAATGACCTGGTGCTGACAGAACTTCAAATTAACAATCCTCCAAAAGAGTATTATAAGAGTAAGTAGAATCATGCAGAGCTTTCATCATAATGTCTAACAAGAGTGGAGGCAACAGCGTGCCAATGCCCCCCTTCAACGCGAAAACAAACAGATCCATACACAGCCCATCAGTGCCTTGTTTATTTCACGCTTATTCCATTTCTGTTGACTCATAATGGGATTGAAATGCTGTCTCAGCTGAAACTAAAGTGCCCTTTTAAAGTTCCTCGCTGGGCTCTAGACTGACAGTTACTCATTGTTACTAGCTAGGAGAGAGGCATTTTATTGACATGGCAGTATCTGTGGAGGATTAGCGGTCCGTTTTCCCCCGACTAGCCTGAACCCATTAACACCAGCCAACAAGTGGGGAGACTACAGCAGCATTTCCCTCACCACTGGCTGCTGCTGACAGTCCTGACCAGGGCCAGCGGAATGAAGTGCTAACCACTACCTTACCAGGAAGTGTTAGCCAATGATTTTGCAATTAAGGTCCTTCCTGTAGGGCCCTCTAAAGCACATGCAGTGCATTGTTTTGTCAAATAAAAGCAGCTATTATACACGTTGGCTTTCACATGCAAAAGGTAAATAGTTCAGCTCATCGCATCAACGTCAGGTTGATCTTAATGATTCAGAGTTTTGGGAGGATGCACAGAGCAGGAGGTGCCTGTGTGCCAATGGCCTGGGAAGAGAGGTTGTATAGGTGCCAAAGTAGATTTGGGCTACAGTACTAGAGCCTGCCG
The DNA here is from genome assembly GCA_039105355.1 of Benthosema pterotum. Classification (NCBI taxonomy): domain Eukaryota; kingdom Metazoa; phylum Chordata; class Actinopteri; order Myctophiformes; family Myctophidae; genus Benthosema; species Benthosema pterotum. The sequence goes on from CM076982.1 coordinate 19,610,069, forward strand.
GGCCTCATTTCAACCACAGAAAGTAGATGTTTATTCATGGTCACAAATGATCTGATCTAGGGTAGATCGGATCATCTGCCGTGGTTCTAACTCCTCCCACTAAGCACAAGTGTGTAAAAAACATCTAATCAACGTCTAATCTAAGAGTACACCTCTAAAAACGTTCCCTTTGAGACCCTTTTTAAGCATCTTTTTAGATCTTGTGCTCATAGGCTCTCTCCTAGAAGTTTCTCTTGATAGGATGTACCTTTAACAGTCTGGGCACACCATACGGCGAACTGAGTCTTTTGGACACAGCGTTTTGAGGTCACGTGACGTGTTTTATACGGGTGCTGGATCGAAAAAGGCGTTGGACGCAACGTCTTTCTGCCGCAAGGCCGTGCGTCCCCAGGACGCAGGTCTTTGCGGCGCTTTGCCGCAACGGCCATTTTTATTTCCCATCCACAGCCATTCAAAAAAATCCGAGACTGCAGACTTTTTCGGCTATCGTGTGGTCACAGCCTAAGGCTCATCAGTCAGTCAGTGAGACCATAGCTGACAGGGGCCACGCATGTGTCCATGTGCAGATGTGTCTGTGGCAAGACTGGGCCTTCTCCATGACATGAAATTTGTCCTTTTTAAAAATAAAAAAGATCCAATTTCTGTGTCACCTGGTTTTCTTCATAATATGAACTGTATGACACTGATTTACTATGACACTAATGGCACATTAGGAGTCCACCAGTACAGTGGTTCTGAAACTTTTTTATGAACCCCATAACTTTTAAATGGAACAAATGGAAGGTAATTTAGGGATATAGCTGTTTATGTGTCCCTGGAAATATTATTGTCCACTCACTTGCAACGTACATGGCAAAAATATCACTCACGCAGAGCCTGCCACTGACTGACATCATACTGCACCACTGGTGGCTTAAAGCTTTAACGAAAGCTTAACATCTGAACATTTGAATAACTGCGAAAACTGCAGAGGGATTTTTAAAATGTGAAATAAAATTGATAATAATAAAAGAAAATGCAATGAATGTGCCTTCATTTCATAGCAAGTCGTTGTGCCTCTCGGGGTGCATGGGGACAGAGTGTTTCATAGCCTATCCTCGACTTTATTTATAGGTGGAAGTAGAAAATGAGGCTTGCGCAGCACTCTTTAGACATCTCCTCCTAATCCCTCGGAGGGACGTTATTTCCATGGAAGAGCCATCGAGCTGTGTCTCCACTCCTCTCTCTCTCTCTCTACCTCCCAGCTGGCAATACGAAGTATATGGAACACTGAGACACTTCACATAACCTATTTTGTGCGTGGTCGCATTTTGGTGTTCTAAGCATTAATAGCATTATCAGCATTACTTATCATCCATCCATCCATCCATCCATCCATCCATCCATCCATCCATCCATCCATCCATCTTCATCCGCTTATCAAAGGTCGGGTTGTGGGGGCAACAGCTCCACCAGAGAGCTCTATACTTCCCTGGAACTCTCTGCTAATGCTAATACTGATTACTTATCATTATTAGCATTAGTTATCATTATTGCCAAGCGTTATTAGCATTACATAGCATTAATAGCCTTATTGACAATACTTAGCATTAGCATTACTTATCATTATTAGCAATACTTAGCATTAGCATTATTAACAATTACTTAACATCATTAGCATTATTTAATTAGCTTTATTACCATTACTTAACATTGTTGAGATTAGTTTGCATTACTTTTGCATTGGCATTACAGTTTAGATATTGATAAATATCAGATCTACAAGCTCATAGCGCGCCACTCTTGGAGCTTGTAGATCTGATATTTATTGGAAAATGGTGAAAATTTGGCGCAAATCTTCTGAATCGTTTTTCAGGTCAAAATCCCATAATCACGAGTCGCAGAGGGCCCTGTTGAGATGGAGAGCAGATGGAAAGGGGACGATAGGGTAATGGGAAGGCTTTACGGGTGTGTGAAGGGGACCAGCAAAGGCCCCCGCCAGAGATATGTCAAATGGCTGTTTAATCTGAGAGAGAATATTAATGCCGGCTCTCAGGGGCAGGCCACAGCTGTTTGATCTGCCTATCCAAAATGAGGATATGAGCCGTCACAGGCAGGCGCACTGCATGGAGGAAAAAAAAAGTTTGCGAGTCAGAGCATTTCTTAACACTTAATATTTACTTTTACATATACTATATCTACAGTAGCTTGACAGGGAAGGATCGGTCCATCTGGATCGGGAGTCAAACATGCGGCACTGCGGCAGCAGCCTAGCTAGGGGCCCTGACGGTTCAGTTACAGTAACTGCCATGGCCAGTTTGGCCACACGTAATGTTTTGTTTTATTCTGTATTTAAAGGTAGGGTAAGTGATTTGAAATTCATCGTGTAGTACCAGCCTGGTGCACTAGGGGCGCCCAAGAGTAGCTACACTATGTGAACCTGCTGCTCGATCCTGATTGGAGGAGAATTCACCCTCCACCTGGGGAACTTTTATTAGCTCCTCTGCTAACGTGGGGGAGGGGGAAACTCCATATATGGTTTCCACACCTTATAATAGAGCATTTTAACAGAAATTTTTTTTTGGGTGATATCTGACAAAAGTGAAATCACTTCCCCTACCTTTAAGTGCAGTTCATAAGAAGCATGCACAAAATGATTTCACTCACTCCCTTAATACTTGGACTAAATGGTGTAAATCAGTGGTCTTCAACCAGTGGTCCGGGCCGAGACCACCAGTGGTCCTTGAAAGAGCATTCCAGTGGGTCCCCAGATAAATTAAGGAAGGACCCTTGCGGGTCCATTTGGTTCCATGTTTACACTCTCGAGAGTTAAAATATTCATCATGTGAATTAGCCCAAGTCTACACAGCTAGAGAATGTAGAAGATTAACTGTCATTTTGATCTGTATGTTTGCCAGTTTTGTTTCCTTAATTCAGCCTGGACAAATTTGGACAAATGCAAAAGAAATCCTTAGTTTTGGGGTCTGTGGGCCTATAATGTCATCAAATGCAAATGGTGGTCCGTAGCTCAAATGCTGAATAAATAGTGGGCCCTGGTATCAAAAAGGTTGGAATGATTTGACAATAAAGTTGAGGTACTTTGTTTTGATTTCCAGGGCAAACCTGCGTCATGTCATGTCTAGGCAGCGGAGCTCGGCTCTCACCACTAGCCGGCTGAGCGGATCTCCCTCCAGGCATTTAGGATGGACGGAGTGTGCAAAAACAAATCGATACGCCCTTCCATATGGAATTCCAGCGTTGCTGGCTCGAAGAAGAAGCCCAGAGATGAAACCAAAGCAGAGAGAGCAAGACTGGGCAACTCCTTAACAAATGAGAGTTTATTGTCTCACGGACTTGGGTGAGCCGCGGTGGGTTCTGTCAAACCCACAGTCCAATGAGGTCATGTGGCATTTAAGGTGAGGATACTGAATGGAATACACACGCGGGCAGCAGGGTTTGTGTGTACAGCACGACACAACACCGGAGATGTGTTGTCGGAATGGTGTTGTTGGAATGTTTATTGATTCCGACGTCATCACTCTTTAGGGAAATCCTAACCCCAATTCGTTCCCTCAATACTCTCTGTATGAGGTCACGTCCAAGGCTTTCATATCGCCGTTCAGACACGGTGCATGGTTTCCACAATACACGATTCTTAAATCGCTGCTTTTGTCAGACAGTTGTATTTTCGTCGCCATGTTGCCGCACATTACTGCCCCCTATGGTCAGATTCTATGCATGCAACATATTGGTGACAAAGGCAATGCAACTGAACAATCTGACCAGAGATTTAAGTGCTCTGTTCAAATTACGAGTTGGACTTTCTCGGCCGTTCATGTTAATCTAGTTAAAAGTGCGTACGGACCTTCACCTTTTGTATTGCATGTTCAGAAACAGGTAACAATCATGTATTGTGGAAACCATGCACCATGTCTGAACGGTGATATGAAATTAAGCCTTGGGCGTGACCTCATCTCGGAGCTACAGAGTGAGCGTAGAGTATTGAGGGAACGCATCGGGGCTAAGGAAATCCTAAAACCCTGGGTGAGCCCATGCAGTCCACTGCTTTATAGACTTTAGGTGGAATACCTTCTTCCGATTTTATAATTTCAATAAATTGTGAACAGTCAGTAGTGGTTCTCAACCTTCTCTGGATCAAGGCCCACTTTGAAAAATAGTCCACATGCAGCCCTGCAAAGATCTGACCACTTAGCGGCCTCTACGTGTTACAGTAAGTCAATCGATTTCATGTTCAGACTTGGATCAGTGGAACTAATGTAATGGAAGTTTATATTTATCAGTATAACAAAGAAAACAAATTTATTGGCGTATAGTGTGCTTTTTGGGTGATTTGTTTTTGTTCTTTTTATGTTCACCTAGAATTGCAAGTTGAAAAAGTGGTTAAGGACAATCGAGTCAGCGGTATGCCTTTTGGCCAGGTCAATTGAGTGTAAACACTGGAATAGAAATCAATTGTTTCCACCCCCTCCTTGAAACTAAGTGCAGAAACCCTGTATCTCCATGTCTCAAATTCAATATCTGTAAAACAGTGCTTCTGGGGACAACCAGTGGTCCTTGAGGCGGTTCCAGGTGGTCCCCAGCTATAAAGAGAGAACGATAAAGAGAGCTGGTATCCAAATGGACCCTCATAGATCATTAATTAAGAGCAAAAAATGAATCAAATGGACCTGTACACTCTGAAAGAGTTAAATCATTGTTATACATCTGCATTACTTCATTTACAAGAAGTCTACACACAATTAGAGTGCACAAGATTTGTCAAAAGTGTGGAATTGTAGACAAAATCTTATCCAAAAACAACAAAATACTCTTTAGTTTTGGTTCTGAGAGGCGTAAATCAAATGGATGCTCAAATGCCGAATAAATAATGGGCCTTGAAATTAAGGCCGCCAAAAAATATGGCCTTATACTTAATCATACATGAGTGGGCAAATTAAGTAGTGAAAATAGCAGGGCTACAAGCTCACGGTGTGTCATCGTGAAAATATAAATCAGAAATTTTCACTTTTAAACATTTTGCAATAATCTAACATTTTTTTTGGGGGGGGGGATACAAGGTTTTCACATGACGGCAAGAGAAGGTTTGTGTTGGATCTGTGGCGGCACACATTTCATTAATCATAATACACAGCGTTAACACGCGTTACGCTGCCAACTGTGAAAGGAAATACAACACTACCTCAACCAAGACAGAGCAACTGCTCTGTGTTTACTTCACTTCAATGGTTGTCTTTTCCTCAAATGACCCTCATTCTCATTCTCCGCCGCTCGCATTCGGTAAACAATTCATTCCCGACATAAGCGACGGGAGGTTGTCGACAACTTGGACACAAGCAACTTCGCGGGGTTAATTGTGACAATGGGGAAGTGTGTGTGTGCGTTTGCATGCATGCGCGTGTGTCATAGGTCACATTTTCAGAGAAAAGTTGGATGTCACGTCCAGCCAGCTGCAGCCTCCTGGGGATACATTTCTTCATGGGGCCCAAATTAGTGTCGCCAATTTGATTTGAAAGTCAATAAATATAAATGTTAGCAAAACCAGCGTGCGTGCTCACAAACATGTGTGCATACATACATACATACAGTACATCCGTACATTTCTGTGTATTGTACTGTGTGTGTACAACTGTACATGTCTGTGTGCATGTGCGTGTCATTTTGCGTATGTGTGTGAGCACGTGCATGTGTGTGTGTGTATGTCATGTATCGTTACGTTCTCCATGCTTTCACCAGTAACAGGATTATGGTCAGGTGGGACTAAAGAAAAACATACTGTCATCCTCCCATTCATCATTCCTCCGCTTCTGCATGTACTGTACACCTACGTGCGCACACATAACACACACACACACGTGCGCGCGCCATGCGCGCAGAGTCTGCACACGCACACATACACGTAAGCAATCAAGAAGCAGAGAAAGGGAAAAGGACGAAAGGAAACAAAATGATTCAAATGAATAACTCTCAGGAAAATTAGGATATCCATATAGAGCTGACAGTGTTTGATGGTTAAAGAACTGATTACCACGTGCTCTCCATGAGCGTTCCCTTTCTTTCTGCTCAAATGATGACGAACGCTTAGAGAATGGAAACGTCGATGGACAAAGCAGACCAGACACGAGACGAGGACTAATGAAAGGAAAGGTTCCTCCTGCCGCGATGCCACACTCTCGCCCACGGCAGCATTTAAAACCAGTCACCCAGAAAGGTCCAGTGTTTGACTACTGCTGTCAGGGCCGGATCTAGAGGGGAGCAGGGGTGGGCAGAGTCCACCCAAATGTGCATCCTCATGCCCACACAATGAAAGGTTATATCAGTGGTTTTCATCAGTGGTCCGGGGAACACCAGTGGTTGAGAGAGGTCCAGGTGGTCCCCAGCTAAATGGTGGAAATTTGGTTAACCAGATGTAACTCATTGAGAGTTAAAGAGTTAAAAGAGTTAAAATTCATCATCTGAATTAGCCTAAGTATACACAACTAGAGAATGTAGAAGATTAATGGTCGTTTTGATCTACGTTTGACTGTTTTGTTTCCCAAATCCAGCCTGGAATTGTGGACAAAAGCAAAAGAAATCTTTGGGGGTCTGCGGGGCTAAAATGCCCTCAAATGGTGGTGCTCTGTGGCTCAAATGCCGAATAAATAGTGGGCCCTGGTGTCAAAAAGATTGAAAACCACTGCTTCATATGAAAAACTTGCCCACCCTGCCATTCTTCCAGCCCACCCTAGTAGGGCTGGCTAAATCCAGCCCTGACTGCTACTCATCCTCCCCTGGTGCTGGCCAGCTCTGCCCAGCCAAAAAACCCATGCAACTCGGTAAAAACATGGATCCCAAACTAGGCCATGCGTCCATGACCACGGCACCCCCCCCCCTGGCCAGACACCGCAGGCCCCCGTGGCCTGCAGCTCACCTAGACAGTGGTGACTGACTGCCCCCGGCTGCAGACACTGTCCCATAGCAGCCGGCCAGGGAAACCAGCCAAAAATAAATAAACTAAAAATGCACTTACACCAGTGGACAACAGTTAAGATCTGTGCCTCCGTCACTGACAGCTTACATTATGGTGGCATGATAAAAAATGACGAACGTCAACAAGTGAGGAAATTCTGTACAAGAGTGGTGCAGTGCATTATAATCCCCCATCCCCCTTCTGTCCACCTGCCTTCTCCATTCATTTCATATACCATCTCCTCCCCTCACTTTTCCTCACCTCTCCTTTGACCTGCAGTACAGTTAAAGGAGAATTCCACACCAAAACACATTGGGCATCAATCTACCTTGATTCCTGTGACATGATACATAATGTCCCTGATTTCTGTCACAGATGCACCATTTTCTACATTTCACTCTTGAGGTACCCGTCCCAGCGACGACGTTGAGAACAGTTAACATGGCCGCTGGTTGTCTTTATTCTAATGCGGGTATTTCTGTAACTCCAATTTTAATTGTTTACACATCATATTTTAATTGTATAAACATGCTTGAGTTTTATTTCACTCTCGGGCAGTCTTTACAGTCTGTAAACCCAGAGGTAATCTATTCCTCCTCCTCTCCTCACTTTTGCCAGAAACTCCAGTAGAAACTCCTGTCACATGGGTGCCACCTGAGTTTTAAAAAATCATATAGTGGTCCGATTATCTTGTAATGTGTGGTTTGATGTGATGTGTGAAAAAAAAAAAAGTTTGGAGTTACAGAAATACCCGCATTAGAAACTGTTCCCAACGTCGTCGCTGGGAAAATCAAAAATCAAAGACATTATGTATCATGTCACAGGAATCAAGGTAGATTGATGCCCAGTGTGTTTTGGTGTGGAATTCTCCTTTAATACCACAGAGAAGTGGCCGTTCTGCTTTTATCGCTCCAGCAAAACAGCAAGACGTGTTTACTGCAGCGAAGGAACGTGTTGTTCAAAGCAGTACGTGCTGTACCTCGAGAAGTCATAATATGGACATGACAGGCATCAGGATGATGCCTTGGAGGAGCCAGGTACACATTATAGATGTAGACAAAACACCACAGCAGCAAGAACCAGAGGCAATTTGCTAAATATGATGACATCTGGATAGCACTGCATTCGCCCTACGTCACGAACATTGCCTTCAATATAAACTGTCAAATATTAAACATGCACTAGAAAATAGATTGTGGCACACGTCGGTTCCAAGCCCTCAAATTTGGCCACGAGATGAGGCATGTTTTGTTCTTTCACAGGCCTTTGGCTAGCAGCATTAGATTCATGCTCGACGACGGTAACAACCACAACGTAAAATCCCCAGTGTTAACTTAACCACGAGAGTGTCAAAACGGACCACTCTCAATGATAATTTACTGTAGACCCCCTTGAGATTTTAGTTTTTTGGGGATAATACTTATATGCTCCCCAAACACATGCCAAAAGTGTGCATTATTATTAACTATGCACACACACAACCCGTGCACGTGCGCAAACTGCTCATCACCTACAGGTACTGACACGTGATTAATGTTTTTGTCTTTTCCTCTCTCTCTCGGCCTTCCCTCTTGGGTGAGTGCTGGCAAGTTCAACAATCCCCACAGGGCCATATAACAACACCGCTAGCCCTACTTGGTGTGTGTGTGTGTGTGTGTGTGCGTGCGTGCGTGTGTGTGTGTGTGTGTGTGTGTGTGTGTGTGTGTGTGTGTGTGTGTGTGTGTGTGTGTGTGTGTGTGTGCGTGCGTGCGCGTGTGTGTGTCCAGTCCACTGGGAACTGAAACCGTTTTACTATACCAGCCGTCGTGCCAGGCTGCGTCATCTCTCTAATGGGTCTTTGCAATAACTCTGCTAGGTTTTGCGTCAGCAGATCCATGGGGAATCACAGCAGTTTGGGAAGAAAAGCACACATTTGACTCAGAGAGAAAAGAAAGAAAAAAAAAGACACTGCATTTAATTATTATTATTTTGTACGATATTCTTATAGAATTATTATAATTTATATATACTGTATAAGTACACTTGCCATGAATCTGTCCTATAATGAACCTTTCGGAGAGGAACTTGGAACGGCACCAATAACGACAACCCTCAGAGTATATTCTTTGCTCAGTGAACCAGTAACATTATGGGATGTGCTGCAGCTGTATGTTGCGGGAAAGCATTACGTTACTCACGTGGGTTTCCCATCAGTTACACAGTAGTACTACCCGAAACCCGGCCTGTTTGTTTACCCCCATTCAAGCACATGAGGACATGAACAGAATGAATAGATGGAGAAATTTAGGAACATTTTAGAAATGTCCCTCTTTTGTCCCTCTTTCAGGCTGCAAGAGCCCTCTCAAGAGCTCAGTTTTCTGACCCCTCAATGTCACAACATTTGGGCTGGTTCGAGTATTACAGTATTTGGGCCGAGCCTCCATGTATTCGTATCAATCATGATTACGACAATTTTCGACTAATCTCACATGACCTTCTTCACTTGCCCTTAAATGGCTTTACTGCTACTTACAGATTGTGTCCAACAACCTGTGCAGTGTGTGTGTGTGTGTGTGTGTGTGTGTGTGTGTGTGTGTGTGTGTGTGTGTGTGTGTGTGTGTGTGTGTGTGTGTGTGTGTGTGTGTGTGATGGTAAGCCATGAAGAGAAGGAGAGTGTTGTTTTGGGGTCTCAGTAGTGTGTCCTCTGAGCAGTGTTTTACGTCACTACCACCCACTGCTTTTCCTCTACATATGGTGGGGTAACAGGAATGTGTTTCCTCCGTCTGCCCCTTGATGACACAGGTCACCTCGCCGACACCCTCTGGCCTGCCATCGGACGGACACATGGTGCAGAGAGAGAGAGAGAGACTGAAATATCCCCCTGAAATATTGCATATTTCAGGGGGTCAGTCTCTCTCTCTAGTTGCGCAGACTTGGACTAATTCACATGATGGATATCCTAACTCTTGAGTGTAAAAATGAAACCAAATGGACCTAAAAGGGTCCATTTGGTTTCCTTTTTACGTTCAAGAGTTACATCTGGTTAAACAACTCAACTGGGGACCACCTGGAACCCTCTCAAGGACTACTGGTGGTCCCCGGACCACTGGTTGAAAACCATTGGCATATTTGGATGCAGGATGCAGTGGATCCACAATTACTTACTTCACAATTACTTCGAGTCAATGTCTCTGTTACATACTATCTTATCAGTTGTTCAGAGAATATGAGTAGGGATGCATCTTTCAACTATGCGTCGGGAGTCATTATGTGACAGTAGATTAATTTGGAATCAAAAGCTGCATTACATAGTGGGGTTTCGTCTCCATGTTAAATGTGGATGTCATTTACAACTCTTGTAAAAGTTTCACTTTCAGTCCTAATTTGTTGGTGAGGGTCTATAGAACCATTTTGGTTCGAGTGGCCCGCACACAAATTAAATATTTGGCCTGTAGGGGGCGTAACAAGGTGCCAACCCTACCAAAACATGTAAACTGTTGTAACTTTTGATCAAATTGTCCAATCTGTACATATGGGATATCTATGGATTCACAATCAGGAGTAGCATTTGCTACCTAAACCTAATTACACATAAAATATATTTTTTCATCCATTATTGGTGTATATCGACAAAAATAGCAAGCAAAACAAGCTAAAATTAGCTAAAACCGAAGTGAGTTTCCATCTCCATGTTAAATTTAGTTGTCGTTTACAACTTTAAAAGTTTAACTTTCAATACTAAATTCTAGGTGAGGTAAACATTTTGGTTAGAGTGGCCAGCACGCAGATAAAGATTATTGGGGGGGGGGGGGGGGGGGGGGGGGGGGGGGGGCTTCCAAAATATGATATAAGACTGTCGTAACTTATCCAATCTGAACATATGACATATTCACATTCAGAAGTAGTATTTAGTCATTTAGACCATATTACGTCATTAGGAGCATTGTTGGCTATGGCACCATCACAGATTTGTCCCTTGGTAATCCTGACAGCTATTTTCTAAAATATTAATTCTAGTAAATAGTCCCACATTGTCAATGATGAGGAATTCATTGGTACTATTTACATTTGTCCTGTGACCATGGTAGATATTTCTCATAATGGCCACCACCTGCTGATATTTTAACAGTAATTAAAATTCTCTGATCCTGATTCTGGTAACTAATCCTACGTTTTCAAGTACGAGGTCTAAAGGATGACCTGGGGTGAGGGCTTCCAGCCAGAGTTTCTCCTCACTTCTTATGGCCTCAGTGTTCTGAGGCTATGTCAACTATGTCAATGCCATTGTCTTTGCTGAAGGTTTCTTTCCAAGTCTCTAGCTCAGCCCTGCAAGGTCCAACCCAGACTTGTGCAGATGGCTGCTGGCTCATCTGGAGGCCCCGGTTTGTGTGATTAGGTGGGGTTGACTGCCGCAATCAGGATTAGGGGCTTGACCCTTTCAAACTGTGGCAGTCTAGCCAAGTGTCTGCATTTGTTTTGGAGGCTATATACAGGAGACAGTTTCTCACCAGCACCAGGTATCATGAGGTGAAGGCTCCTTCAATTGACATTGTTGTTGAGTCTTCATGGGGAGAAGCATTATGCATTCCGAACCATCTTCAAGAAGGACATGAGAGTCGAAAAGAATGGTCACCATGGTGCAATATAACTACTTTGAGTATGACTATTTTCCTGTCAACTAGCTTGTGTGTGAAGGTACAGCACTTCAGCAGGGGTTTTCACCAGACAGCTTTTACTGTATGGATCTGGATGGGGATCTGGCTAGAAGTACACAGACTGGTGTTGGATCTGGGTGGGGATCTGGCTAGAAGTACACAGACTGGTGTTGGATCTGGGTGGGGATCTGGCTAGAAGTACACAGACTGGTGTTGGATCTGGATGGGGATCTGGCTAGAAGTACACAGACTGGTGTTGCATCTGGGTGGGGATCTGGTTAGAAGTACACAGACTGGTGTTGGATCTGGGTGGGGATCTGGCTAGAAGTACACAGACTGGTGTTGGATCTGGATGGGGATCTGGCTAGAAATACACAGACTGGTGTTGGATCTGGATGGGGATCTGGCTAGAAGTACACAGACTGGTGTTGGATCTGGATGGGGATCTGGCTAGAAGTACACAGACTGGTGTTGGATCTGGGTGGGAATCTGGCTAGAAGTATACAGACTGGTGTTGGATCTGGATGGGGATCTGGCTAGAAGTACACAGACTGGTGTTGGATCTGGATGGGGATCTGGCTAGAAGTACACAGACTGGTGTTGGATCTGGCTAGAAGTACACAGACTGGTGTTGGATCTGGATGGGGATCTGGCTAGAAGTATACAGACTGGTGTTGGATCTGGGTGGGGATCTGGCTAGAAGTACACAGACTGGTGTTGGATCTGGGTGGGGATCTGGCTAGAAGTACACAGACTGGTGTTGGATCTGGGTGGGGATCTGGCTAGAAGTACACAGACTGGTGTTGGATCTGGGTGGGGATCTGGCTAGAAGTACACAGACTGGTGTTGGATCTGGATGGGGATCTGGTTAGAAGTACACAGACTGGTGTTGGATCTGGGTGGGGATCTGGCTAGAAGTACGCTGGTGTTGGATCTGGATGGGGATCTGGTTAGAAGTACACAGACTGGTGTTCTGACCTCACTGGGTACTGGTCAATCGGGTAGAGCTGGTTTGAGTTGGAGTGAGTACTAAGAATATGTCAGCTGATTTCATGGGCTCACTTGATTTTCACATATAGGGTAGAAGACATGGATTTACTGCCTACATCAATATTACACATTTTGATGATTTGACTATTATCTAGCATTTTATAAAAAAATCATAATCCTTGAAACGTTTTGTCATCAGAATCAAGATTGTATGTTGTATGAGCTGAATTGGTAAAATAACAGCAGATGATGGCCACCATAGCTGTCATCACAGACCCATAGCCAAAACAATTCCTTATGGCAGGCTTTAACTTTGTGCCAAATGTCATGCTTTCATTGAAAAGTGCACAATTTTCACACAGAGGCTGGGCTATAAGTGGGTATGCCTAACTTTAATCCCCCCAATACTGTATTGTTTCTATTTATTTACAATTTATACCATTACTCATTCATGATAGGTAGGCACTAACTTCATCCTTCTAGGTTCAACAGAAATTAAATGAGGTGCCATTTGAAGTAATTTGATGTACATGGGCGTCCATTTTTTCCATATCATATTCCAAACATTAATATTTGAAATCCAGTTAATTCCTGGGTTAGTATTGACTAGATATAGCAAAAGAAAACAAAGAAAAAACAGCAATTGTGAGAAAATAAAGACTTTTAAGAAAAACAAAAATCCGATTTTGGTCAATTTTGAAATTAGGCAAAAAATGCATATTTTTTTCATCTACAGATGGGCCACTCGAACTAAAATTGTTCTATAGGTCATCATCTACAAATTAGAAGCGAAAGTCAAACTTTTACAAGAGTTGTAAATGACGGTGTGTCGTGGGACCCCACTAACAGCTAGAGTGGTGGTTCTCTATAACTTCAAGTAGAACCATAACTATGAGGGTATACCAATAGAACAAAGATGGTGTAAGCCAGGGTCAATTTGGAACCCCACCAAGAAACCCTGTGGGTCCTGAACCCCACTTTGAAGAACCACTACAGTACATTATTGAGATCTCTGACTGGGGGTTTCATCTGAGTGAATAAGCCTTGTGAAAGAAGGGTTAAGTGGCTACTGGACTGATGCATAGCAACTATTCCATCAGTTTATGACGTCTGTGAAATGGGAAGAATTGTAATGACTATGAAGAACGAATATAGAGTTAGGGATCGCTAATGACACTGACAGGCCTGCTGGTGACAAGGGACCGGACCAGGTCCATCTACTATAGCTAGGTGACTACTTTTATTGGCCAAAGGCTTTTCGCTTCTGTCTTCACTCCATAAGACAGATGAACATTTTCACTTTGGGAATAATATTCCCCCAAAAGTCTTCGCAGTGGAAATCCCCATTCCAGGGGCCTTTGAAGCAAAACAAAACACTTTTTCACATTTCTTTTTAAAGAAAGCATTCCCCTTTTCCCCGTACAACCACATTATCAGTGAGCCTGAACGATTCTTGGATGGAAACCGCCATGAAGAGTAATTTTATGTATTAAATAATCCATTTCACGCCCGCGAGTGCTTGATGTTCAGAGTACAGTCACTGCTAGATCCAGTATAACGAAAGCAAAACTTGCAGTGCTAAATCACCGGCCTGTTCGTCCAAAAACAGCGCATAGCAGCCTGCATAGCCCTGTCTTAGATGCCATTTTCAGTTTAAGGCAAATGAACTTTGATATAAAGCGGCATTTCAACTTTCCAGAGCTTTTAACAGTGCGCTTGGGATTATCATCAACTAATGTGAGAAACCGAAAGGCTTCAACGGTAGATGCCTGTGTGGCAGTGATTTTATGACCTGGGAAAATGCATTGTTATTATTATCCAAATTGAACAGCATTTCGAGTCAATAAAAAAGTGTGATTTGGAGTCATTTTGTTGAAGTTAAATCAAGATAAATATCCGTATATCAAGGTTTTCCACCTTGGCCTGAAATGCCTTGTGTCCCCTCTGCCTCAGTTCATTGTTTTCCATTCTTGATAGAATAAATCTCTCACAAAATACCGTACCAAAAAGTAATCAACACTACATGGAGCACATGGACCCAACGCCTGTCTCGTCCTCTCCTTGATGAGCTCTTCACAACAGCCCAAATAGTCCAAATAGTTTAGCAACTGTTGCTATGCAGGTCAAGCTTCCTTGTCTTGTCGCCACTGATTGGGGTTTGACTTGGTGGGGTTTTGACTTGAAATGCTTGAGAAATGTTACCGTGTGGGGTTCCCCCAGGGGGGTTAATGGTGCGCAACAGTGACACTTTGGTTGCATATACCCAACCAAAAGGGATTTCGTACTCAGATGGATGGACAGACCCAGCTAGGGACGGACAGATGGACGGACACACATAGCTGCATAATGAAGTGGTTGCACCACTTTAAAAATGTCCCTTAATTAGTCCCTTATTAATAGTTAGGATTTTGCAGTGCGAGGATCCAGGTCATGCGAAGGGTTTTGCTTTTTGTTTTGTTCGTGTTGTTTGGGCTAAGGAAATCACTTTAAGTACCAAGGTACCAAGCTACTGGACTAATCCCCCTGTAAGGCAAAGCACTGATATACTGCATCTTAAATTGCCAAAAACTGAACTCAACTCAACTGAACTCAACAACAGCTCACTCAGCACTCATGTTGTTTCAGTGAAATCTTTCGATCCTTCCTTACTTCTGCTGAAATATCCTGTGGAAGGGCCGATACCAAGGAGAAACAAGTATTCCTGCAAGTTTCCATATTTCTGTCATATTGTAATGTCCTGGCTGAGGTAGAGCAGAGGAGTTCAGCAGGTTGACTCCAACCTCTGCGAAACTTCAAACGTGTGCCCATTCGAGCCTGCAGATCCTCAATCTTCAAGCTGGTGTCAGGTTTGTGGAATATGGGGAGTGACTCACGGTTGTGCCATGCATGCAGTCAGAGGAGCCATAGAAAGAGAAAACTGTCAATAGCTCTCTCTCATAGTAACCTAACAGGTTGTACTCTCGTAATAAAAAAATAAAATAAAATAGGAGGTAACGTTACATAATTTGTTTAGCACCGGTCCCTTCGACAGTTGACACCGTCTGGGTCTCCGTCTGTGCACCAGAAGACTGACTTCTCTCAGTAGTGTCCCCAAAAAACATGCAGGCAGGCCTGCGCACGCACGCACACACACACGCCATGAATGCACAAGTCATGATCAATGAAATATAAATGACACTGAAGTGAGAACGACAATGGAAAAGACTCCAGTTGCGTGGTCACTGTGGAGGCTGTTTGCCTTAAAATGACTAGAAAGATGTTTTTTTTTTTTTGGAACGGTCTCTTCTCATGAGGGTCAACTCGGGTCGACTAAATTCCCTAACCACTGACCACAAACATCATGGCAACCGATAATATGTAATATGAACAGAGCGGGTTTGGGTGGAAAACTGTTTTTGCAACTGGTGGTTATGTCATCACATTAAATGTCACACTTGATGGACAGGACTTTTGGGGGAAACGTAGGACAGGTGAGATGACAGGCTAGGTTACGCACTTGAGACTAGTCTTGGGCGGTATTGATTTTTTAATATCGGTATTGATAACGTGTTAATTAGCTCGATATTCGATATTACCGGTATTGACCACTAGATGGCGTGTAATCAGAGTTGGACATGTTCCACCAGTCACCTAGTTCTCAGAATTGATCCCACAGATCCCAAAACTAAAGATTTATTTTTGCTTCTGTCCATGACCATTAATCTTCTAGTTGTGTAGACTTGGGGCTAATTCACATGATGAATATTTTAACTCTTGAGAGCGTAAAAATGAAACCAAATGGACCCGCAAGGGTCCATTTGGTTTCATTTTTACGTTCTCAAGAGTTACATTTGGTTAAACAACTTAGCTGAGGACCACCTGGAATCCTCTCAAGGACCACTGGTGGTCCTCGGACCACTGGTTGAAAACCACTGGAATACAGTATAATGTCGGTATTTGACGATATTCGGTATTCGATATTTTTTATAGACCCAACGATATTACTCGGTATTGATTTCCAATATCGCGATAAACGGTAATACCGGTATATTGCCCAAGACTACTTGAGACCACAGTGAGTTCACAAAATTTTTACAGCTCTAAAACACTTTAAGAGGAATAGAAGACCACAATGCTTTGTAAAAACAGCTGGATGGATTCTGCAGGGTAGCCTCGACACCCAGGCTTTAATTCTCGTCCATGTTGCGCGAAAATGGAAGGCCTGGACTAATTTGTTTAAAAATCATTGCAGGTTAGGCTAGGCTATCTGCAGGGTAACACAGAGTCAATCCTCTGCATGTTCGCCAGCAAAGAATGCCACAATGAAATACACATCGCCTAGTAAACATGAGTTTTAGTCAAGGTGTTATACTGATGCAAAACACGAAACACACCGGCTTCATTGCGATGGAGCCGCACCCATACCATTTTTGGTTACAGGACTTTTATCATGCAATTAAGCATCAATAATAACATCAGTTGTTGTTGACGTTGCAACAGACATGCAGCATGCATAATGCTAAAGGTCTGACTCAGAGAGTTTTCTGTTTTGAACAATGAAATAGTGTTTAGTTTAGTGGTGCCACAACTATAGTTAGTACCAGTAGTAGTGTTTCAAATCATTTTAAATATAGGAACTAAATAAATATAGGAACCTTTTTTTAAAAAAATATCTCGGGTTGTTTTTCATGCCATCGTGTTTAGATCAGCCCCTGATGCAAAAACTTGGCAATGGCATTTTCACTTGGATAGATCTATAAAAACACACTCTCTGGTGTCTCTCCTCTGAGTGATTGAGACACCCATTTGATATCTTGTCTGATGACAGACTCTCTCCATCTGGACTCATTCTGCTACTGTGTGTCTGGAGACCCGGGGCTCTGTAGGTCGGAGGTCAGCTCAAGGTTCCCCATTACAGCAGTGCTGAGAAATACCTCGCAAGTGCAAAGCCTCGCCCCTCCTGCGAGCCATGGGCGGATCTAGGCATGGGCATGGGGGGGGGGGGGGGGGGGGGGGGGCAATGCCCCCCTAAATACCCAGTCTGCCCCCCCAAACACGATGCCATGCAAAACAACCCAAGATATTTCAAATTAAAGTGCTTATATTTAAAATGATTTGAAACATACTACTGCTACTAACCAACTACAGCTGTGTCACCACTAAACCAACAGCATTTCATCATTGAAAACAGAAAACTCTCTGAGTCAGACCTTTAGCCTTATGCATGCTGCGTGTCTGTTGCAACTTCAACAACAACTGATGTTATTATTGATGCTTTACTTGACTTGACTTAATAAAAGTCCTGTAACCGAAAATGGTATGGGTGCGACTTCATCGCCCGTGGCGCAAAGCGACACGGGCAATGAAGCCGCCCCATACCATTTTCTCTTGCCCCTCCAACATGTTCTCTTGCCCCCCCCCAGCCCCCCCCCCCCCCCCCCCAATGGGACAGGTTACATCCGCCCCTGCTGCGAGCAATGTCTGAGCCATAGCCAACCATAACAATAGACACAGTGGAACATGACTATAACGTGACTGTCTGGCCATGTCAGTCATCAATCACCACTCTGGGTAATAGCAGCAATGTCATTGATGATGAGAGTTGTGAATGCTTTGGCTGGAAGAAAGAGGAAATCACTTGTTGGAACGACACATCTGTCAATAGAATCATCATAAGAAGGAGAGGTTTGTGTGTGTGCGACTGTGCGTGCGTCTGCCACAAAAACACACATATATTTTATTTCTCCTAAAATGATAGAAACAGCTTGATCCAAAGTAGTAAAGAAAAATGAGCCTGGCTTTTGAATTCTCCACTCCAAATGACTTGTCATTTGAACCCAAGGACTCCCCGTGAAGTGCGACCTGAAGGTTCTTTAATACATTTTGTGGCAGAGCTCCAGCAATTTAATGTTTCTAGAAGAATGGTCGACAGTCAGCAGTCCGAGAAAACAAAAATATGTGCGCTATAGTTTTGTTTTTGCCTCCTCTTGGGGCCCTTGGCTTTACTCTCATTCCTCATTTGTATTCTGAGAAGTTGCTCATCTGCTTGAAGGCAATGAAAACAGACAATAATAGGAGAAGAGGCCTTGTGCTAATTGTAACCATGTGTGTGCATCCCGAGGACAGTATAACCACAGAGGCAGAAGCATCGGAGTCCCTGGACCAGTTTCAGGCACCCTTTGATATTCTGCAGGGATACGGGGCCCAAAACAGGAACAGGAAACGTGCGTTGGCTTAGGGACGCTGGGATACACCATAAACACTCGACCACTGAACAAACGAGAGGAGAGAGAGGGCAGCAGCTGGCTGGATTTGCTTTTGCAAAGGGCTGACCAATATAGTGTCCATGCAGGACAGCAGACAAATTTCCTGGTAGTGCCATCTGAGTAGCACTTCTTTAAGCAAATTACTGTATACACCAATCAGCGATGAAGAAGCAGGGGCGGATCTAGGCGTGGACATGGGTGGGCAATGCCCCCCTGAATGCCCAGTCTGCCCCACCAAACATGATGGCATGCAAAACAATCCAAGATATTCCAAACTAAAGTGCTTATATTTAAAATGATTTGAAACACTACTACTGCTACCAACTAACTACAGTTGTGGCACCACTAAACCAACAGCATTTCATCAAAAACTCTCTGAGTCAGACTTTAGCTTTATGCATGCTGCGTGTCTGTTGCAACTTCAACAACAACTGATGTTATTATTGATGCTTACTTGCCTAATAAGTCCTGTAACCAAAAATGGTATGGGTGCGGCTTCATGCCATTTTCTCCTGCCCTCCCCAATTAGGAAATGTTACATCCACCCCTGTGAAGAAGACTTTCTATTGTAGTGCACATTGCACAAGACTTCCATGTCGCAAGAATGTGAGCCACACTGCTGACCATCAGAGGGTCGAAGTAATACCCCTACTAGGCTTATCTGTATCCCACTTCCTTGATATGACGAACTTTGGACGCACATCTCTAACGTAATAAAATATGGGAATATTAGCCGGGAGGAACACAACAGATCAGATACTGGGAAGACTGCGAATACAAATGATGTCATGGTGTTTTGCTGTTTTCGGGACTAGGAGTGCGGACTCCTTGCACACATAGCGGGGTTAACCGTAAACCCGCTGGCAATCCCGTTGGCAAGGGTGATGATCTACTCTACTATGCACATGCATGTGTAGAGCTTGACCAGAAATTGGCCAAGTTATATCCAATTGATTAATGAAAGCAAATAATATGATTTCGGCAGTGTGTGTGTGTGTGTGTGTGTGTGTGTACGGCTGTACGCGTGTGTACGCGTATGTCCTGCATGGACAGGGGTGGTGTGTGTGTGTGTGTATGTGTGTGTGTGTGTGTGTGTGTGTGTGTGTGTGTGTGTGTGTGTGTGTGTGTGTGTGTGTGTGTGTGTGTGTGTGTGTGTGTGTGTGTGTGAGAGAGAGTGAGAGAGTGAGAGAGAGAGAGAGAGAGAGAGCCTCTTTGGCAGAAATGAAATCAGTGTGTGGACTGCAGCCAAGAGAAAGAAGCGGGAAAGCGATCAAACTAAGAACAGTCATAACACTTGCTGAGTCAAATCAGGTTGAGAACCCACCGCAGCAATCCACAACACAGAGACCCAACACCGTCATATTTACACCACACGGGTCACAGGTTATTGTAAATATGTGAGATAGTTTACTATGTGGAAATACTCAAAAAGGCGTAGTACTACAAAATAGTCCATTATGACGTAGTATTTTGACTGAGAAAAAGGCGTGGTACTACAAAACAGGCCCTTGTGATGTAGTTTTTTGACTCAGAGCTTGACAGAGCTCATGAATAAGTGGAGGCATAAACAGAGTTCAAAAAGATGTTGATCAACGTGCCGAAAAAGTAAAGTCTCCAGAATGATTTCATCCCAGGCCCAGAGGGCAATTTGAGTGGGAAGCGGGAAACGAAAAACAGTACTAGAAGCCTGTATTATGTTACAGTGCGATAATTACCCTATATGAACTCTTTATTAGGAGTCTTGCAAGCCCCCTGAAACAATAACATTCTCATGGTCATCTCTGGAACCTGCTGCTGCTGCCATAAACAACTGTGCCAAGTCCGAGTTGACCCATTAAACAAGCAATGAATGTTATGACTTATGAATCTGTGAGGTACGAGTCAAGTGTTCAATATGAATTATCAGTGTGACGCACAGTTTTATCAAATTAAGTTGGGGAAAAGTTCACATTACTAAATATGTTGTGAGCATGCACTTGAGACATTTAATCAAAGAGAGAAAGATATTAAATCACAAGTTCAGAATGCGAAGCTTAGCTTACACCCGACAGAATTATGTGCATCTAAATGTTGAATTAATACTGTAAAGATACTTTGTTCTTAAGAAATTAACAAGCTTTAATGAGGAAAAATGGCTTCCTACAGCAGTTAGGGCTGGGCCGGGCCAGGCTAAACATTTTCGGCCAGATTTAAGCTCTAGTCCAAATATGGAGTGTATGTGAAGCGAACCAAATGCTGTTCATACCTACGTATGAATTGCATGCACACACACAGGTCTATCTGTGCTTCCTTCCCAATCTCCATCTCCATCTAGAACAAGATGCCTGGTTCTACCCACAATATCTATTGTATAACCAATATCTTAAGGCAAACTGTTGTTTGGTTTGCATGTGCTATCACTTACGGCTCTGTGTTTTGGTTCTTTTGCACCTGGGTGAACTATAATGTCTCCTGCAGCCGGGAGGGTCAGCTAGCAGAGTTTTACTGATGTTTGAAACAAAGGTCTCTATAGTGCCAGTTCAGAATGGCGTGCAGATTGTGAGCATGCGAATCTGCTATTCTTTTAAGCATGCCACCGTCATACAGCATAAACGAACAACACCCTACCATTCTATGTGCAATGTACTGCAAACACTGCATCAAGATTCGTGCATCTGTTGTGAAAGAGAAGGACATCAAATTACAGTACAGTATGCAACTGATGGCATTAATGAGCATTATATACTGAGGACATCGGGGATCTCCACATATGGGCATAAAAGGACAGATAGAGAGGTACAATGAGTGACACTGGGCGCATTCCTAACTCGTATTGTTCCCACGCAGCGCTAGTTATTTATATGCAACAAACTCTACTAAATTGTACTTAAAAAGGACCTCAGCATGTCAACCCTAGACAAAGATGAACTGTCAAACACAGTTGCTTTTGATATACAATAAGAATTTGAGAATTATACTCTCAAATGTCCAAAATACATTTTAATTTTAATGCATATTATTACACTGTATGCACATTATGGCTCCGTGTCCTGAAGCTATGAATCCGCTGGGTTCGTGACCTCTCTGTATTTGCCCCGTAAAACCCTGTGTTTTGTTTGCACTGAACCAAATGAGCCAAGTCGTAAAGTGTTACTAGGGATGCCACCTGCCACACTGGGTTCAAGTCTCACACATACAGTGCGATTCACAACACCTATGACATCCTCTTCTTTGAAACATAAAACACAAACCAAAACATCACATCAATGGAAGACAGACATAAACATCAATGGAGACAATGGCACCGTCTGTCTCCATTGACGTGATGTTTTGGTTTGGGTGCAACTGTTCGACCTTATGGGAAGAAGTGAAAGCTGTTTTGGAGGTTCACTCTATACAGGGCACTCAGGATGGCATTCTGGGGTGTACGGCCAAAGGTCATGCTCAAAGGATTAGACGAAAAGCATCAGGAGCTTGTTTTCATTGTGGTCCCTGGCACTCAATTTATTAGCAATGCACTAATACAGGGGTTTTAAACCAGTGGTCCAGGCTAAATGATGGACAGTTGGTTAACCAGATATAACTCTTTGAGAGTGTAAAATGAAACCAAATGGACCCTTGCAGGTCCATTTGGTTTCATATTTACAATCTCAAGATGTATTCATCATTTGAATTAGTCCAAGAATACACAACCAGAGAAAGTAGATGAAATGGTCATTTTGATCTGTATGTTTGGCTGTTTTGTTTCTGAAATCCAGGATGGAATTGTGGACAAAAGTTTCTTTAATCTTAAGTTTTGGGGTCTGTGGGGCTAAAATGTCATCAAATGGTGGTCCACAGCTCAAATTCTGAATAAATAGTGGGCCCCTGCACTAATAATATGATACAATAAAAATACTATATCAGAGTAAAGCTTACTGAAATCATTAGGTCAGAGGAGGTCAGAGGATTCTATAATGATTTTTAAGCAGTTCAAATATGCTCCCTTGTATTGTGAGGACAGGAATTAATTTAGGTTAGTTTTGAGTTTTGGTATAGGCAATCGAGAACCATTATATCTGAACAGGTATGACAGGTATCTGGGCACTGATCCGCTGAGTATCTATTCTTAAAGAACGATGTTGCACTGAGCCAACCCAGACTAGCAAAGTGAGCTGGGAAAAGGTGAGCCCTGGAGGAGATGCATCGTAATTTTATTTGTTTTGAGAGGCCTTCAATCTGCAGTCACTGTCAGGACTCACAGGACCATGTGTATCTAATTTGGCGCGAGGAGGGGTGTCCTCAGCGTTCAGTTCAACACTTGGAAAACGATGTAATTACTAGGCATCACCAATTCTCCCAAAATAATTTGCTGCAGTAGACTGTCCCCGACATCTGTCCCGTGACCAACAAAATAAACCCCACACGCTGTCAACTGTCGTAACCATCAATTTTCCAGGCCTTGACCCAAAGATAAATGAATGGGGACAGTAAGTGGGTCCCTGAGCCCGGGACATTGGGAAATACAAACTAAAGCATGAGTCGCACTGACCGAACTCTCAATGTGGTCATTTGGGAAAACTGTCTCTGGTCTCAGGCAGACATAAACCTAGCAAAGGGTTTGCTTTTCAGCAACTGCTAGGATGACAAGGACGAGAGGGCCAAGAAGGGGGACTCCCAGAGATCCCACAGACTTGACTTCCATAGAAACATCCAATCCATCACTTCTGGGGAACATGGAGCACAAGAAAGCTAACAGTTTACTGATAAGCCCAATCCAACTCAAACAATGATGTCATTACAAATCACAGCCAGGACGACGGGAATGCTGAGGGCAGATTGATTGCTCGTTCAGTATCATTTAAGGCAGAGGAAAACTCTCAGTTAAATTACCAAAAAGGCATGCCCGGGGAGTAAATAATTTATAAAATGTACCTTTTATGACGACTATAAAAGAACAAGAACACATAAACAGTATAGTTTCTCGGGGCTAAGGGTGCAAGTTTTTAGTCTACACTCAGCATTTTGCATTCTATTTGGGCACACTTATTGGTCTCTGTGCCATATGGCCTCCTGACAGAATATGGCCTCTTCGCTCTATAAGGTAATGAAAGTCAAGCCTTCACCATGGAACTGGCACATAACCCCCACATCCAGACATACTGTACTGTAGGGTAAGAGAAACAAGACATTCGAAACGTCTGGCAATGTGCTTTGTTTTCATTGCTTAGAAGAATATTATGAAGCGTGTTAAACTGGATGCTAGAACATCTCATACGTGTATATATAGGCTTGCCACAACATCAGATTTCGATTAAATGTTTTTATAAGGCTGCTCTGATCGAGATGGCAGATGGCTATACATTATAAAGTGATATATACCACCATGGAAATATATGTGTATATACTGTATAAAGCCAGTGTGTGTGTGTGTGTTGTGTGTGTCCTATTTCTGTACTGCGTGTCGATCACTTTCGTTGCATAAGGTGTGTCCAAGAGCGCAACAATAGGATTACTTGTATAAGAGTTACTTAGTTTTTCTGGCAAATGTCTACTTGACTTGGCTCATAGTAATTTTAATAGCCTCTAATACGGCTCAGGAAATTATCTGAATCTGACATAAAAAATAATCCAGCTAACAACTTAGCATAGTATTTAGCAATGAATGGTACGGTTCCCCAGATGACACCGCCGTGCTCCAGACACATAAGTCTATGGTTATAACGCTAGCCAAGGATTCCTAGCCGCACAAAATCTCATACCAGGTGCCAAGCAAGCCAGGAGTGGGTCTTCAGCCACCCACAATGAGATCCCCTCTTAGCCTTTTCGTCCACTTTGCGATTTTGACCACTTCCTGAGTACCAACGGACCAGTCTAATCATAAATCCCACCTGGGTGATGTTTTGATTAGGCTATAGGGAAAAGACGTTTTATGCCAACGATGATTTCAAACAAGAGAAAGGGAGGTAGAGAGACGATCGAGGAGGAGCACCTGCTGGAAATCTTTCCTCCTTGCGTCGAATATGTTGGCGCGCAGCAGCATACGACACGCAGAAAGACTTATAGTTGCTGCAATGAAAAGCTGGAGCGTAAATCTGAGCATTATCCATGGCGGTTTTCTTTGGCAATAAGAGCTGCTCCTTCCTACACTTGACAGTTACCACCTGTCATAATGCATTGTAAAAACACAGAGGCCCGGCAAAAGCACTGTATCAATAAAGTGAATAATTAGAAGGAGACAAAGGGGTCAGAGAGCAGAGGCCATGCTGGGAAAAGGGGTGTCGTGTCCAGTGAGCGCACAGCTCCCTTCATTGGCCAAGTCCAGGAGCAGAGCACCTTAGAGGCCTTACCCAGGATCGCCTCTAGCCCGCAGGACTCCGTCTGCCAGCGACCAGCTCATTTCTCATGTGCTGTCTAGACGGCCTGCAGGCGGCCGGGCCCTCCCCGTGCAGCCACAAGCCTGATCCAGACAGCCAGCTATAACCGGCCGGCACGCCGATCTGCCAGCCATCCAAGCCTGCAACCAACCAACCTTCCGCACTCTTCAACTGCTTCCAAGCAGTTCAGCAGAAATATCACCTCGATCACACGCCGTATCCATGACGACAGCTGGAGGCGGATACCACTCCAAGGACCACACAGACGAGAACCGCAGAAAGAATCAGAGATGTTACTGTATATACTGTACTTTGAGGGTGCACTCGAGATCTTTTAGGGGTGCACTTTACATGTTTACATGTTATACAAAACAACAGCATCCTCGTATCATTTTGCACATTTGATATTGCGGTATTTTCTGGCATGATAGTAAAGGATTACTGTACATCACTGTGTTTGACTAAAAACCTCTATACAATGTTTTTGTGCTGGCAACTCTATCCTCAGTCCCAGGTGATAGTTTTTGGTAGCTGTTGTCATAAAGATACATCATAAAACGCCTCTCCTCTAAGTTTAGGCCCTGTTGGATTTTTCATGTTTGCCTGTCTCTCTCAGCTGACATCTGAACCTCTTGTGAAATGTCTGCGAGTGACCACAGTCAAGTCTCTGTCCAGCCTTACAAGCCCCGAGCATCAAAGATGGCTGTAAATGTCTTATATATGGGTGAGAATATGTGGGGGCAAAGGAATGTAACATGTCAAAAATAGATACACACGCTGGAGGGATTATTCCCGAGGTAAAAGCCCCCTGTCAAGTAATCCTGCATTTTTTTCCCACACCCTTAAATAGCGTTACGGGAAAGGGGACCGGTTAATTGTGTATGTTCTGCTGTTGTCGTGTGTGCCAAGACTGTTTGAAGCACTTTATAGGCCTCCGCATGCATGAAGTAAAGGTTTTAGTAACGCCCATAATATTGCTATTGCAAGTTAACCTGCATTGTCATTTGGCGTGTCAAATAATTCAAGTTTGCTCACGAGGAATATTGTTTGGGAAATTCCAGAAATTACACACAACCTCACATGGCTTATTGCCTTGCACTTGACGGTGCCTTTATAACTTTAATGACTTGTTTCCTTCCTGTGACTTAGCCAGGTTTGGGGACAAAAGTCATCTGAGATTCCACCGTCTTGACCAGCCAAACCAGGACGAGGCTTGTATCTAGACAACAACAGGAGAAAAACATGCTAGGCCTGAAAAGACTTTCCAGGGTCAAGTATGTGGAGAAAGTGGTTCTGTCAATACAAGGAATGTGCCTCGAAAATGAACACTGGGTGATTCTGCAGAAAGGAAAGGACTGGAAGTAGTTGCAGTGTTATTTGGCCGAGAAGCATTGTAGGCCAGATTATTGTGAGATATCGTGAAAATGAAATGTTATTTCATCACCCCATGTCAGATTAGCACCTACAGTGAATGTACAGTGTAAACACAGCAGGAATCTGGATTTTAATTAAATCTAAGCTTGGCAAGGGGGCACACTTTGATCAGAGAACAGTGGTATTTATTGACTTAATTACTATGCTTATTACTCTTTCAAAAGGGAGGAGTTGATATCTACTCTGAAGCCTCCGATGGGAGCACAGGGCAGGACTTTCTCAGCGGTAGATTCCTTCATTGTCAACAAGCCCTTGCCCCATTGCAAGTTAGCTGACTGTGAGAAATATACAATATTTGCTATGTAACTGTATATTCCACTGATACAACGTTTAACAGCTGCATGTGGAAGAAAGCGGCATGGTCAGCTTGAAGTTAGACACTGGGCTCCTGACCAATGTAAACCGCTCTTGGACTGTCACAATTTCTTTTTGCCGCGCGTCCAAGAAAAACGAACGCGTGACATCACAAACTCCCACCCCAAAAAGCGAACCAAATTGCCATTCCTGTCGAAACGGCCAATGTAAACTCCCTGCATCTTTTAGGACGGTTGAAGTTACTTCAACTCTATAAGCTTCGTTTTCGTGCCAAATTGAGTTTTTAAGGTTGCATCGCCACCTCTGTCAACAGAACAGGAAATCACCGTTCACCTCAATATAAAGATGTTCCGAAGGAAGCTCATTACATCATTCAAAAGAGGCCTGGAAGATTTTATGTTTTTCACATTATCATGGAGGGCTTTCTCACTCGTCCATTCATACAGTGACGACCTCTCCAGACATGTTGGGCCCTGCCCAGCAAAGTAACAATAGTCTTGGGTGGAGCACACAGCTGGGCTGTGTCTGCAGTATGTGCATTGATTGCTGGAAGGACAGACAGGTCGAGCATGAAGCCGCGCTGTCAGGGATTCTCTTACTTGACTTGTTGACTTCTTTGGAATGGGTATTGAGCATCAGACCCAGGTTAACATGTATAGTTTGCAACAGGGGTGTAACGATGTAATAACTGTATTGAAATATCGATTTTAATTTTACAAAAGTCGAAGTATATCGTTATGTAAACACAAAATGCCGAATCGTATCGACTTTGTATAATATCGATTTGCAATGTAAAGAATTGAAATCGAATCACTGCATTGCCTTTAGCAATTTCAAGAATAAAAACACATCTCGTGTTCAAATACAATTTCCTACAAATATGCCAGATCATTGTTTTTACTTATTTGTAGCCATTATAATACATTTTCCCTTAAAAAACTGCAGTATCCACATTTCACTTATATGTAATGTATTTGCTAAATAGTTACCGTATCGATTTTAGATCACTGAATCGAAACGTGTCGCCAGAATGAATCAACATCGTCCATGTATTGTATCGTCAACAATGTATCGCGATATGTATTGAATCACTGTTAAAATGTATCGTTACACCCCTAGTTTGCAAACCATCTTTCCATGTTTGTTTTAGGCATGTTGGAAGTATGAATTTGGTACAAGTACAGTATGTTATCAGGCAGTCAAAGGGAGGTGGACCAGATTGACCTTTGAATACTTTGCTGTGAAACTGTGACTTATGTAAATTTCTGGCACTCATGTTGCGAGCCAAAATTCCAGCCTTTTGGTATGCTGGCGGGCACCTAAAAGAATCACTAAGAATTAGTACATTATATTTGATTTGTGTCTGTTGTGAACTTACATTGATTTATCACTGCTCAAACACAGAAATGGGGAATTATGCTCTACTTTCTCAGTCTCTTGCTTTGTTTGCCTATGGGCTGTATTTCTCTTCCCTGCTCTTTGCTCCTGTTCCCTGTGTTGCACCTCGTTCTCTCTGCACTGGCATCAACACTGGGCTTTGAGAGGCCTCCCTCTGCAGAGAGGGGGAAGCATGGGGGAAACTTGGAACAATATATTGTAGGTAAATAAATGCTCTGTCTGAAAAAGAATGCTTTTCCAAAACAGACCAAAGGCACTCTGGAGCGGAGCTTTGTGCCCCAATGCCCTAATTACTCCCACTGATAATAAGTCACTGGGTTCATAATAAAAAACAATAAGGACCAGAACTTTGAGGCTGAGGGAATGACATAATGGGGCCTTGGATGACTAGACTCTACGTGTGTGTGTGTGTGTGTGTGTGTGTGTGTGTGTGTGTGTGTGTGTGTGTGTGTGCGTGCGTGCGTGTGTGTGTGTGTGTGCGTGATGGTGTATGTGCGTGTGTGCGAGAGAAGCGAATAAGAAACAATAAGAAATAATATTTTCTGGATATAGAATTCAGATCTCAAAATAACACACATTGTAATTTATACATTTGAATACTTACTGACTACAGCAATTGAACTCAAATTTCTCCCTTACATGCATCTCATGGCTTGTGTTGAGCAGAATGATGGGTTGGCTGCCGGAAGGTGGCCTGGCTATCTTATTATACCATATGATTCCAATAGCCATCCCAGATGTGTGACAGTGCATAGTCATAACACAAAACTCCTCAAAGCGTAATGAGAATATACAGTGTGATACGGAGCAGCAGCCATGCTGTTACGTGATTTTAGTGACAAGAAACTTGTGTCTTTTTAATAGAGTTGTAATTAGGTGAACTGATCAGTGCCTCGACCCAACTTGACCCTTTTTCACCCGAATCTTTCTACTTAATTCTACTCCTATTCATTGCCCTCTCTCCTCACATTGTATTACTGGTTGTCTCCGCCAGGCCGAAGACGTGGTCAGAGACTATGTTTTGAACTATGTCCGTCCTTCTGTCTGTCTGTCTGTGACCAACTAAGCTCTGGCATCATCACATTGGCCTGTTACAGCGCCACCAGGTGACTGCTTTGTGCAAAACAATGATTTTTGACAGTGACATTTTGCAAGCACATTCCACTAGGCCAAGGAAGCCACTTGAATAATCCATATCCAATTATCCATATAACTGCACCAATCTGTGAAAAACCTTGAAGCCAAGGAGAGACCTTGACCTGGGATTTTTCACATCTGATCTTTATAGCGCCACCAGGAGGCCAACATACTGTATGTGACTCACATATTACTCCTTCATATTTTAACCAAATTTCACGCACATCAGTACACAGCCTCTTCACAGTCATATGATCAAGACAGGTTTATTGGATTTCTCATAATCCATCCTGACTGGCTCCGATTGACTTTTGAAGTGTTCAGGAGTAGCCCGTTTTGTACAGATTTTCACCACATTTGGACGCTGCATTGAGGAGTTGTGCCAATGTGCATGCATATTCCCACCAGGCGGAGGAGGAAATGCCACTTGACAGTTTTCAAATATCACACACACACACACACACACACACACACACACACACACACACACACACACACACACACACACACACACACACACACACACACACACACACACACACACACACACACACACACACATCACACAGTGTCTGCGGGTGAAGACCTATGCCCAGATGTAACCCGTTTGCAGATGTAACCTGTAGATCATGGTGAATTTGGCTTTAGAATAAAGGTTTACAGTAAATCCAATAAAAACCCAGTAAACACGGTCAGGAGTGGACCGTGACAAATTAGTGACGTCTTGATTGTGTGCAGATCAAGGCAATCCAAGACTAGTCAAATCCAGCCCAGAATATTACCTGATTTCTACAAACACAAATCCTGACCACGAAAAATGGATGTCCTTGGATGAATCAGAGAGAGTCAGATTGAAGCCAAACTACCGGTAACTTAAACTCAATCCTAACAGTCAGATCTGCCCCAGAATAGCTTAGCTATTGCTTGCAATTTGTGAAGACGTCCTGGAAATAATGTAAAGATCCTCCCCATATGGGCTGTGATCTGGCCCAGTCTTGAACGTCACTGAAGACACCTCATCACAATGTCACTGGAGGACTATTCTGGGACAGATCTGATTAGTTATGATTGATTTAAGTTAGTCTGGCCTCAATCTGATTCTCTCTGATTCATCCAGAGATGTCCGTTTTTAGTGGTCAGGATTTGTGTTGGTTAAAATCAGGTGATATTCTGGGACAGATTAAATCCAAGACTAGTCAAATTTTGACTTGTCTTGGATTGGCTTGATCATGGCCACAACCAAGACGTCACAGATTCGTCACGGTCCTGGTTTTAATCCCAATACAATTTAGCTAGCTCCCAATATAACACAGCATCTCAAACTAACTTAAAAGAAGGCTCCAGACTTCCCAAAACAAACTGGTCAGGGCTGCTACTTTGGCCGCACTCCCCGAACCCACCCCACCCCTGTCCATTTTGACAGGCTGTAATGGCTTAGGGTTGACGACAGAGTACATCATCTCGCAGTGGGTCTGGTCCACAAGATTGGCTACACCACCAAGATACCCTTTCTAAATGACATACCCACAACAAACCATGCAGCAACCCAGATTCGGCACAAACGGGGGACAAAATTATTTTTCCCTCCTGCAGAACACCCTACCAACAGCCATTAAGACATGCCAATGATCCCTTGACTTCTTCAAAAGTCGCTCTCAAGGGCAACTACGGACGGCTGCATTTTGAATCTGGCCCCTGTAAAGTCTGTGTATCCTCCAGGCCCTTTGTGTTGTTTCCTTTTTACTTCCTCTATATTATGTTTTTTTTTTTGTCATGGTGTTGTCCACAGTAACAGCTGCTGAATTGACCAGTGCTTTCATTTAAGATGTATGCCCATTCTGTATACTGTTAATAAAATGTTCAATCAACCCATCAGTCAAGCTGGGGCGGCAGTGGCTCAGTGGTAGCGTCACCAGATGGCAACCGCAAGGTTGCCAGTTGGAACCTGGGTTCCCCAGCTTCGTTTGTCCCTGAACAAGACACTCAACGCCTAATTGCTCCTGATGTGCTGGTCAGTACCTCGCATGGTTGCTGCCACCATTGGTGTGTGAATGGGTGAATGGGATATACAATCTATTTAAAGTGCAATCTATGATAAATGCACCATTTATCATGTATTTATTATTTAAGCTGTGTAGCCCAAAGGCTCATTTTGGTCCCAAACAAATAAAGCCAGTCAGCTAAATTCAGCAGGCTTTGTGGAGTCAACAGCAATGAGACACATAACTGCTTAGCATCCCGCTTCCATGTAGAATGAGTCTGACAACTGATTGTCCAGATTCAGATGTCAATATACTGTATACAGTAGGCTGTCAAAGAATGCACTAGCTGACATGTGTTAATTATAAAGTATTGAGTGACATACTGTATCTTCCTACCATTCCAGCACCTGAAAATTCCAACACTTCCAAGACGATTTTTTTTAAAGGTATCATTTTCCGGCAATGAGAGAAAGGGGGAGAAAGAGAGAGAGAGGAGGAGGGGTGGGGGCTGTTCCTGCGTCACGTTGCTTTAATTTGTTCACCAGCTGCCAAAGAAAATGATGACCTGCTGAAGGCATTTCTTTTTTCTTCACTTGGCTCTGTGTCCGCCTTGGCAAACTACGTAGTTGGACCCAAACACTGAACAAGTGTAATCTTTACAGTATAAATGAATATGACCGAGGAGAACTGATAGGAGAAACGGACTCACCCTGAGTTGACCCACAAAAAAACGTCTGGCTTTCCCTCTATCTGTGTTTATATAGCTATGCATGTTCTGACTCCGGGTCCATCGTGGGCCGTGGCTGCAGCAAAGTGTAACATCTGTAACAGTGGATCTTACAACCCTTTTCATTTCAATGATCTACATACGTGTTGTACATCAGTGGACGAAATGGACCCACAAGGACATTTCTATTTGCCATGTGTATGCATTCTCAGAGTTACAGAACTTTAGGTCCACTTTGGAACCCCCAAATGCCCAACAACCTCAACTCTTCATACTGATGATGGCTTTTATATACAGTATAATATAAAAGTTAATTCAACCAGGCATGCCATTGAGTGTGCCCCACTACTTTTAGAAATCAATTTGGAACCCTGAGTCTGAGTCTAAAATGAGAAATATGATAAAGTAGCTAAAAGGTTAAGTATTACAAAGACCAAAAAGTGGCTGCACACACTGCTAGCCAAAGTGCAGAATATTTATTAGGGCGCAGAGTGAACAACACTAAGTGCCTAATAAATGCTCTGCACTTTGGCTAACAATGTGCAGCCACTTTTTGGGCTTTGTAAGACTTAACCTTTTAGATATTTCTGCTGTGGGCTGGCACCACTATCAAGACTGGAGCACGTATAGCATCCTCCTGCACACATGGTAAAGTAAACATGGGCTCCACCCTTTGAGGTGAGATAGCTGCACATTTGGGGGTGAGTAATTACAGGGGTGGATCTAGGCATGGGCATGGGGGGGCAATGCCCCCCCTAAATGCCCTGACTGCCCCACCAAACACAATGACATGCAAAACAACCCAAGATATTTAAATTGATTTGAAACACTACTACTGTTACTAACTAACTACAGTTGTGGCACCATTAAACCAACAGCATTTCATTATTGAAAACAGAAAACTCTCCGAGTCAGACCTTTAGCTTTATGCATGCTGCGTGTCAACAACTGATGTTATTATTGATGTTTTACTTGCCTAATAAAATTCATGTAACTGAAAATGTTATGGGTGCGGCTTCATCGCCCATGGTGTGAAGCGACCCGGGCGATGAAGCCGCCCCCATACCAATTTCTCCTGCCCCCCCAATTGGGAAATGTTACATCGGAGTGAGTTATCTTCACTTTCTTTCTTTTTCATCATGGGTCTAAGATGGAAAAAGGGCCCCACTTTGATAACTATTGGTGTATCAGACTCCAGGAAAGTATCAATTCAGGTTATTTTTTTTTACATGAATTATAGACAAGCAGTGTCTTCACTTCAGCCAATCTTTATCTATTGTTGATTATCTTGTATGATGGTACAACTCAGAATCAGCTCCGTTTTCATTCATCAAAGTGATGCTCATCATTAGAACGTTATAAAGTGTCTCCTCAAATAATATTGTGACGTCTGTTTTTCTACTCATCTTTTTTTTGCCACACCCTTTCCCTCTCAATCTGCACTGATTATTCGATCCTTTTCTTATCAAATATTTGCCTTTTTCATTTTCTGCAGCTGTGCAAACCGAGAGCAGACGTTTTGATGAAATTATAGAAAAGATCTGCCTGGAGCAGCTTATAACCAAACACTAGGCTCCACAGGGGTTTCCAAAGTGAGGTCCGGGGACCCCTATAGGGGTCCTTGAGCGGGTTCCAGGGGGACCCCAGCTAAATGATGGATGGAACCAAATGGACCGTTATGGACACCGTAACTAAGATAGTGTAAAACATGGAACCAAATGGTCCTTAATGGGGCCATTTGTACACTCCCAGAGTTACATTAACTTTGATTTTACTAAATAAAGTGTGGGTCCCAGATTAAAATGCAGCATGAAATGAAATTGAGGCCCCTGAAAATGAACATAAAATCTCCTTATGTCTTATCTGGGTCCCTGACATATCTTTTCAAATAGGGATCGGTGGGCTTGATCAGTGTTGTAGTGGTACTTTTAGTAGTGGGGGGACGCCTCTTAAAGGGGAATTCCACCCTTTTTATTATTTTTTCCGAGAGTGTACAAACGTGAACCAAATGGACCCTAGCGGGTCCATTTGGTTCCCGTTTGTACACTCTCAGAAAAAGGGAAACTGATTAACATGGTGAAACACAAAGATGCCTGATGCTAATGATTTTTTTTTAGACCCCAAAATATTTTATATGTGAGAAGTGGGGGGACGCCGCCCCCCCGCGTCCCCCCTCCACTAGGCATCGGTGGGCTTGATACCAGAGCCCTCAATTTATTCAGCATTTGAGCCACTGACCACCATTTGATGACATTTTAGCCCCACAGACCCCAAAACTAAAGATTTCCTTTGACTTTGCCCACAATACCAGTCTGGATTTCAGAAACAAAACAGGAAAATATAGAGATCAAAATGACCATTCTTCTAGTTGTGTAGACTTGGGGATAATTCAGATGATCAATATTTTAACTCTTTAACTTGAGCGTAAAATGAAACAAAATGGACCTGCAAGGGTTAACCAGATGCAGATTTAACTCAAAGAGTTACATCTGGTTAACCAACTTCCCCCATCATTTAGTTGGGGACCACCTGGAACCCTTTCAAGGACCACTGGCGGTCCCCGG
The DNA here is from genome assembly GCA_039105355.1 of Benthosema pterotum. Lineage (NCBI taxonomy): Eukaryota > Metazoa > Chordata > Actinopteri > Myctophiformes > Myctophidae > Benthosema > Benthosema pterotum. The sequence continues at coordinate 19,644,776 of CM076982.1, forward strand.
ACCACTGGTTGAAAACCACTGTTTCCTACTGTTTCCTACGCCTACGTTTCCAAACGATGCTTTTGTTTCAGGTGACATGATGCAGGGAGGGGCCGGGGAGGTGCACCCCCTGCATCTTCCACTGAAATATTATATAAACCCGTTGACTCGAGCAGAGCAGCCCTAAGTCACTCCTAACAGTTCGCACAGAGCACAAACCATCAGTGGACGCTCCCTCCCCTCTCTCTGTCTCTCTGTCTGCAGCTCCAATCTATTGCACTGGCATATGGAGAGATAACCTAGCAACGCGGACATACAAGCTGCTGCACAAGGTAGGACCAAGATTCACTGACGGAATTTATGTATCCCCATTGTGCGCCTAATTATATATAGTAACTTCTTATAGTGTAGTGCATGTGACAAACTGAGTTGGAGAAGTTGCAATCTAGACCATGGACGTGCAGAGAGTGTTAGAGGAGCAGGGGCTGAAATCCCGCAAGAGGGCACTTTTGGAGCAAATATAGCGAAAATAGCAGATCTTCAAGCTCTCAACGAGACGCGTAGTTGTCGCAGTTGTGTGGGAAAGGGCGGAAGCCCCTTTGATATCTATGTGCGCACGTACCTGGTGTCATGCGGTGCGTCTTTTTTTTAACGTATATCATGGATAAAGTTTTCTAAAGTTCGTGTTTGTTTGTTTGCCTTCCAGATCAACATTAGCTCCAGATCGATTGACTGACTATACTCGGAATACTCTTATCTGAAACCTTTCCCCCTCCCCTAAATCAAAGATGAAATCTCAGTTCTTATTATTGGCCGTAGACTTCATTCTACTGTGCGTATCTTGCGGAGCAAGTGCACTGGCAATGATCGTGTCCGCGACGGCGGTGCCATCATCCACCAACTTCAGCAGCGTTGGCGCAGCGGCGCGCACTAGCTATGGAACAACAACAACAACAGCAGACACCACGAACAGTTCCAATAAAACCAGCAGGAGGAAGAAGCGCTACATCAGCCAGAACGACATGCTGGCCATCCTCGATTACCACAACAAAGTCAGAGGGAAGGTGTTCCCCCCAGCGTCCAATATGGAGTATATGGTAAGTAGCCTATCTATAAGGCTGGGGTTTTGGCTTTGGGGATCCTTGAACGTGGAAAAAGTTTGGGAACTATAGGCTATATCAGTGGTTTACAAACTTTTTCCACGTCCAGGACCCCCAAATTGACACTGTTAGTTCAGGTACCCCCCCTCCCCTACATTACAAAATATATCCCAGGGACTGTCTATAGGCTACTGTATATGAGCTTTTTACGGCTCTTGTTGTGAATTTCAGACAATTAATTTCAAGGACCCCCAGTTTAGCTTACAAAACCCCAGTTAATGGCATTTCCATCCCCGGAATCCCCAATTTTATTGGGGGTACAAATGGGATTTGGTTCCCTGTATAGAGCTATTTAGGGTCCATTTGATTACAAACTACTGTATGATTCCGTTGCCGTGTGGTTACCTGGTAATGCTATGATATCAATCATATCATGATAGATCATTATACCATGCTGTAACTATGTTTTATATATATACAAATATATATATATATATATATATATATATATATATATATATATATACAAAGAAAATTCAATAAAAATAATTATTTAAAAAAATACTGTATGATTTAGCTGGGGACTCCATGGAACTATAGTCTTCTGTAAGTAGGTTTATTCAATAGCACTGCACAGGATAGTCAGTCCAATGTTTTGCACAACTTGAATTGCCAAAAGACCTCTTTGACCCGACTACAAAGTAAGATGAAAAGGTGACAAAGATCAAAGGCTGTAACTGGTATATAATTGCACTCGTATAGTTCCATTGCAAGTAAGCTATAATGTAGAGTAGACACCTACAAGTTATAAGACACCAAACGTGACAACTGTGTGAACCGTTTACCGCCCTCAGCTGTTGAGTGGACCACCAAAGATGGGGTCATGTGTAATACAAGTAGCATGCTGGCAGAAAAAAGGCATTAAGGAGGTAGCCAGCTAGTGGACTCAGCCAGGTGTAGACTAAGCTCCTGCACAGGTCCATCCATTCATACACAATCACATCAATACAGTTCAAGTTTGAACCAGAGAGTTTGTTCTGCGAGGGCCAAACCAATGCAGAGCATCCTGCATGTTTACAATTCATTTAATACAGTGGTTTTCAACCTTTTTCATACCAGGGCCCACTCTTTACTCAGAATTTGAGCCACAGACCACCGTTTGATGACACACAGACCCAAAACTAAAGATTTCTTGTGCTTTTGTCCACAGTTCCAGGCTGGATTTCAGAGAAAACAAAAAGTCTAACATACAGATCAAAGTGACCATTAATCTTCAACATTCTCTAGTTGTGTAGACTTGGGCTAATTCACATGATGAATACTTTAACTTGAGAGTGTAAACATGAAACCAAATGGTCCCGCAAGGGTCCATTTGGTTTCATGCTTACGCTCTCAAAGAGTTACATCTGGTTAAGCAGCTTTTAGTCTGGGGACCACCTAGAATCCTCTCAGGGACCTCTGGTGGTCCCCGGACCACCTGTTGAAAACCCCTGATTTAATGTAGCTAACAAAAACTATTATAATTTGAGTTCTTGGATGAATCAATCTGAAAACAAAGATCGATTCTGATGGAGGTGTCAAATCAAAACACTTTTGCACTGCAAAAGTCGGGAGTCTTGGATATTATGATATCATCAGAGGAAGTGTCTCCCAAGTTGCGTAACTCAATCCGGAATTATGATCTCCTTGGCAAGTGAGGAAACTGGCTGATCAGTTTGACTGTCAAGCACTCCTATCTAATGAGAGAGCTCTATAGTACTGTATGTTCCCAACCTGTCTCAGTTTATGTAAGCCATCAGATCAGTTGTTGAGTTTAGATATCTTGCTATGGGAAAGTGGTGAACTCAGGAAAAAGCCCCAGACTCTTATCTCACATCTCGCCGCGGCACTAAACATACACAGAGAAGGGTCTGCCCACGGTGTATATTTTCTATCGGTTATGCAACGGGGGTTCACCCGTTAACCCCCCCCTCCCCGTTTCTCTTGTGTGTGTTTAGGTGTGGGATGAGACCCTGGCAAAGACGGCAGAGGACTGGGCACATGCCTGCCTGTGGGAGCACGGCCCGCCACACCTCCTCAGGTTCCTGGGTCAAAACCTCTCCGTCAGGACAGGCCGGTGAGTGACCTGACCTCTCTGACCTACCCCCAGATCACCCCCAACATCTGCTGGTCCTCTCAAGGATGGCTCTCTCTCTCTCTGGAGTCATGGTCTTTTTCCCCCCTTCTTCTGTCTCGTAGCGTTTTTTTGCCCAGTGACCCGATGAACATGTGAGGAATTTTCCTGTAGCCTATAACAAATAAACAAGCCATGTTTCCAGCCATGACCTGACGGGACGTGACCCTCCAATGTGGAAACTCTCAGAATACTTAAATGGGCTTGAAATGGCACCTTTTTCCTAAGTCTTTAGATCTCACTGACCTTCCCTGCAGAGAGTTGACAGGTCGAGGGCAAATATGTGATTAGGCAAGGAGAATATTTATGGGGAGATTATTGTATCACACACTATATGATGCCATATACACGGTACACTGGTGCGCAATATTGTTGAAAATCTTCAAACCTGCTGTTGCCAATCTCTGCTAGCATAAGGTTTCCTGCAATTTCAAACACTCCTTTCCTGCAATTTTGCATATACTCATTCACCATTGACCACACATCTGATTGACTTCACACTTGAAGGCGATCGGATGAACATTTGAGTTGCATGTGTCACGTGCCCATTGGGGAGCGGGACGGTTCTGGAGAATCGCTCATCCGACTTCACACTTGACACAGCACTCCCCTGAGTGCTCAGCAATACACCCGCCATGTGTGAAGTCGATCGGATGAATGGTTCTCAAGATATGTGAAGGACAGCCAGACGTACAGAGATGCTCCTGGTTATGCCAGATTCCTGGAAATTACAGAGAGGCATCCAATACAGACCATTATAATAGTGACTAAAGGGGGAATTTTCAACAAAAACACAGGAATGAGCCTGTCTTTTAAATCTGACTTGCCATGACTAAATGACCATGACTTACAGATGCCTGTGTATGATACTGGTTATCAATGCATGATGCATCCATCTACTGTATATTGGTATTACATATCAATGAAGAAAATTATGATTTACAGTAACCTGCCAGGCATCAAATAACTGGAATTGTAATGGTAACAGAAAATGTATTGTTAGAAGTCAGACAATCGGACCATTTGGTAATGGAACGTATTTTGCCGTTTTTATTCACAGCTATCGATCCATTCTTCAGCTTGTGAAGCCATGGTATGATGAAGTTAGAGACTACGCTTTCCCATATCCTCGAGACTGCAACCCTAGATGCCCCCTCAGGTGCTATGGGCCCATGTGTACTCATTATACACAGGTAAGCAATTATAAACATAGTGGTAGGGCTTAATACAACTGTATTACCACGAAAATGACATTATGTTACTGAGTGATTGAATGCAAAATGTGCCTGCTTTACAGATGGTGTGGGCAACATCAAACAAAGTTGGCTGTGCTGTTCACACATGCCACAATATGAATGTATGGGGTTCGGTTTGGAAACGGGCAACATATTTGGTGTGCAACTACTCACCTAAGTAAGTATACTACACATATTGATTACTACTGTGACTTACTCAGCATGATTAAATGTGTCTAGTTGCAGACATAGTTTTGTCAAACAAAGCTGTTCTGGTCTGTACTGGGCTGTGCACTGACACCCATGTTACTTGGAGGTCCAACTAACCCCAATACAAGCCTGTGTATGGGTACTGCATTCCAAAAGCTCCAGAGACTAAAAAAGAAAAAAATCCAAATGAATTCTTTCCCTTATTCCAGAATCAAAGCCCTGTGTTTCATAACTGTTGGGACTTGTGACTGACTTGTGACCTAGGTTCTTTAATCTTATTGAGGGGAGACATATTTAAGAGCAACAGATTCAGCACGCTGAATCGCTGATGACCCATTTTAGCAATTAAAATATAATATAATATGGCCTCCGTACTGTGGGTCTCGAGTTGGCTCATTTTGGAGTTGATAATGGTCATTACAATTTAGACACTCAGTGGACGCTCTTATCCAAGTGCGAGATCATAATTAGCGGAGTAAGCAGCAACTCTAGTTTCTAGTCAACAAAACCCAAGGAAAATAGCCACCTAGCATCAGTCCTTTTTTCATTGCAACGATGAGCCTGCACAATCAAGTTTTTCCGCCCACTTGTAATGCGATGTGACAACAAACATTGATTATGATTCTGTCACATCCAATTATAATTACCGGGTGCATTCCACACAGCTCACCGTACTTAAAAGACATCCTGAACATTATCCTCTTTAAAAAATGATAGTCATGTCTACTTGTGTGCTCAGCAGTTGTGTTCACGATATGGATATTTCTGTCTTCCAGGGGTAACTGGATTGGAGAGGCTCCCTACAAAGTAGGAGTTCCATGCTCAGCCTGTCCTCCTAGCTATGGGGGCTCATGTAGCAATAACATGTGCTTCCCTGCCATCAACACCAACTACCTGCACTGGTTCAAATAGGCACAGGTTTACACACCATACAAGTAACAACTTGCCACAAAAGACTATATTGTTTTGTTTTTCTTTTGCACAACAGTTCTGGACCATGCTATTTTGTATATATGGGCTTATTTAAAGACAAACATTATGTTTGAAGGCAGCGGACAGATTTAGCGTTGATGACATGTACATAAAATGTAAATTATTTTGTTAAATTCTTACTAGAACTTTTTAATTTCTATGACGATTTGGATTGATGGAAGATAATTTATCTTGTGAGGGGCTTCTTTGATGTTTTTATAAACAGTATGTACAGTATGTGGTGCTGCGTAAACATTTTATTGTTCACTACAGCTGGTTTTAGTATTTGCCATATTTGTAATATTGTTGGTGTGACTGATAAGTTACACGATCATAGCTGCTTTAGCAATAGTCACTATGGTGCTAAGGACATCACACTGCCACTGTGTGTGCTCCGCCTTTCTGTAACGTCATAATCTGAAGATCAATATTCTTGATCTCAGCAGGAGGTCACAAAGCTGTTTGCCAGTACATTCAGGAATACACTACGGCCCAGTAAACACAGGCATAGTGGATTTCCTACAAACAAATTGGCAAAAGCCGTGCTCGCCGAAGTGCACTTACTGTAAAGAAGAATTATGCACAACAAAATGGGCAAGTCCCCAGTGGAATGTCAGTGGAATGCCCGAAGTCAGCATGAAACTAAGATCGACGTGACACGTGTTGTCAAAGACCACATTTCATTCAAACTTTTATGATCAGGACCAAGACTACAGCTGGATGGTGCTCTGTCAGATTTTGTATGCACTGGTTATGTATTCATTTCATATCATCTTTACATTTCATTCATGTCAGTATTGTGGGCATTTTGCTGTTCAATAATGTTTCAAGATGTCTGCTTGCATAGCAAGAATACGACACATCTGATTCTGTTCTTTCAATTTGAAGGCATATTGGACAATTTTCCTCACATTCTTGTCAATTATGTTTTAGCTAGGTTATGAGTTATAGGTACTAAAGTGCACCTTAATTGTTTATACTTTTCCAAAGTATCAGGAAATTCTATATATATATTTTTTGTTTTTGTTTGTATAGATATTCATTATACGGTGAGTTTAACTAACTTTATACTATCGTAAAACAATATTGTAAGATATTCCTTTTTATACGCATAAACATTAAAATTGTATTCCCTTTTGTTTTGTCAAACAGACTGTACATAGTAAAGTTTAAAAGCATTCACTTGCATATCAGCCTTTGATTTTGTTAGAGGAAAATGGATTGTTGTGTACAATTTGAGCTTATATTTCTGTCCTAGGCTTTTCCTATGAACTAAGCACTACCACAATATTGGCAAGCGAATGCCTCAACTGCTTTGACTTGGCTGATGCATTCAGATTCCTTTCAAAATTAGGCCAGTTTCGGAATACAGTAGTATCCCATATCTACTGCAGAGACCTTCTGGATCAGCCATGTTATGGAAGCATAAAAACAGAAAAGTTGGCAGTTACAGTATATGAATTAAAAAACAAAAACAATGTAATGCAAAATAGAAAGTTATCTCCTATCTGCACTGACTATATTTAACAAAAAAAAAAAAAGATTTATTCGTGCAATGATTTTTTTTCAATTATGTTTCTGTGTTTTGTAATAAAATGGTTTATTTTGAGGGTGTTTTGTATTGTTTGTACAGATCCACACATGCTGTTCGCCAGGCCTAAAACAATACCCATTGTTGTCTGTGGTACGAGTGTCTGATATTGATTAGATATTCTGCCTAAGGATGTTCAGTATCATGTCATCTCTTTGATTTTCTGTTTTCACTTTCAATTAAATGCTGCCATTGCAAAGTCCACATCCTGGGTATCAAAGGCCGGGAGATGAGAAAACATGCCACAGCTACAATTGAATGCCATTAAGAGGAGGTTGACTTTGGCCGTGTCGTGTCTGTGTCTACACAAATGGAAGGACAACCGATATGTTTTCAGGGGGCCTTCTTGTTCAACTGTATTCCATGAAACCGTTGACCTCTCCTCTAGTAGAGAGGGAGTGAGGGAGTGAGTACCAGAAAATGCTTAATTTACTCACCGTCGTGCGACAGTGTTGCATGAGGGAAATGAGCCAGGTCACAGAGCACCGCATTCATAGCGAAGACCGAGAAGAAGAGGTAAAAGGTATATGATTTGAGATTCGAGAACTGCTGTATGACAGCTGCAAGGTTTGCGAGTTTCTTTTATTTTGATTTGTTCTTTCTTTGTCCTTTTTTTTCTCGAAAAGTTACCCAGATGTGGGAAGTATGTGAAAACCTGAGAGAAAGAAAAAGAGAGAGAGGGAGAGAGAGAGGGAGGCAGAAAGGGATGCGGGAATATGATGCCATAAATGTTTTGATGTGTTGGGCAGACACTGCAGGTCGTGCTCTGTTCTCCAGCTGGGATAAAACGGACCGAGCCAGTGTACACCTTACACGGCATGAAACCTGGACGTGGACACACACACAACCATTCGTTATTCCAAGATGCAAAAAGGTGTGCAGAAGACATCATCTCTTGAGCACAATATCCTGCCTGACTCTGAAACAGTGAAAGGGGACCTCCAGCCAACATGATTGGTGGAACAGACTTGCATCCATGTACTTTATACTGTATCACAAGTTACCTCAAATACTGAACAGCACTTAAGAAGCAGTACATTTCATTAATCCAGTAAATACCTTAACAGAACCTACAAGAACAATACCTGACTAGCACTGTGTATGAGTACTGACAAAATGATCGATTGCCTGGACTTAAAGGTAGGGGAAGTGATTTCACTTTTGTCAGATATCACCCAAAAAATATTTTTTTTCTGTTAAAATGCTCTATTATAAGGTGTGGAAACCACATATGGAGTTCCCCCCTCCCCCACGTTAGCAGAGGAGCTAATAAAAGTTCCCCAGGTCACCACCAATTCTCCTCCAATCAGGAGAGAGCAGCAGGTTCACATAGTGTAGCTACTTTTGGGGGCCCCTAGTGCACCAGGCTGGTACTACACCATGAATTTCAAATCACTTCGCCTGCCTTTAAGGCTGTATAACGGTCGGTCTGGTCTCTGTCTTGCCTCTCCATGTTTCCATGTGTTTGTCTCAGCTTTCATTTGCTACTTGAACCCTAAGATCCCTATTTTTGACCCTTAGTGCATGCCTCACCATTAAGTCTGCACCGCAGGCACCAGTCCTGCTCCCAATGCCATATTATGATCCTGCAATCTCCAGACAACTGACCATTATACAGCAGCCTGACATACTAGCCTACTCTATGTCAATGACCTCCAAAAGGTGTCCATCTTAAGTCACTGGCCTCCAGAGAGGCCCTGCTTACTTTGCTGGAGTCCACTACTGGCTATGCCCCGAGCATCTGTGATTCGTTTTTGATTGAAGGTTTCCATTAGCAAAAATTGCCATTAAAAAAAAATTGAAATCGGTTTGCCACTTTGTTCCTCGTGACGAGTCTGGAAATAAAATTAGGAGGCATCACTGAGGAGGTAGGACAGTTAGGAAACTGAAGTGCTTGCTATACCAGGAAGACTGTCCAAGCCAAGACTGCTGCCTCCCATATTATACCGCTTGCATGGCCTACATATTGTACCTCTGCTCTGGTACAGTACAAGCTACGGGCACAGAGCCTCAAAACTTCACGTTTAGGCTAAATGGCACAATGTAACCGATGATGCCAGCCCACTTCTAGCTGATACTATAAGACCCCTGCAAGGGAAGGGGGCCTGGGGCTTACCACCAGAGCACAACACATAGCACAGGGATGGGCAATTATTTTTCTCACTAAAGTATGGGTAATATTAATTTCATTTCAAGATAAGAGTAAGTGTAAGACTAACCATTTTGACACCAGGGCCCTCTATTTATTCAGAATTTGAGCCACAGAGGACCACCATTTGGTGACATTATAGCCCCACAAACCCCAAAACTAAAGATTTCTTTTGCTTTTTGTCCACAATTCCAGGCTGGATTTCAGAAACCAAACATACAGATCCAAATGTCCACATTCTCTAGTTGTGTAGAGAATGGGCTAATTCACATGATGAATATTTGATGAAACCAAATGGACCCTGGTGGGTCCATTTGGTTTCATTTTCACACTCTCAAGAGTTACATAATGCCCGCATAATGCTGCATAATGCCCAGGTATGACATAGCAGCTCCGCCTATCTGGTCATCTGGAAGTCCACTGGCGCATCCTCCACCTGCTCCACCTACAGTGCATTGCCTGCATGCAGCAGAGGGTTTAATAGTCTCCAATTCCTCTGGCAATAAATCCAAGCCTTTAGGTGCTTTAGGTGCCAACTTCTGTTCAGTCCACAATAATGTAGGCCTATCTGTAAGTTCATACGCACATCTTAAAAACAGAAAATAAAAATAAAACATGATTAGGAATTCATCCTTCTAGCTGTGAATGGCGATTGATGCATTTGGTTAACTTTGACTTGGGGCGGTGAAGGTGAATCGCTTATTATTTGGGGAGGGAGTGGAGCCGTCAAAGGACAGGACTTAAGGCAGAGTTATTGATCATTACGGAGGTGGTGGCGGCGGCGGCCGAGGCTGACTCATTTTTCTAAAGCCTTCGAGCAGCCATCCAATAAGCTGTCGGCTGAGCTCTGCTGATGGTGAAGAGTGTGAGAAAGAGATTGTACAAGACTGCGAAATTGCCTTCAGCACAATGCTGCTAAATGGAGATGGATCTTCTGTGGACAGTCCCTGGTAATGGTCTCCAGGTTTCATAGTGTGTGTCAAAGAGTTGAAGAGGAAAATGTGATGTGGTGAAATGAACTCTGGTCTGCAGTCCTCTCCACAGGGGGGTAGTCTCCTCTCTTCTAGTCTCTCGGGAGAGAAGAGGGCACTGTTTTTTTCCGTGTTTTGCCAATGGGTACCCCGATAGTCTCGCTTTAACCTCATTCACAGGAGGCCTCCATATTGTTTTTTTTTTTTTAGGTGTAGCCTCGGGGACCGCAGGTGTTTTAGTTTGGAGTCTCTGTCTCATTTGTTGTATTTGCCTTTTTGTCCTGTCTCTGTCGAATGATGCACAACAAACAACCTGTTTATTCATCTCTCTCAATGCAGCGACGCCATCAGAACCAGTGGCACGTGCCCAGTGTAAGCTCCCTCGCTGTGTGTGCAAACCTCTCCAGAGGCACTGGGGCTCAGCACTAAGAATGGAGCCGCTGTTGGGGGGGGAGAAGGGGGTTGGCGGGGCAAACCAGGTTTAAAGCTCAATGTAACGCAGTCAAAATAAGCTTGGGGAAAAAACAGGCCCATAAATCTAGCCATGGACAGTGTCAATATTCGCCTTCTCATCCCAACATAAACATTGGGGATGAAATGTGCTGTGGCGCGCCCCAGCACCTGGACAGTTTTTCACTGGATGCTCTGCTCACCCGCCAGCACAGAACGGATTAGGCAGTCGACAGACGTTGCCTGTTGCCAAGGCGGAAGCCTCTTCTTCCTCAGGTGCAGAGAGAGGATTAGGCCGCTGCGGTTTGTGGTAGACAAATTAAATGTCATACTGTTGTAGTGCCATTTATTCACCAGATCAATACCGTACAGCTCCTTACAGCAGTACTTGGCAGATTTGAGGAGGCAGTAGTGTATTGATGACTTACAAGTTCAATAGGGGGATGGGGTTTGAGGACGAACTAACAGGCACAGGTTTGTCCTAACTGTAAGACTCTCCCACAATTTGTGGACAATGTTCAACACAGTCTGTATGTATTCCACAACAAGCAAAATCTTGATTCTGATGACAGAGGAATGAATAGCCTGATAGTTTCATGTCCTGCATCCTTCATTTCCTGATGTTTGTTCTGCATTTAAGGTTGCAGCCTTCCTCACAGTTGCTGGAGAACAGTCTTCTCTTAATTGTGCTGGTGGAACTTTCAAAACCAAAGCAGAATGCTTGCCCTGTGCCATTACTGTATGCCTGGCTTGTGTGTACTATAGGTCAGGTGAGTCTATTGACACGTGTATTTCACAGAGTCTGATGTCAGCCATTGGAAACATGTTTTGGGATCTCTGCCAATGTTGCCGCGTATGTGTTAAAACCCTTTTGCTGCCATAAATCCTTCAGAGGGCCATCGGTGAACCTCTGAGTTAACCGCAGGCCATGTTTGTGCAGTCCTTCTTTTGACTTGGATGCGCTTTCAAACAAGAAAGGGGAAAGTATCAAGGTCCCAAGGTATACCGATTATTTGCGGTGGCTCAGAAGTCCTATTTTAGTCCATAATACTTTTCAATTGGGATCGTAATGCATAACAATTTGTTAAATGTTTCAGTTCCTCCAGTTCTTCACGGTGGATTTGTACACATCCTCAAATTGCCTATGAACTTGAGATTTATGACGTTAATTCCCAGTGTTATGGGTATTTTTCATCTCCATTTAAGTGAATCAATTTGGATTTGCTGTAGGCCTATTCATTTTATTATCTAGGTCAGAACAGAGAGTTATCAAAATGGTGTCCAGGGAGTGGGACTCTCAGGTTTCCTTGAGGACAGGGTTGCAAATGTACCCTTTCAGGTCTCTAAGTTTGAGGGTACACTTTTTACAGGTATGGGTGTCCTTGAAAATTAAAGAGATGTTTGAGAACCACTGTTCAAGAATGCAAACCCATGTTATACAGCATACCTGGGCAATATGCGGCCCAAGGGCCAAATGCGGCCGTTTGGCTGACTCTAACCGGCCCATGATAGGGTACCATGGTTTTGAACCAGTGGTCCAGGGACCACCAGTGGTCTTTGAGAGAGTTACAGTTAAATATGGAAAGTTGGTCAACCAGATGTAACTCTTTGAGAGCGTAAAAATAAAACCAAATGGACCCGCAAGGGTCCATTTGGTTTCATTTTTACACTCTCAAGAGTTAAAATATTCATCATGTGAATTAGCCCAAGTCCAGAAAACTAGAGAATATAGAAGATTACCGGTCATTTTGATCTGTATGTTTGACCGTTTTGTTTGTGAAATCCAGCCTGGTATTGTGGACAAAAAGCAAAAGAAGTCTTTAGTTTTTGGTGTCTGTGGGGGGCCCTGGTGTCAAAATAGTTGGTATTACGCTTACTTCTATCTTGAAATTAAATTAATGTTACGCAGACTTTAGTTCAGCCTTTAGTCTTGGCCCTCCACAACATTTTATGTATCTCATTTTGCCCCTTGGGAAAAATAATTGCCCACCCCTGTTACACAGTGTATACACAGCGATTTTAAATTTGACAAACAGATAAACGCTGTTGTCAAGTCCAGCTTTTATCAGTTGAGGCTGTTGGCAAAAGTGAAACCTGCCGTGTCCTTTCAGGACTTCGAGCGCCTGATCCACGCTTTTATTTCCACCCGTATTGACTACTGTAATGCTCTGTACTGTGGTGTTACCCAGGCCTGTCTGGGCCGATTACAACTAGTCCAAAACGCAGCTGCTCGGCTTTTGACAGGCACACGGAAACATGACCATATCTCCCCGATCCTTGCCTCCCTTCACTGGCTTCCTGTGCGGTACAGGATCCAGTTTAAAATTCTACTCTTTGTCTTTAAGTCCTTAAATGGGTTAGCTCCAGCCTACATTTCAGAGCTGGTAGTACGTAAAGACTCTCCCAGGGCCCTGAGGTCGGCTGACCAGCAACTCCTCAGGATCCCTAAATCTAAAGTAAAATCTCGGGGAGATAGATCTTTTTCTGTGGTGGCACCCACACTGTGGAATGAACTTCCACCTCAGGTTAGGGCGTCGCAAACTCTGTCTGTGTTTAAATCCCGTTTAAAAACACATATGTATTCCCTGGCGTTCACCCAGTCTGGCTGATAGCTGAGGTGTTCTCTCTGTTTTGTTTTGTTTTTTTTTGTCTGTTTTGTTTCTTGTCTTTGTGCCTCCCTGTTGATCAGTTGTTGTTTATTTGTGTCGCCCATGTTTGGGGCTCTTAGTTTGTTTTTAGCTTGTGTACAGCACTTTGTCGCAACCATGTTGTTTTAAACGTGCTTTATAAATAAAGTGGATTGGATTGGATTGGATTGGATACATTATGTAGTTAGTCTGAATTCACCTCAGACCCAAACTGGGAACCCATTGGAAATTGTGATTACAGTACGTCAGGTATGAGGTTGACCGTTGACTCAACCCAAGACTGGACCCTGTCACTACTGCACCTTTAAACTCCTCCACAATGTTTTGCAGTGAGCAAAATAGGGAATCCATCCACGTTTGGGATGGTTGGCCGGATTCAGAAATGCCCCGTTTCAGTCTAAAGAACACAAACTGACGCTGCAAGCGACCTGTGGCCTGTGTTTAGCTTCCATGAATACCACTGCAGTCTTTGTCTTGGACACAGGCTACTTAACCAATAACCACTTTAAACCCTCCAGACACCAGTACATTTCCCTTTATTTCTTTTTGCTGCAACAACAAAAAAGAAATACTCAAAATAGGATAAGTGAAAAGCACATCTACAAGCTCACAGCGATTTTGCGAAACATCAAGTTTAGCATTTGGGTCTCGAGCTAAAACATTTGGGAAGATGAACCTGAGTTGGCGCTGACTGTACGCATCTTTTCATCTACACCAGGGGTTTTCAACCTTTTTCATCCCAGGGACCACCATTTATTGAGGATTTGAGCCATGGACCACCATTTGAGGACATTTTAGCCCCACAGACCCCAAATCTAAAGATTTATTTTGCTTCTGTCCACAATTCCAGGCTGGATTTGGGAAACCAAACAAGCAAAACATACAACGTACATTCGAAAATGGCTAATTCAGATGATTAATTTTTTTAACTCTTGAGAGCGTAAAAATGAAACCAAATGGATTTGGTTTCATTTTTACGCTCTCAAGAGTTACGTCTGGTTAACCAACTTAGTTGAGGACCACCTGGAACCCTCTCAAGGACCACTGGTGGTCCCCGGACCACCGGTTGAAAACCACTGATCTACACTAAACGACTAAAAATACCTGAGCTACAAGCTGGCAACGCATCATGCCGTGACCCGAGGCGAGCTTCATATAGGTGTTGATCTGCTATTTCTTATAGGCGACAATGCTCCCCTCGGAATATGGAAGCTGCAGGGGTTTGTGTGGCTGCTAAACTTCCTAGATTAATGGCCCTTCAGAAGGGGCCACATCACAGATTTCCTGCCACTCCCGTTGGCTGGCCAAGATCAATGCGCACACACACACACACACACACACACGCACACACACACACACCCCCCCCACACACATCAGCGCTGGGAAAGTGACGCTTAATCAGATGGGCTTTCCTCCGGTGCTCTAGGCTCTCTTTTAACCGCATTGAACAAGACCACTGAAGCTTTGATGCTTGCTCTGGGTAATAACACACTGACTCACTGCACCGCACTGAAGTAGGCCTATTGTAGTGAGTGTTCAGAAAGAGAGAGAGACACACACACACACAGAGTATACACACACACACACAACTGGAACTTTATCTAGGCTCTCTATTCTTTGTACGACTCTGGGTGTGCCCCCGAACTGGGCTGTCAGTGTGCCCGCTCCTCTGACATGCTCTGTGTACAGTACAGTACAGTTCGGAACTTGTCTCCTTTTCATCTTTTATATCAGATTTCATAAAGCAACAGTATTCCAAAGTTTCCCGTTTTAATGAATAGGTGGATGGCTGCCAGTGTCCTACATGTACGTGACCAACCACCCCAACCCCTATATCTTCCAGTGGTAATAGCCTACAGATATCTAGCGACTCCCGGGTGCCAGGAAACGGGATGCTCAGTGGATTACATTAAAGTGCTGTGTAATGCGTATAGTGCATAGATCAGTGCGTCTATGGCTTTTTCTGGGTCAGGGCCCATTTGGAAATACAGTATCAAAAATATAATCAGTCACGGCCTACCCATCGGACCACTAAATTGCTGCCTTTTAAGTGATTCGGTGGGTGGGCTGACTCTTTTCAGTCGCACAGCGTGTTTACATTTGAGTGATCAATTGATCACTATTTATTCAGCATTTGAGCGACGGACCACCACTTGAAGAAATTTTAGCCCCACAGACGCCAAAAATAAAGATTTATTTTGCTTTTGTCCACAATTCCAGTCGATTTGGGAAACAAAACAGTCAGACATACAGAGCAAAATGACCATCAATCTTCTACATTCTCTAGTTGTGTAGACTTGGGCTAATTCAGATGATGAATATTTGATGTAACCAAATGGACACTTGCGGATCCATTTGGTTTCATGTTTAAGAGTTAAATTTGGTTAACCAACTTTTCATGTTAATCAACTTAGCTGGGGACCACCTGGAATCCTCTCAGGGACAACTTGTGGTCCCGGCCCGGACCACTGGTTGAAAACCACTGAACTTATTTTTTTTGGCTTATTGCCTTCATTGATAGTTTCAAGTAGCCTCAGTCAGTCGACTCGGACCACAGAGACGCCTGGGCACAACCTAAGGCAGAGAATCAGTCACTCAGAACATCCGCCAGATGTATTTTCCCTGGACACAATATTTTCCTGACCAATAATGCACTTATTTCATTCATTAACTTATTTGTAAAGCATAAACGTCATTTCCTTCTGCCAAAATACCACAACTTCCGCTGATAAGAGGTAGGGTAGGTCCTGGGTAGGGTACGTCTCAGCCAGCGTGGAAGAAATGGAATGGGTGTCATGAATGGGATTCAAACACTTGACACGCTGTCAAGCCAACAACAATATGTGGCTAGCGCCTGGACCACTAGGCCAGTGGGCGCCCTATCATGGAAATATGAAATTAAAATATTGTGGTTTGCCAATTACTTGGGGGCCAACTTGAACCATCCTCGCGGACCACAGATTGAGGGCCACTGGATTCAGGCTTGGCTGGAGTTGACACCGAGACGTGATGCTTCACCAAATTTACTGTACTTAACATTTTATTATATCATTAATATACCTTAGAGATGCTGTGTGGAAATAAAACTAAAGTACCCCCACCCCATTCCGTTTCCTAGAACTTTACTGGATGTCTGAGAAAAACCATTAACATGGTGAATCACAAGTTAATGCCATCATCAAGTTTTGATTCACCGTATTCTAGGTGAATCACAGCTTCTTGCCCCATTTTGTGTTTCCATTTCTAGGAAGCACAGAATTAAGGGACTTTTTTATTATATCCACACGGCAACGCTAAGACAGATTATTGATATAGTAACATGTTGGAAATGAGTAGAATCCCCCTTTAAGAGCAGGGAGGTGTGTGTGTGTGTGTGTGTGTGTGTGTGTGTGTGTGTGTGTGTGTGTGTGTGTGTGTGTGTGTGTGTGTGTGTGTGTGTGTGTGTGTGTGTGTGTGTGTGTGTGTGTGTTCACTGCACTGTGCTCTGGTGCTGTGGCTGATAAAGTAATAGTGATCTGGTTGTTGATGAACACTGCCACCTGCTGTTGAGGCAGGAATCATTACTTGTAACCTGTATTGAAATTAAATGCTAGACAGTATGTTTGGCAGATGTCCAGGATGGAATTGTAAAATGGTAATCATCCGCCAGCATGACTCACTGATACAAAAATAGAAAACAAAACTCTATGTATACTTGTATAGGCTACAATATATCCCTTTCATCAAATGTCTAGCATACTGGAGGCATTAACCATTATAGGGTTCCAGCAGCTTTGTTTTTCTCTTATTTGAAAAGAACCATTTCAGGGGAGGGTGACAACATACGCTATTATCTAAAGGCATAAAGCACATTATGACTTCACTGTCTGGAAAGCATCAACCACATTAGCCTGTAAGCCTACTTTACCTCATAATTCCACAAAACACTAATGCACGCAAATGCATGCATGAATACACACACAGTATGTGCTATCCATAGTGCCATTGAGCAGCACATAACAGCTTTAATGACTGGTCCATCTGTCTGTCTGTCTGTCTGTCTGTCTGTCTGTCTGTCTGTCTGTCTGTCTGTCTGTCTGTCTGTCTGTCTGTCTGTCTGTCTGTCTGTCTGTCTGTCTGTCTGTCTGGTGTAGGCCCCATTGACGCCAGCAGGTGATTGAGGTCTCATTCAGGTCACACTCTGTTGATCAGCCTAAAGGGCCATTCACACTGACCAGCAGAACTAACTGCAGCCAAGCCAGCGGTGGTGTTGTTGAGCAGCCTGCCCTGCACCGCTCAGGTTTTTTAGCATACTGCAAGAACCTAGTGCCTTGGGGAATAGCATGTAGAACAGGCTGCTGTGCCAGCAGAAATCACATGCAATCTTATTGAGTTGCATTAGCCTACTGACTCTTGGCATCGCTTGTCTTAACAAGACACTTATTCAAAGACCAAAGGCATACTGTAATTTCTAGGCCTCTGTAATTGCGTAGAGTATAGTATAGATATACTATATACTGTATATATTATTTTACAATGCAGAAAATAAGAAAGTATATTTGATGTGTGTAGTGTAGTGTAGCAGAAGTACTCAAACTGTTTCAGAGAACCAATAATTGATTGCACTATTCGGGATTGTGCTGTTGATGTGGGACTACTTTAGTTTGTGTTCTGTAGCCCACTTGAAGGTAAGTAATCGAGGAACAACAGCTAGCCGATGCTGTGAAAACTGACAAAGTCAATCAAAGATTTGCATTGTCTACAAGATGAAACTGGCAATCTTATTGGACACAAATCATCTCTAACTTGTCAGCCTTAGACATCATGTCATGGATGTGTCGTGAAATCACACTCACACAAAGACATTCAGCTGCCGTCAAGGGTCCCAAGTACCTTCCTAGAAATGTAGAGAAACAGTCAAATATAATGTAGCAGAGTGGAAGTAGTGTGCTTGCCAAAAGAAAGTACAGTACTCAAGTAAATGTACTTAGTTACTGTCCACTGCGCTAGACATTCATTCATTTACAGGGGAGGATTGGGCCGAGGCCCAGGTTCCATTGAGCTGGGGGGGTGATGCTTAGTGCCTCCAAATACAGAATGTGCTGATGCACTGTGGGGGCCGTTCCCACAATAGTGTGCATTGGCATCTAGTGGCCACAAGGGGGTAGAGGCAGACAAAGCTTAGGCTCTCAGCCACAGAAGGTGGATGCTGCTGATGATGTCACAGAAGCAAAGACAACGCCAGACGACCCCGATGCTCTTTGCTCCCATCCTCAACCCCTGCGCTGTTCCAGGCCCTAACCTCAATCCAGCGCCATTAGTGTCGAGATGTGCCAGGAGAGGGCCTGTGCCAGCAAAAAAACTGTTCTGTGCTTCTTGCACATGCAGTGTTGTGTGTGCGGTCGCTGCTTGTACGTTAAAGTGTCCAGAGAGGCTACTGTTGTGTGCGGATGCGGGGTCTGGCAACGGCTCCGATACGTATTTGGGTTCACGCACGGGGTCTCTGGCAAGCACACACACACCGCGTACTGGTCTGGAATGGAATGAGCATTTGGACAGATGGTTTATAAGTGTGTGGAGAGAGAGAGCGGGAGAGAGAGAGAGAGAGAGGCAAAGATGAACAGACACAGAGAGGAGGGGAACACACACACGCACACACACACACACACACACACGCACACACACACACACACACACACACACACACACACACAGATAGAGATGGATACAAAGAGAGTGATGTCCTGCATTAGAGCTAAAGGGAGCGAAAAAGAGCGGAAAGGCAATAAAGTGGATGAAGAGGACGGGTGCACGGAGCGCCAGATGAGAGGGGGGGGGGAGCCCCAGCAGGATGTATAGCAAAAACAATAGAAGCAATAAAAACGGAAGGCACGGCAAAAAAGACAAATCAAGCCAAGGTAGTGCCATAACAGTGACAGTTTACATGAGAAACAACTGCACCCCAAAACCATTCCATCATCTCAATTGCCGCCGCGCGGGGGCTGGGGGCCCCAAATAGTGTACATCCACTGGCACGTAATGAGCATCAATCAGAGGCTGTCACATGCGTATAAATGGAGCGGCTTAAACTACCACACTGTAAATCACACGCAGTCTCTCAGCAGTTGGTCAATATTTCCCTTATCCACACAATTTCATGTTCGTAGTCACAAGGTCAGCGATGTGGGGGCTCTCGCATGTTAGGGACCGAGTTGGTCGAAAGGAGAGACACAGGGCACTGTTGTGAGTTTAAGTCAAAGTTCCTTTTTTTTTTTGGTATTTATTTTTTCATTTCCTTTTCAGTTTTAAATCATAATTTAAACAAACATAAACTTGGGCCCAAAACCAGAAATGAAATCAACTTAACTATAACAAAACATAACTAAACTGAACAGCTCCAACTCATCTGCAGAATGTCACTGGAGTCAAACATATATAGTGGTGGGCTAAACCACTGTATAAACAAGGGGGGGGAAACGCAGAGAATCCCCTATTTAACACAATGCCAACATTGGCTCCCCGCCCCCCTGGTTCAGAGCCCTGTGGTCCAGTCCATTTAGCTGCAATATGAAGCAGCTGGTTCCTCCTGATCAGGCTGGGTTGCCAGGTTTGCTCTTCCACAGCACTGCAAACTCAAGAAAACCCAATCAGTAGAGTTCAACATATAAAGCAAATAAATCACAATTCTCATTTAGCTTGCATGTCCTTTGTGGGCTATTTATATGTGATGAAGCATACCATACATAGGCTGTTGTTAATGTGTGGCTGTTGCAGCAGCCATCACACACTCCCCCTCTTCGGGACCCTCGCTGAAACATCGAGAGAGGTAATCTGATGTCACGTTGAATTTGCCGGGGATGTGCTGCACTGTAAAGCGGAAGGGTTGCATGGCCAGGTACCACCTTGTAATACGGCTGTTGGTGTCTTTCATCCGCTGCATCCACTGGAGAGCCCTATGATCAGTCTGTATGGTAAATTCTCTACCCAGGAGGTAATACTTGAATGAGTCGAGGGCCCACTTAATGGCCAGGGCTTCTTTTTCTACAGTAGAATAACGAACCTCTCTTGGCTCCAGCTTGCGGCTGATGAATGCCAGGGGGTGTTGGTCCTCCGTTGGGCCTTGCAGAAGAACAGCTCCAATTCCCCTCTCCGAAGCGTCAGTCTGTAAAACGAATGGCTTTTCAAAATCTGGATTATGTAGTACAGGGTTCTTACCCAGAGCCTGCTGAATGTCTCTGAAAGCTGCCATGGTCTCCTCTGTCCAGCGGAGACGATTGGGCTGTGTTTTCCCAGTCATATCGGTGAGGACCGCCGCTCTGTTTGCCATATTAGGTATAAACCGATGGTAGAAGCCGGCCATGCCCAGGAAGGACCTCAGCTGTCTCTTAGTATGAGGTAGAGGACATGAACTGATGGCATGAACCTTGTGCACCTGTGGTTTGATCACCCCATTCCCAATTACAAACCCCAGGTACTCTGTCTCCTCTCTGGCAAACACACATTTTGCCGGGTTAACCGTCAGGCCTGCTGCTTGGATCCGCCCCAGGACTTCCCCCAGATGTTGAAGGTGCTGGTCCCAAGAGGCACTGTAAATCACTACATCATCAAGATATGAACATGCATAGTTGTTACACCCTTGTAATACCTTATCCATAAGTCTTTGAAAGGTTGCCGGCGCCCCATGCAACCCAAATGGCAGAACACAGAACTGGAAGAGCCCCCATGGAGTCCGGAAGGCCGTCAACTCCCTAGACCGGTGGGAAAGGTTCACTTGCCAATAGCCCTTGCATAAATCAATAGTGGTCAGGTACTTTGCTTTACCCAGTCGTTCAATCAAGGTATCGATACGGGGCGTGGGATACGAATCAAATTTTGACACAGAGTTCAGGTATCTAAAATCAATACAGAATCTCATTGTGCCGTCTTTCTTTGGGACTAAAACCACTGGGTTACACCACTCACTTTTAGATTCCTCAATGGTGCCCAGGGACAGCATCAGGTCCACCTCCTTTTTCAGGGAGTCCTGGAGGCGCTCGGGGATCCTGTAACTCATACGTTTTATGTCAGCCTTATCTGTCAAGACAATGTCATGTTCAACAACATTTGTGCGGCCTGGATATTCTTGAAATAACTGCGGACTACATAAATCTTTCACCTGGACTTGTCGCTCAGCTGACAGATGGCCTAGATCAAGCACCGCTGGGGCCGGTGAGGGCAGATACTGGTCATCTACCGCCTCCTCCTCGTCCACCGCTTTGATCAGCATAACCCCTGCAGTCTTCTCTGGTCTCTCAGCCCATTCTTTTAGGAGGTTCACATGCCACACTTTGCTGGAACGTGGCCGTCCTGGTGTGGCAACCTGGTAGGTGGTGGGTCCAAGCTGTTTCTCCACCTCAAACGGCCCTTGCCACTTTGCCAGCAGCTTATTTTCGTTAGTGGGCAACATGACCAGAACTTTCTGTCCTGGACTGAAAGACCGCTGTCGTGCAGATCTATCATACCACGTTTTCTGATACTGTTGGGCCTTGGCCATGTGCTGCTGGGCAAGTTCTGTCATCCTCTGTAGCTTTTCTCTCATCTGAAACACATAGGTTATTACGTCAACAGCTCCCTCTTCCCCCCGGTCCCCTTCCCAAGTCTCTCTCAGCAAGGTCAAAGGTCCCCGCACCTCATGACCATACAACAGTTCAAATGGAGAGAATCCTGTTGAGGCTTGGGGTACTTCCCTATATGCAAAGAGGAGGTAGGGCAGCCATTGGTCCCAATCAGAGCCAGTGTCATCAACAAACTTACGGAGCATTTGAACGAGTGTTTGATTGAATCTCTCTGTCAATCCATCGGTTTCTGGGTGATAAGGTGTCGTTCGCACACTCTTGATGCCCAGCAGTTGGTACACCTGTTTGAGAAGGTTAGACATAAAGTTTGACGCCTGATCAGTCAAAATCTCCCGCGGAAGGCCCACCCTCGAGAAAAACTGCACCAAGGAAAATGCCACAGTCTTTGCTTTGGTATTTTTGAGAGCGAACACTTCCGGATATTTAGTAGCATAGTCTGAAATTACAAGCATGTAACGGTTTCCAGTTTTACTTTTCCCAACCGGACCAACAACATCCATACCCAACCGTTCGAATGGGGTGCTAATGATGGGGAGGGGCTGAAGTGGAGCTCTCGGTGGCCTTCTAGCTGATGACTTCTGACATTGTGGGCAGGTCCTACAGAACTGGGTAACGTCTGCTCGTAAACCCGGCCAGTTAAAATGTCTTTTAATGCGTGCCAAAGTCTTGTGTTTCCCCAAGTGTCCTGCCCAGGGAACTGAATGGCCCAAAGTAAGTACTGTCTCTCGGGCTGCCTGGGGAACCACTAGCTGCTTAACTGACCCCTGCTGCTGGTAGAGCATACCCTCCTGCAGGAAATATTCTTCTTTAGAGCTGTCCCCCAACTCATCCACCCCCTCTTTAGCATTAGCTAATAATGTAGCTAAACTGGGATCATCGAGTTGCATTTGCAGCATATTTGAGGGTACCTTAAAGCCCAGTGGTGGATCCGGAGCCACCTCCTCTGCTGGTTTTACCACTGTCTGCTGGAATTTCTCCTGCCTCCTTTGCCTGCGTGACTTTCGGGTTTTCCCTGGTTCATGGTCTAAGTCTGCATCATAGAAGGGCAGGGGACTGAGGGTTACAGAGGGCTCATCTACCAACTTGGCCTGGGCTCTGGTCATTGCAACGTTACAACTGTGAGGTTTGTTTAGCAAATCAAACAGGACAGGCAGGTCACTACCCAATACGGCTGGGAAAGGCAGATTATCAGCCACTCCAATGTTCAAAAGATACGTTTGTCCTTGCACTTCAATGTACATGTCTGCTGTTGGGTACGGTTTTTTGTCTCCATGCACACAACAAATGGGAATTGTCTCTAAAGTGCAAACAACATTGGGTGGCACAAACTTCTGATGCACAAGGGTCTGATCACTGCCAGTGTCAATTAGGGCGTTCAGGGTCTTCCCATTAATTTTAACGGTTGTCATATTCATGCTTCGATCATTATTAGCTTTTACGTCCTGTTTACGTGGCACCACACACATTTGAGTGAGTTTCAGGGGGTTCTTCGGGCAATTAGGCTTGATATGGCCTTCCTCTCCACATATGTAGCAAGTGGGTAGTCTATTAGCTTGTCTATTCTGGGCATTTGTTGGTTGGCTCTCCCTGCTGGGAGTCTTACCCACACTTTGTGTTGCACTCTGGTGGAATTGAGGAGAGGTAGGCCGGCGGTTGTCCTTTGCAGCCTTCCAGGTGCTGTAACTCCATGGTTGTCCCGCCCTCCTGGCAGCCACAAATGTGTCGGCTAGAGCTGCAGCCTCTGCTGCCGATGGGGGGTCATGCTCCTTGACCCATATCTGAAGCTCGGGGGACAACATGCGTAAGTATTGCTCCAAAATGATAATTTCACCCACATCCTTGACAGTTTTATCTTTAGGCCGAACCCACTTCTGGTACAATTCCTTTAACCTTACATACAGTTCTTTAGGTGTTTCACCCGGTTCAATATCAGTGTTGCGGAATCTCTGCCTATACGTCTCTGTATTTATGTCATATTTTCTTAGAATGGCATTTTTAACATTCTCATAATCATGAGTCTCCTCTACATCCATGTGGACATAGGCACTTCTCGCCTTGCCCGTAAGCAGTGGAATTAGATGGAGGACCCAATCACATTTCGGCCATCTACATGCTGCAGAGATTTTTTCAAAAGTTATCAGAAAATGTTCAATGTCATCATTTTCGTTTAGCTTCTCTAATCTAGGGTCAGGAGAACAGCGGAACCGACCTGGGTTAGTGCCCTCTGGGAAGCCGTCTGGGGACGCTGCTGCTTGGACTGATGGGCCAGGTGAATGGCTTGCAGCAGGTTCTGGGCCCGATGGAGTATGAGCCTGCACCTCTAGCTGTAGCTGCTGGAACTGATTTTTCAGTGCGTTGTAACGTTGCTCTTGAAGTGCATCCCGGGCGTCCTGCCGGACCATGAGGGACTGAAACATACCAGCCAGGTCCCTCAGTGTTGGCTCTCGGCTGGCCTCCTCAGACGCTGCTCCAGTGGCGTCGGGGTCTGGACTATCCACCACATCCTCCTGTGTTGGTCTGGTTGGTCCTCTATTTCCTCGGCCGCGCATCATTACTCATCTGTTTTTTTTTTTTTTTTTTTTTCAAAAATCAAAAATCAAAAATCAAAAAAATCAAAAATCAAAAAAAAGTCTGAAAGGCCACTGTGCTCTCCAACTGTGTATCCCACCACTGCCACCATCTGTTAGGGACCGAGTTGGTCGAAAGGAGAGACACAGGGCACTGTTGTGAGTTTAAGTCAAAGTTCCTTTTTTTTTTTGGTATTTATTTTTTCATTTCCTTTTCAGTTTTAAATCATAATTTAAACAAACATAAACTTGGGCCCAAAACCAGAAATGAAATCAACTTAACTATAACAAAACATAACTAAACTGAACAGCTCCAACTCATCTGCAGAATGTCACTGGAGTCAAACATATATAGTGGTGGGCTAAACCACTGTATAAACAAGGGGGGGGAAACGCAGAGAATCCCCTATTTAACACAATGCCAACATTGGCTCCCCGCCCCCCTGGTTCAGAGCCCTGTGGTCCAGTCCATTTAGCTGCAATATGAAGCAGCTGGTTCCTCCTGATCAGGCTGGGTTGCCAGGTTTGCTCTTCCACAGCACTGCAAACTCAAGAAAACCCAATCAGTAGAGTTCAACATATAAAGCAAATAAATCACAATTCTCATTTAGCTTGCATGTCCTTTGTGGGCTATTTATATGTGATGAAGCATACCATACATAGGCTGTTGTTAATGTGTGGCTGTTGCAGCAGCCATCACTCGCACACAGTCAGTCTTTGTATATTTAAGCTATAACTTTAATTTAATACAAGTTATTCAATGTCCTGGGCCCATAAAACATATTTTAAGTTTTTCTCTCTTCTTTAAATAAGTGCTTTTTCTTTTTCTTTTTTTAATGTCTTAGCTTATATTTATGTGGTGAAAAAAGCGGGGATATGCATACACGCATGCGTGCACAGTCATTTACATAAAGAAAGGCGCACACATGCACGCACACGCACGCACACACACACACACACACACACACACACACACACACACACACACACACACACACACACACACACACACACACACACACACACACACACACACAGCAAGCTAAATGTAGAGCTGCATTAATTCTATGGCAGATGAATGAGTGTTTTCGGTGGTGCTAGGCCCTTGGGAGACGTTGAGCAAAGCGTGTGTGATGCTATTTCAGCTGCGGCGGGCCGTGTGTGTGTGTGTGTGTGTGTGTGTGTGTGTGTGTGTGTGTGTGTGTGTGTTGTGTGTGTGTGTGTGTGTGTGTGTGTGTGTGTGCGGGTCTGACCGCAGAGAGAGAGCCGCTGGTCAGGCTGCGGCCGAGGCCCCTGCTACTGACCCAGAGAGAGGACAGTATACCCTGCATGGGGTTTATGGAAGCGCTGAATCCCCCCAATGTGAGAGTGGGTTAGACGGAGGGGGGGTGCTGCTGGGTGTGTGTGGGTTTTTCTTTTACGTATGGGTTTAATGCACATACCGGTAGGTAATTATCATGACATTGATATATAGTTTTCTAACAGTGGTTCACTGGTTCTTAATCGGTTTTAATTTCAAGGACTTCATATCTCTGAGTGTGCATGTACTGTGCAAATGGAACCAAATGGACCCTCAATATACGGTAGTCCCTTCAGTTCTGTTTGTACGCTCTTAAGAGTTCACAGATGTGTAAGACTACATTTGGTACACCTTCCAACAAGGAATCCAGACCATAGGGTCTGGACCCAGAACCAGTGAACCACTGGTATAATATGGTTGAACCAAGACAAGACTGCTAAACCAGCCTGGCAGCATGTTGTGGGTTCAACTCCCGATCCCAACAACCTTTGCTGCGTGTCAACAGGTAAAACCTATAGAGCTATAGAAGGACTGTGTACTTCGATGTCTGTCTAAACAGCCAGAAGACAGGGAGTAGGCCTACTTCAGAAAGTAATCCAATTACAATCGCTCTCACTCAAGTCAACATACAGGCATTCTAAATCCATACTACAAAAAATATTCAAATAAAAACCTTTTAGTTGCAATATTAAGAATCAACCTAATATAGTATCTCATAACAAACCTTTAGCAGGGAAACTTAAACCAGAAAAATACTTAACCAGAAAAATACTCAACCTGCTACCAACCATACCTAATACCCAAAAAATGAACCGGTAGATAAACCACTCAAATAAACGGAAAACGGAAAATGTTAAGCTGTACTCCAGGAGAGAGTTTCAGGTTTATTCGTAATCCACAGTGAAGCCATTGTGGCGTCAGTCTCTCTCATTATTTTACAAGATGAAGACAGTGTTTAAGACAATTGTTATCACGGTGTCACTTTTTCCATGGCTACCCAAGATGAGAAGATGCCTGAAATGATGTAAGAAAATACTGGATGAACCTGGATACACAGAGAAGGCTAGAAGGTCGTGGTCAGCTATCAACTTCTCTGTCAACAGAAACCTCAATGACTACAGGAGCGGATCTAGGCATGGGCATGCGGGAGCAATGTCCCCCTAAATGCCCTGACCACCCCAACAAACATGATGGCATGCAAACACAACTTTCAGAAATATTTCAAATTTAATGGACCACTTCACCACTTTTCAACGTATAGTCATATCATAGGTCCTCACTAATGTACCATGATAAAATACCACTATTTCTTTCTACTCAGTCTGTATCTCACAGGAGGGCTGTGGACAGTTCAGAAACTTCTTCCAATGACACCATCAATGGTGGAATTCAAGCTAATAGAAACTGCAGGCTTTCTATTCCTGAAAAATCGCAATGCAAAAATCGTTCTCCCAGCCATCGTTCTCCCGATAATAAAAATAACAGCAAAGACTGTTTTTAGATATTATTTTTTGAATGTTTCGATCTACACAATCTTCAACGTCAGTTTAATATAGACAATCTTATAGTTAAACCTGTGATGTGCAGGCTCCGTCAATCAGTTGTTGAACTCTAGTTCTCACTGATAAGTTACAACATCATCCACTGCATCTCTCCCGCTCACACGCACGCCAAGCATACATATACACACACTTGATGACTAAGGCAAAAAAACAGCTATGAGGTCGCCATGGAAACCGAGGAATCCACACACACACAGTGCTGCTGAAAGGATCCGTATAGGTATGGTGGGGGATAACTCATTGTTGATATTGTGCACGGTTGCTTTGTTTGGCAATTGGCGTAATTACGTAGAATAGGAGACGATTATATACCCCTACCCCATGGAAACTCTGTACAACTTGAGGGTGGTGGTACGCAGTGTGTGTGTGCGTGTATCTTTTGACTCAGGGGCGGATGTAACATGTCCCATTTGGGGGGGTAAGAGAACATGTTGGAGGGGCAAGAGAAAATGGTATGGGTGCGGCTTCATCAGAAGAAGTCGCACCCATACCATTTTCTGTTACAAGACTTTTATTATGCAATTAAGCATCAATAATAACATCAGTTATTATTACAGTTGTTGAAGTTGCATAAAGCTAAAGGTCTGACTGGTTTAGTGGTGACACAACTGTAGTTAGCTAGCAGTAGTAGTGTTTCAAATCATTTTAAATATAAGCAATTTAATTTGAAATATCTTGGGTTGTTTTGCATGCTATCATGTTTGGTGAGGCAGTCTGGGAATTTAGGCGGGCATTGCCCCCCGGCCATGCCCATGCCTAGATCCACCCCTGTTTTGACTACAGATCTACACGTGTGTGTTGGAGGGGGGTGGGATTAGCTACTGTTTCCACATGTGCCAAAATAACCAGTGAAAGAGAACAGATGACAAAAGACATGAAGCAATGTTTCCAGCCAGTGGCGGATCTAGGCATGGGCATGGGGGGACAATGCCCCCCCAAATGCCCAGTCTGCCCCACCAAGTGCTGATATTTAAAATTATGTGAAACACTACTACTGCTACTAACTACAACTACAGCTGTGTCACCACTAAACCAACAGCAATTCAGCATTGAAAACAGAAAACTCTCTGAGTCAGACCCTTAGCTTTATGCATGCTGCGTGTCTGTTGCAACTTCAACAACAACTGACGGCATTATTAATGTTTTACTTTTACTTGACTAATAAAAGTCCTGTAACTGAACATGGAATGGGTGCGACTTCATCGCCCGTGGCGCGAAGCGACACGGGCAATGAAGCCGCCCCCTACCATTTTCTCTTGCCCCCCCAATTGGGAAATGTTACGTCCGCCCCTGTTTCCAGCTTGCATTTTGCACTGCTGAGCTTGGAGGGGAAAAACAGTGACGACAAGCCAAGAGGGCAGGGAGTCTGGGTCACCTGTGACCCATCAGAATTAAGAGAATGAGGCCACTCTGCTCTTGAGGCCCGCAGGGAGACAGCCTATATATAGTTCAGTTTTAAATTAAGGCTAAAGGACTCTTTTGAGTCATTTTCAGACTACGCCAATATTCCCAGAGGTAATCAATAGATATAATTGGTTACTGAAGCTCCTTGAGAGATGGTAATTGTTTCCAAGTCGACAGTTAATATGAATAATAGCTTTTTTTTCCTCCAGTGATGATATATTATAGGCTATAGGTGCTGTGTTTGTGTGGCTCGTGTGCAATTGACATACCAATTCATCTAGCAGGACAATGGTTTAGGGTGGTCCATGCAGGGTTCTCCTCAAAGTGCTGTACGCCGGGAGTGGGGTCCTTGAGGGGGTTCCAGAGCGGTCCTTGCAAAGTGAATTGATAAAGGAGGAAAAACCAGTCAGGTGGTCCCCAGGCTAAATGATGGAAAGTTGGTTAACCAGATGTAACTCTTTGAGAGTTACATGAAACCAAATGGACCCTTGCGGGTCCATTTGGTTTCATGTTTACACTCTCAAGAGTTAAAACATTCATCATCAGACTCTACACAATGAGAGAATGTAGAGGATTAAGGGTCATTTTGATCTGTATGTTCCAGGCGAGCATCTAGCACATTCTAGTGCATTTTGTAAGTGCCACTAGTGCATTTTGGATCTTGTCCAGGCCACTAGGTGGCGCAGGCCACCGGGAAAACTCCCTGTACTCCAGAT
Source organism: Benthosema pterotum (assembly GCA_039105355.1). Lineage (NCBI taxonomy): Eukaryota > Metazoa > Chordata > Actinopteri > Myctophiformes > Myctophidae > Benthosema > Benthosema pterotum. Next base: position 19,674,397 of record CM076982.1, read on the forward strand.
GGGCAATCCGCCCCTGAGTAGGCCTACGTAGGCTACAGCACAACACAGGTACACTAAGTGTCGGATCTATACTTTTATATGTGAAATATTTTAACAACACAACTGGAGTCCCTTGCAAATAATGTTTTCAGGTGGTGTCCTTACCTTAATTGCTTTAGTGGAAACAAGCAGTCTTGGTCCAAAGCATTAATTGGCCCAAATGTCATACATTTTGGAGCCATTTCATTATATTGACGAGAAACAGTTAGGGAGGATTTTTAACACACAACATAACACGCCACTGCCATGCAGCGCGGCGTGGACACAGGAACACAACTTCTCGGTTCCGCAGGGGCGTGCACACATATGACGTCAAAAGGGGCTTTCAGCCCCTGCCCCTTTACCTGCCTTTTAAAACAACTGCCCCTGTCATGTACGAATGCAGCATTTATTGTGTAGGCCTGCACAATAAATACAAATGCGTGCCGTGCCGATTCTGGCCTCCAAGGGGCCCTAAGCAGGTTTTTTACTAGGGGCCCTGCTTTTTTTTGTTATTTTGGCCATTTTTTGCAGAGAAATAAATTATAGATAACTTAATTGTTATAAACCTATGGACTCTCTCTCTCTCTCTCTCTCTCTCTCTCTCTCTCTCTCTCTCTCTCTCTCTCTCTCTCTCTCTCTCTCTCAATGTTTCCTTTTCAAATGAATGTATTTATTGCTATTTCAATCCTGACCAACAACAAAACTATGAAACTGTCTCTTATGTAGAGATGTAGAAGGTCTAGAATAGGGACAAATAAGAGTTGAAAATATTTGTTCACCGTCAAAGTATTGTAGGCTACAGTAACCAACACATTCTGTGTAGTAGCATAATAGTGCCACATAAACATCAGTCACAGAGACTCTGTGAAGTGACTGGCTTCATGAAGTGAATGGAGTTGACATGACTGTCTATATCCATAATACTCTAAGCTTTGGGCGTGCCACATGATAGGAGATATTATTATTGACAAAATACAACAAGCTTGTATCTCTGCCACCAAAAAAAACATTTTGTACAACACAACAACACACTACCGACAGCCCAGCATTTAACAGCACAACCGAAAACTGCAGTCATTCATAGCGTTATCCTGCCAGCCTACCTGACTGCTGCTGCTCCTTTTTTCATATCCTGAAGTAATGATGTTGTTGACCAAACATGCTAAGCAAAAAGGGGGGGGCGTTTCTGCGTGGTGTAAAAAACCGCGACAGCGGGCATGATTCAAGTAACGCTGTTTACGGAAGAAGATTTCCCTTCTACGTACAGAACAAGCATGCACTAGAGTGGTTACGTTCGCCCGCTGTACGTTATTTACGTGCTCCGCGATTCAATAAACGTACATGCGCCCACTCTACGTTATTTGCGTAAATAACAGTTCTTTCAATTAGTTATTTACTCAGAGCTGGCGGGGGGGCCCTTTGGGGAATGGGGGGCCCAACGCAGGCTGCGTAGTCTGCGTATAGGAAGAATCGGCGCTGCAAATGCGTGCCATGCCTGCATTCAGGAGAATTGTTGTGAACTTTTGCATTTGTTTGTAAATCCATACAGCACATCCCCTACATAGAGTTTTCTGGGTTGAGTGATTCACCATGTCAGTGTTTTTTTTCCCCCAGACCAACATTCTTAGGAAACACTCTTGAGTGTTGAATTATATTTAAACATCTGAATTACGTAAAAAAAAAAAGAGTCTACACGATTAGAATATTTTGCCAGTTCTTCCACCAGTTACCATGTTTTGCCAAAACCGTAAAAATCTTTATTAGCTTATGAGACTAGAGTTAACATCAAATGGATAAAATGCAGAATAAATAGTGGGGCTGGGTCTGAAAATGGCTGAAAACCACTGCCATAGAATACAAGCAACTAAATAAGTACACGCTTTTCTAGACGTTTTGGAACAAACCAATCACTAGGCTAAGTCTGTGTGTTTCAGGTCAATGTCAATTGGATATTTATTTATTTAATTAATTAATTATTCATTTATTTGCCCCTGCCCCCTCTCTCTAACACTCTGTGCACGTCCCTGCAGGAACCTGGCATCAACATAAGTGGGTTGTGTTTGTGAAGTTTGGCGAGGCGTGGCTAGGGGCGTCACTCAACACGCTGCAGCCCAGCCAAGTTGAGGATAAAATGTGATGTGATGCTTTTTGCGGCTTCTCCAGTGAAAGAAGGACAGAGAGTATATTCTGCAAAGAGAACAGACAGAGCAGACAGGCACACCTGAGGAGAACCGGATCATCATCGCACCATCCATCACCTGTTTTGACATTATTATTCCATCACCTGGGACTTTGAAGTTTTGGAATTCTTTCTCCGAATTATTTTTGGTAGAAGTTTTATGTTCTGCAGAACCCTTTTGACAAGTCTGGTGGAGATAAGAAACTTTTTTTTGGAGGCTGAAAACATTCCTGTTGGCTAAAGGTAATTCATTTTTTACATCAATGTCTGCAATGCATGGGGATTATAGCAACACTTCTTTGCGCTGTTTTGCGTAATAATGCAAAATAATATAAGTAATATAATGCGTTACGTCATTATAGATAATAATGATAATCAATCTTATAGCACTATTCAGAAGTTTAGAATCAGAACAGGTAATTTAATTTAAGTGTAAGCTATTTGTATTGCAACAGAACCAACTTACTCGCTTAGGCTAATTATGTTTTTATAGGCCTTCCTAAATATTAAAGTCATGTTTCAAGTCATTAACACTAGTAGCCTACAGCGGTTAATTTCTTTCATTCACGCTGCGCCTCATGCATGTCGCCTGCATGCGGGTTGCAAACCAGCTCACCCTACCAGTGAACCTGCATGAGGCGACTTTATCCAATTACCAAGCCCAGCAGTGTGCTTTCCTAGCCCACGCCAGGGCTCCTCAAACAAGGAGGACCCCCACTTCACTTGTACTGATCAGACCTGGACGCTGCCCCTCCACGACCCCTCCCACCCCAAGAAAAGCCAACTTGAGAACCACATCATCTGCTCTACACCAATAGTCAATAGTTGTGGGGTCCCATCAGGGTTCAATGCACTGTACCAACTAAGTTCTGAGTCCAATATTTACCCAAATTGTATATGGCAAATTGCCATGATGAACCAAGCTCTCACTCACCATGGTGGTGGACAAAGTATAGTAACCTTGATTGATTGATTGATTGATTGATTGGTTGTTGAATTCTTTATTAACATTGTGTCAGGCTTGCCCATTTGGCCAGTCTGACAACTTGTGGAGTGCTGGCTCAGGCATGCCAAATATGGAAGACGTGACACACAGACAGACACACAGGCAAGCATGCATTTGCAATAAGAACTCACTCCAACTACAGTCATTTGTAAACTTAGTTAAAAGTTAGTTTAAGTTAGTTAGTTACTTTGTTAGTTAGTTAGAAGTTACATTACTTTCACTGTTAGTGGAGCATTTATACTCGTGGTACATGTATTGATACTTTTACTTGAAGTACATTTCCTCCACCGCAGCAGGTCCAATCCAGCCGAGAAGTCGAGAGGTTTTCCAGATTGGCCCACGATGCTGAGGAGGTGTGCGTCCCGGGCCTGGCTGCCGCGTGCGTCGCTGCTCCATCTCCTCCTCCTGGCGTTTCCACATGCTGCCGTTGCCATGGCAATGCCTCCCAACGGCACGGGCTGGGAGCACATTCTGGACAAATACCTGGACGAGGATGCCGATGGGTGGGCCGCCAAGCAGAGGGGGAAGAGGGCCATCACAGACAGTGACGCACAGCTCATTCTGGACCTGCACAACAAGCTCAGAGGACAGGTCTACCCCCCTGCTTCCAATATGGAGTACATGGTAAGGCACTCGCTCTGTGTGTGTGTGTGTGTGTGTGTGTGTGTGTGTGTGTGTGTGTGTGTGTGTGTGTGTGTGTGTGTGTGTGTGTGTGTGTGTGTGTGTGTGTGTGTGTGTGTGTGTGTGTGTGTGTGTACTTTAGGGCTGCAACGATTATTTTCATAATCAATTCATCGGCCAATTATTCAACCAATTCATCGATTAATAGGATTATGACACTTATTTAGCTATCACCTTAAAGGGGGATTCCAGTCATTTTCATTTTTTTCCTGAGAGTGTACAAATGTGAACCAATTGGACCCTAGCAGGTCCATTTGGTTCCATTTATCCTAAAAGAAAAATCATTCACATGGTGAAAACTTGATGTTATCAAGTTGTATTTCACAATGTTAATGATTTTTTTAGACCTCCATTTCTAGAAACACAGAATGGGGGGAACCTTTTTATCGTATCCACACAACATCTCTAAGGTATATTATTTCATGATGTTGGAAATGGATGGAATTTGTTACACTGGAAAAACTATGTTTGTGTGGGGAAACGGGTAAAAACTTCAGTGATTAGTTGACGAAACGATTAACCAATTACTAGTTAACAACTAATTGAATAATAGATTTGATTACGATTAATCGTTGCAGCCCTAGTGTACTTGTATTCCTATACTTGTGAGGGCTCAAATGTCAATGCAAGTATAGTTACAGATGTTTTTGAGGGCCATTTTCCTCATCCTAACAAGAGTAATGGCTGTTTCATGGTGGAGACTATTTTTGAGTGGTGCAACCACTTCCCTAGACAGCTTTGTGTGTCCCTGGGTCCCTGTGAGCACGAAATTCTCAACACTTGCCCAACTTACTTTGCACTGGTGTGATTATTTTTAAGGCCAGGAGAGACACAAGTAAGCTGTAATTATTTCATGTTAAACTTTTGTTTGGTGATGCCTCCACTTGTACAGGTTGATGATCTCATTAGCGCTGAAAAATACACATTTATAGCAGAAACATAAACAGTTGTTTGAATGCAAATTATTCGTAATACACACTCAACACAACACCGTGTGCGGTGACCCTTAGGTTTACAACTGACTCTGGTTGGAGCTAGTATAGGATTGAACCTATTTTAGGTTTATACTTGGTTGCAAGGTGGTGCCATGCACCAAAAATAACAGATCTACAAGCTAACAAGGTTATGAACTTGTGGGTCCTCTATTTTTGGCTTTACGCCTCTTTGCGTGTGTGTGTGTGTGTGTGTGTGTGTGTGTGTGTGTGTGTGTGTGTGTGTGTGTGTGTGTGTGTGTGTGTGTGTGTGTGTGAGTGTGAGAGAGGGGGTGTGTGTGTGTGTGTGTGTGTGTGTGTGTGTGTGTGTGTGTGTACGTGTGTGTGTGTGTGTGTGTGTGTGTACGTGCGTGTGAATGTGTCACATACAGTATGTTACATTTGGGGGAAATTGAACCTTCAATCAACTATTCAAACATGTCAAATTGGGGTCAATTAAGTGGTGTCTCCAATTAAAGTTTTAGCTGAAATGTAATCCTACAATTAGGGTTGGAGTTAGGTCAAGAGGATATGGAATGTATGCAAGTCAGTGCAGTGTTTCCAAAAGTTATCTACTGTATACTGTATGTGCATGTACGCACATACATAGCATCAGTGCCCTCTTTGCGTCATAAGCTTCATCCCACAGTATTGTGGTGAAATGCTGGTGTGAGTAATGGCTTCCAGCGGTGGAAAGTAACTGAGTACTTTTGATCAAGTACTGTTACTTAAGTACAATTTTGAGTATTTGTACTGGAAACAGAAAGGCTTGGCGAAAATAATACTCTGCCCTGAGTATAGACAGAGTTGCTCTGTCACAAACTCAACCCAATGGCGGCTCTATCATCAAGTTGTGTTTCACCATGTTAATGTTTTTTTTTTTTTTTTTTTTTGGACCTTTTTTCTGAGAGTGACCTAGTGGGTCCCTATTTGGTTCACATTTGTACACTCTCAGGAAAGTTTTGGAAATGTCCCTCTTTTGTCAGTCTTTAAGCCTGCAACAAGCTGCATCAAGCCTGCAGCAAGAGCTCAGTCTTCTGACCCCACAAATGTCACAACATTTCAGCTGGTCCTAGTATTATTTGGGCCACGCCTTCAGGTATTCTTTATACTTTACTTGAGTATTTACAATGCCGTATTTACTTTTTAGCAGGGCAGATGTAACATTTCCCAAGTGGTGGGGAAATGTTCGCCCGTGACGCCCGTGACGCCCATGGCGCGAAGCGTCACAGGTGTCGCACCCATACCATTTTCGCACCCATACCATGTATACCTGTATATTAGTCAAGTAAAGCATCAATAATAATTGTTGTTGAAGCAACTGCAAACAGCATGCATGAAGGTAAAGCTCTGACTCGGACTGTTTTGACTGATGGAATGCTGTTGGTTTAATGGTGCCACCACAACTGTTAGTTAGTAGCAGTAGTAGTGTTTCACATCATTTTAAATATATGCACATTAATTTGAAATATCTTTGAAATGTGGTTGGTTTGCATGCTATCATGTTTGGTGGGGCAGTCATGGCATTTAGGGGGGCATTGCCCCCCGGTGCCCATGCCATGGCAGAGTTTGATGCTGATACTTTTGTACTTTTGCTCATTTTCAGTTCCATACATTTACTTGTTACAAAGTAGTTCTAAATTGCAGCATCAGTACTTTTACTTAAAGTAAAACAATTGAGTACTGTTTCCACCATTGGATCCCACTGAGCTCCCTAAGAATGTAGTGTTGCTGTGGGCGAGGTGACCCAGTCACCAGACCACTTGGCTCAGAACCTACTTGGCTCCCTTAGCAGGCATGCAGCATTCAGCACAGGGGCGGATCTAGGCATGGGCATGGGGGGGCAATGCCCCCCTAAATGCCCAGACTGCCTCGCCAAACATGATGGCATGCAAAACAACCCAAAGATATTTCAAATTAAAGTGCCTATATTTAAAATGATGTGAAACACTACTACTGCTACAAACTAACTACGATTGTGGCACCACTAAACCAATAGCATTTCATCATTGAAAACAGAAAACTCTCTGAGTCAGACCTTTAGCTTTATGCATGCTGCGTGTCTGTTGCAACTTCAACAACAACTGATGTTATTATGCTTTATTTGCCTAATAAAAGTCCTGTAACCGAAAATGGTATGGGTGCTGCTTCATCGCCCGTGGCACGAAGCGACACGGGCCGCCCCCAAACCATCTTCACCTGCCCCTCAATTGGGAAATGTTACATCCGCCCCTGATTGAGCATAATGTTGTTGTGTGGGTGGAAACCTTCGATGTCAGAAAAAAACATTTTCTTATTTTTAACACTCAATTAATCGAGTCGTTCTCAATCATTTCGTGTCAAATTGCCCCGTGGAAGTGCATATGAAAAGGATGTTTTTTTTATGTCTCTTAGCAGTGATTCTCAACCCATTTCATTTCAAGGACCCCCAGTTTGACAGGCAAAGGTGTACGAAAGCCACACTTAATGGCATTTCTATATCTGGGACTCCCAATTAAACCCCAAGTTTTTTGTATTTTTGTAGCTTACAGATCTGCTATTTTTACTACTTTTGTGCAACATCATGGGCTGGATGTACCATAAATTGGAGGGGGGGGTTTCAGAGTCTGCACCATGCAAATCTATACTCATGTGACTATACGGTTTATTTCACTAGAACAGAATTCTGCACACATGCCAATGATCACAGTGCCATTGTGATTTTTTTTACACAAGCCAAAAAAAGAAAAGTTTTGCCTGAATTTAATGCTGAGCCCATCACAACATGTGTGTGTGTACGCGAGTACGCACGTGCAAGAGTGTGTGTGTGTTTAAAACAGTGGGTTGTTTTTCACGGAGCAATTAGAATCAGCGCATGGCTTGTTTTACCAGCTGCCCCCACCATGCACACATGCATGCACACACACACACACACACACACACACACACACACACACACACACACACACACACACACACACACACACACACACACACACACACACACACACACACACACACACACACACACACACACACACACACACACACACACACTCACACACACACACACACAGTGGCCTCCTGCCAGTCAGAGCTGCATACAGTTGAGCACCTGGAAGTCTTCCAGATGAACTGTGTGTGTGTGTGTGTGTGTGTGTGTGTGT